>CM060310.1:58003807-58048807 GCA_030674185.1 Monoplex corrugatus
GACTTTGCCATCTCAGGCTCAGGTAGTGTGTCAGTTAATTGCTGGCAAATTTATATAGAGCTTTATATGGAAATTGTCCGAGCGCGATGAATCCCCAGCAGACCTCGAAATCTTTGAGCGTTATAACATGCCAGCTTGAAGTTTTACTGGCTAGAGTTATGCCTGGTCAGTTTGACTCATATCAGGTTTCCTGTAATTATGTACATATATACATATATTTTTTTTTCAGTCTCCCTTTAGATAGGAAAACAAAAACAAACATCTTGTAGATTTTTTCGTACCGACTGGGGATCTGTGCGTGTGTGTGTGTTTGTGTGTGTGTACGTGTGTGTTTTTACGTGTGTGTTTGTGTGTGTGTACGTGTGTATTTGTGTCTGTGTGTGTGTCTGTGTGTGTCAGAGAGAGAGAGAGAGAGAAGAGAGAGAGAGAGAGAGAGAGAGAGAGAGAGAGAAATGTGCTAGTAAGTTTTTCTCTGCTGTCGCTGCATGGATATTTATCAGACATTTGGGTCAAAGGTATTGACAAGTTGAGGAGTCATGAACGCTTAAGTCTGAAAGTCATGGCACCAAGGTCAAAATCTCACAGAGCAAACAGAAATGCCTACTATCAGCACTTTTTAAGACAGGCGTGTGTACATCATTTATTCAGGAACTTCTGACAATAGCTATGTTATGTTTACACTGTTGTAATAGTCAACTCTTCTCTTCGCTTTGCGTGAAGTTTGATTTCATTTCATACTAAGTCAAGGTACTCCCGTTGGGATGCCGGGGACTTTCAGTATAAATGGTATCCCCACCTTCTGGAAATCCTTTCAGACTTATGCGTTCATGACTCCTCAACTGTCAATACTTTTGACCCGAATGTCTGGTAAGAACCCATGCAGAGAAAGCAGAGAAAAAACTTGCTGACACATTTTTGTCAAACACATTCACACATACATACAACATTCTTTTCTGCCACTCTCTTTGTTTCTTTCTTCCTCCTTTGTTTTCTGTGGTTTCTTCCTGTCATTTTCTGCCTTGTTGGTCCATTCACCTGTATGTGTTCGATAAAGTACTTTCTCTTAGGATTCATGATTGGGTACATGCATTAAGTGTATTTTTGGCTCTAGGGAAGTGAGATATGCGGAAGCAATTTTAGATAATTAAGGCCCGTTTTTATTGTTTTAGTGTCTTTAGTCATGTTTAAATTTGTGTTCAGGTGTGTTTTTTTAAATCCCCTGTGCGATAAATTGGACGGAGTGGTCAACGCCAGAGGCATGTCCTTAGATTATGTGCGCAAATGCATTGATATGTGAACTTAATTTTCTTGTCTTTTTTGTTTTGTTTTTTGTTCCTGTTGAAGTGTTGTGTATGTTTTGAAACAGTTTTTAGCCCTGATATGGCTTTCTGTAGTCGGCTGGGCTTTAAACAAAAATAACAATAACAACTCAAGTCACAGTGACCAGTGGGTTTTCTGTTGTAGTTATACAAAAAATGGAGGTTCTTGGAAAGGCTTGATTTTTGTTTTGTTTTTGTTTTTTGTTTTTTTGGACAAAGTTGGGGTGAGCAGGGACACTTTTCAATTCCAACTGATTTGTTTTGCCACGCTGCCAGCCCCTTCACCTCGCCCCCTCCCCCCCCCCCCCCCATTTTCCCCTCCTCCTCCGTGATCATTACGAACAGAACAGGCTCCATCACACACACACAACATTGTACACAGGCAGAGCGTGGGTTTAGTTTCACAAGGGAGGTAACTGCGTGCGCTGGCAACGCTTTGGTGGCGTCAGCAGCGGCGGGCTGCTCGGGGCGTGTTGTGTTGCGTGTTGTGTCAATAAAAAGCTACACGCTTGCAGGCAGGGAGCGTGACTGTTTTACGGTATGTCCACGCTCATCATCATCATCATCGTCGTCGTCGTTGTCGACGTCGTCGTCGTGTCGTGCATCGGCTGGCTTGGGTTGTGTGTTTTGTTCCTCCTTCCTGTATGCTAATACCTGTGCGGATGTAAAAAATAGTTTCATTTCATGTTTCATTTCGTTTCCTTGATGTAGATTGTTTGAAGGTCACTTTGATTAACATTTCTCAGTATTATTTTTTTTTATCAATTTCTGTTCTTTTTTTCTTTTATTTTTTTCGTTTATTCCTTTTATCTTTTCATTTGTTTTTTCTTCTTTTTTGTTTTTTGTTTTGTTTTGGTCACAGTGGTTTATTAAAAGTCACTTTATCTATTATCAGTATTTATGCTTTATTTTCTGTCACAGTGGATTTATCAAAATCACTTGATCAATTATCAGTATTTATGCATTTCTTTCTTCTTCTTCTTCTTCTTCTTTTTTCCACATGGATTTATTAATTAAAGTCACGTTATCAATTATAAGTATTTAATGCAGTTCTGTCCTTTTTTGTTTGTTTTTTTTGTTTGGTCACAGTGGATTTATTAAAGTCACTTTATCAATTATCAATATTTATGCAGTTCTGTCTTCTTTTTTTTTTTTTTTTTTTTTGGTGGTCACAGAGGATTTACCACATGAAATTCGAGCTGCTGTGACTGACTGGGGAAAGCGTATCATTGCAATGCGGCGCCAACCATGATTTCGATCTCCTCTTTATAATTATTTCTTCTGTAATCATGTATTTCCAGTTACTGCAGACCATGGGTTTTGCTACAGATTTTTGCCAGACACTTCTGCTTTGTTTCTGTGAGATCTTTAACTTGTTCTGACTGCATGCTGCACGTGGGATTTCAGTTAATTTTCTCATAAAAAAAAGGACTTTCACCTGGACCACTTCTTAACATCCAGTGTAGTGGGGAGAAGAATCCCTGTCTGATCCATGATTCAAACTCAGGTTCCTTGCGCGTCTTGTGCAGATGCTTAATAAACGACTGAACCACACATCCCACAGTAGTGCCAGGTCTATCTCACTTACGTGAGGTTTCTCATATTTACTGTAACCCTTTAACTCCAGCGGGCCATCTATGATCTGCAAAAACTTAACCCTCTGACTGCCTCACTCATCCTTATCCACCAGCTTACTGCAGGTATCTGATGGATAGGGTGAGGGAGTCAAGGAGTTAAGTATGTGCTTTGCTAGTCATGCAAGATGTTAGTGGACAGGGTGCGGAAGTCAAAGAGTTAAAGGCCATGTTTTTTGTTTGTTCCTGAAGATTGGGTTGGAGAGGGTGGGGTTAGTGTGGGGTATGTGTCCATTTTTGCGTATGTGAATTTTGATTTTCCCCCCCCCATATGTGGGTTATATTTTCTGGAGGTGGAGTCACGACATGGCAAGTATAATAATATCTTCACAGAATGAAGTAAATGCCGAAGACTTGCTTTGATATCCGCATATGCTGGGCCTTCCTTTAAGAGAACTTAAAGATCGACAGAGCTGTCAGACATGGTCTGACAACTGTTTTAATTCCCTCTTTATGTCTTCTGGTTTGTCATCTCCCCCACCTTGCCATTCGGTTTGTAAACAAGACGACTGATGACTGGGTCTGAATGGGTCATGCAACGCATGGACAGCCCCCACCCCCACTTTTTTTTTTTCAGCTTGAAGAAATGACTGTCGATTGGCGTCGGGAGCTTGAGAGGTGAGTGTCGCGAGAATGGCCAGGCATTGGTGCTCTGGGTCCCATTCGCACCCTCGTGGTGTTTCTTGTTAACATAAAACGCCACTGGGTAATAATGCTAACATTTAACACAATAGAAAAAACGAAAACGTGAAAAATGAAAACATTTACATTTGAAATCTGAAAAAAAAAAACCAAAACCCGAAAATGCAAATACTTACAGATCAAGCATCTTAAAACGAGATGGTCGAAACTATTCCCCAAAATCTCCTTATTGATTCAGAAGCTATTACAGAAAGTCAGATTTTGTTCTTATTGGAGGTTATTGAGGCCTTGAAGCTTCCGTTGAAATAAAATTTGACGTACATTGAGGACAATGGCAAACTTCACAATAATGAAAACGGATTTTAAATGTTGTCAGAATATCTAGGGAAAGTAGTATGCCCACGTCTTTCTCAGACAAGTGTTTTTATTCTCACTTTTTTTTCCGTCTGTGTGACCTTGACATTGACATCCTCTTCTCCAGGCTTTTGCTTCTATGACTCCTGAATGGTCCGGGCCTGAGACCAAACTACAGTAAAGATCCATTGACAAACAGCTTAGAAAAACTTGCCAACACCTTTCGGTAACAGAAACAAGCCACAACACACACACACACAACCACCACACACACACACACACACACACACACACACACACACACTAACACATATATATATAGTTATGTGTGGGTAGGTGGTGTTGTTGTGTTAGTTGTCGCTATTTATATATATATATATATATATAGATATATATATAGATACCCTAAATATATACATACCCTTACACACGCACACATACACAACACACACAGTCACACATACACACACAGTCACACACACACACACACACACACACACACACACACAGAGAGAGAGAGAGAGAGAGAGAGAGAGAGAGAGGAGAGAGAGCGCCTGTCTGTGTAATGACCCGATAGATTTAAAGGAACATTGATAAGGCAGTGTCCTTTTACAAGGAGTGACATTAGTCATGTGGAGAGACGTTACAAACATCTCTATATAGCGTACACCCACAGAAAGCTCCAACAGTTCCGTTTTCTCCTCCTCTTAGGAAAGGCCGGTGACGTCAGTCCCGACTCGTGAACAGAATCTGTATGTCTGTGTAGCAGCAGGCGCCAGAGTGTGACGCCACTATCAAATCAGAGACCGGAGTCTCGAAGACTAGATTCTTGTTCTGATGTTCATACTTGTGCAAGACTCATCACCATCATAGCAATGATCAAAACCAACACGAGATGAACTGGCAGAGAGATCAAGATGGCAAGCTAATGCGGCTAAATTGGAACAACGATTGAGAAGCAAACGAAACTGAGGAAGAGGGTGGAAAATCTTCCTCAGTAAGTAAATGGAAGATTGAGTTAGAGAGTGGAGTTGTGGGGAACTGGGGTTGGGGTAGGGGTTTAGAGGGTGGGGGTGGTGGTGGTGGTGAAGTGGGGGTGGGTGGGGTGGACGTTATATTTATGGAATATGGGGTAAGCTGATTTTCGTTTGACGAGATATGACCTGATAACCCTCTTATTCTTGAGGTAGACGTCCATGGTGTACATACAACCACATGAAGGCCAATCTCGCAAGCTTCGACATCACCACCACCACAACCACCCGGGAAATCGTTACCCGCAATGAAGTAGGCTACACTGGTGACAGCAGTTACACCAGGGTAGACCTTTAACCCTTTGGCTCCAGCACCCTGTCCATTATCATCCTGCATTGTCAACCATGCTGGCAAAGCAAAAACTTGACTCTTCGATTCCCTCACCCTATCCACCAGCTTCCTGCAGCAAAAAAAAACATAACCTTTTGATTCCCTCACCCTATCCACCGGCTTCCTACAGGTAGCTAGTGGATAGGGTGAGGGAATCAAAGGGTTAAGTTTTTGCAGTTGGTGGATAGGGTACGAGAGTCAAAGGGTACAATGGTACTCTAGAGAACAAACTCACCAGCTGTAGCATAAACCGTACTGTAGAGACCAAACAGCTGTAGCATAAACCGTACTCTAGAGACCAAACTCATCAGCTTCAGCATAAACCGTACTGTAGAGACCAAACTCAGCTGTAGCATAAACCGTACTGTAGAGACCAAACTCATCAGCTGTATATGTAGCATAAACCGTACTCTAGAGACCAAATTCATCAGCTGTAGCATAAACCGGACTCTAGACACCAAACTCATCACCTTCAGCATAAACCGTACTGTAGAGACCAAACTCATCAGCTGTAGCATAAACCGTACTGTAGAGACCAAACTCATCAGCTGTACATGTAGCATAAACCGTACTGTAGAGACCAAACCGACTCTAGACACCAAACTCATCAGCTGTAGCATAAACCGGACTCTAGACACCAAACTCATCAGCTGTAGCATAAACCGTACTGTAGAGACCAAACTCATCAGCTGTAGCATAAACCGTACTCTAGAGACCAAACTCATCAGCTGTAGCATAAACCGTACTGTAGAGACCAAACTCATCAGCTGTAGCATAAACCGTACTGTAGAGACCAAACTCATCAGCTGTAGCATAAACCGTACTGTAGAGACCAAACTCATCAGCTGTAGCATAAACCGTACTCTAGAGACCAAACTCCTCAGCTGTAGCATAAACCGTACTGTAGAGACCAAACTCATCAGCTGTAGCATAAACCGTACTGTAGAGACCAAACTCATCAGCTGTAGCATAAACCGTACTCTAGAGACCAAACTCATCAGCTGTAGCATAAACCGTACTGTAGAGACCAAACTCATCAGCTGTAGCATAAACCGTACTCTAGAGACCAAACTCATCAGCTGTAGCATAAACCGTACTGTAGAGACCAAACTCATCAGCTGTAGCATAAACCGTGCTCTAGAGACCAAACTCATCAGCTGTAGCATAAACCAGGAAGACATTGCCCACAATAGAATATGCTGGTGACAGCAGCATAGACTAGGCACAATTATATTTCAACAACGAACAATGCAGAACAGCTGCTGTTGAACAGAAGAGGGGCTGGCGGAAGCAGAACGGAGGGGTACAGAACTCCATCCCATGCAGAGCCTGCGGAAGAACATGTGCCTCCGGGATTTGAAGTCTGTCAAACATGAAGACACATTCCAGACAATGAAGACCAGTATGCGAACAAATCCGTCGGATCGATGGGAGGTGTCTCATCATCATCATCGTCTTCGTCGTTGTCGTCGTCCGTCATCATCATCATCATCATCATCATCATCATCATCATCTTCTTCTTCTTCTTCTTCTTCTTCTTCTTCTTCTCTTCTTCTTCTTCTTCTTCTTCTCTTCTTTTTCTCTTCTTCTTCTTCTTCTTCTTCTCCTTCTTCTTCTTCTTCTTCGTCATCATCGTCATCTTCTCGTCGTCATCATCGTCATCTTCTCGTCATCATCATCATCATCGTCGTCATCATCATTATCATCATGATCTATAGTCATGCTGGTCGTTGATTTGCGTTGGCTTCAGGTTTTTACGGTTGTTTCAGTAAATGAAACAGCATGTTCAAATTTAACATGTTTAAACAAAGTCGTTATTCTACTGAAATCTTTTAATCCTGCAGTTTAAATTACGCTCTGGCAGCATGAACATTTCGTAATCTCAAATTTTCTTATGCAAACTTAAGGATCTCATCAGGCCTTTGAAGACCTAACTACTACAAAGAATCTTAAAAAGCGTATCGTCAGCGAAAGGATCTCTGAGCAGAATCTTCAAATTATGTGAGAACCTTAATATCAAATCAGAACTTTAAAAAGCATTTAAAAGCATTTTATGGCAAGAAAATTATTCCAGATTTTAAAAAAGATCTTAGCAGACTCATAGGACCACACCATAAAAGTACCCTGGTTTCCAGGTGGCGCACTTTTTTTTAATAATCATTTTTTTGTTTTTTTTTTGTTTGATGTTTTTTTTTCCTCGCACGCACTGAGCCTGATCTTCGATTACAAGCTGAATGAATAAAGAACAGCCTCAGAATGCCTGTTCCATACCGTGTTACTCGTGTTGCTCTTTGTGCTCTCATCTCTTGTTGTCTTGGCGGCAAACGCCATTTGCAGACATTGGGGCAAGTTCTTTGAAGTCGTTCTGAACTACGTAACCCCAACTCACTCACTCTTTCTCTCGCTCTGTCTCTGTCTCTCTGTCTCTCTCTCTCTCTGTCTCTGACTCTGTCTGTCTATCTTTGTCACTCTCTCTCACTCCCTCTCCCCCTCAGTCTGTCTCTGTCTGTCTGTCTGTCTTCTCATCCTCTGTCTTTCTCTCTCTCTCTCGCTGTCTCCATTCTTTATCTGTCTGTCTCTCTGTCTGTCTTTCTGTTTGTCTGTCTGTCTGTCTGTCTCTCTATCTCCCTCCCTCTCTCTCTCCATTTTCTGTCTGTCTCTGTCTGTGTGTCTGTCTCTGTCTCCATTCTCGTCTATCTCCTCTCTCTGTCTCTGTCTCTCAGTCTGTCTGTCTGTGTGTCTGTCTGTCTCTCTGTCTCTGTCTCTCTCCCTCCATCTTTCTCTCCATTTTCTGTCTGTCTCTCTGTCTCCATTTTCTGTCTGTCTCTCTCTCTGTGTCTGTCAGTCTGTCTGTCTGTCTGTCTGTCTGTCTGTCTGTCTTTTGCTCACCCTTTAGTCTCTGTCTCTTCCTTCCCTCCCTCCCTGTTTGTCTCAAGAAAGTGTGTTCGTGTCCTGAACCGGTGTTCTTACGGAAAATCTCCCTGTTTGATTTCGAGGTTTATCTACCAGAAAGAAATACCACAAAATGACTAAAGAAGGAAGATACACTATTGTGGTAGATAACCTTCCTTCCTCTGATGGATCCTTAAATGGTAGAACGTATGACGTTCAAGCTGGTAATTACATGTATATAATAACATAAAATTCGTCACATTTGATGGTGCAAATAGCATAAAAGAAAGAACAGAAGTCATTTTCTCCTTTCGATAACGATTTCGATGGAAATTGGAACTGGCAGAATGTTAAGAAACCCATTTTACCAAATCCCAATTTATGTATAAAAAAGAAGAAAAATATATATAAAAAAAAAAAAGGGGGGGGGGGGGAGGAGACTAAAACGATTTGTCCGATGGCGATAACTTGAGAGGTAGTGTTTTCTCCGTGACACCGGCGGAAACGAGACTGTTTTCGCGGGCTTCAAGCGTTCTCATCCGCCTGAAAGCGCTGAAACACTACAAGTGATGATTTCTGCAGCTTAGGAGAGTAAAAAAGAAAGCAACCAAAAAACCGAGAGAGAGAGAGAGAGAGAGAGAGAGAGAGGAGGTATGGGTTAAAAAAGAAAGTGTCACTGCTTTGATCCTTCTTATCCCTCTTCCAATGTCTTCTTCATCACCCCTCCCCCCTGTCTCTCCCCTCCGCCCTCCCCCCCTCCCTCTCCTCCATGTTTGTGGGGTCTGGGTTAGCCATCAGGGTATCACTATGCGATGAACTTCCTTCAGAGGACGGCGGGCTGACAAGGTTGGGTGCACGGTGCAGGCACACACACACACACCACACACACACACACAACACACACACACACACACAACACACACACACACACACACACACACACACACACACATACATACACACGCACATAGACACACACACACACACACTATATATATATATATATGCATTGTATTATAATGTATATATATATATATAATATATAATAATACGCACACCGAGCACGCGCACACACAGAAACAAACACACACACACACACATCAACACACACGCACAACACACAGACACACACAGAGACAAAAACACACACACGACACACAGACACACAGACACAACACACACACACACCACACACACACGCGCACACACACACACGCGCACACACACACACACATACACACACACACACACACACACACACACATGCCACACACACACACACATACACACACGGTAGATGAAGTGGAATATAGTGGGGGTTAAGTGAGTGGAGTATAATGTTGTAGGGTAGGGGTCATTTGAGTGGAATGTACTAGGACTTAATTGAGTGGAATATACTTAGGGGTAAATGAGTGGAGTATGGTATGGGTTAACTGATGAGAGTATAAGATTTCGGTTAAATAAGTGACGTAAAGAGAGGGATATATATATATAATATATATATATATATATATATGTATATATATATGTATATATATATATATGTTATTGTGTGTGTGTGTGTGTGTACATGTTTCTAAATATAGCCTACATGTATAGCCTATATATATTATATATATATATATATATATATAATATATGAGGTCTTATATATATATATATATATATATATGATGTGTGTTATATATATTATATATCCCTCACTTTACACTACTGATTTAACCCAAAATTTATAATAGATGGATGGATGGAGATAGATAGATAGATAGATATACAGATAGATAGATGGATGGATGGATGGATAGAAAGACAGACAGATAGATAGGTAGATAGATAGATAGACAGACATATAGATAGATATAGATAGGTAGATAGATAGATAGATAGATAATAGTAATATGATGAAGAATAGTAAGTTAATGAGTTGAGTATAGTTGGGGCTTTAAATGAGTGGAATGCAATAAGGATTCATGAGATAAATGAAGTAAAGTTTGAATAAGTAGAATATAGTGAGGATTAAACAAGTGTACTTTAAATGAGAGTTAAGTGAGTAGAATGTATAGTTTGGGTTAAATGGTTCCAGTTAGTAAGGGTTAAATGAGTAGAATACGTAGTTTGGGTTAAATGAGTGAAGTATACTAAAGGGTTAATAAGTGAAGTATCGTAAAGGGTTAAATGAGTGAAGTATAGCAAAGAGTTAAATGAGTGAAGTGTAGATAGCAAGGGAAAAGTAGTTGGAGAATAGTTGGAGAAAATGAGTGGCGTATAAATGAGCAGAGCATAAGAAAGGATCAAGTTTCTTATTATGTAGATATTTCTTTTTATTCTTTTTTTTTAAACTTCTTTTTAATTATTTTGAAATATCTAGCGCAAAACATTTGCAAACATCTGGAAACATACATATACATACATAAACAATAGATATGAATGAATAAGCATTCATTGCAATATATACATATGTTGAATTATAGCAAGATATGCAAATAAATAAATGGATAGATAATTACACGAACATAAAAACAAACCAAGGACGAACAGTATCGAAATTAAATTACGTAGTAAAGGATTGAATTAATGGATGATTATAAGGAACACGTAAATGGTGTGTGGAAGGGTGAAATATTAGCGTTTAGTACAGGTTAAATTAGCGAAGTACACAGTGAGGGTTAGATCGGTGGAGTATAATAAGGTTAATTGAGTGATGTGTAGCAAGAGTTAAAAATGACCCGAGTTACGTAAGTTTGAATGAGTGGAGTGCAGTAAGGATTAAATGGATATAGTACATAATGAGGGTTAAATTAGTGATGAGTCGAAAGGGTTAAATGGGTGGAGTATAAAAAGGGGTTAACAGGATGTCGTGCAGTAAGCGTTAAATGAGTGATTTGTAGTAAGGGATAAATGAGTGGCGTAGTGTGAAGTTAAAAGAGTGGTTGAAAGATTCTTATTTATGAAGTGATCCATACTTTTTTTTTTCTGTAGACCTGGCATCAGTACCATCCTTTTCTAATTTGTAATTTCATGCCATGATCTGTTGTTATTTTTGATGAACTGTGCGTTACATATTAGTGTGTATCATCCGATTTACGATTATGTATTGACAAAGTAGTCCTTATTATTTTTTTATTTATTATTATTTATTTAAATTTATTATTTATTATTTTATTATTTATTTATTTATTTATTCATCTATTATTTATTTATTTATAAAGTGCAGCGAGCATTCTGTGACATGGATGTTTGCTCTGTATAAATGGAATATCATTATTTTTGTATTAAATATTTATTCATTTATTTATGTATTTATTTATTCATTTGTTTGTTTATCTATTTATTTATTTATTCATTTATAAAACGCAAAGAGCATTCTGGACATGGATGTTTGCTCTGTATAAATGGAATATCATTATTTCTGTATTAAACAAAAATTACGTAAGAAGAAAGATAAATCGATGAAAGAACAAGGAAGGTAAGAGGTAAGCAATTGTTTTAACATGGAAGTTGGATAGGCTACACCGGTTACTGAAAATACAAATAAATCTTTGTTGTTCTTCTTCTTTATAAAAAACAACAACAAATATATGAAAGAACAATGAAGTTACTCAAACATTACATGGTGAGTTCGTTTAGATTACTACAATTCATTCATTGAGAAATATTTAGTAAAATGCAAACACGATTTAGACACTATACTTCCCTGACTAAATGAGGTAGACAAGCAGAAACTTAAACAGTTCCAACACAAGCACACACTCACATACATACACACATACACACGCGTGCGCGCAGGCACACGCACACACGCATACACACATACACACACACATACCCCACCGCCACCACCACCATTTAAAACACACACACAACACACACACACACAGCAACACACACACACACAGACAAAGAACACACTCGCTCACACTCACCATCCAAACCACTTACTAACACACACACACACACACACACACACACACACACACACACCACACATATATATATATATATATATATATATATATATATATATAATATATATATATATATATATATATATATATATATATATAAGATACACACACACCATTTAAAATGCACACATCATACACCACCACTACCACCACCACCACCATCATCATTTTTCATCATCATCATCATCATACAACAACAACAACAGTAACAACAACAACAACAACCATGAAAATCAATGGACAATTCCAGAAAATTAAACAAGTAACAAAACTGAACATTTCCAGACATAAATCCGGACACTTCCAGAAAATTACCAGCACAAGTCCAGTCTGTAAAACGTCTCGTAACTGCTGACAGACACAAGACTTAAAGACGACGAAGCAAACGATATGCCTATACAAAGCGAAAAACACTGGACTCGTAGTATAGTTTCGAAACTACATGCTTGCAGCAGGAACCGGTGAAGCGCCAGCCTGTGCCCCCCTGCTTCAAACGGTCCCCCCTGCCGAGATGAAAGAAGAGATAATGACTTAACGTGTTTTAATCTTTTGCTCTCTGTACCTGCGACTCCGCTGCCTCCATCCCTCCCTCCTCTTTCCTTCCTTCTCTCCCTCCCTTCCTCATCCACAGCCTCCCTTCCCTACTCTCCCCCCCCCACCCCCACCCCCACTTCCATCTTGTGTTCTGGTTCTGCCAGTGATGTCAATTACTCTGCCATCCCCTTTAGCTTTTCTTTATACCTGCTCCCTGCTCGGTTGTTTACAGCACCACGTGGATAACGCCAGGGTCCTGGGTTTAATCCTCGGTTGGGCGGCCACGGTGTTTGTCGTGGGCTGTCTGGTTCTGTTGACACGGCTCTGGCTCTGGCTCTGGTTCTGTTGACAGAGCTCTGGTTTCTGTTGACAGAGCTCTGGTTTCTGTTGGCAGAGCTCTGGTTTCTTTGACAGAGCTCTGGTTCCTGTTGACACAGCTGTGGTTTCTGTTGCCAGAGTTTTGGTTTCTGTTGACACAGCTCTGGTTCTGTTGACAGAGCTCTGGTTCTGTTGACAGAGCTCTGGTTTCTGTTGACAGAGCTGTGGATTCTGTTGACAGGGCTGTGGATTGTGTTGACAAGCTCTGGTTCTGTTGACAGAGCTGTGGTTTCTGTTGACAGAGCTGTGGATTCTGTTGACAGAGCTGTGGTTTTTGTTGACAAAGCTCTGGTTTCTGTTGACACAACTCTGGTTCTGTTCTGTTGACAGAACTCTGGTGCTGTTGACAGAGCAACAGAACTCTTGTTTCTGTTGACAGAGCTGTGGTTTCTCATGACAAAGCTGTGGTTTCTGTTGACAGAGCTGTGGATTGTGTTGACACAGCTCTGGTTCTGTTGACAGAGCTGTGGTTTTTGTTGACAAAGCTCTGGTTTCTGTTGACACAACTCTGGTTCTGTTGACAGAGCTCTGGTTTCTGTTGACAAAGCTCTGGTTCTGTTAACAGAGCTGTGGATTCTGTTGACAGACTCTGGTTTCTGTTGACAGAGCTGTGGATTGTGTTGACAAGCTGTGGTTTCTGTTGACAAAGCTCTGGTTTCTGTGGACAGAGCTGTGGATTGTGTTGACAAAGCTCTGGTTCTGTTGACAAAGCTCTGGTTCTGTTAACAGAGCTGTGGATTCTGTTGACAGAGCTGTGGTTTCTGTTGACAGAGCTGTGGATTGTGTTGACAGAGCTGTGGTTTCTGTTGACAGAGCTGTGGTTTCTGTTGACACAGCTCTGGTTCTGTTGACAGAGCTCTGGTTTCTGTTGACAGAGCTGTGGTTTCTGTTGACAGAGCTGTGGTTTCTGTTGACAGAGCTCTGGTTCTGTTGACAGAGCTGTGGTTTCTGTTGACAGAGCTGTGGTTTCTGTTGACAGAGCTGTGGTTTCTGTTGACAGAGCTGTGGTTCTGGTTCTGTTGACAGAACTCTGGTTCTGTTGACAGAGCTGTGGTTTCTGTTGACAGAGCTGTGGTTTCTGTTGACAGATCTCTGGTTCTGGTTCTGTTGACAGAACTCTGGTGCTGTTGACAGAGCTGTGGTTCTATTGACAGAGGAGACTAAGCTCTGGCCTTTTAGTGTCTGCTAACTTATTCTTCTTTTGTTTGTCCGCTCGCACCATCTTGGGTGTTGCGGAGAGACACAATCGACGGTCATCAGTGACCTGGAGCCCCCCCCCCCCCCCACCACACCATCACCACTCCACTCCCCACCGTCTGTCTCTGTTTTGGAAGATGAAAGATTAATATGCAAAATCCGAATTTCCATTCCATTTTCATTATTGAAAGTGTATCGTACTGTATAATGTTCTCATACTCCTTCATAAGGGACCTTGACTTATACTGGTATTATGAATAATCTGTGTGGTCTCTCTCTCTCTTCTTCTTTCTCTTCTTTCTTTCTTTGTCTCTCTCTCTCTTCTTTCTGTCTGTCTGTCTGTCTGTCTGTCTGTCCTCTCTCTCTCTCTCTCTCTGCTCGCTATTTTTTTCTCTCTTCCCTCCGTCCCTCCTTTTTCCTTCTCCGCCCCCCCCACCCCCATCTCTTTACCATTCTCCTTTCTTTCCTTCTTCTCCATCCATTCCCCCCCCCCACCTCTTCTCTTTCATTTCTTTCTGTATCATCAAGTTTACAATCATATTCGTAACGGCGTTTTGATGTTTCTGTTTTTTTTTCTCTTTATTTCTTCTTTCTTTCTTTTTTCTTTCTTTCTTTCTTTCTGTCTTTGAGTTCTGTTTTCTTTTTTTTTCTTTTTTTTTCTCTCTCTCTCTCAGGCTTCCAGTCCCATTCGTTAACCCTCCTGCTGTTCGGCTGGGTTTTAGTATTGCCTTCCAGATTCTCTCTGCGGCACTTGATCTGCTTTTTGTGGCGATACGGTTTTCTCCAGTCTTTGAGCCAGCTTCTGCAGTTTTCATTTTTCATTGCTTCTTTTTTTTTTCTTTCTTTCTTTCTTCTTCTTTTTTTTTTTTTTTTTTTTTTTTTTTGTTCTTTCCCCTATCTATATTCCTTGCAGGTTTTTAAGTGTTTGTTTTCGTTTCCATAATGAATGAAAAATTGTTTGTTTGTTTGGGTTTTTTTTTTTCGGTGGGTAGGGTGATGGTGGTGGTGGGATGGGTGAGGTTTAGTTTTTTTGTTTTTTTTTTTTGTAGTGTGATGTGTGTGTTTGTGTGTGGTGTGTTTGTGTGTGTGTGTGTGTGTGTGTGTAGAGAGAGAGAAAGAGAGAGAGAGAGAGAGAGAGAGAGTGTGTGTGGTGTGTTGTGTGTGTGTGTGTGATTAACACCTCTTTTCTCTCTCTCTCTCTCTCTCTCTCTCTGTCTCTCTCTGTCTCTCTCTCTCGTGTCTGTCTCTGTCTGTCTTCTCTCTCTCTCTCCATTGTCTGGGTCGTGGGTTCGATCCTGGGGCCAGCCGCACGTTGTTTTTATTACCGCGGACTGGCTGGCTGGCTGTTGGATTGGCTGTGTCCTGTTGTTTTGTTTTGTTTTGTTTTGTTTGTTTTGTTTTGTTTTTCGTTTTGTTTCGTTTTTTTGTTTTTGTTTTGTTTTGTTTTGTCGTAGAGTCATGGACTCAGGAAATCATGTTTCAAGATGAATACCAGCTTGCCCCATAAAAGTGGGCGTGTTCGCTGACCATCTAAATGCTCTCTACTCAGCCTGGCTTTGTCTGTGTTTCATGGTTTCCACTCCCCTATCCCCTCTCTCCCTCCTGCCACTTCCGTTTCAGGATCTTTCCAGTGCATAAGTTTGTTTGTCTGTTTTGTTGTTGTTTGTTTCGTTGTTGTTGTTGTTGTTGTTGTTTTGTTTGTTTGTTGTTGTTTTGCGCGGGAGCGAGGAATTTGCAAGATAATTGTTGGCAGGTTTGGGTCACCGTATGTTATTTTTTCCCCTGAGGAGATATCCAAGTGCGATGAATACATCTTGAACAATCTCCAAGCTCTCTCTGTCTCTCTCTGTCTCTGTCTCTTTCTCTCTTTCTGTCTCTCTGTCTGTCTCTCTCTTTCTCTCTCTCTCTCTCTGTATCCCCCCCCTCCTCCTCTCTTTTTCTGGCTGTTACTTGTTTATACACACTGAGCGACTCGACATTTTCTTTCCTTTCTCCTCTCAAATCACGCTCTTTAATAATGGCACTTAACACCACTTAACTGAAATAAAGAAAATAATCGGGGAAAGAAAAAATTTACGTTCGATAAAAACGGACCTCCCACTTGTCCGTCCATCCCCCGCCTTCCCCCCCCCCCCCCCCACTTTCCATTCATCTGTGTGTCCATTCATTAGCCCATTTATCCATCGTCACACTATGAAAAGCATCATTACACTTTCTCTTTGTTTTCTTTTTTCTCTGACTCTCTTTCTGTCTGTCTGTCTGTCTGTCTCTGTCTCTGTCTCTTCTCTCTCCCCTCTCTCCTTTCTGTCTTTTCATTCTTTATTTCTTCCTTTTTCTCTTGTCTCTCTGTCTTTCTTTCTCATTCTTTCTTTCTCTCTGTCTCTTTTCCTCTGTCTGTCTCTGTCTGTCTGTTGTCTGTCTCTTTCTTCCCCCCTGAATTTTGATGCTTTTGAACACAGTTTGGTTAACATGAACGCCCCCCCCCTCTCTCTCTCTTCTTTCTGTCTTCTGCTTCTCTGTCTCTCTCTCTCTGTCTGTCTGTCCCTCTCTCTGTCTGTCTCGTCTCTGTTCTGTGTCTGTCTGTCTGTCAGTCTCTGTCTCTGTCTGTCTGTATGTCTCTCTCTGTACTGTCTCTGTCTCTGTCCTCTCTCTCTGTCTCTGTCTCTTGCTCTCTTTTCAAAAAAAAAAAAAAAAAAGAAGACAAATTAGGTGCTTTCAGTTATTTGTCGATTTACAAATCAGCCGATGACAGTGGCGCGGCGTTAGCAACATGCTTTTACGCGGTGAAGACAGGCCCAGTACTGTTTTGGGAGGGGTGTATCTAGTGCACGTACACCGCTTTATCGGCTGTGGATGACTGGTGATGAGATCCGTAACGAGTTGATGAAAGACTATACAACGATGGAAAAAGAAGAGAAGAAAAAAGAAAAGACGAAGAAGAGAGGGTGGGGGGTCTGGATAGGAAAAAAAGGGTCTGGGAATGGGAGAGAGGGTGGGGATGGATAGATGGATGGATGGATGATGGATGGATGGATGGATGGATGGATAGACAGGCAGACAGAGACAGATAGATACATGGACAGATGGATGGATATAATATTATATATATATATATATATATATATATATATATATACAGAGAGAGAGGAACGACAGACAGACAGACATAGATAGAGACAGAGAGAAGGAGAGGTAGATATAGAAAAGGGAGATTCGTATCGTGAAGAGAAGTTTTGAAAGAAATAATTATGGACCCTTTAACTTTTTAAAAGTTTCATCTTATTCTGAAACGTACACAGTAAGTATCCAGATAATGCAGCTGTTGGTGTACAGAATGTGGAAGGTATTAGACATTCGAGAAGGCCATTCATTGTCAATCATTTTCATCCGTAAACAAATGTATATGAAGCAGGCGTAAGCCCCATGTTAAAATGAAGTCGAAACAAAACGGTGTGTTTTTTGTAATGATGGTTTGATTTTGTTTACCGTGGCATGGTACGCTATGATCTAGCGATCCAGGCAAACTGTCGTTTGATAACTTTCAAAACGAACTTCTCTGTTCGTTTGATCGATGATAAAGGGTTTTTTTCTTATTAAGGTGAACAAAGCCTGAAATACCTACAACAATTGTAGACAGGACATCAAGAAAACCTCATTTAAAGTCCTCTCGGGTGGATGCTTCGTTTGGGCTGGCGGTCAGCTTATGATAATACATCTGGGACAAAGAAGCCTAAAAATAACAGATACGAGCCCGTATAAATAATATAATACCAACGGAAAAAAATAACTCGTTCAACAACTGATGAGGGACGAAGAGATAGAAAAGGACGGAGAGAGAAGGGGGGAGAGGAGAGAGAAAGAGAGAGAGAGAGAGAGAAGACAGACACACAGACACACAGAGACAGGGTGAGAGAGAGAGACTGACACTAAAACTGACTCACACTGACCATGACACATGGTTGATTGTGAAGGCCACTCGTTCCATGAATGATGAGAGAGAGAGAGAGAAGAGAGAGAGAGAGAGAGAGAGAGAGGAGAGAGAGAGAGAGAGAGAGAGAGAGCAGATGACTGTTGCGCACGGTACTGACGTGAAACATGATATTTCATTGTGATCAGGGAGAGTGACATTTTTTCAAAACGAACTTCTGTTTAATTAGTGAGCGGTCCCACCCGGATCAAACCAGACATCAACTTAGCCTATATTATGGGTAGACGACTGATTTACATACAGAAATCGCGGCAGAATGCAGGTGCGGGAAGTGCGGACGTAACAAGTTGGCGCAGGAAGAATAAAGGCTTTCAGCTCACTCATCGTGTCCCACCCAGCTTCCCCACCCCAGTACAGCCAGCAGCCGCCAGCCTACCAAGCCTCTCTTTAGCTGGCCATTTTCCACCCTTTACGTACCCACCTTCCACGCCCTCACGTTTTATCTTGCAGCCTCCTTTCTTTTACACCCGTGCGGTAGGAGCGAAGGCAAAAAGTGATTATATGATGATTTGGGGAGATAGGAGCAGAGTCCCGGAGAGACAGCTCAATCCGGCAAATTAACACAACTCACAGATGGCCGAAAACATCTCTTTCATCCGGGCAACTCGTTCGCCATAACGATGACTTCAAAAGCTGGAACGGGAATTCGGCGAAGCTCGTTGGCTGAAAAAATTATTACATTTATGTGTTGCGTGAGAATAATTTGTCTCCTGGCTCGCACACTCGGAATACTTGCATCTGCGTTCAAACAGAAAAGCAATTCTGGCATAAAGATTCCCTGCTGGTAATTTCGTACATTGGGGAGTTTCGTACTTATGTGTCGGCTCGGCCGGTTTGATTGGAGGGTTGCGTATTTTTAATTCTTTGCCAGCGGTTGAGGTTCGTTCAAAGAGAAAGAGGGAAAAGAGAGAAGGAGAGAGGAGAGAGAGAGAGGGAGGGAGAGAGGAGAGAGAGAGAGAGACGAGAGAGAGAGGAGGGGAGAGAGAGAGAGAGAGAGAGAGAGAGAGAGACAGAGAGAGAGATGACTAGGAAAGCAGGTCTACACTTTACTAGTCTCGCTTGAAAAAAACATAAGCCGCTTAATTGTAAAAGCAGCGGGCGGTGATGGGAAAAGCACATGTGATAGAGAGACTTACAAAGTGCGCAAGTGGTGAGGCGTTGTACCTGTTGTCCTCCGGCCTACGCCGCTTCCTGCTCCCCCCCCCCCTTCCACACCCCTACCTCCCTCCCTCCCCACTGAGCGTTCCCCGCCCCCTTCCCCCTCTCTCACCTTCCCCCTCCCCTCATGAATCATCTTTACCTTTGCCCCATCCCTTTACATCCAATATCAAGCATAGATCCATCTGTACCCGCTTATTTCATGTGGTTATTGAAGCTTTGTAGAGCTGTGATATACTTTCTTTTGAACGCCCATTTTTTCGTCTTTCTTCTTCTTCTATCTTTCTTTCTGTCTGTCTGTCTTTCTTCTTCGTTTTCTTTCTTTTTCCTTCTTCTTCTTCCTCCTTCTCCTCCTCCTCTTCTTCTTCTTCTCCTTCTCCTTCTTTTTCCTTCTTCTTCTTCTTCTTCTTCTTCATCACTGACATGTATGAACAAAACTATTGCCTAGCTTCAGATCATTGGAGAATATTCAGTAAATTCATAACTGTTCGTAAAACACACACACACAACACACACACACACACACACACACACACACACACACACACACACACACACACACACACACACACACACACACACACACACACACACACACACACATTCGACACATGTTTTAAGTGAATAGATGCAAGATTTTTAGTATTCTACAAAGCACACATTATACGTGTTGTAGACGATATACATGTAAAGGCTTTGGAATTTTGCTAATCGTAAAATTAATGGAAAATGCAAAGAATTTGCGTTGTGCAATATTGCAAAAATCCAAGGATTCTGCCATTTATGAACTGCGCAGTACAAGAATTTAAGTTTTACAGATTATGAAATATTGATTTCACGAAAGCAGGAGGCAACAAGAGACTTCTATAAATTATGAAATGCATTGATTCTAGAAATTTGCAAATTGAAAAAAAAATAAATTAATAAAAGAAATTGCAAGGACTCCAGAATATCACATATTGCAAAGATTGCAGATGGTCACATGATACCAAATGCGGTGATTCTGCTCATTATTTCAGAACTTCTGAAAATGCAGAAAGCAAAGACTGTAATAGTTCAGAATGCAACATTTCTAGAATCTCATTTCTCACTCTCTCTCCGTCTTCTTCTTCTGTCTCTGTCTGTCTGTCTCTTCTCTCTCTCAGTCTCACTCTCTCTCTCTCTTTCTCTCTCTCCCTTTCCCCCTCTCTCTGTCTCTGTCTCTCTATCTCATTGTCTGTCTGTCTTTGTTTCTCTCTCCTCTCTCTCTCCCTCTCTCTCTCTTGATTTTTCTCTCTGTCTCTCTGTCTCATTGTCTGTCTGTCTGTCTGTCTTTGTTTCTCTTCTCTCTCTTTCTCTCTCTCTCTCCCTCCCTCTCTCTCTCTTTCTCCCTCTCTCCTTCTACCTCTCTTTCACCTACCCCTAACACGTTGTATTGTGCCATTGTCTTTATCAATGAAAACTAAAGATCAGCCAGTTAGTCAGCCAGCCTCCCTCTTGTTCTGTCACCAGCTCTCTCTGTGTGGCTGACGGCCGCGTCTGTGCCTACTCATCTGCTGTCCCATTACATCGATAAACAAATCAGCAGCACCTACCTAAAGCAAAAACAACAAAAAACAACAAAACGACAACAACAACAAAACACCACGACAACACAACCACACACACACACACAACACACACACACACACACACACACACACAATCACGAACACACACACATCACAACACAACACACTCACACATACACACACACACACACACACACATAATACACATTAACACACACACAACATAGATACACACTAACACACAACACACAACAACACTAACACACACACACACACAACACACTAACACACAACACCACACTCACACACACACACACTCACACACACACACACACTCACACACACACACACATACACACACACACACACACACGCACACACACACACACACACACACACACACAACATACATACACAC
This sequence comes from Monoplex corrugatus, assembly GCA_030674185.1. Taxonomy (NCBI): domain Eukaryota; kingdom Metazoa; phylum Mollusca; class Gastropoda; order Littorinimorpha; family Ranellidae; genus Monoplex; species Monoplex corrugatus. Next base: position 58,025,202 of record CM060310.1, read on the forward strand.
ACAAGTAAAAAATATTCTACTATGCAAAATCCGTCTAATTTTTTTTTCAACTTTTGTCACTCCTGTCACAGAAATGGACGACAACAGCAACGACGCCGGCAGCGACGGCTACAACGGACGCGACATGGAGAGGCGGGCCAGCGGTCGAAGGCCCCGGAGTCACCGATGAACGGGAGCTACGGGCTACAGTCCGAACGCGCAGAACTTGAGAAATTGCTACAGGCCATGATAGATTTGGCCCAGAAGATCTCACATGTACCGCTGCGTCCAGCGACAGTCGGGCATAGAAAAAGGTGAGTGCTGATTGTAAAATTATGCTAGAAGACAGTAAGGTGTTATTACAGTATAGTACAATACTGTGCACCACCATACCGGTATGGGGCATAGAAAGGTGAGTGCTGATTGTAAAATTATGCTAGAAGGCAGTAAGATGTTATTACAGTATAGTACAATACTGTGCACCACCATACCATTTTGTTGTTTTATAGTGGGCATAGAGAAAGGTGAGTGCTGATTGTAAAATTATGCTAGAAGCAGTAAGATGTTATTATTACAGATAGTACAATACTGTGCACTGCCATAGCATTTTGTTGTTTTATTTCATTTATTTGTTTTTTGTTTTGTGTGCCACGTCTTCTGAATCCTGTTGAGTTTTTAGAATAACGCTATACAAGAATGATTTCTTATTATCTTTGCTTCATGAGTATCTGAGCATCAGTAAAATCCAAGAGGTACAGTCACTTGCAACGTTTGGCATGAAGTGTAATCAACATTCTCAGTGCTGCATCCGCTATGTCTGTGAGACTGGACTAGCATCGTCCTAGTCTTTTCAGCGAGCCCACACAGGACGTGCAACTGTGGAGGATCTGGTCAAGGCCCGAGGTGGTCAAGGCCCATAACTCCCACAGTGATTTGTTTGGACTGATGGGTCTTGAACCGACGACTGTTAACGCCCTTTTGGTATACTCAGCCCTATCGGTTATACCTGTCCCGCCCTATCGGTACACTCAGCCCTATCGGTATACTCAGCACTATCGGTATACTCAGCCCTATCGGTATGGAAGCAGGTGTTTTCCATCCCAAACGTCCCGAATAAGAACTTATCCCCAGGAGCACTTAGCACTGGCAACCGGGTCTGTTACATGTATCTCATCACTGGTACCGGTGGTCGGTCAGCGCACATACCCATGCAAAAATGAATACAGCTCACTTTATATTTTATGTACATTCCTTCCGTTTTTAGAAACATTACAAACTTATTCATATAGAATGAACTAAAAAGATTATTTTCTGTAGTGAAAATGGATCGAAATAAAACTGTCTACCGAAATGATGAAATGGCTTTGAATAATTTGTTGGGGGTCACACAAAAAAAAAAAAAAAAAAAAATTTCACCGTTCGCTGTAAAAGCAGACGAAACCAAAAGTAGATCGGGATAGGGAGGCCAAATTGTACCAAGGAATTTTAAATAAATGCATTTCTAACTTAATGGCGACCTTACGATTTTCATTGTGTACACATTTGTAATCTTCCGAACAATATGTTGAAACGTTATTAAGCTTTAGGTTTGGTAAATTTGGTTGTTTATGCTGTTTTCAACGAAATATACGGATAGGGACTGAGTACACCGATAAGATGTTAATCCCTTTGACTCCCGCACCCTATCCATCAACTGCTAAAATTTAACCCTTTGACTTCCTCACCAGCGAGAAGCCGGAGGCTACGGTAAGGGAATCTAAGGGTTTAAGTTTTGGCTTTGCTAGCATGATTGACAATGCAGGATGCGGGTGGACAGGGTGCGGGAGTTAAACAGTTAACAGACGACTTCCCACCCAGTGGTCGGTTGCGCTGTCCACTTCACCATGCTGACCACCCTTGCACGAGCGTAAAAGTCGATACAGTGTCATCCTGTAGAGTAGGAAACAGTGCATTGCAATACAGTGGTGTACACATAACACGATATTTTGCAATACAGTAGTTCCTTATACCTCTGTCGAGAATTTTGTCTGTAAATGATTGGTGGTACCTTGCAATATACTGTTTTCTTTATTACGTCGCTTCGGCTCGCTGCGCTCGGCTTTTGCCCAGAAAGAGTTTAGAGCTGTTTGGACGTTGCCCAAGACGGATTCACTGCGCTCAAACAACTCCATACACGCTCCACCCAGATCTGCTAACAGCTGCCTGGAAAACTACTTAAACCTGCAAATACCCACGTGCTTGCAAGATCTTGAAATGGGGTGTTGGTGTTGTGGGTGAGGTAAGGGCGATTCATGAAACACTTGACACCATCAGAATGATTAGAACATAAAAAAAAACGGGCTACGAACGTTGCCAGATGTTATGTTGCGGGTTGGAATTGAACTTAAGACATGAGATCTTGACTCCACAGCTGTATCAAAAAGAACCACGCAACCCGCCTGTGTTGATAGAGTCATGGAATTAACATCAAACTCCTTTAGGTTCAATCCTCGCCAGAAAACAAACAAAGAAACGATCAAGCAATAGCAGTCCTCGCCTGAAAACAAACAATCGATCAATCAATCGATCAGTCAGTCAGTCAATCAATCAATCAATCAATCGATCGATCAATCAATCAATCAGTCAGTCAGTCAGTCAATCAATTAATCAATCAAACAAACAAACAGACATAAACCGTCTCGTTCGCTGCCTGTCTTAACGCTGCAGTTATTCTGGTGGTGTGTCAGGTTGGTGTTTCTTGGGTCCTCTTTTCCCCTTTTCCCCCGCTTCAGACCCGTGCCAGCGCATAAGGTTTTGCGCTGTCTCAAGGAATTTGCCAGATAATTAGTTATTCGCAGATTTGGGTGGAGCGCATGTGGAAATGTCCGAATACAAGTGATTTCCTCTCGAACAAATTCCAAACTCCAAACTCTTGGCTCAGTCCGCAAAGGAGAGAGGTGAGTGCTGATCGTAATAATACACTGAAACATAATGTGATCAATAAAACACAACGAATAGGACACATTAATATAGTACCGCACAGTACAGAATATGAATGGCTTATTTTCCCCACACTGTATAAAATATGAACGGTTTATTTTCCGTCACCCATGTGGAAAATCTGTGTTGTGATTAGTATCTTGATGATAGTGAAGGGTTCTGTTGATGGTTTCCCTTTTGGATTAAGCCGATCCCATGACCTGAATTTGGTTAATATCCACTGTCTGTTACCCTTTTCAACACATACACTGGCACAAGCACGTGTGCTGTGGTGTGTGTGTGTGTGTGTGTGTGTGTGTGTGTGTGTTGTGTGTGTGTGTGTGCGCGCGCGCGCGCTAACGCATACACACACACACAGGGTGGTGGTGGTGGTAATAGACTGAATGGCGCCTCATACTGTTATTAATTTCCCCTTTTCCTTCTTCTTTATATAGTTTTTTTTTAGTGGCTTTGTTTAGTTTTTGTTTTTAAAGGAAGACTTTTAAACGGTCATAAAAATGCCAGACAATGGTCTTCAAAGACAAAGCTAGGCCAGAGCGGGAACAGGACAGTAATGGTGGCGCAAGACGGTGGCGTTGTGCCACATGTGCAAGCTTACTCAAGCAGAGGCAGGTTGGCGGAAATTGCCGAAGTTCCACGTACACTCACTTCCGCCCCATCTCGCGAACGGACGCTGTTAATTGTACACGTTAAGACGTAATGCTCATATTGCATCACATGGGGAATCTTTCCAGTTTTTTTTTTTTTCCCCCCGCTGACATTGTCTTATCGTCTGGGGATGTCCTAGCTAACCAACGACCGTCATTTTTGTGGCAAATGTGTTTTCAGGGGGGGAAATTAATCTCTTGCAGCTTTTAGGGACCAGGAAAACTGGGCGTCGTAAACATTCTCGTTAGCGTTTTACGATTATTAATAAACAACTAAATTGTAAACGTGTTACAGGTTATTCTTGTGCTTGTGTTGGATTTGTTGCGTTCTGAAGTAAGCTGATTTAGAAAAAGAAAGGTGAAGCTTTCATTTATTTCCTGTCATCCCATGCAGTGGCATTTTGGTGTGCATGTTTCTGCTAAAAAGAAACCCTAACGTTTCATCATTTGGATAAATGGATTGTTTAAAATTAGTCAGAAGATTTGGAAGGAAAGTAGTTATCCTCTTAAATGTCAGTCTAGTGATCCCCACTGTTCTATGACAGTTGAAAGTTTGAGTGAAACTTTTTGTAATTCATGGTCTAGTTGTTGTTTTTTCTGAAAAGAAAAGGGGGAGGCAGAGATACGAAGGCAAACTTAACTTTCGCGACCCCCCTTCCCCTCCCCCGATGACCCCTGAGAAGGGAAAGGATATGAAATTTTTTTCATAACACACCACACCACACCACACACACACACACACACACACACCACACACACACACACACACACACACACACACACACACCACACACACACACACACACACACACACACGCACGCACGCACCACTTTACATACAGGCATAATATTTTGATGAGGTTGTATCGTATCCTACAGGACGACCAGTCTTCATGTTAGCAAATCAAAATGATTTCTTTTTTTAATATTAATCAAAGAACATAACTCGTGAGAGTTACGTAGGAATTATCTCCCATGTTGTAAAACTTCTCAAATCTGACACAGTTTGCACTACCCATTCAGCTAGCATAGAAGCCGATACAAAACACAAAAACCGTAAGCTCAGAACACTCCTCAAAATGATTTCGTTTGTTGTTACGTGTGAAAAAGAATCTACTAACATAACAACACCACGTCCTCTATTCTCTCTATTCTCCCCATCCCACTCCCCAACTACCCATCCCCACCCCCATTAAAAGGAAAACAAAAGTAAAAGAAAACGAGAGAAAGGAAAAGAAATGGCACTGGTAAAAAAGAAGGGAAGCGGGGGGAGGGGGGGGGGGGCAGAGAGAGAGAGAGAGAGAGAAAGAGTGTAAGTGTGTGTGTTGTGTGTGTGTGTGTGTGTGTGTGTGTGTGTGTGTGTGTGTGTGTGTGTGTGTGTGTGTGTGTGAGACCAAAAATGTCACCCTGACGCGAAGACAGACCACAGTCCTGTCTCCTTTTTTTTTTCTCTCTTTCTCTCTCTCACTCTATCACAACTCTCGGCACCATTAGCAAGGGATGAGAATGATGTCCCTTTAGGTCACTCTTTGTTCAGGGAGGCAAAACTCTCAACATGGAAGTCGCGGGAAGGACCTCAACTATTTCCTCAAGTAGACCTGAGAATCTAAAAGCCATTATTCTGTCTGGATTCTCTCTTGACTCGGATTTGGCAGCAAATTCAATTTATTGCGCTCTGGCTGTCCAATTTGTTATTGCACGAGTCGCCATTAACAGCTTTCTTTGGATTATCATCTCAAATTGTCCTCGAGACCTGAGGACAGCTCTCAGGGAGGTTCCTCCTCCCCACTCCCCCTCTTTTCTCTCTCTCTCTCTCTCTCTCTCTCTCTCTCTCTCTCTCTCTCTCTCTCTCTCTCTCTCTCTCTTCGTTTTGAAGGAATACGTCCGAAGGATGTCACTGTCAATAGAAACTTAAGAGAAAAATAACAACATCAAAACGAAAATATGATAAATCCAGCCACACTGAGATTCTTTTGAAACTTGCTTGACCAGGAAGACATGTAAGGTTAATAGTTTTTAGGAAGAATGTGTGTAAACATGACTGAGACAAGTTCATTTTTTCCAGTGGTCCTCACTGACATCATGGGCCATGATATTCAGTTCAAATGTGTTTCTTTTCAGTTTCTTCTCTGACCATAGCTGTGTTCACGTTTGGTCGAACAGCCGTCGTTTAGTGTGTGTGTGTTTGTGTGTGTTTGTGTGTGTGTGTGTGTGTTTGTGTGTGTGTGTGTTTGTGTGTGTGTGTGTGTCTGTATGTGTGTGTATGTATGTGTGTGTAGTATGTGGTTTTGTGTGTGTGTTTGTGTGTGTTTGTGTGTGTGTGTGTGTCCGTGTGTGTGAATGTGTGCATGTATATATATATATATATATATATATATTGTATATATATATATATATATGTTTATATATATACATATACATGTATATATATACACACACACATACAGTTAGGCGTATGTTTGTGTGTGTGTGTGTGTGTCTAGATATATATATATATGTGTGTGTATGTGTGTATCTGGATAGATAGATAGATAAATAGATAGATAGATAGATAGATAGATAGATAGATAGACTTGTGTGCATTCATATGTGTATATGCACGTTTACTTTACATCCACTTTTGTTGCTGTATTTATGTGTGATTGTGGTTGTAACATGAGAAAGATGAAAACAAGTTTAAAACCAACACGAAACGAAAATCAGACATCATAAACAATCCCAGAAATTCTTGCTGCCACATTCATGTTTTAATTGCTGTAATTGCTCCCCCTCCCCTCCACTTCCCAGACTGACTCAGTGGAATTAAAATACAACAGTACATTATCTTATTATCATTATTGTTATCATTATTATTACTAGTGGTAGTAATAGTAGTAGAAGTAGTAGCAGTAGTAATAGTAGTAGTGGTAATAGTAGTAGGAGCATACTCGTCCATTATTATCATTATTGTTGTCATCAATGTCATTAATGTTATTATTACCATTGATAGTAGCATTTATTCTGCTCGTTGTTTTTTTTCTTTTTAATAAAAGGTCAGGTACAAGATGATCCATGTTATAGGCCGAAATATATTTCATGTTTTAGCAATTGCGAAAAATTGAAAAGGAATTTGTAACTGATCAAGTAGATGTGGTTGCCTGTATGTGATTAAAGAACAGACGTATTGAACACTGGCAATAAATTGCACATTTAACCTGCATGCATGGGAACATGTGATAAACTTAATCCCGAAAGTTTATGTTTAGTTCATACACACTCAGACATGCACGGGCGCGCGGCGCCGACACACACACACACACACACACACACACACACACACACACACACACACACACACACACACACACACACGCACATACATACATACACACACACGCACATACACAACACACACACACAAACACATACACACACTACTCACACATACATGAATATATACATACACACTCATATCAAGCAAAAACGAAAAACACGAAATCATGGTCAAGATAACAATAAAGTACATGCGTATTGTAAAACATCAAAATAATTGTTTCTAAGCGAAAAAGCACTGAGGAGAGAGAGACAGACAGACAGACAGACAGACAGACAGACAGAGAGAGAGAGAGACAGACAGACAGACAGACAGACAGACAGACAGACAGACAAAGACAAAGAGGGAGACAGAGAGATTGTTATTTTTCAGACTGCAGATTTTAGAGTTTAATTAAAAACAATAGGATAATGAATAAGACTAACATTAACAACAAAGTGAACTACACATTACGACAAAGCAATGTCCCTTATTTGAGATGCTTTAAGCAGGAACAACCCAAAATTCCTAGCATAATCAAAGCCAGCTGAACACAATAAAAGCATAGTTTCAACATATCCGTGCATCTGTAATACTTCTGTGGGATAAACCTTGATCGAATATGATCAGAACTTCGACAGCACAGGCTTAAATGTACCTCTTCTTCTTCAGGGACAAATTAAATCAGAATCTCAGTACTGACTGTGTCTCAACTGATGGACTTTCCAAGTCCATAAGCCAATTCTACAGTTTGCTAGTATTTTTATTTCCAAATCAATATCTAAATGAGAGAGAGGAGGGGGTGGAGGAAGAGAGAAGAGAGAAGAGCGGGGTTAGGGGAGGTGGAAACAATATGGTCTACAAAACCACGGACATGGATGAGCACGAGACTGATTTAATCCGGGCACTCGATCTGTCCCAAGAGCGCGTGCGCGCCAGCAGAGGCAGAGAGATTGCATCGGAAAAGGAGAATTCAAACAGGCTTAGTTCCCTTCAACAATGGCGAAGCTCCCAGCGCCGGCGAAGGCCAGTGGGACTCGGATCGGCGAGTAATGACAATTTGCCTGACAGATTAGGTGGCCATTCAGTTTGATTGTGTGTTTGTTTATTGGCGAGGGGGGATAAGGCGGGGCGGTAAGACCCTTGAGTGCAGTCCCTTTTGTCGCTCTCCCAGCGGGTGAGAGTGGGAAAGTGGATTTGGTGACAATTTGCCAGCCTGTTGAGTCTGAGAGTTGTCTGGCGGAATGGTCTGTTAGCAGCAAGTCCGCCAGGGCCTCTTGTTGTGCCGACGGCAGTGAAAAGACAAGATGTGTGCAGCGTGTGTGTGTGTGTGTGTGTGTGTGTGTGTGTGTGTGTGTGTGTGTGTGTGTGTTATGTTTGTGTGTTTGCGTGTGTGTGTTGTTTTGTTTTGTTGTTGCTGTTGTTTTTGTTGTGTGTGTGTTATGTCGTGTGTCTTTGTAGTTGTGTGCGTGTGTTTGTATGTGTGTGGAGGTTTTTTTTGTTTTGTTTTGTTTCGTATTGACTCTGTGTGTGTGTGTGATTTGTGTGTGTGCGTGTGTGTGTGTGTGTGTGTGTGTGTGTGTGTGTGTGTTTGTTTGTTTGTGTGTGTGCTTGTGTGGAATGCGTAAGTCTTCTACTGACCATTCAGAATTTGTATAGTTTTTCGCTCACTGAGTTTCAAGAATTACTTGAGATGTTCGACTAACAATGATCGCACAGGGTCCAGAATGGGCAGTTACGTGGTCAGGTATAGAAGCTATATGTTGCGTTTGCTCTGAATCTTCTTATCAGTCAAATGTTTCAGGGTTTTTGTTTGTAAGTTTGGTTGATTGGTTGGTTGGTTGGTTGGTTGGTTGGTTGGTTGGTTGGTTGGTTGGTTGGTTTTGTTTTGTTTTCTGTCCCATGGCCACAGAATTTGGGACAATTTCTTACAACGCTATGATGACGCATGATGATGGGGGTGATAAGCTTGGTGTTGCGGAGTTCCCATTCTCGATTGAGACTGTATGACTGTATGACGAGGACATACTCTACTGTCACTTCCTCCTGTCCCTCTTACCTGTCCTCTCTCTTACAGCTCTATACACCGTCAAGAGAGCTCCGTTCCTCCGCAGACACACGCATCCTTTGTATTCCAAAGATCAGAACCAAAACCTTTGGCCAGCGAGCCTTTCATTATAACGGTCCTTCAGTCTGGAACAGTCTGCCACAAACAGTTCGCTTCGCTGATTCCAAAGTTACTTTGAAGTCGGCCCTGAAAACTCATCTATTTGCGTGAACCTGCTCTGCTTAATCTCAACTTTCTGTATTTTTGATAATTCCTTCTGACAGCATAAGTTTGTGCGTGTGTGTGTGTGTGTGTGTGTGTGTGTGTGTGTGTGTGTGTGTGTGTGTGTGTGTGTGTGTGTGTGTGTGTGTGTGTGTGTGTGTGTGTGTGCGTGGGTGTGTGTGTGTGTGTTTGGGTGTGTGGTGAGTGTGTTTGATTTTTGCATTTGTATATATTCTTGATGTAATTGTCATTTTTGTTCTGTATTGAATTGTTTGTAAAGCGCCCTGGGCACCTTCGGGTGAAAAGGCGCTTAATAAGTGCACATTATTATTATTATTATTATTACTATTCCTTTTATAACCTATCTAGGCTTCAGCCAGGTCCGAGACATACAGACTCCTGAAGTGTTGATCAGGACGTTAGAGCAATACTCTCAGTGACGCATCCGTGAAGTGGATGAGACTGGACTATGTGGTGCATAGTGATCACAGGGCATTCAACTCTGGGTAGGAGCCGGTTAGGGCCGAGAACTCCCACAATGATTTTGATAGGATCGATGGGATTCAAACCAAACAACTTTCCAGTCAGTAGTTCGTTGTGCTAACCACTGTTCCAAGGCTACTGGTTAATATTTCAGTTATCGTTGACCTGACCATATGTTTCTGCCCCCCCCCCCCTGCGTCCCTCCCGCTCCCCCTCCCCCCTGGTCATCCTGTCTCCCCTTTCCTTCTCTCTGTAAAGTTTTTTTTTGTCATCTCTTTCCTCTGTGTCTCTGTCTCTCTCTGTGTCTCTGTCTGTCTCTGTATCTTTGTCTGTGTGTCTGTCTCTCTCTGTCTCCCTGTCGCTGTCTCGTCTCTGTCTGTCTGTCTGTGTCTCTGTCTGTCTCTCTATCTCTCTGTCTCTGCCTCTGTCTCTGTCTCTGTCTCTCTCTGTCTCTGTCTCTCTCTCTCTCTCTCTCTCTCTCTCTCTCCTCTCTCTCTCTCTCTCTGTCCCTCTATTGTTTTTATGGTCTTATACATATGTTTCAAGTTTGTCTTCCTATATTTGTAAACCGTTTCCAAACTATTTCTGAGTAGCGCATCTTGATTTGCAAAAAATTTTCCTTTGATACCTGTAGTCGTGGATGGACTTGCCCTGGGAATTTTGAAAATAGAGGCTTGTATTCAGTTCAGAGATGGACAATGAAACATCGTTATGTTTGTCTCCTTTCTTCCTCGTATTGTTCTCATTCTCTTCTTTCTCCTTTCTCTCTCCTTTCATTCTCTTTTTCTCCATGGCTTTCTTTCTCCTCCTCTATTTTCTGTCATCCCTTACCTCTCACTCTCTCTCTCTCTCCCTCTCTCTCTCTCTGTTTCTCTGTTTCTATCTCTCCCTCCCTCCTTCCTCCCTCCCTCTGTGTGTGTCTCTGTCTCTGTCTATCTCCCTGTTTCTGTCTGTCTCTCTGTCATCCCCCCTCTCTCTCTCTCTTTCTCTTTCTCTCTCTCTCTCTTTCTCTCTCTCGTTCCTCCCTCTTTTCTTTGTCTTCCCTCTTTTCTGTCTTCGTCGGTATCTTTTACTTTCCGTCCATCTCATCGTCGCTGGGGTCTGGTGCAAAAGACATTAACTCTCTTGTGATTAACTCCCCAAGGACGTTAACCTTCTGATGACTAACTCACCCGCCGGTCGTCGCTCCGTCCCTTCCCCCCTGCAGCGACTGTGCTTTCAAAACCGTCAACGACAATTTTGCCCGATGACCATTGTCCGGGGGGACGGCACCAGTATGAGTTGACCATTAGGACAGTCAGATAACCAGCAGCCTGAACGCTGACTCGCTGACCAGTCCACTACATGTGTATTAAAAGGCTGGAGTTTTCTGACCAAAACGATTCCAGATAAAAAAAATTTAAAAAAGGAAGTCAAAGCACAGAATGGTTCAAAGTAAATTAAGGCTGTAGACAAGATGATCCTATATCACCACACCTCTTCATTTTATGTGCAGAAACACTAGTGATAATAATTAGGGAAGAAAAGGAATGTATGTTAATAATGTAGAACATAAAATGTCTTAGTTTGCTGATGACACACAGTTGATTAATATTGGAGACAAAGTATTTTTGAAAACGTGCATTCGATAAATCAATACATATAGATCTAGTAAATCATCTGATCTGTTTTTTTGATTCCAGAGAAAACACATGTGGTTTAGTTTGGAAGTAAGCAGTGCTCAGCTCAAAAGTACTCGATAAGTACATGCCAAATCTAGGTTTCCTCTCGAATCCAAAACAATTCTAGATATTAGGAGTTTGGTTTACACTAGACTTCAAAGAATGTGAATCTATCAACTACTCTGGAAAAGTCCCAGAAGTGAAAGCATTGTTTAAAATTTGGCCGAAAAGAAGCATTACCCCACTTGAACCAATAGCAGTACTAAAATTGCTAATTTTCTCTAAACTCGTGCACCTTTAGATTTTGCTACCCGGACCACCTGATATTTTTATTCCAGAACTTTAAAAGCTGTCTTATCAATTTTTGTGGAATGGAAAACATGAGAGGATTAATAAGAGGACAGCAGTGAAGACTGTTTACAATGGAGAACTTGGTATTCCTGACTTGAAAAACATACTATAGCTCTAAACTTCACTTGGATAAGGAAACTTAGCTGTACAAACCACAAATTGAAAACATTGTCTAACCATTTATTCATTCCTTAATCGATTGGAAAATTGTGGTTTATGTTTGATCAATTCGAAGAAAAGAAATAATCTATTTTGGATACACACGTTAAAACTGTATAAACAGTTTTCCTCATAGAATACAACATAATATTCTCCTGAACTGCTTGCTAAACCAGTGCCATTCAAAGAGAATATTTTAATTGGTGACAATATCATGTGCAAACTGAAATTGAAATGGTATTTATCGTATTGCAAATTACATGAAAAACTGAAAATTCTTTGAACGAAGAGAGTTTAACGCAACATGTGGCGTAAATGTAAATTTTATTACCTTTGCTGGATGTGTATCATCTACTAAAACTTCTGTTAAAAAAAGGTAACATAGAGATTAAAGACACCCGTCACTGCGGACAAGTTTTGCACTGAAAGTTTTCTAATCGGTACAAATGGTACTAAACTCTTCTTCTGATGTTTTGGTATCAAGAGATTGTAACCCCAAACGTTGTTCAAAATGGAATGCAGAATTATTTTTGTACAGTTGTATGGAAAACCGTCTTTTACACAATACACAAAATTAAGGACATGAAGCTTAAAGGGTTTCATACTGGGATTGTGCACAGGATTCTCACAACAAATGGTTTCTGAAAGAAATGAAAATCGTCAGTGATAATCTGTGTCGTTTCTGTAGAGAACATAAAGATAGCATTGAACATCTTTTATGGAGGCATGGAAGTGTCATCATGTAATACAATTTTGGCCAAAATTTGAAAAATTGTTGAATGAAAGATGTCCTCTATCGTGTAACATGAAATTCAGTAGAAAATGGTTTTGTCTGGAGCAGACATTGGATTTAGGACAGACAGTTTTTGATTTCATAATATTGTTTGCTTAAATATACGTTTATAAATGTAAGTTGGACAGTACGTTACCAAACATTTCTGCTTTCAAAAAAGAAGTGAAATACAGGCACAAAACTGAAGAATACGATGCAAAAATCAAGGAAAACTATATCAAATTTCAAGCAGATTAGTTGTTTTATTCTTCAGTTATTGATTCCTCCATTGTAAGTTAACTAACTATGATTTTGCATTGCATATTATGTTGAATTTGTTGGTGGTAATGATTATGTAAAGTTTCTGTTTGTATTGTATGTCTATTTTGACAGCTTGGGCCTGATAAGTTGTTGACTTTGGAAACGTTACAGTTGACTGGTTGCTCTATTTCTTGCCCCTTCGTGTGTTTCATTTCGTATCTCTTTGTTCCTTATTTTGCAGATTTTAATTCTTCCTTTGGACTGAAATGTGTTTGATGTAATATTGTAATTGACACTATGTGTTGTAAAATTGATAAAAAGATTTATAAGAAAAAAATAAATAAACTGCAAAAGAGATACACTAGCTATTGATTAATAAAGAAAAACAAAGAAACTACTAGTATTGAATCATCTGAAAGTAATATCGAGAACTACATTACAAGCACACGAACAACATGTCAGGGGAACGCCCAAAACACAGGACATGTCTAAAAACTGGTTGCGAAAAAGCCTGAACGGTGAGGACGAAAAAAAAAAAAAAAAAAAAAGAAGAAAAAGAAGAAAAGCAAATCCGTAATGCAATGCCAGGAATTTCCGGTGGTAATGCTTAGAATCCCCCATCATTGAAACAGGGCTTCCTTCAGATGCACCCCCTTTGCGTGCTGTCGTGTATTGGCCCTGGGTAAAGAAATTAAAACGAAATTCAATCCCGCCGCGTCCATTTAGAAGTCCGCGAAATAAACAGCAGGAGAGGAATTAGATTTAACCCAATACTTTCAGAGTCGCTGGCGCTTTCAAACTAAGTCATCTGTCCCGCAAAATGTGGCTAAATAGAAAAACAAGGGAGAGAATTGCGTTATGTCCCCCGAGTTAGTTACCGTGGAAGAAGATGGACCGCTACGTGGAAAGCAGCAAGGTAATTGGAATGGCGACAGAAAGGTGTGGTTACATACAGCCGTGTCACTTCAGTGAGGGCTTCATCTCGTTCGTTAATTCCTAGCGACAGCTTCCATCTTACCCTCCCCTGCACCTTTTCCACATCAGTTTGAACAAAAATAAATGTTATTTGTGTGGCTGATGTCTTTTGTGCAGCACCCCAGGCCATTGTCCTCGGAAGAAATGCATTTTAAAACTTTTTTGAAATCCCCGGAAGCAATAGCTGACAAAAGATGAAAAGAGTGTGGGATTCTGTATGTTTAAATAGGAGAGGAGAAGACGTCAAAGAGAAGTGGATAGTGGGGGAAGTTTTGTAAGGTTTTGGTGTTTTTTGTTGTTGTCGTCTTTGTTATTGTTATTGTTGTTGTTTTCGGATTCTCACTACGCCACGCCTCTTCTGTTCCCATACTTTTAGTCTATAAAGTTATTAAAATCTGAAGCTCCCGTATTTTTCAGTCAGTTTATCCTAAAAACCTATGTTTTTGATTTCCTTGTAGTTTTACGCAGCAGTGTTTTACTTTCTAACATATGTTTTTGGAAAACTTGTTTGGTTGGGTTTTCCCGCCAAACCTTCGGTTTTCTCCGGTGTTGTTTTCGGGTTTGTAATTTGTTTTAAAATTGGCACATCTCTTGTTGGGGGTAGGGGGTCGGGGGGATGGGTAGCTTTGTGCGTGGTTTGTTCTTCGCAACCATTCCTTTTTTCATTAATTTTGTTCCATGATAATTGGGTTATGTCCCCTCGTCTTTTTCATGTAGACAATTTGTTGAAACAGAAAAGCAGATGAAAAAGGCTGACATTGTCCATAGGAGTGGTGTTTACAACGATGAAAGGAAAAGAGGACTAAACCAATCAACGTTGCAAAGTGCTTAGCATAACGGAGATCCGTAGGTTTCAACACCCATCAGTGTTAAATATTTATTTATTTATTAATTTATTTATTTGCCTTCCCATATGGGGATGTCAGGGGCTCTTTTAGTATGAACGGTATCCCCATTTTGGAAATGCTGTGCTAGAAATTTCCTCTTTTCTGTCGTGTTCTTTTGCTTTCTGTCATTTCTTCCTATCACTTTCTGCCTTGCTGATCCATTCACTTGTATATGTTCGACAAAGTGTTACGTACTTTCTTTTAGGATTGATAGTCGTGCACGTGTATTATGTGCATTTTTGGCTCTAGGGAAATGAGATATGCGGAAGCAATCTAAGGTAATTTAGACGTACCAGTTTTTGTATATGCTTTAGTGTCCTTAGTTATGTTTAAATATGTATTCAGATACATTTTTTAAATCCCATGTGTGATAAATTGGACGGAGTGGTCAACGCCAGGGCATACCCTTAATTCTAAATTTTCCCCTTTTTTCCCTCTGCTGAAGTATTGTGTGTGTGTTGAAATGGTTATAGCCCTGATATATGGCTGTACGCAGTTGGCTGGACTTATTAAACAAAAGAACAATAACAATAGCAATATATTGGACACCGATCAACTCCAATCCAGAGCTGAGCATACTATGCGCTCCTTTGGAAGATTGAGGCTACACTATCGAGTCTCATCCACTTCACGGATGTGTTATTGAGGGTGTTGCTGAAATTATCTGACCAATAACCGCAAGCATCTGTTTCGCTCGGGCCTTGTTATATATTGTGAAAGTAAGCGTAAACGGCTCTCTCACTGAATCTGTCTAAAATGGAACTCCATAGCATCATTGCTGTGATTCTCATTCTCGTCGTCATCATACCAGGAAGGTGGTGGTTAGGGTGAGGAAGTCAAAGGATTAAGGGTTTTTTGTTTTTTTTATTTCCTAGCGTAGTTGACAATGCAGAATGCTGGTAGACTGGGTGCAGGAATCAAAGGGTTAATGGTCCCGTCATCATGGTAGTATCACGTAGTATTTAGTGGACCCTCCACACTCCCTCTCCCCCATTTTTAAGATCTTGCCAGTGCCATGGCGTTGTGCGCAGGCTTGAGGAGTCTGCCAAATGAAGGCTTGGTAGATGTGGATTGCAGCGTGTATGGGATTGTCCGAGTGCACGCGAATCCGCCTTGAAGAACAAACTCCGGGACTGCTAACAAGGTGCCAACATTAGCCCATATTGCTCACACCGCTTGTCAGGGTATTGGTTATGACAGCCCTTCGCGCTTCTCCCCGACCCCGAGAGGATTCGTCCTGCCAGAGCACCAGAAGGACACACCCTCACCCTCACCACTCTGCACGTCTTTCCTTCACGATACACTCAGTCACCCGTATCCCCCCCCCCCCCCATCTCTCTGTCTTTCCTGACTTGTTCTCCTTGCACTTCTACCCTACTCTTCTACCTTCCCCTCCCCTTCTCCCGAACCCAAAGAGCAGAGAGGAAGACGACCATTGCTCTGGGCGGCGCCTTCCATCCTGTCTTCCCCAAGACTTGTTAGAGCCAGGTCACCATCACGACCTCAATATCTCAATCGCCTGACTGAGGTTTTGGGGGGGTGGGGGTGGGGGTGGGGTGGAGGGAGTGGGGAGAAGCGGGTGGGGGTGGAGTTACTAGTAGATGAGGAAGAAAATGCGAAGGGTTAGTAGTACTTTAAAAAAACAAACAAAAGACAAAAACAAAACAAAAAAAACACTCTTCTCCATACCCCCTGTTCTCTCTTTTTCTCTCTGTCGCTGTCTTTCTGTATGTCTGTCTGTCTCTCTCTTTGACTCTGTCTCTGTTTCTGTCTGTCTGTCTGTCTGTCTGTCTCTCTCTCTCTCTCTCTCCTGCTCCCTTTCTGTCTTTCTCTCTCTGTCCATCTCTCTCTCTCTCCCCTCTCTTCCTCTGTCTCTCGTCTCTCTGTCTCTAGCTCTCTTTCTCGCTGTGGCTCTTCTCTCTCTCTGTGTCTCTGTCTCTCTCTGTGTCTATCTCTGTCTCTCTCTCTCTCTGCCTCTCTCTCTCTCTCTGTCTCTGTCTCTGTCTCTCTCTCTCTCTCTCTCTCTCTCTCTCTCTCTCTCTCTCTCTCGCTGTGGCCCTATAGTTGTCGAGAGCATTAGCAGGCGATGTCATTTGGCGGCGTGCATTATGTCATTAGGCCTTGTCTGTGGGCGACATCTCTTTGTTGTCTGCCGCATCAAACCCCCACCGTGGAATCTCGGCGCCGAGTCTGGCACCTTGCAGGAAATCCCTCTCTGCTTTAGGGCCCCGCTTGCCGGCGGCCTCGGGCGAGGAAAGGGACGATTGGTCAACGATAAAAAGAATAAATGTAAGAATTATTGTCTTGTGCCGGCCTGGGGGGGCCCAGAGGGGGGCAAGGGTATAGGGGACCGATTGGCCTCGATGATTATAAGCAGAATAAATGTAAGAATTATTGTGTGTGTAATACTTGTTAGAGGATTGTAGTAGGTCTTGTTTTCCTTCCTTCCTTGTTGGCTGGCTGGCTGGCTGGCTGGTTGCCCCTCCCTCTCTCCCCCCTCACTCCCTCCCCCCCCCCCCCTGGGGTACATGGTGCAGTATGGTTTTTCCTTGGGATACGGTGGTTTTATTCCGGTGTCGTGTGCATTTTACGTCTGTCATGTCGCGTGGCCTGCGGCGACTGCACTTGGATTTTCTCGGCAGCTCTCTCCTTCCTGTTCGTGATCAGCCTGCACTTGGGGTTTGCCACTTAACCACCACGCTGGCGCTGGTCGGTTTTCTGCCTGTCCGGACATTCTCTCCCTCCCTCCCCTTCCCCCCCCCCCCCCCATTTTTTTTTAATTTTTTTTTACAAATCTTTAAAGTTCTTCGACTATGGTACCTTGACCCTGTTCGAGGCTAGGCAAGGTAAAGCATTTAGGGAGAGGCGTGGACAGCAAATTCACAGCTAGCTACGGGAGTATGGTGTGTCCATCAGCACGCTCCTGTACGAGTTGTCTGTTCTGTGATGATGGTCGTACCGTTTCACTTCTTCTTCTACAACGGAATAAAAACAAATATGAATACAAGTATATGAGTAATGATTTTATATTGTATTTGTTTAATCAACACTAGTAGATCACAGTGACGTGTCATGTTGAAACAAGTAAACTTAGAAAATTACAATGAGGCGTCATATTAATGGAAAAAACCCCAACTATTTGTAATGGAAAAATAAATGTTTAGTACGTCTAAGAAAATGGCGTGTTAAAACAAGAAGTCACGCCAAGAACACTGCCCAAAGCTTCAGTGTATGCATACCAGTGGCCCCGTTAGCTGGTTAGAGCACCAAGGTGGGTTCGATCCTCCGTACAGGTCACTTTGGTTTGGTTTGTGGGGTTTGTTATTCTTTCCTGGCTTCGTGAGCTCACTTGGTTAAAGTTTCAAGCTGAAAATGCAGGGGTTGTAGGTTCGACTCTCGGGCGGACCATAACCACCATCAACCACCCCCAGCCCCCACCCCCCGAAGTTCTCTGGCTTTGTTGACAAGAGCTGTGAACTCAAATGTCTAAAAATTTAATGTGAAATCTAATGTCTCAAAATTAGCCTCAGCTCACAAAAAACAACAACAAACAAACAAAACAAAAAAACAACAACAACCCCAAACCCCACAATAATGATGAAAAATAACCTGGCCTTCAAGCTTCTCATCCTTTTTAACGCTCCAATCATTCTGGCCGAGTCAGCAGCTTTATCTTCACACATCTTCCATCCCCGACCTGCCCACGTCGATTTTTAAAACTTTAAGAGGGTTTTGCACAGGCTCGAGGGGTCTGCGAACAGGCCAGTTTCTATGTGCGAGATAGGTGCGTGGATTTGGGTAGAGCGCATATGGCATTGCCGGAGTGTGATGAGTCCCTCGTGAACAGACTGCTACTCCTGGAAGGACAACAGAGAAGGAAGGAGGGAGTGGCAAATGGTGGGGCAAAGTCATAGAGCGTAGAAGGGAGTGGCAAATGGTGGGGCAAAGTCATAGAGTGTAGATGGGAGGGGAGTGGCAAATGGTGGGGCAAAGTCATAGAGCGTAGAAGGGAGTGGCAAATGGTGGGGCAGTCATAGAGTGTAGAAGGGAGTGGCAAATGGTGGGGCAGAGTCATAGAGTGTAGATGAGAGTGGCAAAGGGTGGGGCAGAGTCATAGAGTGTAGATGGGAGTGGCAAAGGGTGGGGCAAAGTCATAGAGCGTAGAAGGGAGTGGTAAATGATGGGGCAAAGTCATAGAGTGTAGATGGGAGTGGCAAATGGTGGGGCAAAGTCATAGAGTGTAGAAGGGAGTGGCAAATGGTGGGGCAGAGTCATAGAGTGTAGATGGGAGTGGCAAAGGGTGGGGCAAAGTCATAGAGTGTAGATGGGAGTGGCAAAGGGTGGGGCAAAGTCATAGAGCGTAGAAGGGAGTGGCAAATGGTGGGGCAAAGTCATAGAGTGTAGAAGGGAGTGGCAAAGGGTGGGGCAGAGTCATAGAGCGTAGAAGGGAGTGGCAAATGGTGGGGCAGTCATAGAGTGTAGAAGGGAGTGGCAAATGGTGGGGCAAAGTCATAGAGTGTAGAAGGGAGTGGCAAATGGTGGGGCAGTCATAGAGCGTAGAAGGGAGTGGCAAATGGTGGGGCAGTCATAGAGTGTAGAAGGAAGGGAGTGGCAAATGGTGGGGCAGTCATAGAGCGTAGAAGGAAGGGGAGTGGCAAATGGTGGGGCAGTCATAGAGTGTAGAAGGAAGGGGAGTGGCAAATGGTGGGGCAGTCATAGAGTGTAGCAGGAAGGGGAGTGGCAAATGGTGGGGCAGTCATAGAGCGTAGAAGGAAGTGGAGTGGCAAATGGTGGGGCAAAGTCATAGAGCGTAGAAGGGAGTGGCATATGGTGGGGCAGAGTCATAGAGCGTAGAAGGAAGTGGAGTGGCAAATGGTGGGGCAAAGTCATAGAGCGTAGAAGGGAGTGGCATATGGTGGGGCAAAGTCATAGAGCGTAGAAGGAAGTGGAGTGGCAAATGGTGGGGCAGTCATAGAGCGTAGAAGGAAGTGGAGTGGCATATGGTGGGGCAAAGTCATAGAGCGTAGAAGGGAGTGGCAAATGGTGGGGCAGTCATAGAGCGTAGAAGGAAGGGGAGTGGCAAATGGTGGGTCAAAGTCATAGAGCGTAGAAGGGAGTGGCAAATGGTGGGTTAAAGTCATAGAGCGTAGAAGGGAGTGGCAAATGGTGGGGCAAAGTCAAAGAGCGTAGAAGGGAGTGGCAAATGGTGGGGCAAAGTCAAAGAGCGTAGAAGGGAGTGGCAAATGGTGGGGCAAAGTCATAGAGCGTAGAGGGGAGTGGCAAATGGTGGGGCAGAGTCAAAGAGCGTAGAGGGGAGTGGCAAATGGTGGGGCAAAGTCATAGAGCGTAGAAGGGAGTGGCAAATGGTGTGGCAGAGTCATAGAACGTAGAAGGGAGTGGCAAATGGTGGGGCAGAGTCATAGAACGTAGAAGGGAGTGGCAAATGGTGTGGCAGAGTCATAGAACGTAGAAGGGAGTGGCAAATGGTGGGGCAGAGTCATAGAACGTAGAAGGGAGGGTCAAATGGTGGGGCAGAGTCATAGAACGTAGAAGGGAGTGGCAAATGGTGGGGCAAAGTCATAGAGTGTAGATGGGAGTGGCAAATGGTGGGTCAAAGTCATAGAACGTAGAAGGGAGTGGCAAATGGTGGGACAGAGTCAAAGAGCGTAGAGGGGAGTGGCAAATGGTGGGGCAGAGCCATAGAGCGTAGAAGGAAGGGGAGTGGCAATGGCAGGTTTTAAGACGTGCCAGCCGGCCGCCATCTTATTACTGCGCTCTGCCTTCGTTGGCTCTCTTTAACCCTCTGACTCCCGCACCCTGTCCACCAACTGCAAAAACTTAACCCTTTGATTCCCTCACCCTGTCTACCAGCTTTCTGCAGGAAGCTGGTGAATAGGGTGAGGGAATCAAAGGGTTAAGCTTTTGCTTTGCTGGCATGGTTGACACTGCATGCTGTTTGTGGACAAGGTGCGGGAGTCAAAGGGTGTTTACAGTATCACTTACGTGCCCACCGTACGCAGAACTGCTAGTGACTGATCGCTAACTGACACCATCAGCATGAAAAGAAAAATATACTGACGTACTAGCGCAATATACGTACATGAAGGTCATTTAAATGATAACTTATATGAGTAAGCTTGTATTTATAAAGATTTACAGAAAATGCTTAGCAGATTTGTACTGGTAAGCAGCAAATTCGCTCCGTGTGTAGCCTACAAAGAGTCCCTTAATTAACCCGCCCCCCTTCTACGCTGTATGGGCAGAGTCTGTAATTCTATTGTCCCTTTCCCGTCTTTGTGTGCTAACAACGCGCTCTGCCTCTGTCCCTTTCCATTACGGTCTTCAGGCTTGACTCCACTCTCCTTCGCTCTGTGCTAAGGATGGGGGGGGGGGGGGGGGGGGGAGGAGTCACCATACCAGGCAACGTGTCGAAGTGGTTAGTTTAGAGTGTGTGGACTTTTGTTCGAGAGAGATTTCTCACACTCGGGCAGTTCCATGTGCGCTCCACCCAAATCTGCCGGCAGCAACCTGGCAGACTCTCTGGAGCTTGCGTAAGACTAAGGTGTTTGACATGGGGAGGATGATGGGAGCGGGACCTATGAAACAGTAAGCTGACATGTCCAGAATGATGGAAACATAAACACACGGGTAGAGAACAGGCCAGTAGAGGGACTTATGAAACACTAAGCTGACACCACCAACCACAATGATGGAAGCATAAACACACGGGTAGAGAACAGGCCAGTAGAGGGACTTATAAAACACTAAACTGACACCACCAACCACAATGATGGAAGCATAAACACACGGGTAGAGAACAGGCCAGTAGAGGGACTTATGAAACACTAAGCTGACACCACAAGAATGATAGAAACATAAACACACGCGTACTGAACATACCAGTAGAGGGACTTATGAAACACTAAGCTGACACCACCAGAATGATGGGAACATAAACACACGGGTAGCGAAAAGACCAGTAGAGGGACCTATGAAACACTAAGTTGACACCACCAGAATGATGGAAACATAAACACACGGATAGAGAACATACCAGTAGATGGACTTATGAAACACTAAGCTGACACCACCACCCACAATGATGGAAGCATAAACACACGCGTAGTCAACAGGCCAGTTTTAATTGTTGTAGGCTGGGATGTAACTTGAGATTCCAGATCTTGAGTTTATGACAAAACAAAACAAAACAAAAACAACAAAAAAACGAACAAACAAACAAACAAACAAAAACAAAAAACCCCAAGAAAAACAAACAAACAAACAAAACAACAACAAACAGCCAGTCTGCGTTGAGTTGAAAGTGCAACGGACTATTGACTGGGGAGGTCGTGGTTTCAATTCCCGATCTATCCACACGCAAAAAATCATTCGGGACACCATCAGAATGGTTGTAGTGCATTAATACACAAAGATGGATGGCGAACTGGCCAGTTTTTACGATTCGAATTGGAATTGAACTCGAGACATCAAGCCTTAAATGTATAGGTTTAGAAAGAAAGAGAGAGAGAGTGAGAGTGGTGGTGTGTGTGGTGAGAGAGAGAGAGAGAGAGAGAGAGAGAGAGAGAGAGAGAGAGAGAGAGAGAGAGAGAGAGAGAGAGCCAACCCAACCAACCAGTCACGTAGTTACAGGTTTGGTAGACGGTTTGAAATACAAAACGCTTCGGCGCTGAAAAAAAAAACTTTTTCCTTTTCCTTTCCTCTTTTCTTCTTCTTTCTTTCTTTCATTCTTTCTTTCTTTCGTTCTTTCGTTCTTTTGTTCTTTCGTTCTTTTCTTCATTCTTCCTTTCTTTCTTCCAGCCACGTAGTTACAGGTTTGGTAAACTTGGCTCAAAATACGAAACTTTTCGGGCGTTGGTTGAAAAAATTCTTTCTTTTTCCTTTTCTTTTTCATTAATTCATTCATTCTTTCTTTCCTTCCTTCCTTCCTTCTTTGTTTTTTTCTTTCTTTCTTTCTTTCTTTCTCTCTCTTTCTCTCTCTCCCTCCCTGTCTCTTCTCTCTCTTCTTTCTTTCTTTCTGTCTTTTTTTTTTTCTTTTTTTCCCTTTTATTTGTATGGCTTAAAAAACGAAACTTTTTGAGCGTTGCTGGAAAAAATTCTTTTTCCTTTTTTTTCTTTCTTTCTTTCTTTTTCTTTCTTTCTTTCTTTCTTTCTTTCATTCTCTCTTTTTTTTGTTTATTTCTTTCTTTCATTCATTCTTTTTTCTTTCTATTTTCTTTATTTGTAATTGGTGTCGGGGCTGGTCGTTTGGGCACTGTTAAAAGATGTATGAAATATGGATGTTAGGGTAGGGAAATGGGAGCCGATCTATACAATTTTGCCAGACGGAGAGTCCTTTTCTTCTCCTCGGCCTGTCTCGGACTACATAGCTTGTTGCTGTGATGTTAAAGGATGTTTTACAGTTTGCCACAAAGAAAAAGGAATCTGTTCTTGTCTGCTTTTCCGCCCTCCTCTTCTCTTTGGGAGGAAAACGGTGGAAAAACTAATTTTATTTTGGGTTTGTGTGTGTGTGTGTGGGGTGTGTGTGGTGTGTGTGGTGTGTGTGTGTGTGTGAGATCAACATTGTCATCATTATCATAACAATCATCAATCATCCTAATCGTCATCATCATCATCATCCTAATAATCATCATCATCATCCTTATCATCATCATCATCATCCTGCTTATCATCAGCATCCTTCTTATCCTCATCCTCCTGATCATTCTCATCATCATCATCCTCATCATCATCTTCATCATCCTTCTCATCCTCCTCCTCCTCCTCATCTCATTCCGTCACTGATGTGACATTGTAGAAGGCAGGGTTCTCCATCTTCGTCAATGGGAGTGCAGCGAACACTTGATGAGCAGACACACAATACTTGGCATAGC
>CM060310.1:58053807-58058807 GCA_030674185.1 Monoplex corrugatus
TGGATAGGGTGAGGAAATCAAAGGGTTAATTTTTTTTGCATGTCGGTGGATAGGATGCGGGAATCAGAAGGGTTAACTGGGGATTTTCACGCTAGGGGTCAGCAGTCGGTTGTTGAAAACATTGGCGAGACGGTGTTTAGTTTATCACTCAGACAATGTCAACGATATACCATTCTTCTTTTTTTTTTTTTTTTCTCTCTTTTTTGTTCTTTACACGGCTTTGTGTGGGGTGAGGGTTAAGTTTTGAAAAGTCTGTGAAAATATACATATCAGCAGCCTTTTGTACTTTAGGTAATGATTTATGATAAGACTGGAGCGGGGAGGTTATGATGATGTACTGTTTGTGTGGCTATTAGGATACTCTCCCTTCACCTTGGCCTTCCCTTCTATCCCTCCATCCTCCCAAACCGCCGTCTCCTTCCCCACCCCCACCCACCCCCTCCACTACAGACAGACATCTTTTTTGTGGTCCCCATCCCCCTGTTCATACATGCACTGGCTTCAGTCATCGTACATTAACCCTTTGACTCCCGCGGCCTGTCAGCCAGCAGCCTGCATTGTCGACCATGCAAGCAAAGCTCCTGCAGGAAGCTGGTGGATAGGGTGAGGGAGTCAAAGGGTTAAATGAGGGAGTCAAAGGGTTAAGTTTTTGTAGTTGGTGGATAGGATGCGGGAGTCAAAGGGTTAAAAAGCAACGTAATTATGTATGTATGTGTGTATGAGAGAGAGAGAGAGTTAGAGAGAGAGAGAGAGAGAGAGAGAGAGAGAGTGCGCGCACGCGTGCGTGCGTAAAGAAATATACTCGTATGATAAGTTATTTAAGAAAACAATTAAATGTTAAATGCACGATAACAGTATTCCTTCAGGTACGCCATTTTAATTATTACTTATACATGCTATGATCATATCAAATTGAACACATTAACCATGTATGAATTATAAGCGAGTCAGCGAGAGAGAGAGAGAGAGAGAAATAGAGAGAGAGAGAGAGAAATGTATGTGTGTATGAGTCTGTGTGTGTGTGTGTCTGTCTGTTTGCGTGAAGGGGAGAGAGAGAGAGAGAGTGAGAGAGAGAGAGAAAGAGAGAGAATGTATGTGTGTGTATGTGTGTGTGAGTCTCTGTGTATGTGTGTGTGTCTGTCTGTCTGTCTGTTTGCGTGAAGAGGAGAGAGAGAGAGAGAGAGAGAGAGAGAGAGAGAGAGCCAGCCAGACAGAGACAGCCACACAGCCACACACACAGCCACACACAGAGAGAGAGAGAGAGAGAGAGAGAGAGAGAGTGTGTGTGGAAGGGATTATTAATTGCTATGACTAGAAGCAGAATAGCAAAATCCAGTGAAAAAAAGGAGATCCTTCAAAGTCGTTAGCAAGCAGCCTTCTCCTACTCGTCAGCCAAAACATCACGGCTGGCTGAAGCTGACCATCTGCTGTGACTTCTGCACAGGTCAGCTGCACCTCGTGGCTACTGATCACTACATCCGTTTGACCCAGAAAAGCGCGCGCGTGTTAACCCTTTGACTCCCGTAACCTGTCCACCAACTGCAAAAACTTAACCCTTTGACGCCCTCAACCTATCCACCAGCTTCCTGCGGGAAGCGGGTGGATAAGGTGAGGGAGTCAAAGGTTAAGATTTTGCTTTGCTAGCATGGTTGACAATTCTCCGGGATGCTGATGGAGAGGGTTGCGAGAGTCAAAGGGGTTAACGCCTTATCGGTAAACTTGGCCATGGCGGTATGTTTCGTTGAAAACAGTATACACAACAATATATACCAAATCTGAAGCTTAATGTTTCAACAGAATATTGCTTCGGAAGATTATGTATGTTTACGTCATGAAAAACTAAAGATCACGATTAAGTTATAAATGCACTTTTTGAAAATTCCTTGGTATGATCTGGCCTCCCAATCTCAACCGAATGAGATGTGTGTGTGTGTGTGTGTGTGTGTGTGTGTGTGTGTGTGTGTGTGTGTGTGTGTGTGTGTGTGTGTGTGTGTGTGTGTGTGTGTGAATGAGTGTGTGTGTGTGTGTGTGAATGAGTGTGTGTGTGTGTGTGTGTGTGTGTGTATGTGTATGTGTATGTGTGTGTGTGTATGTGTATGTGTATGTGTGTGGTGTGTGTGAATTAGTGTGTGTGTGTATGTGTATGTGTGTGTGTGTATGTGTGTGTGTGTGTGTGAATTAGTGTGTGTGTATGTGTGTGCGTATGTGTGTGTGTGTGTGTATGTGTGTGTGTATGTGTGTGTGTGTGTATGTGTGTGTGTGAATGAGTGTGTATTTGTGTGTGAATGAGTGTGTGTGTGTGTGTGTGTGTGTGAATGAGTGTGTATGTGTGTTTGTGTGTGTGTGTGTGTGTGTGTGTGTGTGTGAATGAGTGTGTATGTGTGTTTGTGTGTGTGTGTGTGTGTGTGTGAATGAGTGTGTATGTGTGTTTGTGTGTGTGTGTGTGTGTGAATGAGTGTGTGTGTGTGTGTGTGTGTGTGTGTGTGTGTGTGTGTGTGTGTGTGTGTGTGTGTGTGTGTGTGTGTGTGTGTGTGTGTGTTGGTTTCGTCTGGTTTTACAGTGGACGGGGGATGATACATTTTACTCTTCCCCCGACAAATTGTATATACGCAGCCATTTCATCATTTCGGTAGTTCTGTTTCAATCTAGTGGGCACCAAAGAACATGTGTTATATTTTTAAACCGAAGGAATGTACACGAAATAGCAAGTGGAATATATTAATTTATGCATGGGTATGCTCTCTGGTTGACCACCGGTGCCAGGAATGAGGTACGTGTAACAGACCCGGTTTGTGCTCTTCTAATCGCATCCTATCAAGAATTCACACATCTGGAACGAGGAATGATAATGCACTAGGCCAAAGTGCTACTGGGGAGGAATTGTTGGTCGGGGTGTGTGTGACTGGAAAACACCTGCTTCTGTACCTATACGGCCAGGTGTAACCGATAAGGCGTTAGTTAATACACGCTGTTATTCGCTGTGATTTTTGTTTAAAGCCTAGCTGACTTGCGTAGAGACATGTCGGGGCTATAACCGTTTCAACACGTACTCAGTATTTCGTTAATATACGCACAAGAGCGCGCGCTCACATACATTAATATACATATACACTTATCTCGGTGTGTGGCCTGGTGGTTCAAACACCTACCCAGGACACGAGAAACCCGGGTTCGAATCGTCAGTCAGTTTTGTTGTTGTTGTTATTATTTCTTTTTCTTTTTTTTTGTGTCCACTCCCTGATTTTTTCTCCCCCTCCACCTCTTGGGTCTAGGTGTTAGTCTTTTTAGAGTTTGGGTGTTTGGAGTTTGTTGAAGAGGAATTCATCACCACTCAAATAATTCCATACGTGCTCCACCCACAAATGCCAGCAATATTATGGCAAATTCCCTGAGCCTGTGCAACCCCCTATGCGCTGGCAAAGTCTTGAAATGGGGAAAGAATGAGGAGGGACCTGTGAAACACTAAGGTGACACCACCAGAATGACAGAAACGTTATGTTGGGCAGTCAACAGACCAGTTTTGGGAAGAAGCAATAAACCGAGGTCCCATATACATCATGTACTCAGTTTTTCCCTGGCAAAATTCTGTAGTAAAATCCAGTATCAGAGGTAAACAGAAACACACGCACACAGAACAAAAATAAGATTAAAAAAAAAAAAAAAGGCACTGCAGTCAGACGATACGCTCTTCCCGAGAAGAGCAGCCCGAATTTCACATGGTAAATCCATGGTGACCCCCTGCCCCCCCTCCCCCAATCACAAAAAAAACAACACCCATAGAACACTATCACGATTATTACGATCACCATCACCACTACCAATACCACCAACAAAATGTAGCAGCCAACCCAATCCATTTGTACATCGTCTTCGTTCTGCCCATTATCATTTATAATGCCGATCTTGTCAATGTGAATCTGAATATCGACGATGATATACTTATTAATATTGCAAGTGGTATGGATGTTTGATGTCTTCAATTCCACCCAGCCTGAAATATAAAAAAAACTGGCCTGTTTCCTGCCCATCACAACACTGGAGTTTTTCTGGTGGTATGGGTTTCCCACTCACCTTTTCCCATTTCAGGACCTTGCAAGTGCGCAGGGTTTTTACGCAGGCTCAAGGAGTCTGGCAGATAATAACTGGCAGATCTGAATCCTTCTTGAACAAATGCCAGACTCCAGTCAGATATTTTCTCATGTCGCTTTTGTGGCGTGACATTTTAATCAACAACTCTCCCACTGCGCGCATGCATTGCGAGTTAGACCCAAGCCAAATGCTGACTCGTCTTTATCAGTGATAAATCAAACCTTCCCGTCCACCCTTTCCTACTTACCCCTCCCCCATCCAGTATCCCTCCCCCTCCCCCCTTCTCAACCCCCAATCTATGCCACACCGCACCACACCCACCCAGGTATTCCTGCTTGACCGCCTACCCCACTGGGCAGTCCGCAAATTTGAACTTGATAGAAGCACAGGGGATGGAACTCATACCATGTGCCCCTTTTACTTCTCTCCTAGTTACCGTCCCCGACTCTCAGTCTCATACACCTCCCTCCCCCAGCGGCTGTCCCCCCCCCCCTTGTCCTTCCCTCCTATCCCTCCACCCTCCCTACCCACAGTCTCCTCCCACCCCTACCCCCTCCCCCTCCCTTTCTACATGTCTCGTCAGCGTGGCGACCATCTCGTTTCTGTCTTCATCATCCGGCTCATTAACTTTCTCATCATTATCGGGGTTATCGGTGCCGACTCAGCCGAGTGGGTGGGTTGTGATGGCCCCATGGTGCTCTCTGTTTTGTAGGCAAGGCAAAGGCAAGGGTTTGGGGTTTGGGGCTTTGGCGAGAGTGAGTTTCTGAGACTCACACTTACACTAACAATCATACTGTCAGACTCATTTTATTCATTTTTTTTAAACCCCTGGACGAAGTGGTCAGCACCGGGGTATGTCCCTGGATTATGTGCGCGAATGCTTTGATGTTTACTCAATTTTCTTTTTTTGT
>CM060310.1:58063807-58076307 GCA_030674185.1 Monoplex corrugatus
GGAAGCGCGTGTTCTGGCAGGAAAGAAAACACGACTAGCATGTTGATGTAAGCAAGAAGGGAGGTAATGAGGCTGATTTGCAAATAAAGGGCCGACGACTTGTACCCATTGTCGCTCGGTGCCTCGGTGCCAGTTTCGGTGGCTGTTCGTCCCCGTGCGTTTCGAGCGGCGAAAAACGAAATCTCCGGCGAATCAAATGTTCCACGCTATGCGGCCAGTGAGAACAAACATGGCGAGTGTTGAAAGTTGGATCAGCGGGCGGGAAAAGTCAATTACGGCAAATTGGCTGAAGACCCCGGGTACTTTGCGACTCCACCGTACCCCGGTCTCTTGCCAGCTTGTTTGGCCAGCAAATTGGGAAAACTTGCTGAAAGTGATTTTCTCGAGTGAGGTAGATAAGCACTTCAGCTCTTGCATTAATTGGTTTTCATAATGTTATTTAATAACATCGCCTTTCTTCTGTGTGTCTCTAGTCTCTATGTGTGTATGTCTGTATCTGCCTATTTCTATCTCTTTGTTTTGTGCGAGACTGTCCCAGTTTCACGATATTTGAGAAATACAGATCACACATCTCGTCGAATGAATGAGCTCTTCTGCGGCTAAACGATCTGACCATTCACTGACGTGTTTGTATAGTAATTATAAACTGCTTACTATATTAAAAAAAAACTTAGGTTATATTTTTTTAACATTAGCGTTTACTGATTGATATCTAATATTTGTGTTGTTGAAATATTGATATTAATTCATATGTAATGTATGTGTAGACCCTCTTTGGGCAAGGGCTGGATGTAAAACAACAACAACAACAACAAACAAACAAACAACCCTCCTTAAAAAAAAGAACGAACAAAAAAAAAACACACACAAAAAAAACCCAGCATAGAGTCTATAGTCTACATTGCTTATTTTACACTCTCGTAAATCAAATTTTCTCTCTCTCTCTCTCTCTCTCTCTCCTCTCTCTCTCTCCTCTCTCGCCCCTCTCTTTCTCTCGCTCTCTCTCTCTCTCTCTCTTCTCTCTCTCTCTCTCTCTCTCTCTCTCTCTTCCTCCCTTTCATCAGAACATCCTCCCTTTATCTTCTCCACCCCAGCCGATCTTTCTCAGTAACAAACTTTATAATTCTCAGTGTAAAATATTCTTCGGAAATACGTAAGCCCAGCACAAGTCGTGATATATTCATCCATCTAATGTTAACAGAAGTGTATATACTGAAGAAACTTAATGCTTGAAACACACAAACTAATAGTAAGAGTTTTGATACATCATTTATCCGTGTTTAACTTTAAGCAATTCTTTTAACAGACTTTTAAGACTTTTTTTTTTTTTGAAAACTAGCATGACTTTTATATGTCTGTGTGCTAATTGTTTGTCCATGTAAAGTAGCGTTTTGGAAATTGGCTTGTCATTATTCGGTCTGTTGTCTGTCCGTTTGTGTCTGTGTCTGTGTGTGCTTGGTAGTTCTGAACCAAATAAAGTACACCAATGGAGACAAAGACATAAAATTGAAAGAAATATGTAACCAGCGGACCAGTCAGAACTTGGAACTAGGGGATGCAGTTGATAGTGAGGGAAAATTAAGAAAGAACTAATGCACAGCCAACTGACTAGAATTAATGCGCACAAAAACCAACTGACTAGAATTAATGCACAACAAAAGCCAACTGACTAGAATTGATGCACAACAAACTGACTAGAATTGATGCACAACCAACTGACCAGAATTGATGCACAACCAGCTGACTAGAATTGATGCACAACCAACTGACTAGAATTGATGCAACAACTGACTAGAATTATGCACAACTGACTAGAATTTATGCACAACCGACTAGAATATGCACAAACGACTAGAAATACCTAGATCTTTGAGCTTAACGATACAGTGGTTTATGAGAGAACACAAAGACAGAAATACGCAACCAAGTATCTCTTTGGACCTGGGGATGCAGCGAGTTGCGGGAGGAAAAAAGTTTGGCCCAGCTAGATCTACACTGTGGAAGCAGAGAAGTAGGTTGATTATGGAGGAGGGACAGGGGAGGGGGGGGGAGGTAGGGGTGATAGAGAAGGGGGAAGGGGCGGAGGACGTGAGTAAATCGGACCAGAAGTCATGACAATAAAGACAGGTAAGAAGAAGGCAACAAGGCACACCGCTTCATTCAAGTGCCAATTAGCAGCCGGTCGCGCCAAGCCCATGATTGCTGCGAGAGCGAATTAAAGGATTGCAATTTTTACCTGTGGCGAAACCCTGGGTGATTTACGGCGGGACTGGTCCTGCTGACCGCACCACTTCCGGTTGCTGATAAGGTCTGCCTGCACTGGGCTGCGTGCAGGCGCTGATCTCACCATGGCCTGTCTCTGTGCGTCCTGTCATTTCCCCCACAGTCTGCAGATCGCATTGTTTGCAATAGGGAAAGGAAGTTCTTATTGCTGTTGTTGTTTGCTGCTGGCTTTTACCTTTTTTTGTATTTACTATTTTTTGTTCCGTTTTTGTTTTCTTCTTCTTGTTGTTTTTTTGACACTGTATCTGACACGCTCTGGCTTTGTAGATATACCCTACGCACCTTTTTGATCTGATACATTCGCGTGTTTTTTTTTTTGTTCAGCCCGAACAGTGATCAAAGTCAGGCAGAAATCGGTCTGTCGTTGTGCGTTTGGATGACACCCTCGCTGACATATGTTGATAATGGTGATGATGATGATGATGATGATGATGATGTTCTAGATTGGAATGGAATTTATTCATGAGGACTTTGAACAGTTTCTGTATGTTCTGTAACAAATCCACCAGCGATTATCTGACAGATCTTTGTATTTGGGAGAAGAACTTGCTGACACGTGATTATGATGATGACGATTAGATGAGAGTGGACTTTTGTTCAAGAGAGGTTCATCGCACTCGAACAATTTTATAGATACTCTTCCCAGATCTACCAGCAGTTATCCCGCAGACTCTCTGAACTTTGTGTGCGAAACCATGCACTTTGGTGAGGTTTTGAAATCGGAGGTTGGAGGTGGGGGTTGAGGGGAAGGGGTGCAAAGTCTGCAAAGCACCAAGTTGACACCACTTGCATGACTGATGGGCAATGGACGATCAGTTCTGTATCTGTCGTGAACTGCGGCTAAACTCAGAATACCACATGACCCAGCCATGGTGAATAGTGAGGAAGAATGATTAGATGTTACGAAGCAGAATAAAGGTTACGCCTGATCAACATATGTACCTGTCGCTGAAATATGTTGGGGGAAAACAAATAAACAAACAAAAATAAATAAAACAAAACAAACCGTAACAAATATTGTTTCTTTTTTGAGAAACATGCAAGCAAGCAAGCAGGCAAGCAAGCAGCAAGCAAGCAAGCAAGCAGGAAACAGGCAAGCAAGCAAGCAGGCAAGCAAGCAAGCAAACAGAGAGAGAAGAGGGAAATAAATAAAATTGGTAATTCATTCAGCTCAGACCTTAGAGCCTCTTTTGAAATGGGACTCAGTACACTAAAACAATAATTAGAATGAAACATCAAATTGAAAATCAAGCGCAGAAAGATGAAGAGGGTTGGGGAGGAGGTGCGTGGATGTCGTGGACAGAGAGGGACAAAATCGAAAGAGCGGGATCACTGATGATCCTCGTACAAAGAACTTGAGTGGGCAGAGACCAGAAATCGCATCTCAGGAACTCAGACCACTCAGTACAGTACCAAAAGCCTGTCCCTCCTACTGGCGTGCTCATCATTTTGTCGACTTTTTTTTTTTACATACAATATGCAAATAAATGGGTACCTTAAAAAAAAAAACTCACGATCCTTTCGCAAGTGTTGCTACAGGGGGTTGCAGTAATGGATACCGAACTCACACTGTCGCGTCGTGGTTTAACTTACGCCCAGTCAGAACAATCCACGGCTCAGCCGACCACAAACGCCGTCTCAGCGTTTTGAGTGGAGGCGTTTTCCTCCCGTTGGCTCCGACATTGCTTCAAAGAACACACAGTGAACTCAGATGTCGTCAAAGACTTCTGGTTCCCCGACGAATTAGCTATCATCGATGTCGTCCAACCCCCTTAGGGATCTGAGACGCCATCCGTCCTCAAACAGAATAATATGCTGATGGTAAAGTCCTCTCCTCCCCTTTTTTGTTGTGTGTTCCTGTTTAATATTTGATGAATCGCCTAGAGGAGACTGGGACGTTTGTAGGAATTTGCCAAGATACAGTACCATGCACATCGCGTAAAATTGAAAACTCAGTCACGCTGAAACGTGGCCACATCGACAAGTTGGATTGGTTTCCAAAATGGTCGCCAATATCCTCGCGCGGGCAATGGCAGTTCCTAGCCTGGGGAAATCAAAAGTTTCAAAAACTTTTCGGGGACTAGTTAGGTATAGTTGGTAGAAGGACGAAAAAAATGGAGAAGGGAAAAACGATGAAGGAAAAGGAGAGGGAAAGAGAGAGTGATAGAGAGGAAGGAGGAGGGGAGGGGGGGAAATATGAGAGCAGAGATCGAGGCACTCTCTTTCTCAGACAATCAAATTTCATGGCAGATTAGCGGGTGCCCCGAAAGAAGGAGAAAGACGGCAATAGAATAGGGTCTATTGGAGAGCGCAGATTTCTCTTCCATTAATTCTCCATCAGAAATGGACATTTGTCTTGCGGGATTGGCCCTAATTGTCGCCAAAACGACCAGGGGCCCGCTCCTATCGATCCGGGCTGAGGTGTGAGAGGATCGCGGATGATATGAACCCATTTTCGGGAATACCCTCCTGCTCTCGCCCCCCCCCCCTCCTCTCTCTCTCTCTCTCTCTCTCTGTGTTTCTTTACTCCCCTTCCTCCTCTGTCTCCTTTTCGTTTCTCAGTGTTAGTGTGCTGTGTCAGGTCCCATGAGTTGCCCCCCTTGTTTCAGACACACAGGCAGAAGAATACGTAACTTTCAAGAAATAAAAACTCCTGCACTCACAAACCTCCATGATTCATCGACCGTACTTTAAAAGTAAAAAAAATAAGCGATAGCGTCTGATGCGAGCATTTCAAGTTCTCAATTAAATCCACATTTTTCTGTCAAGCACTGATTAATTACAGATTTCGCTTCAAACCATATTTCGCACCAAGCATCTCGCTCTCTCCTCCTCCGCTCGCCTTAGACTCCAAAGTACGTCTTGGAGGGGAAATCGATCATCACCTTTTACGATGTAGGTGGACAACAAAAGGTCACCATCATGTTATCGATCAGCCAGCTGAAACTGGACCAGCAGAAAGTGAGTACGCAATCAGTCACGCGTTTCAGTGACACTTCCACATGTGGACAGGACGATGCAACAGAGAAGAAAGAGAGAACAAAGAAGGGAAAGGAAAGACAAGTAAAGAAAAAGGGAGGGAAATGGTCAAGCCATGCAATTTTTTTTTTCATTACTGCCAACTTCTTGGCGAGCAAATTTTGCATCACTGTTTGTGTTGTCGTTGAGAATATGTCATGGCCAATCAGATTTATATAACCACGACAGTTTTTATAAATGTGTTTTCTAAATATCGAGGGTTATCTGTCAGAATAGTGTATCGCAGAAATAGCCAAAAAAGTGTATCACAGAAGGAATAAAGAAGCTGATATAGGTAACCCTTAAATGATGTTGAAGGAAATACAAAAGACATATTTGAGAGCTGCATACTATCAAGAACAAGCATGTACTAGAAAACGATTAGCGAAGAAATGGACAGACAAAACCGAATACGTGTCAACAATTTCTCCTCCTACGGTCATCTGAATTTCAGGCTATACTTATTCATATTTATACGGTTACGTTTTGACCAATCAGCTGTAAAACACGAGGAAGTTTGTATTGACGTTGCTTTGGCGTCTTGGGGCACTGTGACCCCAAAATTGATACATGCCCATTCAGAATCGCACATTCGTCATTGCTCGCTGATCTCAGATCACAATATTGCAAAGGTCGATTTATAGCCTTTCGCTGAACTCAATATATAGTATGGCGAAGATTTATCTGTAAATAATCCATAAACCCTCGTGGACACATTATTCATCTCGATTGAGACGTGCACAAGATGCGTGCAAGCAGCCTTGATGCAGTTTGACCTGAATCGTTCTTCTGTATCCCACCTCAGCACAGAATTGTTTAAAGAAAGGGAAGGCTGAAAGAAAAAAAAATCAAGGTAAGAAACTCGCCCTCAGGAAATGGAGGAGAACCACAACTGGGACCATTGGCTGGCCTGGTTCCTTGTGACGACAGGAAGCTTCTTGAAGAAGCGAGGTTTTATTCGGAACAACAGGCATTGAGGAAAAGCCAAGCTTCTAGAGAGCTCGCTGGCTCTTGCTGCTCTGGCTCTCCAAACAGGAGGAGGAGGAGGATGAAGCGGAGGGAGCTGAGGTGAGCGTTCATTGAGCAGCAGTCATTTCCTGCCGCCGCCTTTTGTCCCGGAGCGGGTCCAGACTCAATCACAGCAGCGGCACCGTAATGCCCGGAGAGCCCTTGATAGAAACCCTTTCATTGTTGAAATTATTGGGAAACTGTCAAGGAACTCTCATCCATTTTGGACGTTTTATTACGTTTTTCCTGCCTATCGGCGGCAGATTTTACAGTTGCAGGGAGAAGAAATGAGAGAAATTGGTCATTAACCGTTGAGATAATACGGCATCATAATGGGGTGGCAGCGTGAAAAAGACCAGTCACCGGCTCTGCCCATTCCCCTGGCTGGGGGGGAAGGTGGGGGGTAGAGGGGAAGAAGTGGGGGGAGAGGGGAGCTGGCGCGGTGACGAATGTGTGTGTTGAAGCAAGGAAATCTATCACAGGGGGTCCCCTTTGGCCAATGTGAAAATTCCTCCTCATTGCGACAGAGATGGCGGGGCAAACATATTCCAGCCCGTATCGGGCTCCCGACAGACCCGGCTTCTCTCTCATCACAAAACTAAATAAAAGGGCAATAAATAAGAGAAAAAGGGGCAATAATTTACTATTGAGCGGCTAAAGATAGGCCCGCGAGCCGCAGCCGTAAATCGCCAGAACTTTCGCATTTCTGAGAAGATCCAAGAGAGAAATATTAATACTGCCCAAATTCCTCCAGTTTCCTTGGGATGGCGGGGCCGGTCACCCGAGAGAGATATGATTTTATTGTCGAGTCGTATTTCGCTGGACTTTGTAGAAAATTGGAAAGTGACTTGCCATTCTGATGGCTTTGGCCCGTCTGACCTCCCATGTAGCCCCGTCTCAGTGCGCATGTTTTCTGTCAGTTGCGCTTGGTCCGTTTTCATCCTAATGGATCTCTTCTTCTTCGATCCCTGCTGTTTCGTTAGAATTCGGTCTCCTTCTCTCTGTCTCTCTGTCTCTCTCTGTCTCGCTCTCTCTCTCTCTTCTCTCTCTCTCTCTCTCTCTCTCTCTCTCTCTCTCTCTCTCTCTCTGTGTGTCTCGTTCTTTCTGTGTGTCTCTGTTTCTCTCTCTCAGTTTCTCTCTGTCTCTCTGTCTCTCTCTTTTCTTCTCTCTCTCTCTCTTTTTTTTTTTTCTTTCTTTCTGTCTGTCTGACTGTCTGTCTGTCTGTCCCTCCTTCTCTTTTTCTATCTCACTCTCTCTTTCTGTCTGTCTGTCTGACTGTCTGTCATTTGTCTGTCTGTCTGTCTCTCTCACTCTGTCTTTCTTTCTTTCTTTCTTTCTTCTGTCTGTCTGTCTGTCTCTGTCTGTCTGTCTGTCTCTCACTCTCTTTGTCTCTATCTCTCTCTCTTTCTTTCTTTCTTTCTTTCTTCTGTCTGTCTGTCTGTCTGTCTCTCTGTGTCGCTCTGTCTGTCTCTGTTTCTCTCTCTGTCTCTCTCTCTGTCTCTGTCTCTCTCCCTCTCTCTCCATCTCTCTTCCTCTCTCTCTCGCTATCTC
The DNA here is from genome assembly GCA_030674185.1 of Monoplex corrugatus. Lineage (NCBI taxonomy): Eukaryota > Metazoa > Mollusca > Gastropoda > Littorinimorpha > Ranellidae > Monoplex > Monoplex corrugatus. The sequence continues at coordinate 58,071,668 of CM060310.1, forward strand.
TCTCTCTCTCTTTCTCTCGCTCTCTCGCCTCTCACTCCCTCTCTCGCTCTCTGTCTTTCTCTTTCTCCTTTTTCTCTCTCCCTCTCATACACACACACAAGCACGCACAACACACACACCACACACACACACACACACACACACACCACACACAACCACACACAACTCACACCTCTCCTCTCTCTCTCTCTCTTTTATCTGTCTCTCTGTCTGTCTCTCCCCCCTTTCTATCTCCCTCTCTCTCTCTCCTTTCTGTTCCCCCTTTCTCCCCTCTCCCTTTCCTCCCTCCCTGTCTGTCTGTCTCTGTCTCTGTCCTCTCTCTTCTCTCTCTCTCTCGTCTCTCTCTCTCTTCTCTCTCTCTCTCTCGTTCTTGTTTCTGTCCGAATAATATATTTTGTTTCTGTGCAGTATCTTAGTACATTTTTGTTGATCAAAATGTGATTCATCTTACGAAGCCAAGGTACCCCAAATATGAATGCATTATCTATATTCCATATTCTCTATCCTGTCAGACTCTGATTACATTTATTAAGGTCTCTACGTAATGAAACCGTTCAGTTTAACCTGGGTATGTATGAGTGTGTGTGTGTGTGTGTGTGTGTGTGTGTGTGTGTGTGTGTGTGTGTGTGTTGTATGTGTATGTGTGTGTGTTGTAGTATGTATGTATGTATGTATGTATGTATGTATGTATACATGCATTATCCCGTCTAATATCACTTTTAGTGAAAAGACGTTAAATCAAAGAACGAACGAATATGTATGTTTATGCATCTCTGTATGTATCTATGTATGTATGTAGATTATGTAAAAACACACACACACAACACACACACACACACACACACACAACACACACACACACACACACACACACACACACACACACACACACACACAACACACACACATACACACACACACACACACAGACGGAGACAGACAGACAGACACAGAGAGAGACAGAGACACAGAGCACCTTTGGTTGTTCATATATATGATGTTTTTCCCTTTCCCCTTTTCCATGGGTTGGTTATCCTCGTCGGTCATATTATTTGAGGTCGGTGCTGACGTTAAACATTAATCGAGCGAACGAACGAACGCGCACGCGCGCGCACACACACACACACACTCTCTCTCCTCTCTCTCCTCTCTCTCTCTCCTCCTCACGTACACACTCTCACTCACGCACACACACACACTCACACACACACACACACAAACAAACAAACAAACACACCCACAGGTATGCAAACCATATTTTAGGCAGAACTCTCTCTCTCTCTCGATCTCTCTTTCTCTCTCTCTCTCTCTTCTCTCTCTCTCTCTCTCCTACCCCACACACAACACACACACAACACCACACATACACACACATACAAACAAACAAACAAACACACAGGTATGCAAACCGCAAATTAGGTAGAGCTCTCTCTCTCTCTCTTTCTGATACACACACACCGCGCACACGCACGCACGCATACACACACATACACACCCTCTACACACACACTCTCTGTCTGTCTGACTCTCTCTCTCTCTCTGTTTGACTTTATATATCTGTTTGTCTGTCTGTCTGTCTCTCTGTCTGTCTGTCTGTCTGTCTCTCTCTGTCGTTCTGTCTATGTCTCTGCGTGTCTGCCTCTGTCTCTGTCTCTCTCTCTATCTATCTATCTCTCCTTACACACACACGCACAGAGAGAGAGAGAGAGAGAGAGAGAGAGAGAGAGAGAGAGAGAGAGAGAGAGAGAGAGAGAGAGAGAGAGAGTTTGGTAAAACTCTCAAGACCTCTATCACAAGCGTGTACGGTTTCTGCACAGAATCACGGCACTTGGCTTAATTATTTCTGATCATTCCATAATATTGCTTTTTCATTTAATTTTTGATGTAGCGCACACGGAACTATCCGTTCATTATAACGTCCCCTTGAGAATGCAAGAACAGACTGTGTCAGTCTGTCAGTATCTTTAGTGTCTGCCTCATTTTTCTCTCTTCTTCTCCCCCCCCCCTCCCCATTTCATCTGTCTCTACGTTTCTGTCTGTCTTGTCTCTCCCTCTGGCTGCTGTCTGTTGTCTGTCTGTCTCTGTCTGTCTTCTTCTCCGGTCTCTCTCTGTGTGTCTCTGTCCTCTCTCTCTCTCTTTTCTTTCCTCCTCTCTCTCTTCTCTCTCTTTCTCTCTGTTTTGTCTTGTCTGTCTGTCTGTCTGTCTGTCTGTCTGCTCTGTCTGTCTGTGTCTCTCTCGTCTGTCTGTCTCTTCTGTCTCTGCTGTCTGTCTGTCTCTGTCTGTCTGTCTTTGTCTGTCTGTCTTCTGTCTGTCTGTCTTCTCCTCTTCTTCCTGCCTTCTTGTCTAGCTGTCTGTCGTCTATCTCTGTCTGGCTGTCTGTCTGTCTGTCACTGTCTATCCGTCATCTCTCGGTTCTATGTCCTCTCTTTCTTTGTTTTCTCTTCTCTCTGTATTTCTGTGTGTCTGTCCTTTCTCTCTGATGCTGTCCTCTCCTTCTCTCTCTGTCTTTCTATCTGTGTGTGTTTGGGCTGTTCAGTATGTCTTGTCATCTTGCTGCCTGTTCTGTTTGTCTTCGTCTTCTGTCTCTGTTGTCTGTCTGTCGTCTTTGTCTGTCTGTTTAGTCTCTGGTCTGCTGTCTTTGTATGTCTGTTTCTGTTTGTCTGTCTGTCTGTCTCTTCTCTCTCTACTCTCATCTCACTTGCAACATCTTGTAGTAGCATTTGAAAGACAGAGACGGAATAAATTTCTCCGTGATGAATGTATATAACGTCCGTCATGTTACATCACATACAATATATGTTTAGATATTTTGCTCGGTAACTCATTCAGTAATATCGTGAAGAGAAGGGGATTCAAAATGGATCCTTGTGGAATATCCGTTTATAGGGTTCGTTTTGTTATATAGGGCCTACATATTTCTGATTTTTTGTTTTTTGTTTGAAATGCTCGTTTTCTAATAGTCACTTAAAAGTAGTCTTAAACGTGACTTAAGTTAATCATAATTTTGCCATTTGATTCATTTATACCAAAATTGTGGTTAGATATAAATGCATCGTGCAAATTGTTGCGTTATGTTGGTAATTAGTTTTTGTCGAGTTCTACTGTTGACCTGTCTTTTCCAAATCCTTGTCTGTTTCATGGATATTACGTTATTTCTTTCACAGTAATGATGTGATAGCTTCTTCAGGGTAGTTTTCCTCATCAGTTTACCGACGTGAGATGTTCTTTTAAGTGGCCTATAATTTTTCAGGTCGGCGTTACATTTACATTTAGTATAAGAACCACTATTGTTTGTCACCTGTAGTCAGGCATTTTTCCCCTTAATTCCAGCATTTTTGAATATATAGAAAAATTACAATGTTTTGGAGTAAATTTCTGATTTACTGATGTCTATTTAGGATTGACTTGGTGATATCTTTTGTTTTTTGGAATGTTATTGATGAGGAGTGTTCTGAGCTTACGGTTTTTGTGCTTTGTATCTGCTTCTATGCTAGCTGAATGGGTAGCGCAAACTATGTTAGGTTTGAGAAGTTCAACAACATGGGAGATAATTTCTACGTGACTCTCAAGAGTTATGTCCTTTGGTTGTTATTGATGTGTTTATATATTCAGTATTATCTGAGTCAGGATCTGAATGCATGTCTTGCATTTTTTATTGTTCCCTTTAATTTTTACTGGCAGCTGGAAGTCCTTCTTTAAAGCACACTTCAGCAAACATGTCTGGAAAGGCTGCTGTCTTATCCAGCAGTCTTCGGAAAGGGTTATGTTCCAGGTTTATTGGAAATGATGATAACTTAATCCCGTTTTCCGTTACTTTTAGTTTCTCCAAAATCTTTGGTATGTCTCTGGAGACATTTCATTCAGATGTACAAAACGTTGTCCCATATTGTTCTTTGGCTTGTTCCGCGATCCTGTCACAGTTTTTGCGGACTCGTTTCATTGTTCTGTGATTGTCAAATGACCTATTACTTCTGTGGATTTTATACGTTTCTTTCTTTTCGGTAACTGTATTTTAATAATCCTTATTCCACCAGCCATTACCAAGATGGTTTCTTGGTTTTCACGCCTTTAGTCTTGGGATTGAAATGTCAGCAGTTCTGAAGAGTGAGTTACGGAACATTTTATATATGTCGTCTGCGTATTCTCTATCAGATACTTCTGTTCTTTCCTTTTTAAGGTTTGCTTTAAAATTGGCCCGGTTTGCTTTTTAACAATTGCATTTCGGTATACTGTTTTCTGGTATATTTTCAATTTCAGTACTATGGTTTAGGGCGAGAATTATGCATAAGGGGATATGATGTGGTCCCAATGTCATTCTGTATTTTTACTGTGGTGTTTGGTGCTAGTGACGGTGTTTGGTGCTAGTGATGGTGATATTAAAAGTTCGATCAATAGATGTGGGTCTGTTGGTTTGCACATCGCAGATACTGGTAGTATGTTCGTTGTTAATTAGATATAAATTGATGTATATTGACCAGAGTTCCCCTTGTGTAAAGGTCAATAGCATATCATTAAGATATTTTAAGTTGCTTAGTCTTTTGAGTCTCTCTCTCTCTCTCTTTCTCTCTTTCTCTCTCTTTCTCTCTCTCTCTCTCTTTCTTTGTCCCCCCCCCCTCTCTCTCTCTCTTTCTCTCTTCCTT
>CM060310.1:58078807-58081307 GCA_030674185.1 Monoplex corrugatus
CATGCACACACACACACATACGCGCGCACGCGCGCGCGCGCGCACACACACACACACACCGCACACACACACACTCAGCACACACTCACACACACACAACACACAACACACACACCACACACACACACACACACACACACACACACACACTCGCACACTCGCACACACCACACACACACACACACACTCGCACACACATACACACACACACACACACGCACACACACACACACACATTCTCTCTCTCTTGCTCTCTCTCTCTCTCTCATATCCTGTTTAGAACTTTTGTGTGGTTGTGATGCACGTGTATGCGTGCATCTTTTGATGTCTTTTGGTAGACTGCGTCTTCTTAAGTTGAGTTAGAACAGGTGACGAACTTGATTATCTTATTACGCATCACAATTGTGTCTGAATTCAGTTGTAGTGTGACTAGTAATAGATGCTTTTAAATACATTAACTCGTCAAGTTATCAGATTATCTGAAAACCACACGCAAGCACGCACACACACACGCACGCACGCATGATAAAAAGACAGACAGAAGACAGAGACAGAGAGCATAAAAAACATGCAACAGAATCAAGACAGACAGAGAGATAGAGACAGAAAACGTAAAAACATGCAAAGGTACTAGCTACAGAATCCCCAGAATAATACGTAGGTGGCGGTACCCACTGGAAGCATTGGACACGTGTACACACAGGTTGATCAGCCATCAATGCTGTGACCATAGGGAGCTGGCATCCTGTTCAACTTTCCAGGAGTTCAAAGCCATAACTGCCAGAGTTCTCACAGGCAAACACTGCACCAGCTACCGTAACTCAGAATACAAATGACACACGCCATCAAAGGTTCTTCAGACCCTGGAGAACGCAAAGCTCCCCTACCTGACCAAGGTTTCCCAGCGAACCAGAAGGCTCAGAAGAGTGTTCCCCTAGTGGTGTCCTGCTTCCTGTGGTATACCACGAAACGAGATGGTAGATGGGTTGTGGGGGGAAAAAAGGCAGAGGAGCCAAAGAAGACCAACCAGAAAAACAGTGGCAGCTACAGCGAGAAGAGGAGTATCATCAGGTTACTCCTTCAGCCTTGGACAAATAGGGACGACTCTCACGTTCCGTTCAGAAAACAGCAAGTGGTCCTGATGAGGCGCTCTCTGTCTCTGTCTGTCTGTCTGTCTGTCTGCTCTGTCTGTCTGTCTGTTTGTCTGTCTTCTGTCTGTCTCTCTCTCTCTCTCTCTCTCTTCTCCTCCTCCTCCTCTCTGCCTGTCTGTCTGTCTGTCTCTCTTCTCTCTTTCTGTCTGTTTCTCTCTTTCTCTCTTCTCTCTCTCTTCTCTCTCTCTCTCTCTCTCTCGCTGTGTCTCTGGCTCTCTCGCTGTGTCTCTGTCTCTCTCTGTGTCTGTCTGTCTTCTCTTTCTCTCTCTCCTCTCTCTGTGTTTTCTCTCTACCTTTCTCTCTTTGTCTCTCTCTGTCTCTGTTTCTCTGTCTGTCTGTCTCTCTCTCTTCTTCTCTCTCCATCCGTCTCTCCTTTAGAACTTTTACAATCGGCTGACTGTCCATACAAACCGCAAATTCAAATTGATGCCATCGTCAACCCGCCCCTGCAATCAAGAACACCAAACAGCTGAACGCATATTGCAGCGTTGTCACTTCTACCAAGCAAAGCGATAGGAGACAGTTTCAGTTTCTCAAGATGACGTCTCCGCTCTCGGAACGAATTCCATATGCACTAAACGTCACAGGTGCCATGTGTATGATGATCATGGCACATGCCTTAAACCTGCACATAAACCCAGTGAAGTGGCCAGGTCCTGAGGCCCTACCGACACTATGTTTTACCTGGTCTATGTTTTATACTGGTATTTTATCAGCCTATCATCACTGGAATAATCTTGGTTACATGTAAATGACATGTGTATCTGTGTATCTTATCTTCCGAAAAAGGAACATATATATATAAAAGTAAATAAGTAAATAATTAAAAGTCTGAATCACAACACAACTAGCTATTCTGTATAAACTCGAAGAATCAGAAGAATGGAGACATAGCCGACTATAACCTTCTGATTCTTCGAGTTTATACAGACTAGCTAGTTGTGTTGTGATTCAGACCTTTATTCATTTATTTATTTATTTGCTTTATATGTGTGTTCCTTTATTTTTTTTTTTTTTTGAAGGTAAGATACACTGACATACATGTCATTTACATGTAACCAAGATTATTGTGACCACCAAGCTCCATGAGTTGCCAAGAACTGAAAAATCAACCACATTCATTCCTGTAGACAGCGAACGTAAGAAGAAGAATACCTAAGTGATAACATTGATTCCCCATCAGTCTGACCATTAGCAACAGTACCGATGTTCTTTATCATTCCAGACGAGATGCTGAACATTGTGCGCGACAAAGACCTGGCCATCCAGGAGCTGAAGAGGAACTTGAATGAAAACGAAAATAAATATGGTGAGTGTGATGTCACGTGCGTCGTCTCATGTGTCGTTCT
>CM060310.1:58083807-58111307 GCA_030674185.1 Monoplex corrugatus
CAAGAGCTGGCCAGGTCCTGAGGCCCTACCTAGACTATGTTTTACCTAGTCTATATTTGATTCTGGTATTTTATCATCAGAATTTCCAGAAGGTGGGGATACTATTGATACTGAAAGAGCCTCCAGTATCACCATGGGGGAATTTTCACAAGTGTGGTGCATGCAAGAGAAGGACATGCAGTAGAGAATAGAGTCGATAAATACAAGAGTTCATCTTCATCATCAACAGAATCTGCAGTTTTTATTTACTCTGCCTTAAACGTTTTCATCATGATGTCATACAGTGGTGTTATTGTAACCTGTCTTGACCGTATCTACACAGTAACTCTGCTGGCTTCTTCAAATGATGTTTATCATATTTTTACATCTGAACAGCTGACTTCAAAATAACACTGATGAAATTTCGTAGGTCGTATCAGTTCACAGTTCGAATAAAGATAAATTATTTCATTTCACAGCTTCATTAACTATCAGGGGGAGGGGCACTACGTTTTTTTTTATTTTCGTGGGTTTTTTCCTCTGTCCCACTTCCTTCGCCTCAATTAGACTTTTAGTGGAAGTGTGGGTGCAAGTCTATCAGACGAGACAATAAAGTAAGATCCAATGTGTAGCATGCACTTTGCATACGTAAACGAATCAACGTCCATGAAGGAATCGTCTCTGGCAAAATTCTTTATTTAAAAAATTCCATCTTTTGGGTAAGCATAGGCACGTGCAGACAGAGGGAAAAAAGAAAGAAATAGGTGGCACTGTGCTGTGGCGATGTGCCGTCTGTGTTGAAAGCAATCCGAATTTCACATCGTAAATGCGTTGTAGCAAAAACAAATCAAATACCAAACACAAATCTCAACCTTGTGTGTGTGTGTGTGTGTGTGTGTGTGTGTGTGTGTGTGTGTGTGTGTGTGTGTGTGGTGTGTGTGTGTGTGTGTGTATAACAAAGCAAATTTTGCGTTTCGCATTTTTTTTATTTCATCGGGATACAAACAAAAGATGACACCAAAGAGTAGAACGTCCAGAATAATTAAAGTCTTGGAAAGACTTATCTCTGACTAAACATCATCTGATTACAGATGCTGCAGAATCTGAAACAGAAGGAGACAAGGCCAAGACAGGGGCAGAACGTGACATCAAAATATCAGGTCAGCTAAGGGTTAATGTTAACAGTATTCGGTGTTTTTGAAACAAGCTACTTTGTTAATTTCAATCAACTTTATTCCATGAAAAGCAAGAGATAAAAGCTTTACAACAATACAGCATAGACGGAACATCAACCCACGGCTTCACTTTTGTTAAATTCAGTTCAGTTCAGTATTTTATTATCAATGAACATTTGGGAATAAAAAAAATAGAAACTCTTAGCCCCCACCTTATAATGGAGATGGTGCTCTAGTAACAATAGATCCATATTGTTTATTTTGAACAAGTGAAAGAAAGTAAGTAAAAGTTTTGAATATAATGAATTGTACGCTCAACAAATGCACTGGTGAAATACATACTTTGTCCTATTGTTATGTTTCGTTGTTGTCTTGATTGATAATGATAATGATGATAATAGTACGTTATTTTCTAATGGTAGTTATTATTATCTAGTAGCCGTGTTGTTTTTGTGTTGTTGTTGTTGTTGTTGTTGTTTAAACTGGCCGTTGCCTGTGTGCTGGGTGTTTTTATGTTTTTATAAACTAGCCAGTAACGTAGCTTACAGGATCTTATAACGTACATATCTGACATTCTGCATGTGTACACGAAAGGAGTTTTAGACACAGGTCTATGTTTCCATAAACCAGCAAGTTGGCTCACAGGATCTTACAAGTGCATATCTGACATTCTACGTGAGTAGACGTAAGGGGTTTTATACCATCAGGTCGGGTGTTTTAATAACACAGTCAGTTGGCTCACAGGATCTTATAACGTACATATCTGACATTCTGCATGTGTAGACGTAAGGGGTTTAGGCACAGGTCAGCACACACACGTTGGTCTGGGAGATCGGAAAAAATCTCCCTTTACCCACTAGGCAAAGGTGTCTAGATGGATTAAATTAAACCCAGGACCTTTCGAGTGGAAGTCAGGGGTTGTAGGTTCGACCCTTTGGCAGGCCACGTTTTTACATTTATTGCGGGCTGTTGGTTCTTTCGATAGTGCCATAGACTCAGACTTTATCATCTCGAGTTCAATCCTTGCCCGCGATATCAAAAAACTGGCCTGTTCGCTGCCCATCTTAATGTTTCCATCATTCTGTCAGCTTTAGCGTTTCCTAGATCCCTTTTCCCCTCCCCCGTTCCCCTCTCCCCATTTCAAGACTTTGCCATCGCTTTGGGTTCTGCAAAAGCTTAGGGAGTCTGCCAAATAAATTCCTGTGGATTTGGGTGGAGCGTATATGGAATTGTCCGAATATGATGCATTCATCTTGAACAAATTCGAAACTCCGCATTTTCAGTCAAAAATGCACAGGTTTGAGCGTGACTAGAAAGTCCGTGTGTGCAGCCTTCAGTACACCCCACTGTGAATAGTTTGGACATCACCAGTGTGAATGATGCGTTCAGGTGGACAGTGAACTGGCCAGTTCTTATGCTGCAAGCCTAAGACTGAGAGCTCAGGGCATCAGATCCTGTGCCCACGGCTCCACCAAAAGCTGACTAAGCCCGCTGGAAAAAATATGAATTGTTGGATAAATCTTTACCTGTTTCCATTGTTCACCTTTGAAGTAGTTTTCCGATTTTTCGGTTTGATGGGGTTCCTGTTGTTGTAATCGGTTTCATTTCAGTTTCGGTTTCTCGAGATGACGTCTCCGCGCTCGGAGCGAATTCCATATGCACTAACGTCACAGGTGCCATGTGTATGGTGACCATGGCTCACGCCTTAAGCCTGCACATAAACCCATGAGCTGCCAGGCCCTGAGGCCTACCTAGACTATGTTTTACCTAATCTATATTTTATACTGGTATTTTATCAGCCTGTCACTGGAATAATCTTGGTTACGTGTGAATGACGTGTATACACATGTTGTAATCAGCTTTGTTACTGCCATATGTATTCCTCCTGTGATGAAAATGAATCAGGAGCCACCAGTTTTGTACTCTGAGTGCCGACAACGTGTGACCTTTGTTCCAGAAGCGTCCGACAGAGGCTGCCTCCGTGACTCGTTTGACATGTTCAGCGCTGCTGCTGCCCTCGCAAGTGGCGGTGCTGTGGCAGGCGGCAGCCCTCCTGTACGTTTCCCAGCTCCTTACCTCCCTCTTATCGGCAGTGAGGTGCAGTGATTCTCAGGATTGTGTGTCCTTGACTGATGACTTCTGACCTCATGTTTTAACTTATGCCCTTCCCGGCATGCCTCGCGCAGACATGTGCACCGCCAAAGGATTCAAGAACAGTGATTGGGACTTTTGACATCCTGCCACGTTCCTGATTGGATGGAAACGGACAGGAAGTTTATTCTGAGTGGATAAAGTGTGTGTCGAGGGCGGCGGAATCTTCTTTCCTTGTTCTTGATTGGATGGAAATGGACAAATGGACAAGACGTTTATTCTGATAGGATAAGCTACCTAACGAGGGGGGAAGCAGTAGAAAGGAGCTGTTATTCTGACTGTATTTTAAGGATGACAGTGAACTTTTAACTTTGTTTTTTTTTTCATTTTGATGAAAGAAACTTATTGCTATGAAGAGAAACTGAACATTATCTTTCACTGTCCGTGTATCATGTGTGGAGACTGTTCGACTTGCTTCAGGTTCAGTGCAACTTCCATTCTCGTCCTCATCTGAGGTATGGCAGGATTTTACCAGTCAGCTCATCTCACCAAGAAGCCCAGAATAACCTCAAGTCGGTGTCAATGAGCGTCTGTGCAAGTGCATTCTCTATTTCAGCGACTCTGAAAAAGCTTTGCCTAGGTGAACACCAACCAACCAAGAAACCCAAAATGTAAACTTCCGCTGGATTACATAATTCATTTGTAAATTTATGATCGATAGAAGACTTGATACGACAGCATTTTGTTTTATTGTGGTTACATTTTATCACTTTAGTTTGTTTTGAAATGTGGAAAATACAGGTTTTCTTGCAGATGGTCTTTTACGGCGTGGTATGGTCGTTGTTTACGATAAGTAAAGCTTTAAATTCGAATTGAAAGTGCAAAGCTTTTGTTTTTACTTTGCTGATTGTTATTCGTTATTTACATTCTTACTTGCTTGTAAAGTTCATGTATGATAGGGGAATTGGAACACCTGGTCACAACAGGAAAGCTGGAGGGAAAGAGAACACCAGGTAGACCCGGGTAGAAAATACTGGACGGTCTTAGGGTGGCTGAAGACAGAGAGGGTAGGAGATGTACTTGCAGCGACAGGAGACAGATCCGTGTGGAGGGCCATGATCGCCAACGCCATGCAACAGGGCACATGATGATGATGATAGTCACATTCTGCTAACAAGAGAAAAAAAAAGAAAAAAAAACCCACAAACAAACAAAAAGAAGAAGAAGAACAAAACCCCCGATAACTTTTCATTCATCATTTTCATGGTCAGGCCATGGTCTGGCGATGAATGTAGCTGTTTGTGTTTTTTGTTGTGTGTGTTTTTTTTTTTCAGTTCCTGCAGCTACCATTAAACAAAGTCAGCGAAGTTGTAGTCGGGCATGTCTCCACAGTCGTTCCATTTGTTAGAGGCAACATGGCAACATTAGGTGTTCAGCTATTTGGTCCTTTTGGCCACAGGAACAGGTTGATGAAGGCGTCAGCTTGAGCCTGTGGTTCGTATGTGAAAAAAAAAAAAGACGCACATGATAAGATATCCATATCACAGCTGTGCTCCACACACTTTTCGTCTTGTGTTTTATTCATATATTGATAATGGCGGTGTTTGATTGGAATTCAATTTACGGTTTATTGTTTTCTTTTTCGTCAGTTGCAATGTTTGATTCAAAGTTAGCTTTAATGATTATGTGTATCTTTGAAGATGTATCTGAAGAACTGGCCGTCACAATAGATAATATTGTAGACTGCGTCCATTAAATCTGCAGGTTGTGCCGCAACCGCTATAACATCAAAAATCACTATGGCTGATTGTGTATTTTTTTTTTTTTAAATTAGAGGTTGTGCTACTTGTATACACACGTTCATCATATCCTGTTGAAACCGTTGGATTCAAAGTTTATCACTGTATTCATCTATGTGTTGTCCGTATGTTGGTTGAACGGTTTTAATCTTTGCTGGCTACAAAAAGGAGATCTCACTGACAGTTCTGATTACAAACACAAAATATGACATGGATGAAAAGCACGTTTTGTGTTATTGCTGGCATTACTACTAATGCTATAAATTATTACTTTTTTTTCACACCAGAAGAGGTTTGTTGTCTGGGTTTTTCTCCTTTGGTATTGTTACATGACTGGGGCTCAGTTTGGAGGGTGGTAGACTTTGTGTTTTTTTCTGCCTGTTGTGGCTTTCGGAGCGGCGTACACATGGTAAAAATTCGGATGTCAATCCCTGTCTTTGTTGTGTGCGTAGTGTGTGTGTGTGTGTGTGTGTGTGTGTGTGTGTGTGTGTGTGTGTGTGTGTGTGTGTGTGTGTGTGTGTGTGCGTGCATGTGTGCGTGCGTACATGCGTGTGAGTGTGTATGTTTGAGTGTTTCATAGATCTATCGAATCTTCTTCAAACTTTGAGTTGGTGATGTTTACCATTATTTTTTTACCTTGCTGTTTACACTCTGTAAGAGTGTCTGGCTTATGATGGCGTTGCCTTTTGAACGCAGACACCGTAAAAAAAAAAAAAGCACTTTGCTTATATAACATTGAAATCATTGTTTAGCGTACACTCTCACGGTGTTCGTCCTATTCTATGACAGAACAGCACTTTACCGTGAAGTTACAGTTAAAACCGATAAAAGTTCCAAAATATCAATACGTAATAACAGTATATCCTCGACTCATGCAATGTCTAATAGAGGTGCATGGCTGCCAAAAATGTCTGTTTCCTTCTAAAAGGCATTCTTGAAAGATTTTGCATTCATATTGTAATAGATAGCGCGTGCTTTTAAATTCAACGGAGAAGGCAATTAACAACAACAGCAACATCAAAAATTGCAACAACAGCATGTTAACAGTAATAGTAATGATAATAGTAATAATAAGAAGAATAGTAGTAGTAGTAACAATAATGATAATATATAATAATAATTATGATAATAATAATTATAATTATTATGATGATGATAATAGTACAGTAACTACTGCTACTACTACTACTAACACTAGTGAATGCAGTTTTCCTCTCTGTCTCAAACATATTTTTCTGGATAGATCGTCTACCAGGAATTTTAAAACCAGTTTGAAAAACCAGGAATATCTTATGTTTATTTGTGAAATTCAAAATGTCGATAAACACATTATGGGTATAACATTGTTTGTTACAGTTTACTTCAGTTACTATTGTGGTCAGTGAAAATTCCTGTTTTCATTTTGGTTTACGTAAAATGGCTGAATATTATTCATTATGCTTCATTGTAGATGCTGTTTTTGGCCAGTGAATTTGTGTACTGTTTTAGTACAATAATTATTTACTGATTCTCCCGAAATCGGGTGAATTTTCTGACTTTGCTATTGTGTGAAAAGTTTCGTGTTGTTCTTCCCAATACATTGAACTCGAGGAAAAGTTCGTAGTTTTTCCAACATGAGTAAACGTAAATAGGAAGAAGTCTACAAGACAGTAAATACAGTGCTGGGTGAAGAGTGTGCTGCATTGTCTTTTTATATCTCATGTCGTTCAGAAATGTGGAAGAAAAAGGGTGCTCGAAGGAGTGAAACAGCTGGACTTTCTTCGCTCTCGTTTTTCATCATCTTTTACCCTTTTTATCTTCTTCGTTCTTTCGAAATTGTGTTCTTTGCCTTTTGACATTACCCATTCGAAGAATCAAAATCACTGAACAAATATAGTATTGAAGCCAAAAGAACTCTTTTTCTCAGTAAAATGTATGGGTTGATTTAAACAAGCTGTTTAGATTATTAGATTGTCCAATTGATGTCAGTGACTTGGAATGATTTCGACAACAGGTTTCGCGGTTCGTTGTCAAGATCTTGCAGTATACTTATAATCAAGAACTTTTCTGGCAGTGAGTTGGCATCTGGTCAGACTTCTGTCTGTGTGCTTTCTGACTGCACATAATTCGTACTGGTCATGAGACATGTACCGCTAGGTTAGAGACTGAGATGACCCGTTCTTCTGGCTGCCATATAAGTTATCTTTTGACTGTTGACGACAAACATTGGGGTGGAAAAATAGAGGGGAAAAAAAGAGGAAAATCCTCAGATCTGGTATTAGAAAACCTGAACCCTTCTAGAAGCAAGCCTGTTAAAACAATTTATCGCAATAAATACTTTAGATGAATAGATAACAGAATGGAAACATGTGGTGAATTTTGCGTAACTCGGTGTAAACTGTCTCTACAAAACTCAACGCTAAGTGTTGAACAGAACAGTGCCAGTATACAACGTTCTGCATCAGCCTCTTTGTCATGATTGATAGCGGTTGTACACGTCAGTGATTCACACGAACGAACTTGTAAATTGCGCTGGATATTTGATGATGTGCATTTGGGAGTATCGTTGCTATTTAACCTTGGTCTCTGTACCTTGTTCAAAGAAATGTAATGTGTTTGTTTGTTTGTTTGTTTGTTTGTTTTGTTGTTTCAAAAACAGCTCAAGAACGGTTGTGGTTCAGTAGAAACTCGCCTGCATATAATACGTGTCTTTGTAAATAACTCTCTAAGTACTGAAGTGTTGAAGACTTCGTTCCCAACTTTTTGTCTGGACAGAAACGATAGAGGTAGTATGTGTGATGGCGACGTGATGATAATAGCGCGCGTGTGTGTGTGCATGCGTGTGTACGTGCATGCGTGCGGTGTGTGTGTGTGTGTGTCTGTGTGTATGTCACGATTGGTTATTATCTTGATCAGTATCTTGATTTTTGCTGTAATGTGTCATTAACATGAAATGAAGTTGCCATCCATGATGATTATGCTATGACCATATATTTTTTTTCTTTCAATTTTTTGTCCGGCTGGGAGTGGGGCATTGCAACTTCCAGTATAATATTATAGTGACTCTTAAGGTCCTGTCCTTTTCAACTCCATTTCCATCCACACCTCATTCTTTTTTTTTTTTATGCGTGAAACGATTGTCATCACAGAGCGAGCAACGTAGTTGATTATTTTTGTTTTGTTTTGGTCACATCATCAGTGATTTTTCTTATTCTTCATTTTTTTGTATGTCACCCCATTATTGAATAAAATTTTTACTTTGGAATTGCCATTCATTCAATATTTTGTAATAGCAGTTCATTTCGTATTTTGTCGTTCTGGTGGCCTGTTGAACAGTCTGTCTTCTGCATCTTGTGGCCAGTTGGTTGTCACTTGGTGGACTTGTGAATTCTGCTGCGTGTGTATATATAGTTTGCATTATAGAAAAATACATGAGTGTTTGTGTATGTGTGTGTGTATTCCACATGGATAGTAACAGTTATCCCTTTTCCTCTCCCTCCCAAGAGCTGCTGGTGGGGGTGACGAGGGGGTGAAAGGGTTAATTTTTAATAAACTTTTATGGCTTGTATTTGTGAGATTCTCGTACCGTTGTGGATAAAAACCATTACGTGTTCGAGAAGTGAAGACTGCGTTAGAGCGATTATAACTGAAAAGTGTGAAGTAAGACAATACAGGAACTTTGTCCAGAGGAACATTTTATATATATATGTGTGTTATATATATATATATATATATATATAATATATATATATATATATATTATATATATATATATATATATATATATATGTTATATATATATTATATATATATATATATATATATATATATATATATATATATTATGTATGTATTATGTATGTATGTATGTATGTGTGTGTATGTACATATAAGAGAAAAGCGGCATTGCTTGTTCTTAACTAACGAGAAAGAGGATACGTTGAAATTGGTTACTAGAACCTACAAGTAATCAAAAACCCAAACAAACAAAGAAGTAGACAACAACAAATCGATAAATCAGTGCATCATAGAAATGATAGGAAATAGATAAATGAATACATTAAAGAAATAATCGGGAAAAATGTTATTTCTTTAGAGAATGGTAAAATAGGATTTTTCACTGTACATGTATAATTTCTAATTTGTGAAATGATAGTTACACCGTTTTGCAAGAGATAAGCGAATTTACAACAGGTAAGCAAAAGTACATCTTCTAAACCAGTGACAATGACA
The DNA here is from genome assembly GCA_030674185.1 of Monoplex corrugatus. Lineage (NCBI taxonomy): Eukaryota > Metazoa > Mollusca > Gastropoda > Littorinimorpha > Ranellidae > Monoplex > Monoplex corrugatus. The sequence goes on from CM060310.1 coordinate 58,093,064, forward strand.
ATACGTGCTTTAACTGTTAATCAGCATCTACAGGTTTCAAAAGAAACAATAAAGTAACAATGTAGAAAATAAGGAACAATACAGCAACAATGTAGACATAAGGAACAATTAAGCAACAATGTAGAAGTAAGGAACAATAAAGCAACAATGTAGAAAATAGGGAACAGTTAAGCAACAACGTAGAAAGTAAGGAACAATAAAGCAACAATGTAGACAGTAAGAAACAATAAAGCAACAATGTAGACAGTAAGGAACAATAAAGCAACAATGTAGACAGTAAGGAACAATAAAGCAACAATGTAGACAGTAAGGAACAATAAAGCAACAACGTAGACAGTAAGGAACAATAAAGCAACAATGTAGTAAGTAAGGAACAGTAAAGCAACAATGTAGTAAGTAAGGAACAGTAAAGCAACAATATAGAAAGTAAGGAACAGTAAACGACAATATAGAAAGTAAGGAACAGTAAACGACAATATAGAAAGTAAGGAACAGTAAACGACAATATAGAAAGTAAGGAACAGTAAACGACAATATAGAAAGTAAGGAACAGTAAACGACAATATAGAAAGTAAGGAACAGTAAACGACAATATAGAAAGTAAGGAACAGTAAACGACAATATAGAAAGTAAGGAACAGTAAACGACAATATAGAAAGTAAGGAACAGTAAAGCAACAATATAGAAAGTAAGGAACAGTAATAGCAACAATATAGAAAGTAAGGAACAATAAAGCAACAATGTAGACAGTAAGAAACAATAAAGCAACATTGTAGACAGTAAGGAACAATAAAGCAACATTGTAGACAGTAAGGAACAATAAAGCAACAACGTAGAAAATAAGGAACAATAAAGCAACATTGTAGACAGTAAGAAACAATAAAGCAACACTGTAGAAAGTAAGGAACAATAAAGCAACAATGTAGAAAATAAGGAACAGTTAAGCAACAATGTAGAAAATAAAGAACGATAAAGCAACAATGTAATAAGGAACAGTAAAGCAACAATATAGTAAGGAACAGTAAAGCAACAATATAGAAAGTAAGGAACAATAAAGCAACAATGTAGAAAATAAAGAACGATAAAGCAACAATGTAGAAAGTAAGGAACAATAAAGCAACAATATAGTAAGGAACAGTAAAGCAACAATATAGTAAGGAACAGTAAAGCAACAATATAGAAAGTAAGGAACAATAAAGCAACAACATAGTAAGGAACAGTTAAGCAACAATGTAGACAGTAAGGAACAATAAAGCAACAACATAGTAAGGAACAGTAAAGCAACAATATAGTAAGGAACAGTAAAGCAACAATATAGAAAGTAAGGAACAGTAAAGCAAAAATGTAGAAAGTAAGGAACAATTAAGCAACAATGTAGAAAATAAGGAACAATAAAGCCACAATATAGAAAGTAAGGAACAATAATAGGAACAATGTAGAAAGTAAAGGAACAATAAAAGCCACAATATAGAAAGTAAGGAACAGTAAAGCCACAATATAGAAAGTAAGGAACAATAAAGCAACAATATAGAAAGTAAGGAACAATTAAGCCACAATATAGAAAGTAAGGAACAATAAAGCAACAATATAGAAAGTAAGGAACAATAAAGCAACAATATAGAAAGTAAGGAACAATAAAGGAACAATGTAGAAAGTAAGGAACAATAAAGCAACAATGTAGAAAGTGAGGAGCAGTAAAGCAACAATGTAGAAAGTGAGGAACAATTAAGCCACAATATAGAAAATAAAGAAAATAAAGCAACAATGTTGAAAGTAAGGAACAGTAAAGCAACAATGTAGAAAGTAAGGAACAATTAAGCAACAATGTAGAAAATAAAGAACAGTAAAGCCACAATATAGAAAGTAAGGAACAATAAAGCAACAATATAGAAAGTAAGGAACAATAAAGCCACATATAGAAAGTAAGGAACAATAAAGCAACAATATAGAAAGTAAGGAACAATAAAGCAACAATATAGAAAGTAAGGAACAATAAAGACAACAATATAGAAAGTGAGGAACAGTAAAGCCACAATATAGAAAATAAGAACATAAAGCAACAATGTAGAAAGTAAGGAACAATAAAGCAACAATGTAGAAAGTAAGGAACAATTAAGCAACAATGTAGACAGTAAGGAACAATAAAACAACAATGTTGAAAGTAAGGAACAGTAAAGCAACAATGTAGAAAGTAAGGAACAATAAGCAACAATGTAGAAAGTAAGGAACAATTAAAGCAACAATGTAGACAGTAAGGAAACAGTAAAGCAACAATGTAGAAAGTAAGGAACAGTTAAGCAACAATGTGATAAGGAACGATAAAGCAATAATATAGAAAGTAAGGAACAATAAAGCAACAACGTAATAAGGAACAGTAAAGCAACAATGTAGAAAGTAAGGAACAGGAAAGCAACATGTAGAAAATAAGGAACAATAAAGCAATGTAGAAAATAAGAAACAATTAAGCAACAATGTAGAAAAGAACAATAAAGCAACAATGTAAAAAGTAAGGAACAATAAAGCAACAATATAGAAAATAAGGAACAAGAAATAAGCAACAATGTAGAAATAAGGAACAAGTAAGCAACAACGTAGACAGTAAGGAACAATAAAGCAACAACGTAGAAAGTAAGGAACAATAAAGCAACAATATAGAAAGTAAGGAACAATAAAGCAACAACGTAGAAAGTAAGGAACAGCTAAGCAACAATGTAGAACAGTAAGGAACAGCTAAGCACACAATGTAGAAAGTAAGGAACAGTAAGCAACAATGTAGACAGTAAGGAACAATAAAGCAACAATGATAGTAAATAAGGAACATAAAGCAACAACGTAGAAAGTAAGGAACATAAAGCAACAATATAGAAAGTAAGGAACATTTAAGCAACAATGTAGACAGTAAGGAACAATAAAGCAACAATATAAAACAGTAAGGAACAATAAAGCAACATTGTAGACAGTAAGGAACAATAAAGCGACATTGTAGACAGTAAGGAACAATAAAGCAACAACGTAGAAAGTAAAGGAACAATAAAGCGACAATACAGAAATTAAGGAACAATAGAAGCAACAACGTAGAAAGTAAAGGAACAATAAAGCAACAATGTAGACAGTAAGGAACAATAGAGCAACAAACGTAGAAATAAGGAACAATAAAGCAACAATGTAGAAAGTAAGGAACAATAAAGCAACATTGTAGAAATAAGGAACAATAAAGCAACATTGTAGAAAATAAGGAACAATAAAGGAACAATGTAGAAAGTAAGGAACAAGTAAGCAACAATGTAGACAGTAAGGAACAATAAAGCAACAATGTAGAAAATAAGGAACAATAAAGGAACAATGTCGAAAGTAAGGAACGAGTAAGCAACAATGTAGACAGTAAGGAACAATAAAGCAACAATGTAGAAAATAAGGAACAATAAAGGAACAATGTAGACAGTAAGGAACAAGTAAGCAACAATGTAGACAGTAAGGAACAAGTAAGCAACAATGTAGACAGTAAGGAACAAGTAAGCAACATTGTAGAAAATAAGGAACAATAAAGGAACAATGTAGAAAGTAAGGAGCAGTTAAGCAACAATGTAGACAGTAAGGAACAATAAAGCAACAATGTAGAAAATAAGGAACAGTTAAGCAACAATGTAGACAGTAAGGAACAATAAAACAACAATGTTGAAATTAAGGAACAATAAAGCAACAATGTAGAAGTAAAGGAACAATAAAACAACATTGTAGACAGTAAGGAACAATAAAACAACAAGTTGAAATTAAGGAACAATAAAGCAACAATGTAGAAAGTAAGGAACAATAAAGCAACAATGTAGAAAGTAAGGAACAATAAAGCAACAATATAGACAGTAAGGAACAATAAAGCAACAATATAGAAAGTAAGGAACAATAAAGCAACAATATCGAAGTAAGGAACAATAAAGCAACAATTAGAAAGTAAGGAACAATAAAGCAACAATATAGAAAGTAAGGAACAATAAAGCAACAATACAGAAAGTAAGGAACAAAAAAGCAACAATGTAGAAAGTAAGGAATATACACATACATCAAAATGAAAAAAAATATATGAGAAAATTATCAACACGTAAATAAATTACTAAACGTATCATAGAAGTAATCTAATACGAGAAAAATATGTTTACCCAATAAAACTGTTTGGTGATACATAGGATCTGTTGTCTTTTTGTTTTTATATCTTTTTATATATCTTGGCAGTTGAACTGTTGTGCAGTTCTTGTTGGTGCAGAGATAGAACTGCCACCTTCCAATCCGACTGCGCGCGTTCGATTCTGAGAAGTCGAAAACTTCCTGCGCGCAGTCTCCAGTCCGTCCCGTCAATGAACAGATACTTGTCCATCTTCAGAATTCAGGGAAGCTAAACGAATCAGCGAGGGAAAAAAGATGAGTACCGTACTCATAATGCGAGTCACAAGGAAAGTTGAGGTGTATGTCACCTTATTTTCCTGCAACCTTGGAGTGACAGGGCAACCTTTAACTTTTAAACTGTGCTTTTTATTGTTCGGTTTACTTGCTAAGAAATCTAATCATCTTGCACGATCAGACGATTCAGGTTTGCACTAAAAAGACACGCGTTTGACTGAAAACTGAATTTCAGATGTATAAACTAAGTTGGGGGGGAGAGGAGGGGAGGGAAAGTTGGCAAGGATTAATGACAAATGTGTCTTTTATTTTTCATTGATGGAAGAATAAAAGCAAAATGAGCTTGTTAACTATGTTTCGAACATAGTTTTATGTTTGGCTAATGCATAAAATTAAGCGTTCGCGCACATACACATACATGTACACACACGCACGCACACACGCACACACACACGCACCCCCACGCACGCATACACACACACAAGCAAAAAAAACGAAAAAGTCCCAAACCAACAACCAAAAAGCCATAACCTGAAAAGAAATAACAACAAAGTAAAACCACATATTATATTTACTCACTTTGATTGTGTTTCTCACGTTTTATCACTTATGTACATTTAGTTGATGTTGTTGTTGTTGTTGTTTTATCAATCACTTGCTATAGAGGAGAAAGGCATATCTTGTAATTAACTCTTTATCTCTTGATGTTCTTGTACAGCGTTTCTGTTGTTCCTTTTAAAATAACGTTTATTCTTTTTGTTTCTAAATCGGCAAATGTAACTTCAGCAAACGACTGAACGAAGAACAAAAATTTCAGAAGTAAGAACAAAATTTCAGATGTAAGAACAAAAACTCACAAGTAAGAACAAAATTTCAGAAGTATGATAATGACAATAATACCAAAAATTTGGGGAAGGGGGTCGGAGGGAAAATGTTTCTTTGTTTATACACATTTGCCCTCAAAATGCAGCTGAATGTTCGTTGTTTTTAGAAGAATGTTGTTTTACGTCTGTTAAAACCGATGAGATTTGTAAAGCTGAGATTTTTAATTACGGGGGAGAATTTGAAAAGAAAAATTAAATTAATGAGATTAACTAGATAACACAGGAGCAGACGAGGTAAGCTTACACTTTTTAGAAAAGGGGAAGTGTGGGGGGGGGGGGGGATTTTATATTTTAAAAAAACGTGCGTTGATTTGGAATTTGTTGTTGGAAAGATACGTCTGTTAGACTAAATGAAGTGAAATATATGGAAAAGAAAGGCTACTTTTGTAAAGAGACGGTGGGAAGTGTTATTGCGTATACTGTGTAAGTTGAAATACGTTCACTTTTAATAATACTTTTTTTTTTTAATATGAGTATTTTAGCCTCAAGTTTTCGTAAGACGGTACTTCAGTGCCGGGCAAATTCCATATGCACCGATACCACAGATATCACACGATAATAAAGAATCCAAAACGATGTGAAACTATTAGTATTATATGTTTCCATAGATTTCTGCTGGACTAAAAGAATATATCTGTATATGTTCTTTCATCATTTGTCGTGTAGTTGTTACTAGGACAACGAGAAATTTGTGGTTCTTCAAACCATATGTTAATTATGTTATCTCCACAGTAGTTTCAGTTGTTTAAAAAAAATTTCAAAAACGAGCATTCTTAATGCCGTTTAGCAAATTATCAAGGACACGGCAGGTGCTCTCTCACACACTCACACACTCACACACACACACACACACACACACACACACACACACACACACACACACACACACACACACACACACACACACACACACCACAGAGGCATTGGCCTCCTAACAAACAAACAAACAAATAAACAACAAACAAACAAACAAACAAAAAACCTGCACATATAATATTAAGTCGGAACTTTGACATTTCAGAGATGTATATAGATCCATAAACCATAAAATTTCCGTATTCTTGAACATCGGTCACGAAAACAAAATAAACAAACGAATGATTGAAGATATGAATAGATGAAGAAATACATAGATAGATAGGTTTTGACTTTAAATAGTGTATAAATAGATGAAACAATACATAGATGGAGAGATTTTGCCTTTAAATAAGTGTCTGTTTAGATGGAGGAATACATAGATAGGTTTTGCCTTCAAATCAGTGACATTTTTTCAGTAGTCATAACAGTTTGATGAAACTATTTTTTCAAGATTTGGACAAATTGGAGTTGTTGCTGGGAAAGTGTTGTAATTGGAGCCTATTTTCTGTTTATGAAACAGCATTATGTAGTACCTCAACCAGAGTATTCCCAGTTATTACAATATGTGTGTGTGTTGTGTGTGTGCGCGCGCGTGTGTGTGTGTGTGTGTGCGCGCGTGTAGTGTGTCCACAGGGCCTACATTTGTCTTGACTGTATCAAACTATGTGAATGAAAAAAATCGCTGTGTGTGTGTGTGTGTGTGTGTGTGTGTGTTGTGTGTGTGTGTGTGTGTGTGTGGTGTGTGTGTGTGTGTGTGGTGTGTGTGTTGTGATCATACTTACTTTATCAATCATCTGCTTAGATACCAAAGAAATGGGGATAGAGCACCAGTCATCATACGCAAATTACTGTTGTGGATGATGCTCCAGTTAATACTATTATTTTGAAAGGCAAGTGCCATGGGCGTTTGTACATGCGTGCATGCGTGTGTGTATGCATGCATGTGTGTGTATGTGTGTTGTGGTATGTGTGATGTGTGTGTAAGTGTGTGTGTTTGTGTGTGTGAGAGAGAGAAAGTTTGTGTACGCTTGCTGTGTGCGTGCGTATGTCTATCTATCTATCTATTCTATCTACTTCTTCTTCTTTTAATCTACTACTATCTTTTCTTTTTATCTATCTATCTATCTATCTATCTATCTATCTATCTACTTATCTATTTTATCTATCTATCTATTCTATCTTTACTTTTCTTCTATCTATTTCTTGTCTATCTGTCTTCTATCTATCTATCTATCTATCTGTCTATCTATCTATCTATCTATCTATCTATCTATCTATCTACTGTCGTCTGTCTGTCTGTCTGTCTATCTGGTGTCTGCGTTACGTTTGCCAACTCTTGGAACAGCAAACTTCTCGTCTATCTACTTGAGCTTGGAATATTTTTGCAACCTCATAGTCCTTCAGCATGTGAAGATATAGCGAATGCAAGGACTGTTTAGGGAGCATGCACCTAGTCTTCAGCTTCAGTTTCAGGCTAGAGATGACAAAAGTGGGTCTGATGTTACCCCACGCCCTATGTCCCTATGGATGCTGGATTGAAGCGTCGTGGGTTGCAGTCTATGTGGCTCTGAGTTTCAGTTTCAATTTCAGTTTCTCAAGACGGACGAGCCACTTTTTTTTTATGGCCGCGTTAGCTCAGATGGTTAGAACACTATACTGATAAAGCAGGGGTCGTGGGTTCGAGCCTCAGAGGGGGCCACAGTTTTTTTTCTTACAGTCATGTACGGGCCACCCTCTCTCATGACTACAGAACCTCCAGGGCACCAAGGAATATGGGGATCGCTCCATGACTTGTAGTTGTTGATTCGAGTTCTACTGTATGTTTGGCGTGAGAAAGTAGGAGAATCGACTGTTGATGGATGTTTGAATGTATTTTGATTATGGTCAGATATTTTCTTTTTTATCGTTTTTGTTTTGGACTGTTTTGTTCATGTTTGGGTATTTGCGTACGGTAGATTTTTGTTGTTGTTAAAAACAGAGATAGTTAGAAAGGAGTACGGGTCAGGCTCACTCTTTATTATCACCTTTTGTGTGTGTGTGTGTGTGTGTGTGTGTGTGTGTGTGTGTGTGTGTGTTGTGTGTGTGTGTGTGTGTGTGTGTGTGTGTGTGTGGCGAGTATCTTTGTGTAAGTGAGTGAGCGTGTGTGTGTGTGTCGATGTGTGTGTGTGTGTATGTGTGTGTGTGTGTGTGCGTGCGTGCGTGTGTGTTTGTTGAGTGAGCGTCTGTGTGTATATGTGTGTGTGTGTGTGATATGTAAAAGATTTAGCCATGGATCAGTAGTAACATGTGTCTGCTACATATATATATATATATATATATATATATATATTTCAAGTCGATTTCATCAATTTTTTCTCTTCGCATCACTGTCTCGCGATCTGTAGGACCCAGCTTGCCTATATGTGGCCATATCATTATGATATACCACATTTCTCTCGAGTCTCAAGGAAACGTTTGTTCGGGCACCTTAATGGAAGTATTTCTTTATTGACGACAAACTTTTTAAAACAATTTGATTTGCATTTCAAAGGTTTTGATATGCACATATGAATTTTTTGGGCAGGGGAGGGAGAGAGGAACACATAATTCTAATTTTTAGTCTGTATGTACACTATGATTTTTCATCTGAGAATATGAAATCGTTTTTAAAATATTTTAGTTTTTATTCTATTTTTACGTCTAGCATGTACACTATGATTTTTTAATCTGAGAATGTCAAATCGTTTTTCAAATATTTCAGCTTTTCGTAGAATAAGAAAAAAATAGGAATCGATTTTAGAAACGATTTTTAGTAACGTAACTACGTGCAATATGGCTGGGAAAATATTTTAGTAAGCTCTACGTTCATTGTACAAAGACAGTTTTAAGTTTATCGAGGTAAACAAGTTTTTAAAGGTAATTTTGATCTTAAGCAAAAAATGTATATTGCGTGGACAATTCTATAACTACATTCTTAAATGTGTACTGCGTCTAGATAACCCTACGTTTCCTCTCTTGGGGCTAAAAATTCACATTCATTTACTGCACACTACATAAAGTAAATGGCATTTAGTAGTTAAAGAATATGGATGTATGTTGGTAGCATCGAGGAGTCAAAGAGTTTAGAAATATATGGTGTAGTATTTAAGAACTGCACTTATCGATATCTCGAGGTCAATCCCAGCCCCTGATATTAAATCTAGCCTGTTCTGATGCCCACCTTAATGTTTCCATCATTCTGGTGGTGTCACTGAGCTGAGTGTTGGACATGTCCCTTCTCCCCCATCTCCGCATTTCAAGCGCATATGGTTTTTCGCAGGCTCAGAGAATCTGCCAGATTGCTGGCAGATTTTGGCGGAGCGCATATGGACTTGTCTGAATGCGATAAGTCCCTCTGGAACAAGGTGTAAACTCGGTTTATAGGAACAGTGTTAGGCTATCCGTATTATGAATGGCGAGTGACACAATTGTCTGACCTCAAAAACAAGGTTTGCACAGGCGCTGGCATGTTCAGGTCCCTGAAAAACTTGTATAAATGTTTACCAGTATTTTATCCTTCAAAAAGACGTGTTTTAGCGCGCACGCGTGCGCGTTGTGTATGTGTGTGTGTGTGTGTGTGTGTGTGTGTGTGTGTGTGTGTGTGTGTGTGTGTGTAAGAGAGAGAGAGAGAGAGAGAGAACTCTGTGCAAAATCTTTCAGAAAAAGCACAATACAGAGAGAAGAATGAGTGAGGAAGTGGATGACTGTATACGTCTGTCTGCCTGTCTGTCTGTTTGTTTGTCTGTCTGTTTGTCGGTCTGTCTATCTGCGTGCGCAGGTGTACGTGTGTGATTAGGTATGCGTGTGTTTTTATCCCCCCCCCCTCCCAAAATGCACGTTTCGTGTAGTTTGTGGATGTGAGTGTGGGCTACTGACGCCAGTACAGACTATAACGTATGGCCGTCTGTAATGTTGTTGTTGTGCTGCTGCTGCTGCTGATGACGATGATGATGATTGTGGATGATTTGACGTGTCTCACAGGCATTTATACCTCTTGTCTTTGTGCAATTGTCTTCTGTTCAGCAGACATACATGTCCACATAATGTATGAGAAAAAAAATCACGTTTCACAGTCGGTCATTCATACCCATTATGCGAAGGTAGATGTATACTTTTAAACATTACAGACTGTTATCCCGGCGGTAGGAAACTGCTGTAACTTTTGTAATGGATGATATGGATTATTGTAGTATGGATTCCTCCTCTCTCTCTCTCTCTCTCCTCTCTCTCTCTCTCTCTCTCTCTCTCTCTCTCTCTCTCTTCTCTCTCTGTATCTCTAATTCTCTTTAAAATTCGCTCTGTCTCTCTCCTCTTTTTGTCTCTCTCTGTGTCAACTCTCTTTAAAATTCGCCTCTCTCTCTGTCTCTGTGTCTAACTTTAAAATTAGCACTCTCTCTATCACTCTCTCTAACTTCTATTTAAATTCGCTCTCTCTCTCTCTCTCTCTCTCTCTCTCTCTCTCTGTGTCTCTGTCTAATTCTCTTAAAATTCACTCTGTCTCTCTCTCTCTGTCTCTGTCTCTCTCTCTGTCTAACTCTCTTAAAATTCGCGCTCTCTCTCTCTCTCTCTGTTAACTCTCTTTAAAATTACACTCTCTTTCACTCTCTCTAACTCTTTAAAATTCGCTCGCTCTCTCTCTCTCTCTCTCTCTCTTTATTTCTCAGAGTATAGACCGCACTATGAACAGGGGCATGGTTGACAAAACTAACGTTTGTTTATGCCACTACTCTCAAAAAGGAAAAAATTGATGACTGCTTTGTCATGAGCGACTCTGGGCACTTGGAATAGTTGTAGAATTGATACATTAATACTTTGTATTTTGTCATTCTTATCTCCAGTGTCTGTGTCCTCACTGATACATGATTTCGTCTGCAGCCGACAGACGTATCTCCTTCTGTAACAAAACTGATTGTCAACATTTGACAGAGAGGAGATTTTGTAAACAGTTCAAAGAGATGTCTCTTTTGAGGAGACTCCCTGTTAAACGTTTACAGTGACGTCTGTTTTGAGGAGGCTAGTGAACAATTTACAAAGATGTCTATTTTATTTTGTGTGGAGAAACTCGTGTAGCGTACACACTGCCAGTATCATGAATAAAATGAATATTAATTATATACTTAATTCTCTTTGTGTTCGTGTTGAAATTCCCCCCCCCCCCCCCCCCCAACTGATTGTGTTTCCCCCCCATGCATTGCTTTTTTTTCGTTCCACGCTGTATTGTGGGACGATGCTGTACTGTATGTCATCAGTATGTCTTTGGTTGATTTTTTTTTTTTTTTGCTTTTCTGTTTTGTTTTTGTGTTTTATATAATTATGGATTATTTGCATGAACCTTGGTTTTGATTGTACACGCATGATATGTAACAGTTCGTGCAAACATTCCTGTACTTTTTGTTTTGTTTTTTGGTTTCATTAGCGATTAATAAAGACTTGTGAACGTGATTTTGTGTTTTGTCTTTTCAAATTGTGTGTGTGTGGGGGGGGGGGGAGTGCGTGTGTGTTTGTGTGTTTGTGTGTGTGTGTGTTTGTTTGTGTGTGTGTGTGTGTGTGTGTGTGTGTGTGTGTGTGTGTGTGTGTACGTGTATGTGTGTGTGTTGTGTGTTTAAGTATGTGTGTGTGCGTGCGTGCGTGCGTATGTGTGTTTGTGTGTGTGCGTGTGTGTGCGTGCGTGCGTGTGTGTGTGTGTGGTGTGCGTGTGTGTGCGTGCGTGCGTGTGTGTGTGTGTGTGTATGTGTGTGTGTGTGTGTGCACTCGCGCAGACGAATTGTAATATGATATATAGATGAACAACGTCTTCGGTGTGAGCAAGCATCTGTGTGTGAATGCGCACAGTGATGGTCTTTGTATAAAGTGTGCGTGCGTCTGTGAGCGCAAAAAGCATCTTGTATGTCTGGGGGATGGTGGTAGGGGTTGGGAGATTAAGTGAATACATTTCTCTCTCTCTCTCTCTCTCTCCTCTCTCTCTCTCTCTCTCTCTCTCTCTCTCTCCTCTCTCTCTGAATACATCTCTCTTTTTCTCTCTCTCTCTTTCTCTCTCTCTCTCTCTCTTTCTCTCATATACAGACACACATATATGTATATATATATACATACATATGTATGTATATATATATCATACATATGTATGTATATATATATATATATATATATATATATATATAATATATATATATACAAAATAATGTGTATATAACTATACTTATATAATTATATATGTATATATATATATAAATAAAATAATACATATACATATGTATATATATGTATATATATGTATACATATATATATTATGTATGTATGTATATATATATACATAGATATAGGTACAGATATAGACAAATAATATAGGCTACATACATATGTAAAATAATAAACCATATTAGTCCCAGCATCAGACGTCTAGCTGCTTCCTTGGGACATGCACTGATCACTACAGAACAACCCCATTAACAGTGGTAACAGAGTTAGCAATAGCAACAATACCAGCAGTAACACTAGTCGTAGGCGATACAGCAGTACTAAATACAACTTCGGAATTCGTGAAAATTAAAAGAAATGTCCTGGACGACCGGAGCGGTGGTCTCGTGGATACACGTCGGACTTACGACCAGAATGTCTTGGATTCGATCTTCCGAGACACCTCTGCCTGACGGGTAAACGATAGAGATTTTTCCGATCTTCCTGCTCAACATGTGTGCAGATCTGTTAGTATCTAAACCCCTTTCTTGTATATGTGACCTCCCACCACGAAATCAGTCTTAACTCGCAGTCAGTCGAACAGCACTAGGAGCTGAAAAGGTGACTGAGAGTCTATCTGGGGTGTTTTGACTTTTCCTCAAAACTGATTGCTGTAGACTATAATCTATCACCCACAGAATTTTTTTTCTTGAAAACATATTATTATTAATCAATTTAAAATGGTATTTTAAAGCACTGATCGCAGCAGAATGAACGCAATTTCCTACCAAAAGTACCTATTTTTATCTTTTATTATGAACCGTAATCTGTACAGTACCCCCACATGTAATAAACTCACAGAAAACTCTTTGGTGCACCTTTCAGATAATGACAGCTAAAATTAGAAACAAACTGGGTTAAAGCCACCAAATAAAGAAATTTAAGGAAAATGTGTAGGAAAGCACACAAAAACTTTAGAGGCCGTTTTTTTCAAAATGGCCGTCATACAACTTAATGACTCTAAACATACATAACTTCTACTTTTTTTGAGTACAAGCTTTATTCAAGTAGGCTACCAAAATAATCAGCAGAATGTACACTTTCCAGTGATACGCAATCTAGAAAATGCCCAAAATGCGAGTTAAGACTGATTTTGTGCTGGCAGGTCACATATACAAGGAGAATATCAAATAACAATAATGCATGTTATTAACCCTGTAAGTCATGTCAGCGACTGGCTTATGAAAAGTAATGTCATGAAAACGCCCAGCATACACACCCACAGAAGACGGCAGTAGGTAGGCTGTGCAGCAACGTAACGGCAGCACAACACAATGTGGACAAAATATTATAGTACGTACGTGCATCCGACAAAAATCAGAACTTTCTGTCTCTGTCTCTGTCTCTCTCTCTGTCTCTCTGTCTGACTCTCTGTCTGTCTCTCACTCTCTCTGTCTCTCTGTCTCTGTCTCTGTCTCTCTCTGTCTAATTCTCACTCACTTCTCTCTCTCTGTCTGTCTCTCTGTCTCTGCTGTCTGTCTGTCTCTTCTCTCTCTCTCTCTCTATATATATATATATATATATAGAGAGAGAGAGAGAGAGAGAGAGAGAGAGATATAGTTGAGTGTGTTAATATATATAACATATGTACATATATTATATATGTATGTATATATGTGTAAACATATATATATCTTGTTGTATGTATATATGTATGTATGTATGTATAAACTATATGTCTGTTTATGTATATATATACATACATAATATATATATATATATATGATGTTGTGTGTACTTGTTTGTTGTGTTATTGTATGTGTGTGTGTGTGTGTTGTGTGTGTGTGTGTTTGTATGTGTGTGTGTGTGTGTGTGTGTGTGTGTGTTGTGGTGTGGTGTGTGTGTGTGTGTGTGTGTGGGGTGTGTGTGTGTGTGTGTGTGTGTGTGTGTGTGTGTGTGTGTGTGTGTATAAACATCTCGCGTAACGTTTGTAGAAGACAAAAGATTTCATTTCTTTGACATGCTGTCGTATCGTCCCTCTGGGGTGCCATAGACTACATAATTATTATTAGCTGTATAGACTTTGCTCTTCGTCACAAGTGCACTGAATTTGGGTTGGATTGGATGGGACTGGCTTCCTTCGGTCCTTGGACATTAACCGTATGACTCCCGCACCCTGTCCACCTGCATCCTGCATTGTCAACCATGCTAGCAAAGCAAAACTTTAACCTTTTGATTCCCTTACCCTACCCACCAGCTTTCCTGCAGGAAGCAGGTGAATAGGTTGAGGGAATCAAAGGGTTAAGTTTTTGCAGTTGGTGGATAGGGTGCGGGAGTCAAGGGGTTAAGGAGTTGCACCGCTGGACAGATGCAAGGCAGAAGCTTGGGCATAGTGATGTGGAAAAACCTACTGTTGCACATAATCAACATGTTCCCCCCTCTCTACTATACTGTATTTGTGGGGGCCAAAGCAGAGGTTGAAGGCGGCAGTACAGCTATGGATCGTTGAGAGGAGATACGGTGAGATCCAGAACGAAGTGGTGAGATCCAGAACGATGGAAAACGATAGAAAAATTCATATGCCTTTAAAAGTATTAAAGCAACACACACACACACGCACACCACACACACACACACACCACACACACACACACACACACACACACACACACACACACACACACACACACTCTCTCTCTCTCTCTCTCTCTCGTTCGTTTGCTCGTTCTGTCTCTCACTCATGCATACATGCACACACACACATACACACACACACACACACACACACACATGCACATACATACACATACACACTCTCTTCTCTCTCTTCTCTTTCTCTCTCTCTCTCTCACATGCATACATGCACATACACACACATACACATACACACACACACACACACCACACACACACACACACACACACACACACACGTACACATACACAGACATGCACACACACACACACTCACACACAGACATGTACAAACATGTTCGTGCACACACCAAAGGAAGGCACACACACAATGAATGGACATACACATGAATATGTCGAATCACTAACTTATCTATCCCCCCCCCCACCACCACACACAGACATAAGCTTACACGGTCACATTACACACAGATTGCACTTGAAAGAGAAGTATTAAGAGCTGGTGTGAAAGAAGTGACCGATGATGTATGGGCTACTGTAGACTTGGAGTTCATACTATACAAGTGGAACTTTTGGCAAGCCAGTCGACATGGCCAAAAGATTTCTGTGTCTGGAAGATGGAAAACAAAACACTTCGGGATCAAAAGAGGAGGGAGCGAACCTTTCTGCGTGAGGTGTGGGTTTTAATGGTGTCAGAGAGGTACTGATGATTTGTTGGATTGGATTAAGATTCATTTTGTTGGTGGTGGTGGAGGTGACGTATTGGCCGTTGCCATAACATATCGTCACCAATTCCTCCCTTTTTTTCGTATGTGTATTCTTTTGATTGTTTGTTTGTTTGTTTGTTGTTTTTTCTGTTTGTTTATTTGTATACTTATGAAATTGGATTTTTTTATCAAATAAGTTTTGCCAGGAATAACTCTTTTGATCCACAGTAAAGCTGAAATGACAAGGCAGATAAAATGGGCAAAGCCACGAGCAGTGAGTATATATATTTAACGCTCAGCAAATTAGAGCGAGCCAATCAACTGTGAAAATTGGATGCTGTTCATGTTCATGACAATTGCTAGGGAAACGCCGAGGAGGTCAAGATCATTCGTAACATCAGCCTTCAGAGTCAGGGTTCTGCCTTGTCCACGTCGAAGGTTGACACGGTCGCTGAGGTTGGCAGACAATATGTCACCCACGAGCAGTGAGTGAACAACAACAGAATGAAGTCTTCATCACAAAGATGAACACCATCAACAAATCTCTATTTAGAACGCTTCGTAAGCATGGCTGCTGTAACCATCAGCTGTCAAGGTCAGAACAGGTGGTTATCTCCCATCTGATAATTGCGCACAGCAGGCTGAACAAACAAACATCTTTCAAGAAAAATGAGTTGTACCCTCCTCTGTACTGTGTGTCCTTGTGGAGAATGCAGAGCGGGACAGGAACCACATCTTACAGTCTGCAGACATCTCCAGGGAAGAGATGTGGCCGAAGCTGTTTACCCTTGTGGAGAAACTGTACTAGCCTGTGGATGTTATGCAGACAACAGCCAACTTCATCTCGAGAGCTGGTCTTCAGCTGTAACGGCAATGAGAAGAAGAACTCATTGAGATCTTTTACGTACCTTGAATACATTCTGCAAAGGAGACATCCGAAAGACCAGCGTCCAGACCACCAGTGAAGGTCTAGAGGAGAGGGGAGAAAAAATCTTAGCATTCGGATAGCCAACCTCTTCATTCTTATATGTCCAGCGTCCCAGTACATATGCTTTTTCCAGCAAGCCACACATCCACATAGACAGTCACACACGGAGAGAGAGAGAGAGAGAGGGGGGGGAGGGAGTAAAAGACAGAGAATTGATTTCTGTAAGAGAGTAAAAGAGAGAACGGGCTGGAAGGTAAAAGACAAAGAATTGATTTCTGTAAGAGACAGACAAACAGACAGACAGACAAACAGACAAACAGACAGACAGACAAATAAAAACAGAAATGGCAGAGAAAAAAATAAGAGAAACAGAGAGACAGATAGACAGAGACAGAAACGGAACAGACAGGCAGATGTACAGACAAACAGACAGACAGACACAGAAACGGTGCAGAAACGAAAATAAGAGAGAGAGAAAGAGACAGAGACAGAAAGAGACAGAGAGACACAAACAGAGAGAGAGACAGAGGAAGAGAGACAGACAGATAGGGAGAGAGAGAAATGACGTAGATGGGGGCAGAGAGGGCTGGGGTGAGGTGAGAGGGAGTTAGAGGGAGGGAGGAGAAAAAAGATTTTTTCATTTTTCTGGTACATTACCACATCTTTATCAATCTGGGCGGAGAAAAGTTCTCTCCAACTATTTAAGTGAGTTTGAACAGAACACCAGACTAATCAGGCTATCGCGGCTATCTTAGTGGAATCACATTTGTCAAGTGGAGAGGGGAAAGCAGTGAGACAGAGAGAGAGAGAGAGAGAAAGAGAGAGAGAAAAAGAAAAGAGAGAGAGAGAAAGAGAGAGAGAGACAGAGAAAGAGAGAGACAGAGACAGAGAAAGAGAGAGAAGAGAGAGAGAGAGAGAGAGAGAGAGAGAGAGAGAGAAGTGGGACTGGGAAATGTAAGCGCGAGAAACAGGACTATGTGCCTGTGTCCATGCCTGCACGCGTGTGTGTTTATGTGTGTGTATGTGTGTGCGTGTGTATGTGTGTGTGTGAGAAAGAGAGGGAGGGAGGGAGAGACAGAGACAGAGAGAGACAGAGACAGAGAGACAGAATATGTGTAAGTGTGAAGATGTGTGTGAGAGAGTGAACGTTTGAGAGAGACAGCATATGTGTGTGTGTGCGTGTGTGTGTGTGTGTGTGTGTGGTGTGTGTGTGTGTGTGTGTGTGTGTGTGTGTGTGTGTGTGTAGGTAAGAGAGAGAGAGAGAGTGCGTATGTGTGTATATGTGTGTAAGTGTGGACAGACGGTGTGAGTGAATGTGTGTGTGTGTGTGTGTGTGTGTGTGTGTGTGTGTGTGTGTGTTGTGTGTGGTGTGGCGCCGTGCGCACGCGCGCGTCTGAGAGACTAAACGTTTGAGAGAGAGACAGCGTGTGATGTGGTGGGAGAGGATGTGTGTATGTGAGAGAAAGAGAGAGGGAAAGAGAGAGAGAGGGGGTGGGGTGGGGGAGAGGGTTGAGGTTCGGGGGGAAAGGGAGAGAGAGGGGGGTTAGGGTTTCTACCGATCGCAGAACTTGAAGAACAAGCCATCACACGTGGCTTTTGTTCCACGCAGCTGTGATTTGATTCA
>CM060310.1:58118807-58126307 GCA_030674185.1 Monoplex corrugatus
TCAGTGTGAGTTGTTGGCCCATTCAGCGACAACAGTGATAAGAACAAGACTCCAAAGAAACGTGATTTGTAAATTTTATATTCACAACTTTTTAAATTAAATTCTTAGATATGGATCGAACGACTAAATTGAATAAATAAATGAATAAATAACTCAATGAACAAATAAATAGATACCGGTAGATAGATGAATAAATAAATAACTAAATGAATAAATGAATAAATAAATCAATGAATAAATAATAAATAAATAGATAAATAAATAGATAATAAATGAATAAATAAATAAATAAATAAATAAATAAATAAATAAATAAATAAATAAAACCGCATGAGACAGAAAACAAAACAACAAGATTTCTCCGTTTCATGGAAGGCTTGAACCGTGAGAGTCATGACCTTCCTGGCTACGTTTAAAGAAAAAGAAAAGAGAGAGAAAAAAAAAGAATCTTTAGTTTTATACAGAGAAACTCAAGCACACACTTCATACTTCTAACCCTTTGACTCCCTCACCCCTATCCACTAGCTTCCTGCAGGAAGCTCGTGGATAGGGTGAGAGAATCAAAAGGTTACGTTTTTGCAGTTGGTGGAATGGGTTGCTGGAGTCAAAGGGTTAAAAAAAAAAAAAACCGGCCCCACAGTAACAAACAGCAAAGCCACTAATGAAAGCGGAATAAATCTCTCTGTCTGGTTCTCCAAACAGAGTCAGTTTCCACCACCACCACCACCACCACCTCCTCCTCCTCCTCCTCCTCTTCCTCCTCCTCTCCCTCCTACACCAAACATGGGGCCCGCGCCAAACAAGCTCCCTGCTACACCGCCAGCCATTAGCGCCGAGAAATGGATAATATTTTGGCCTGTTAATGAGATACTGTCCGGGCAAATCGGGAGTTTATTGCACCCCAGCTGTTTCTTCACCTTGTAAATCTCTTACCCACCTCCCTTTTTTCCTTTCTGCTTCTGTTTGACGAACCCTACCACCCCATCCCACCCCCACCAACCTCCACCCACCTCCACCAAGCTCCACCAACCTTCACCCCCATCTCTCTCTAACAACAACCATCCCATCGTTTCCTCCTCTTCCTCTTCTTCGTTCTCTTCCTTCTCTTCCTCTTCTTTTTGTGAAAAGTTCCCGGGGCAGGACCTGATGGGAGGAGTGGTAAGGGGTATGATGTGAAATAGGACAGGACAGTTTCTCCAGCTTGCTTGCGTCTTTTCTCCAGATCATTATTTACAGTGCCAAGTCTGTTGATTCAAAATAGTACCGTAACACGTGTTTGAACAAAAAGTATTATAGTCTTCTAAACATTTATTCAAACAAACGAATTATGTTTACTCTGGCCTCTGTTTGTATCTACAATTCTAGAATGGAAACATATTAGACTCTATGTCATGTGGTTTGGACAGTAAACCCTTTACTTAATTTTTGTTTTACTTTTGCATTTCGGTTGTTTCTTTTTTCCTTCCTTCGTTTTCAAAAAACAAAAAACAAAATGTAACACCAACACCACCACCACCAACAACAACAACAAATGCAATAAATGAAAAAGGATATTATGATTGTTATTTTGTATGCTGTGGTTTAAAGCTCTACTTTGAAAAATAAACACACACACACATACACACACCACACACACACACACACCCCACGCATGCACGCATGCACGCACGCACGCATGCACGCACGCACGCACCACACACACACACATACACACACACTCACACGAACAGATTTGTTTGGTTTGCCGATTTTAATCCTTTTTACGCTCATACAAAGAACATCCTGGGTGAAGTTATGTTTCGCGGTTTCATGCGGTTTAAAACATAGGAGACTGAATAATGATTTCATACCAGAATGATAAATATTATAACAGTTTAGGCCTACCTGAGCTCAGAAGCTAAACAGCATTGTTTCCACGTCATAACATCACGTTCCCTCAGAAGAATGTTCAGAGAAGATGGAAGAGAGAGGAGGAAAGAGAGAAAGACAGAGACAGACAGACAGACAGACAGAGAGTGAGACACACAGAGAGAGAGAGAAAGAGAGAGAGAGAGTGAGACACAGACCGAGTGAGACACATACAGAGAGAGTGAGACACAGAGAGAAAGAATGAGAGAGGGAGTGAGAGAGACAGATTGAGAGAGACAGAGAGGGAGAGAAAGAGAGAGAAAAGAGAAGAAGAAGAAAAACAGAAGAAGAAGAAGAAGAGGAGGAGGAAGAAAAAGCAGCAGAAAAAGAAGAAGAAGAAGACGAAGAAGAAGAAAAGAAGAAGAAGAAGAAAGAAGAAGAAGAAGAAGAAGAAGAAGAAGAAGAATTGCGAAGAAGAAGAATGCGAAGAAGAAGAAGAAGAAGAAGAAGAAGAAGAAGAAGAAGAAGAAGAAGAAGAAGAAGAAGAAGAAGAAGAAGAAGAAGAGAAGAAGAAGAAGAAGAAGAAGAAAGAAGAAGAAGAAGAAGAAGAAGAAGGAAAGAAGAAGAAGAAGAAGAAGAAGAAGAGGAAGAAGAGAAGAAGAAAGAAGAAGAAGAGGACAAGAAGAAGAAGAAGAAGAAGAGCAGAAAGAAGAAAGAAGAGAAGAAGAAGAAGGACAAGAAGAAGAAGAAGAAGAAGAAGCAGGACAAGAAGAAGAGAAGAAGAAGAAGAAGAAGGAAGAGAAGAGAAGAAGAAGAAGAAGAGAAGCAGGAAAGAAGAAGAAGAAGAAGAAGACAGGACAAGAAGAAGAGAGAAGAAGAAGAAGGGACAAGAAGAAGAAGAAGAAGAAGGACAGAAGAAGAGAGAAGAAGAAAGAGAAGAGAGAGAAAAGAAGCAGGACAAAGAAGAAGAAGAAGAAGAAGCAGGACAAGAAGAAGAAGAAGAAGAAAAAGAGCAGGACAGAAGAAGAAGAAGAAGAAGAAGAAGAAAGAAGAAGAGAAGAAGAAGAAGAAGCAGGACAAGAAGAAGAAGAAGAAGAAGAAGAGAAGAAGAAGAAGAAGCAGGACAAGAAGAAGAAGAAGAAGAAGCAGCAAGAAAGAAGAAAGAAGAAGAAGCAGACAAGAAGAAGAAGAAGAAGAAGCAGGACAAGAAGAAGAAGAAGAAGAAGCAGGACAAGAAGAAGAAGAAGAAAGAAGAAGCAGGACAAGAAGAAGAAGAAGAAGAAGCAGGACAAGAAGAAGAAGAAGAAGAAGAAGAAGCAGGACAAGAAGAAGAGAAGAAGAAGAAGCAGGACAAGAGAAGAAGAAGAAGAAGAAGAAGCGAGACAAGAAGAAGAAGAAGCAGGACAAGAAGAAGAAGAAGAAGAGAAAGAAGAGAGAAAGGCAAGAAGAAGAGAAGAAGAAGAAGCAGGACAAGAAAGAGAAGAAGAAGAAGAAGCAGGCAGAAGAAGAAGAAGAAGAAGCAGGACAAGAAGAAGAAGAAGAAGAAAAGCAGGACAGAAAGAAGAAGAAGAAGCAGGACAAGAAGAAGAAGAAGAAGAAGCAGGACAAGAGAAGAAGAAGAAGAAGAAGAAGCAGGACAAGAAGAAGAGGAAGAAGAAGAAGAAGCAGAAAGAAGAGAAGACAGGACAAGAAGAAGAAGAAGAAGAAGAAGAAGAGAAGAAGAGAAGAGCAGGACAAGAAGAAGAAGAAGAAGAAGAAGAAGCAGGACAAGAAGAAGAAGAAGAAGAAGAAGAAGCAGGACAAGAAGAAGAGAAGAAGAAAGCAAGAGAAGAAAGAAGAAGAAGAGAAGAAGCAGGACAAGAAGAAGAAGAAGAAGCAGGACAAGAAGAAGAAGAAGAAGAAGAAAGGAAGAAGAAGAAGAAGAAGAAGAAGAAGCAGGACAAGAGAAGAAGAAGAAGAAGAAGGACAGAAAGAAAGAAGAAGAAGAAGAAGAAGAGCAGGACAAGAAGAAGAAGAAGAAGAAGAGAAGCAGGACAAGAAGAGAAGAAGAAGAGAAGAAGAAGCAGGAAGCAAGAAGAAGGAAGAAGAAGAAGAAAGCAGGACAAGAAGAAGAAAGAAGAAGGGACAAGAAGCAGAGAGGACAAGCAAGAAGAAGAAGAAGAAGAGCAGGACAAGAAGAGAAGAAGAAGAAGAAGCAGGACAAGAAGAAGAAGAAGAAGAAGCAGGACAAGAAGAAGAAGAAGAAGAAGAAGAAGCAGGACAAGAAGAAGAAGAAGAAAGAAGAAGCAGGAAGGAAAGAAGAAGAAGAAGAAGAAGCAGGACAAGAGAAAGAAGAAGAAGAAGCGGACAGAAGAAGAAGCAGAGAAGAAGAAGAAAGAAGAAGAAGAAGAAGAAGCAGGACAGAAGAAGAAGAGAAGAAGCAGGACAAGAAGAAGAAGAAGAAGAAGCAGGACAAGAAGAAGAAGAAGAAGGACAAGGAAGAAGAAGAAGAAGAAGAAGAAGCAGGACAAGAAGAAGAAGAAGAAAGAAGAAGAGGACAAGAAGAAGAAGAAGAAGAAGAGAAGCAGGACAAGAAGAAAGAAGAAGAAGAAGAGCAGGACAAGAAGAAGAAGAAGAAGAAGAAGCAGGACAAGAAGAGAAGAAGAAGAAGAAGAAGCAGGACAAGAAGAAGAAGAAGAGAAGAAGAAGCAGGACAAGAAAGAAGAAGAAGAAGAAGAAGCAGGACAAGAAGAAGAAGAAGAAGAAGAAAGAAGCAGGACAAGAAGAAGAAGAAGAAGAAGAAGCAGGACAAGAAGAAGAAGAAGAAGAAGAAGAAGCAGGACAAGAAGAAGAAGAAGAAGCGGACAAGAAGAAGAAGAAGAAGAAGCAGGACAAGAAGAAAAGAAGAAGAAGAAGAAGCAGGAAAGAAGAAGAAAAGAAGAAGAAGAGGAAAGAAGAAGAAGAAGAAGAAGAAGAAGGACAAGAAGAAGAAGAAGAGAAGGAGAAGGAGAAGAAGAAGAAGAAGAAGAAAGAAGCAGGACAAGAAGAAGAAGGGGAAGAAGAAGAAGAAGAAGCAGGACAAGAAGAAACAGGAAAGAAGAAGAAGAAGCAGGAAAAGAAGAAGAAGAAGGAGGACAAGAAGAAGAAGAAGAAGAAGAAGAAGAAGAAGAAGAAGAAGAAGAAGAAGAAGAAGAAGAAGAAGAAGAAGAAGAAGAAGAAGAAGAAGAGAAGAAGAAGAAGAAGAGAGAGAAGAAGAAGAAGAAAGCAGGACAAGAAGAAGAAGCAGGACAAGAAGAAGAAGCAGGACAAGAAGAAGAAGAAGCAGGACAAGAAGAAGAAGAAGAAGCAGGACAGAAGAAGAAGAAGAAGAAGAAAGAAGAAGCAGGACAAGAAGAAGAAGAAGAAGAAAGAAGAAGAAGAAGAAGAAGAAGAAGAAGAAGCAGGACAAGAAGAAGAAGAAGAAGAAGAAGAAGAAGAAGAAGAAGCAGGACAAGAAGAAGAAGGACAAGAAGAAGAAGGACAAGAACAAGAAGGACAAGAACAAGAAGAAGAAGAACAAGAAGAAGAACAAGACGAAGAAGAACAAGAAGAAGAAGCACAAGCACAAGGATAAGAACAAGGACAAGAACAAAAACAAGATGGCATTTCTATATTTGAGGGTAGCGAAATAAGCATATTAGATTAATGCTTTTGTGACATCCAGCCCTAGCCTATAGAAGATCTACATTAATACAGATACAGTTGAATGCTCTTTGAGAATTTATATCAATTAATAGATATGAACTATAAATATATTGCCGCACGAAAACATCAAGATAATTGAAAATTGGCATGTACATAGCTCCAAGAAAGTCAAAGATTGATTGATTGATTGATTGGTTGGTTGGTTGGTTGGTTGGTTGGTTGGTTGGTTGGTTGGTTGGTTGGTTGGTTGGTTGATTGATCCATTCACTCATTTATTCATTCATTCATTCATTCATTCATTAACTGACTGATTGAATTTTATTCTCTAACTGTAAAGCTGTAAGAGAGAGAGAGAGAGAGGAAGGGAGGGAGGGAGAGAGGGAGAGAGAGGGAGAGAGACAGATACATAGACAGAGAGAGTTCTAGCGCTCATAATAATTATCAAAGTGATAGCAAATGGCCGTGGCTGGTGGTTTTTGTTAGCGAAGTCATACTAAGATGGAGGTCAAAATGCAGGGCACGCACAGACGGCATACGTGCATGATTTGGAGGTGGGTTTGCAGTACACCTGTATGGGCAAGTAACGAAGTGTGTAAATGTAATGGATGTGATCATGATGATTTCGCCTGTGCCTGGTGTGTATATCTTCACGGATGAGAGATTGGGGAAGAGAGAATAGTTCCTTGGCATCGCAGATGAAGTGATATTGCTATTTCTTGGTCAGAATATCCAGGTCGGAATATCCTTGGGGGTTTTTTCTGCTAATGTTTGTATTTGTTCTTTGTTCCTCTCTGATCTTACGTTTACGACTGACAAAGGTCAGTTGGCCAAAAATTTGCAGTTGTCTTGTCTCATCATCATCATCATCATCAGGTGCCCTGCCGCATGGCGTTGGCGATCATGGACTTCCATCTGTCTCTATTTCTCGTTGCCCCTAGCATCTCCCCCACCCTCCTCGTCCCCAGCTACTCTGCAAGTCCGTCCAGCGTTTTCTCCCTTGGTCTACCCGGTGGTCTCTTTCCCTCCAGCTTTCATGTTGTGACCAGGTGCTCCAAATCCTCCTTCCTCATAAAATGGCCTATAAATGTTGCCTGTCTTTTCCTAATCTTCCTTATGAGTGATCTACTTGTGTCTGCCTCCATCAAGACTGTCTCGTTTGTTTTCTTTGCTGTCCATGGAACTCTCAACATTCTTCTTAGAAACCACATCTCGGCTGCCTCAATCTTGTTCTGGCTTTGTTTGTTGACTGTCCACGCCTGTTGTCTTGTCTGGTTGTATTAAATACATGCTCTGATTCTATGTTCACGTGTTTTTGTTTTTTTTCCTGGTTCCTGTTTGCTTGAAAGCGGGCGGTCCCACTTGTTTTGGATTTCTTCAAAATTGATATACTTGTCAGAAATGTCCTCACATATTATGCACATAAGTTGTACCGTCATGTTATTTTCACTTTGAAAAGTAGTATGACATAGAATTCGATTTTTTTTTATATATGAAATGTGATGAGTTTTAAAATACATAAAAATGTCGATCAACAAAATCCTTTAACAGTTTATTTTTTTCCCTGTTCGGCCACTATGACTCACAACCTCTCTCTCTCTCTCTCTCTCTCTCTCTCTCTCTCTCTCTCTCTCTCTCTCTCTCTCTCTCTCTCTCATTCTCTCTCTCTCTCTCTCTCTCTCTCTCTCTCTGATCATATTTCAAATGTACACATATTCTGTCTTATCAACTGATAAAAAAAAATCGGGCAGTGCATTTGTCCCATGTGATTGCTTCCGGTTGTTCCGACGGCTAGATATATCCCACAATGTTTTGGCACTATTTCCTCAGCAGTTTTGTCCAGAGTGACAGTAAACAGTTCAACTTGCTGCTTTCGATCATGCGACTCTGTGCCTCGAAGTCATACTTGATACATATGCATAAGAAAGATGTCTGCCGTATGACCCAAAATATCAACCAACCACTGGCCTGCTCGGTTTGAGATGTATGCCT
>CM060310.1:58128807-58133807 GCA_030674185.1 Monoplex corrugatus
CCCACAAAACTTTAACATTTGTAGGCATATTTATAAGATATTTATACACTTTTAAGTGATATGTATAACAATTATGCCAAGTTTTTGACGACCTGTTCATTTCTTGATGCAAGAAGTAGATTGAACTGTACTCTAGTAGGAAATTTCCAATACGTTTCAGGAATCAATTCTTTTCTTAAAACATTGAGATGAGGACATGTTAAAACAAAATGGACTTTGTTCTCAATGTCACATTTATACAGAGTACATTTCGTTTCATTCGTAATCTATCGTTTAAAATGCATAAGGATTTAGGATATACCATATCTAAATTTTGCGAATGCTTGCTTAATCAATCTGTTCATACATAATAAATCCATTCTTGTTACTCGCTATTAATGATAGAGTTATATATAACTTACTGTTGATATCAGACAACGATATACCTCTGTAGTTACTAGCGTCATTTATGTGTTCTTTCTTATACAGTGGCAACAACATAGATTCAGTACAGCTGATGGGGTATGTGCTTTTATCAAATAAGTTATTAAGTAAATTTGTCAAGAAATCTAGTGAAGTCATTGGTGTACTTGAAGCATTAACCAGCTATTTGATCTGGACCGGCAGCCTTGTCGTTTTTCAGTATTTTCATCGCAATAATGATTTCTTCTTTTGACATGGGTTGGTCAAGCATAGGATCTACGTCTGCAGCTTCAAATTCATCTATTGTTTGTTGAGGTTCATAGTCATTTTGAAGTATGTTTTTGAAATGTTAAAATCAATCGTCAATGGTGATACTATTTTGTGTTTGCACTTTCTTACGTGAAATCTTATGAGCCATCCCCTAGAAATCTTTCTGATTTTTATAAGAGCCATCCAATTCATTTACAACAGTCTTACTGAACAACTTTTACTTCTTCGACAACAGTTGTTTGATTATCTTCGACTTCAACAACAAAAAGCGTGTTTCTCATCATGGTCTAAATATTCTCTGAGTCTCTCAACAGCTTGCGTGTATGTTATCTAGCAGTTTTACAGTCTTGATTAAACCATTCAGTCTCTTCTGTTTTTGAATAATGTTGTTCTAGGTTTTACGCATTCAGCTCGTTGTTTCAGGATACCATTGAACATATCCAACGCTTCATCAATATTCACATAGATTAACTGTGCTGCTTGAAGAAATTTTTCCTGAGTTCCGGAGCCAATCCATGCAGATCTAAATACTTCTGCATGTTCTCGTTTCCGTACATTTTAATCAATGAATTCACTTGCATTTTGTGTTTTGTTATCAGACGCACTAATAATAATAATAATTACAATATATATATACGCAAAATCTTGATAAAATCAAATCTAAGCGCTGAAACAGACACACACACACGCACGCACGCACACACACGCACGCACGCACGCACGCACACACACACACACACACACACACACACACACACGCACACACAACACACACACACACACACACACACACAGACGCACACGGCTATAAATGGGGAGAAAGAATAAAAGCAATGGAAAATTATAGAGAGCACTACATAGTTTTAAAGTATCAATGCTAAATTCTACAGGCATGTGATTTGACTGTACCCTTTTTCTGAACATAATTTAAATTCTATTCTTGAATACATGAAACAAGTCTGCTGATACAAGACAATAATCATTCACGCTATTTACAGTTCCTGAAATGTATGTATAGCGTCCTTTCCAATCGCAGTTACATACAACATTCAAGATATACAGACCAAACTACAATTTATGTTCAAAAGACATTTTCCATAGGAATTCAGTGTCTCATCCTCAGAGCATCGACTTATTTCTTCATTTGACAAATTGTTTCTAGTAAAATGATCGTAAACAGTTTCTTCTATACGTGATCAGAGAAACAGTTTGCTGTTCTGCTATTCATATCTCCACATGTAAGTATAAAAGTATCATCCAACGATAGTATATTATCCACAAGACATTCCTCCAAGCAATGACCCCACTACTTACATCAACCGATTATAATATGGACAGTCATCAGGATGCACATATGCACATACAAAACTCTTTATCTTTACCAAACATTTTTTTCCAACACAAAAGACAAATATTGGCCACAGTCACAAGGCAGCTGACGCACGTGAGGGGCTAGAGAATTTTTAATCAAACAAGTTCACTTCCTGAATGTCGACCACAGTCAGTCTACTTTACTGCAGGTTTGACGCTGGTTGTGCAGTCCAGAAATGCTTTTGATGAAAGTCTTCTACAAATGTTTCTACTCATCATTATGTGCCCTGCCGCATGGCGTTGGCGATCATGGCCCTCCATACGAATCTATCACTTGTCACTGCAAGTACTTCTCCCACCCTCTCTGTCTTCATCTACTCCGCAAGTCTGTCCAATATTTTCTCCCTGGGTTTACCTGGTGCTCTTTTTCCCTCCAGATTTCCTGTTGTGACTAGGTGCTCAAATTTCTCTTGCCTCATAAAATGCTCTATGCTTGTCTTTTCCTAATTGTGTGTGTGTGTGTGTGTGTGTGTGTGTGTGTGTGTGTGTGTGTGTGTGTGTGTGTGTGTGTGTGAGTGTGTGTGTGTGAATATCATAGAGGAAGTATGACCAAAACTATTACCGTCGCTAATGTAAGCACCATCACCACCACCCACTGTCACAACTCTGCCCAAACATCAGCACCAGTATGAGCCACACCACCATCATTCTATGCAATGATTGCTATAACCCACAACACAAACATCTTTTCATTGGCAATGACTGCCTGACATTGCACAGTCTGAATAACTAAGCTCTGATTAAATCTAAACAAACACACATAAAACAAAATGTAGCGTATCTCTCTCACACAAATACACACAGAATTAGACATTAAAATACGGCTTATCTCTTTCACAAAGAGACATGGAGACACACACACACACATACGCGCATATACACACTCACACACAAACACACACACACGTACAGACACACGCACACACACACACATACTAATGCACACACAGACATTCACACGCACACACACACACACACACACACACACGCACGCACGCACGCACGTAACACAAATACTATCCATACATTAATACACTCACACACTGATACATACACACACTATCACACACACACACACACACACACACACACACACACACACACACACACACACACACACACACAACACACACACACAACACACACACACACACACACATAACACACACTTTCATCTCATTCTGTTGTCAAAACACTCAAAATCCCTTGTAATATCTGCTATAACAAAATAGAATAACAACAACAAACTGCGCTTGTAGCAAATTAGAACAAATCATAAATGCAACGGATCTTTAACAAAAACATGAGATCAGTGTATGTTTTAAACATCACCTTTGATGCGGAGTTTATTTCTTTGGTTTCTGTATTTTATTATCTTTATTGCCCCTTCATAGATAGAATCACATGTGCCTGCGAGAATAAGTCTTTTCATTCGTTCTCGTCGGTAGAGATTATTTCCCCTTTTCAAGACGCTTTCGCTCCTCTCAAGGGGTCGACAAAAAGGGAAGAGAGCAGGAAACTTGATATTGCTTCTTGTTGAAATAGTAAACGTATAAATTATTATGAACAATTTGCGTGTCGTACCGTATTTCCTCCGCTAAACAGTTGATAGTGTGGGCTGGTGATGTTATTGTAAATGAAAATGTGTTTCGGGATATGTTTCGGGTTGGTGGGCTGGTTAATTCATTTCTTGGCTGTTGTCATTTTGTTTGTTACTGGATGATTAATGTTTAGCTGACTAAAGTTCTTTATGGGGGGAAAAGGGAGATCGTGGAAGAGAGTATTTCTTGTCAACCAGATGGAAGCTGTGAATGTGCATATGTCTGGTTGCATGTCTGTGAACAGACCAAAACGTATCAGGAAATAGTTCTCAGCTGTTAGGGATTGATCTTGATCAAATTTAGACCACAGGTCTCACCCAGCGGAATACCTCTATCTTTGCATTTTATTTGTTTGTTTTGTTTTGTTTGGTATTGGCTTTGTGCTGATTAGTGGGGTTGTTTTTTTCCCAATGTATGGTGTGCATGATGTTTGGCCCACCTTAGTCATGCCCTTTTGTTGTTACACAGTGTGCATAATCTGTCTTCAGTAGATGTGCACACTGGGTAGTCTTGTGGTTCCATAAATCATCGAACCCTCACATGGCTTACAGGATCTTTAACGTGCGTCTTTGATGTGGTGAGTGAGCATACACTCAGAAGGGATTCAGGCACCACACCTGTTCATATGCTGATCTGGAAGATGGCAACATCTCTGTCCTTTACCCACCAGGTGTGTGACCCACACAGGCCCACACTCAGGTATTCCTACTGGACGTTCCATGTGTGTGTGTGTGTGTGTGTGTGCGTGTGTGTGTGTGTGTGGTGTGTGTGTGTGTGTGGTGTGTGTGTTGTGAGTGTTTCTCTGTGTGTATGTCCCCTCTTTCTTTCTCTGTCAGTATGTGTGTGTGAGTGTGTGTGTGTATGTGTGTGTGTGTGTGTGTGTGCGTGCGTGTGTGTGTATGTGTGTGTGTGTGTGTGGTGTGTGTGTGTGCGGTGCGTGTCTGTATGTGTGTCTGTGTCTGTGTGTGTCTGTGTTGTGTCTCTGTCTGTGTCTGTGTCTGTGTGTGAGTATCATAGACGAAGAATGACTTGAACTATTACCATCCCTAGACCATGCACCATCACTACCACTTGTTGTCACAGATGTCCCCAAACTGCACCAATGTGTTTGAACCACACCATCATCATCTGATCAATAATCATGACCTACAATAGAAACATCCTTCTCATTGATACTGACTGCCCATCATTCCACAATCCATGTAACTAAGCTTTGAACAAATCTAAACAAATATGTATGAATATATAGACCTATCTCTCTAACAGTCAAACAGAAACACAGACATGAATATATAGACTATCTCTCTAACAGTCAAACGAAACACAGACACATACATACATACGCACACGCACACA
>CM060310.1:58141307-58146307 GCA_030674185.1 Monoplex corrugatus
TCACATGAAGGTAAGGTCTATACATGCACCCAAAATGACCTAACGTTTTGCTCCACAAATGGAAGTCATGCAAAAAAAGGCAAGAATGGCGAAGTTTAAAAAAAAAAAGAATCTAATAACACCGGAACTGTGTCTGGCCCCGACTCCTCCTCCCCCCCCCCCTTAGCCCTCACCCCCACCCCCCTCTCCCTGGCGATTCAAATATGACGCCAGGAGAGACACACAGAGAGAGAGGTAGTAGGGGCTGAGAGCTATATCATAGTGAAAATGGCAAGGAGAAAATGGCAAGGAAATGTGTAGTTTTAACATCAACTTGGCAACACTGCCTCTTCCCTTTCTTAACCTTGTAACCGCCCCCCCCCCCCCACACACACACACACCTACCTTCCTTCCTATGTGTGAGGCATGAAAAAGGCGCGCGTGCGCGCGCGAGAGAGAGACAGAGAAGAGAGAGAGAGAGAGGAGAGAGAGAGAGAGAGAGAAAGAGAGAGAGAGAGGAGAAAGAGAGAGAGAGGAGAAAGAGAGAGAGAGAGAGAAAGAGAGAGAAAGAGAGAGAGAGAGAGACAGACAGACAGACAGACAGATACAGAGACAGAGAAAGACAAACAGATAAACGCACACGCTCGCGCGCGCGAGCGCGCACACACACACACGACACACGCACACACGCACACACGCACACACCACACACCACACACACACACACACACACAGAATGGGGGAGGGAGAGAGAGAGAGAGAAGAGAGAATGGGAGAGACAGAGACAGACAGATAGAGACAGACAGACAGAGTCAGAAGCATAAAGATGGACACAGAGAGAGAATAAGAGAAACAGATAGACAGAGATAGTGACCTAGATATAGACACAGACAGAGAGAGAAAGAAAGAAAAGAAAGAGAGACAGACAGACATACAGACATACAGAAGGAGAGAGAGAGAGAGAGAGAGAGAGAGAGAGAGAGAGAGAGCACGTGAGCAAACAGAAAAAGATCAGCATTACTGTTTTTACAACATTAAACAGCCATGATTCCCATTTAGCCAGGATTAGAGTGACTAATCCTGTATATGACAAAAATAATAAATTACAGAATTCCTGTGAAAGAGAAAGAGAGAGAGGAGGGGAGGGAGGAAGGGAGGGAGAGAGAGAGACTGATTGTGAAACAATAAATCTCACAACCAGTTTGACATCCAGCACATCATAGACTTCCTGCTTAAATGAGTACACTCACAGGCACTCACACACAGACACACACGAAAAACCAGACACACACGCACAAACACACGTACACACGCGTGTGTGCGTGTTTGTGTGTGTGTGTGTGTGTGTGTGTGTGTGTGTGTGTGTGTGTGTGTGTGTGTGTGTGTGTGTGTGTGTGTGTCCATTTACATAGATAAATATACATATATAAATACAGATATACATATACATATATAATTATAGATATATATGTATTTACGTTTATGTATATCTCTATATCTATCTCTGTCTCTATGTTCGTCTGTATATATCTACAGGGGGGTGCAAAAGTAGGTATACAGTAAGTATCACATCATTATTGTAATGCTCAATTCCGCTCTCGATTGGAGGAGTGTGTGAATACCGACGGCAAGCAGTTTGAGTATCTGAGGGATTAAGGCTATGCTTGTTATTACATGTATATATGCAATATTCATTTGTTTGTATAATGAATGCAATGAATATTGTACGTGTTTTCTTTTTTCATAACTGTATACCTACTTTTGCACCCCCTGTATATCTATACCAAGCAAAAATGGACCATCTTCTATACTACAGCACACCTTTGCATGTTTTTATCACAACAAAAGTAGTGTGACACATTACTGAGGTGACAATTGAAACGAGGAGGTGAAAGCAGACGTGATGAAACTTTTCCATTGTCTGAACATCCTCCACCAGGCAGCCATGGTCCTCACCAAGAGAAAACAAGCCACCACTGACTGCTTCAATAATCAGTCATCTGCTGTCCTCCCTGAAAGCAAAAGCAACAATGGAACTTATGAGTCCTGTTTGGCTTTAAAATTTCTGTTTAATCATCTCTCCGTTATCGTTATTCTTAGCTCACTTACTTCCTCTTATAGTGGTTTGAAGTGCATTTATCTTTGCTGATGGAGACGAGCATCCTGCAAATGTGAGGCAACTTTTGTGATATCATCTCTCTTATGATTTGTCTGTGTCCTATTGAGAAGAGAAGGTGACCTTTGAAAGAATCGACACCTGATCCGTTGAATTTCTGTGGACTGCATTTTGCAGTAAAAAAAATAGAGATAAATGAGGGTTGCTTGAGAGCTGCATGCTTCTTTTCTTGCCTCCATTTTATTATTTAGCTTGTCACTGGAAAGGAAAACACAGTCTTTAGGAATTACGAGGACTACTGAAACGCAAGCTTTTAAATTGCTTGATCAGCTTCAGTGGTCTGCACCTAATTTTCCTTCTGGAGTATCATCTACTTTGCAAAACGTTTATCGACTATGATTTTACCTGCACAGCAACCCGCATCCCCGCACACATACATACAGCTGTATTAGATTTCAAACCCTCGAGTAAAATGGGAACAAGTTCACGGAAAAAAACAACTTTTATTTGTCTTGTTTTGTTTTATAAATCTTCTGTTTGTTTTGTTTTATAACTATTTGTTTTGTTTTATAAACCTATTTGTTTTGTTTTATAAACCTTCTATTTGTTTGTTTTATAAACCTATTTGTTTTGTTTTATAAACCTATTTGTTTGTTTTATAAACCTATTTGTTTTGTTTTTAAACCTATTTGTTTTGTTTTATAACTATTTGTTTGTTTTATAAACCTTCTATGTCTTTCTGTCTCTTGTTGTTGTTCGTCCATGTTCTCTTTTTATTAGCTTATTCTTTTACTCTTCCCTTTCCCTCACTTCTTCTTGCTACCTGAAAAACCAGTGAAACAATTTTTAAACAAATGAATGTTCAAATCGTTTTTCGTTATTATGCACAGTGGACTTTTAACATTCACATTTTCCTGTCATTATCTGGGGTAAATGTGGTTGTCTTTTTAAACTGGTTTTATCAAGTCAGCAAAAAGTCTATTACAGGAAGAGGGATGCAGTAGCTGGGACCATCCAGTGACGTGACCACAGTCTAATCAGATCCTTAAAACGCATTTTACGTCCACAATGATGTCAGCCAGGGGAGAAAAGCCAGCAGATTGTTCCCCTTCGCTGTGGAAGATTTTTCCAGGCTTGTCTACTTGTCTGTTTTCATTTTGTACGAGAAGACCGGTCTAGGAAGGAAAGGATTAGCTGTCATATGTGTGATTTAGGGTAGATTTTGTTCAATTCTGGCCTCTTCTCATGACTGGCTGAGCCGCGTTTTCCTCTACGCTGAACCTTTTGCCATTACCGACGATACTTTTCTCCCCTTGGCTGCTGTTAGAGACAGTGCGATGAGTTGCTTCCCTTGGCCTTTCTAGAGTCTCTGCTTTTATCCTCCCTGAGGGTAGGCTCGTGGTGTCTCTGTAAATTTAATATGCCACGCTTCACCAGGTTTCCCAACTGCCACATGGACATTTGCCAGTTGATGCTTTATGACTTTTTCATCTAAGGCATGACTGAATGACAGACGTTTTCTCCAGGTTTGTATATCTGTTTTCTTAGAATCCATTGATAACAGTAAAAGACAAACACAGATGCAAACAAAGAAGCAATCAACATCAACATTTCGATGAACAGTGTGGCAATGGCTGGAAGTTTAGCTTCCTTAAGGCATAACATAATTCTCAAGTCTTGCAGAAACTGTGAGACATTCATGAAGTCCAATATGTTATCATTTATGTATAAGATAGCAATAACAGATACTGGCTTGAGGAGAGATAGCAATGAAAGGTGTTGGCTTGAGGGAAGGGATAAGGTACACAATCAATGAAATACGATTTCATCAAGCATGGCCATTTTCTCATTTCAAATGTGTAGCTGCTGTGACTGAAATGGGAGCCATCTTTGTTCAAATAATTACCGTATGGTTCAAACAGGGTCACCTTTTCATGGAATAGGGGATGGGGAGGGGATCACTCATACGCTATACAAACGTATAGATTATTGTGACAGAGTACATCCCCTTTGTTAATATCCAGGTTCACAAAAAAAAAAAAGGAAGATAAAGAAAAAGCACAGAAGAAAACATAACCAAAAAGAACGATGGGAGTTCTTTCAAATCAACCAAATCAAGGCTTTCTTTAAAACTACGAATAGTAGAAAAAAAAAAAAAAGAAATTTTTTTTTTAAAAAGAATGGATGGAAGAAGGCAATGAAAGAAAACACACAATCATAATCCTCAAGTGGCAAGA
This sequence comes from Monoplex corrugatus, assembly GCA_030674185.1. NCBI lineage: Eukaryota > Metazoa > Mollusca > Gastropoda > Littorinimorpha > Ranellidae > Monoplex > Monoplex corrugatus. Next base: position 58,145,640 of record CM060310.1, read on the forward strand.
AAACCAACAACAGAGAATGTCAACTAACGGTTAGTTAACCTCTGAGGGTGGTCTTTGTGAGCAAGTCCGCTTAATTTACTACAGGACTGCTTAATTCATAACCTATATGGATTTTCTACAACTTGACAGGAGACTTTTTTTTTTCGGTTATCACCAGGTACCTCCTGCTCCTCACGTTCTTTGAGACAGTCAGGAGAAGAGTCGTGAGAGCTGCATGACCCTTTCCACTGCGGTGACTGTGTGTGAGATGGCATGTCAGGCGTCCACAGCTGACGACTCTCATCCCGCCATTGTGTGATCGTGTGTGTGTGTGTGTGTTGTGTGTGTGTGTGTGTGTGTTGGTGTGTGTGTGGTGTGTTGTGTGTGTGTGTGATGCGTGTGTAGTGTTGTTTGCTGTGTGTTTGGTGTGTTGTATGTGTGTGTGTGTGTGTGTTGTGTGTGTGTGTGTGGGTGTTGTGTGTGTGTGTGTGTGTGTGTGTGTGTGTGTGTGTTGTGTGTGTGTGTGTATGTGTTGTTTGTGCTGTGTGTGTGTGTGTGTGTGTGTGTGTGTGTGTTGTGTTGGTGTGTGTGTGTGTGTGGTGTGTGTGTGTGTGTGTGTGTGTGTGTGTGTGTGTGTGTGTGTGTGTGTGTGTGTGTTGTGTTGTGTGCTGTGTGTATGTGTGTGTTTG
>CM060310.1:58148807-58166307 GCA_030674185.1 Monoplex corrugatus
GCTGTTATTGTGTCATCATGTATTTGATGACTTTGGAGATTTGCATTTTTTATGTCATGTTTTTTTATGACTTGTGGAAATTTGCTGTTATTGTGTCGTCGTGTTTTTTTGTGACGTTGGAAATTTGCTGTTTTCCTAACATGATGTTTTTGGTGACTTTGGAGATTTGCTGTTTTCCTAACATGATGTTTTTGGTGACTTTGGAGATTTGCTGTTTTCCTAACATGATGTTTTTGGTGACTTTGGAGATTTGCTGTTTTCCTAACATGATGTTTTTGGTGACTTTGGAGATTTGCTGTTTTCCTAACATGATGTTTTTGGTGACTTTGGAGATTTGCTGTTTTCCTAGCGTCATGTTTTGGTGACTTATGGAATTTGCTGTTTTTGTGTCACCATGTTTTGGTGACTTATAGAGATTTGCTGTTTTCTAGCATCATATTTTATGGTGACTTTGGAGATTTGCTGTTTTTCCTAACATCATGTTTTTGGTGACTTTAGAGATTTGCTGTTTTTGTCTCATCTGTTTTGGTGACTTGTAGAGATTTGCTGTTATTGTGTCATCATGTATTTGCTGACTTTGGAGATTTGCATTTTTTTGTCATATGTTTTATGACTTATGGAAATTTGCTGTTTTTGTGTCGTCATGTTTTTTGTGACGTTGAAAATTTGCTGTTTTTGTGTCATCATGTTTATTGGTGACTTCTGGAGATTTGCTGTTTTTCCTAACATCATGTTTATGGTGACTTTGGAGATTTGCTGTTTTTCTACATCATGTTTATGGTGACTTCTGAGATTTGCTGTTTTGTGTCATCATGTTTATGGTGACTTCAGAGATTTGCTGTTTTTGTGTCATCATCTTTTTGGTGACTTTAGAGATTTGCTGTTATTGTGTCATCATGTATTTTGGTGACTTTAGAGATTTGCTGTTATTGTGTCATCATGTGGTTTGGTGACTTTAGAGATTTGCTGTTTTGTGTCATCATGTATTTTTGTGACTTTAGAGATTTGCTTTTTTTGTCATCATGTATTTTGGTGACTTTAGAGATTTGCTGTTATTGTGTCATCATGTATTTTGGTGACTTTAGAGATTTGCTGTTTTTGTCATCATGTATTTTGGTGACTTTAGAGATTTGCTGTTATTGTGTCATCATGTATTTTGGTGACTTTAGAGATTTGCTGTTATTGTGTCATCATGTATTTTGGTGACTTTAGAGATTTGCTGTTATTGTGTCATCATGTATTTTGGTGACTTTAGAGATTTGCTGTTATTGTGTCATCATGTATTTTGGTGACTTTAGAGATTTGCTGTTATTGTGTCATCATGTATTTGGTGGCTTATAGAGATTTGCTGTTATTGTGTCGTGTTTTTGGTGACTTATGGAGATTTGCTGTTATTGTGTCATAATGTTTTTAGTGACTTATGGAGATTTGCTGTTATTGTGTCATAATGTTTTTAGTGACTTATGGAGATTTGCTGTTATTGTGTCTCATAGTTTTGGTCACTTATGGAGATTTGCTATTTTTCTGTCATCATGTTTTGGTGACTTATGGAGATTTGCTGTTTTCTTGTCATCATGATTTGGTGACTTATGGAGATTTGCTGTTTTCTTGTCATCATGTTTTGGTGACTTATGGAGATTTGCTGTTTTCTTGTCATCATGATTTGGTGACTTAAGAGATTTGCTGTATTCAGCTGATGCGGTTTTGATAAAAAAAAAAAGAATCAACCTTGAGCCCTTTCATTTTCATCATCGTCACGATTAATGTGTTCACCAGCATGAACGTGTTTAAAATCATCACCATCGTCGTCATCATCGTCGTCGTCGTCGTCGTCGTTTTCATCATCATCATCATCATTATCATTCTTATCACCATCCTCTTCCTTCTTCTTCTTTTTCCTCTTATTATTATCATTATTATCATTATTATTATATTATTATTATTTATTATTATTATTATTTATTATTATTGTCATCATCATCATAATCATCATCATCATCATCATTGTCGTCGTGGTCGTCGTCGTCATCATCATCGTCATCGTCGTTATTGTTATTTCTGTTGTTGTTGTTGTTGTTGTTGTTGTTTCTGTCGCAGTTAGAGCAGCACAAGAAGAAAAAAAAAAGGATGGTTCCATCTCATGACTTTATTTCGTCTAATTATCATCATTCTGCTATTTATTTTTTGTTTGTTTGTTTGTTTGTTTGTTTTTGTTTGTTTGTTTGTTTGTTTGCCTGCTTGTTTTTGTTCGTTTGTTTTTTTGTTGTTGTTGGTGGTAGGTTTTTTGTTTGTTTGGTCGTTTGTGTATGTTTTTGTGCACGGTTTATTTGTTTGTTTGTTCTTGTTTTTGTTGTTTTTCAGTCAACATGCCATTGTCTCTCTCTCTCTCTTTTTGTCTTTGACTTTTCATCTGTCTCTCTGTCCCTCAGACACACACACAGTATACACACACACACACACACACACACACACACACACACACACCACACACACACACACACACACACACACCCACACATCACACACAAACTCATATACGCACTCAGTAATGATGAATATATTAACTTCGCTATCTTGTTCTGAGAAAATCCTACACAATGGTGTCAGTGACCTTTCTTTTGACTTCTTTGGGGTTTTTTTCTGTTGAACGAAACCAAACAACTTTATATTAAATACACACGTTTTTGTGTTTTATCTATTTCCTGCCATAGTAAGTATTTCACATCGGAAGTGAACTTAATGAGAGAAGCAAAAAACAACTTCTACTTCATTAAAATTTTAATCGAGTCATAAAAATGGCGACAGAAAATGATTTATAATAATCAAATAAACATTGTACATACATGTATACTGCTTGATAATTTTTTTTTAAAGATATTGAAAAAAAAATGTATAGATACTGAGAAGAAATAGTTCTCTTCCCTCTACATATTTCAAGGAGATGAAAATCTTGTGTGAAACATTTGTAACATCCTTTTACTTGTAAAACTTCAAGGAGGGGTGGTAACTTGTCAGTGCATGCTCGATCTGTAGGGGTTCTCTTTTCCTTGATTACCTGCCATAATGCCTCGTTTTGAAGCTGAATCCAATGACCGTACGAAATGTTCTGCGTGTAATTAACGCGCATAAACTCTTCACTCAATTCTCAACAGAGGTCTGGTCGTGCGAGAATTAAGGGTGATATTTCGTTTCCTTTGAAAAGTGCATCAAAAGCATATTCCTTTTTGATACCACGCTTTCCAGTGCGTATTGTAGTAATGTGCTCTTTGTGGGCCACTCTTTTCCGACGGTGAGGCACCGGGGGTGGTGGCCGTTAAGTTTTGTTCAAACGCTTATTTTCTGTTTCTGCAAATGTTTCCTGATGTTACCTTTTTTGAAGGTTCATTAATAACAGAGACGCACAATTTTGTCGAAGCTGTAAAAATTCATGGATAAGTCATAAAAAGAAAACAAAAAGAAAAAAAAAATAACTTAAATGAAAATGGCAAAGCCATATCGATTTGCTTCTTTGACCCAAATAAAAATAAACTGTGTAGTCATAAAAGTGAAAAAGGAAATACATGGAAGATCATCAAACCAGACAGATCATGTCATAACCGTATTGTTGAAAACAGTTTTGTGGTATATTCCATAATTTCACGTTTCAGGTTCAGGTTCAGGTTCAGGTTCAAGTTCAGGTTCAGTTTCTCCACATATGGAATACATTCCTTATACACTCACACCACAAATCCCGAGTGATGGAGAAGATCCAAAATGAGAGGACATAAGTCATAAGCCTGTGCATAAGCCATATACGCTATCTATAAATACTGCGATATCTATCTATCTGTCTATCTATCTATCTGTCTGTCAATCTGTCTATCTATCTGTCTATCTATCTGTATGTCTGTCTATCTGTCTGTCTATTTATCTATCTGACTATCTAGCTAGCTAGCTGTCTATCTATCTATCTATCTATCTATCTATCCATCTATGTATCTATGTATCTATCTATCTATCTATCTATACTATCCATCAATCCATACATCTATCAATTTCACTCTATCACTCTGTCTATCTATCCATCTCTCTCTCTCTCTCTCTCTCTATATATATATATATATATAATATATATGTATATATATATATATCTGTCTGTCTGCCTATCTATCTATCTATCTGTCTATCTATCTATCTATCTATCTATCTATCTGTCTGTCTGTCTGTCTTCTGCCTGCCTGTCTCCCTATCTGTCTGCCTGCTGTCTGTATATCTATCTATCGGTTTGTTTGTCCGTTTCTATGTTTATATATGTATATATGTATACATATATACATATGTATATGTACACATGTATGCATATATATATGCGTATATATCTACATACATACATATGTATATGTTGATTGATTGATTGATTGATTGATTGATCGATTGACTGACTGATTGATTGATATACATATGTGTGTGTTTGTGTCTGTGCTTATGTCTATGTCTGTGTCTGTATGTAAGTGTGTGCTTGTTTCTGCATTATTATGTCTTGGTGATATCTTTAGATGTGCCCAGTTTACTTTGTGTCTTTTAAATGAAAGAAGAATGAATTCTGAGCCCTTTTTTTTTAAAAACAATTATCGTGAATATCATCATCGTTATCATTATCATTTTCATCATCCATGTTACTGTCATCATCATTGTCACATTATTATAATTATAATTATTATCATTTCATTTTTATTATTGTTATTATCGTTGTTGTCATCATCGTCGTCGTCGTCGTCGTCATCATCATCATCATCATCATCATCACATCATCATCATCATTTCATCATCATTAGTATTCTTATTATCATTACCATATTGTTATTATATAATTATTACTATATCATTTTATTATTATTGTTATCATTATTATTACTTTATTACTACTATTTGTATAATTTTACTATTATTATCATAGACAACATTAACAGTTAAACTCTAACATTTTTTTCACCTGTCTCTTCATCTCTGTGGTATTAACAGGTATAGTTCTTCCTGTCTTATATTTATAAGCATCTGTCTGGATAATGTAGAGTGCGAAACTGTCAACCATATGAAAAGATGATGAACGATGAACAAAGCAGTGACAACAGACATTCCGCATACAAGTAAAGCTGACAACTGGAAGAAGAAAGACAAACTCGCACAACTAGCGTGCAAGCCAGCTAGCACAGAATACATGAGAGAAAATGTTCGGTAACTGAAGCGACTCGTATTCACAGATAGATTAAAGAGCAACTTAACACACACACACACACATACACACACACACATACACACACACACACACACACACACACACACACACACACACACACACACACACACACAGAGAAGACACACACACACAGAGACACAGAGACACACAGAGACACACAGAAGACACACACACACAGAGACACAGAGACACACAAGACACACAGAGAGACACACAAGAAGACACAGAGAGACACAGAGAGACAGAGAGAGAGAGAGAGAGAGAGAGAGAGATCAAACAATAGAGGGTTAAGAATCATCTGTAGAGACAGAAAGAGGATGTGACACTTATCAAAGCTATATGTAGTTATCTACATACAATACTGACTTAGAAATGGGTAGGTGTAGACAGTGACAGTTGTTCTTAGGAGTGCGTCCAGTCACCCTCGTTTGACTAATCTTCTGGAACTCTTATACCTACCATTTTGGTGTGGTAGAATCGTGTGGATTTGACAGATAATTCAACGGATAAAAAGATGCAGGAAAACCACATCATAAATGACATATAGTGTTTGATATGATGTTCACAACTGGGTTATTAAAGCAAGGATAAAGAAAATTGATATGCAAAAAAACATTGCACAATGCAGAGAGACAGACAGACAGACAGAGACAGAGAGACAGACTGAAAAGGAGAGACAGACAGATAAAGTCAGAGAAAGAGGGACAGAGAGAAGAGAAGAAAGACAGACAACACACACACACACACAACACACAACACACACACACACCACACACAGAAGAGAGAGAGAGAGAGAGAGAGAGAGAGAGAAAACGAAAGCGAAGTGGGAGAAAGAAGACAAAGACTTAGAAACAGAGAGAGAGGGAGAAGGGAGAGAAAGAGAGACAGACACAGACAAACAGAGACAGACAGACAAATAGACAGACAGATAGAGAGACAGAAAATCTTAGCAGCGATCAACGAATTAAACTGCAGACTCACTGAAGCCATTCTTTCACAGCACAAATAAAATACGCCACCCAAAACCTAGGCCTTTCACATCGTTTTCATCGTCTCGCTAGACAGCCACAAGGGGAGAAAAAAACACAGTATCCTGTTACAGGGTCCCATTCACAAGGGAGAAAAAAGAAAAGCTTACTAATATTTTTCACCCATAATAAAATACTTGGTGTTTATACCCCCTCTAAGGCTTATCTGTTCGCATGATCACTTTATTTTTTCGTTTATGATTCGGTTTGTATTGTGTGTTGTGTGTTGTGTGTGTTTTGCTTTGCTGTCCTTTTTTTTGTTTTTGTTTTGTGTGTGTGTGTGTGTGTGTGTGTGTGTGTGTGTGTGTGTGTGTGTGTTGTGTGTGTGTGTGTGTGTGTGTGTGTGTGTGAGTGTGTGAGTGTGTGTGCGTGAGAGAGAGAGAGAATGTGTGTGTGTGTGTGTGTGTGATGTGTGTGTGTGTGTGTTGTGTTGTGTGTGTGTGTGGTGTGTGTGTGTGTGCTTGTGTGTGTGTGAGTGTGTGTGTGTGTGAGTGTGTGTGCGTGAGAGAGAAAGAGAATGTGTGTGTGTGTGCGTGCGTGTGTGTGTGTGTGAGTGTGTGATGCGTGAGAGAGAGAGAGAGAATGTGTGTGTGTGTGTGTGTGTGTGTGTGTGTGTGCTTGTGTGTTGTGTGTGTTGTGTAGTGTGTAGTGTGTGTGTGTGAGTGTGTGTGTGTGCGTGCGTGCGTGTTGACTGTTTGTTATTGTGTTCGGAGAGCAGAGAGTAAGGGATGGTGAGACAGGGGGGGGGGGGGATGGTTGTAATGGATGGATGGAGAAGAAGACCAGGAGATTCACAGACTGGTATGAGTTACATTCAGTGATGTTTGCCCCTTTTCAATGGGAAATAAAGGCGCCTTCGTGTCTGGTTACGGTTAAAAGAATGGAAAACAGAAAGGGGTTGAAAATATGTTACTGACTTTTAATCCACCCCTAGGGAACAACACTGAGGTGTGTACATTCAGGTACGTAGTCATAAGCCCTAAGAGAAACAAATCGGGGCTGTTTATCTTGCAGCGGTGGGGACAGAAAAAAAAATCAACAAGAAAACAGATCAACGAGTAAACAATACCAAAACTTTTAATGGACAGAATTAACTGACTACGGGCAAAAACACAAATGAAAAACAAATCTTTTGGACAGACTCTGCTTTGAAAATACAATAACAAAACTTTTAATGCACAGAATCAATTGATTTCAGACAAAAACACAGATAAAAAAAATCTTTGGGCAGACTCTGCTTAAAAAATACCATACCCAAACTTCTAATGGACAGAATCAACTGATTATAGAAGAAAAACACAAATTACAAACAAATCTTTGGGCAGACTCTGCTTAAAAAGTACAGTACCAAAACTTATAATGGACAGAATTAACTGATTACAAACAAAAACACAAGTGTCGAAGAAATCGTCGGGTAGATTCTACTTTCAAAATACCAGACAAAAATTTCTAATGGACATAATTAACTGATTACAGACAAAAACACAAACGACGAACAAATCTTTGGGCACACTCTGCTTTAAAACACAACACCAAAATTTCTAACGGACAGAAATAGCTGATTACAAAACAACAACAACAAAACAAAAATGAGTGATGAAGAAATCCTCGGGTAGACTTTGCTGAAAAAAATGGGAGATGGGGAGAAAAAAACAACTAGGTGACCTTCTCAGAGTGCTCTGCCCGTTTTTAGGTCCTCCACAGGAAGACACTGTCTGTGGGTCCCTCTATAGGGAAGATTCAGTATGCTTTCAAAGCCAGAGGTATTCGTTTTGTTCTGTATAAAACGTGTCAAACTCGCTGCTTGGAATAGCCAGTGAAGAGGAACGCGAACACAAATGCTGAAGGAGCCACACAAAAATTAGTTAGCAGCATTCCACAAAGTATAGAAATCTTGCTTAAACGGCTGAGAACCCCCTGCCTGCATTAAATACAGTCTTGAAAAAGAAATGGCCGCATTTTCCAAAGAAGGCTAATACTACTCTTCTTGAAATTGAAACTCTGGCAGTCATTTCTTTGTTAAAACTACCGAACCACACGAGACTGCTTTCATATGTTTTACATAGTCATTTAGGTCATGGGGCTTAGATTTCGAAAGCAGATAGTGTGTGTATGACAGTTCATTAAAACTATATATATTTGTCGACATTTGATTAATCTTCCGGAACTGATGCTTACAATCGGTTGGAGGTCTAATACTGTGGATCTGAACAGATAGTTCAACAGATGAATGCAGTGTGAACAGATAGTTCTACAGACGAAATCTGTATGAAGACCTGAATAAAAGGATAAATAGTAATTGATACGAAGTTCGCCACTAGGGTGGGAAAGCACAGATCAGGAAATACGATACGGGGAATTATTGCATACAGACCAGGATAGAGAGTTTCAGAGAGAGAGAGAGAGAAAGAGAGAGACAGACAGACAGACAGACAGACAGAAGAGACAGACAGAGACAGACAGAGAAAGAGAGAGACAGAGACACAGACACAGACGCAGACACAGACAGAGAGACAGAGAGAGACAGAGACAGAGAGAGAAGGGGGTGGACGAGAGCGAGAGAAGGGGTGAGATGGAGGGGGTGATGAAGGGAGCTTACTGCATACAGAGATTTCGCAATAGACAGTAAGAAGATGGGTAAGGTATAGAAGGTATACGTCAGTCGTAAATACTGTGATCTGGTTGGGTGAATGCACTGAACGTTTTTCAAATAGGTCTACAAAAAGTGGCGAGAGAATGAATTAGTGGCAGAACAACATGGGTTGTAATAAAGGCCGAATGATTAATAAATGCATTCTGTGCACGTGCTCAAAGATTGAGAGAGGGGGGGGGGGGAGAGAGAGAGATAGAAACAGGCAGACTGACAGACAGACAGATGGACGGACAGACAGACAGACAGATATAGACAGAGATAGACAGACAGGCAGAGACAGACAGATAGATAGATAGATAGATAGATAGATAGACGATAGATAGATAGATAGATAGATAGACAGATAGATAGATAGATTGACAGATAGAAAGGAAGATAGATAAACAGATAGATAGATAGATAGATAGACTGACAGATAGATAGAAAGGAAGAAAGAAAGAAAGATAGATATATAGATAGATAGATAGATAGATAGGTAAGTAGGTACTCTACCCTGTCCATGAACAACTTTGTTTCTCAAACTGCCAGATCTTGCTACTATCATCTCCATCGTATAAGCCTGATCAGGAAGTATCTCTCTGTCGAAACAACTGCAAAACTCGTTCTCTCCTTCATAATGTCTCGCATTGACTATTGCAATTCACTCCTGTCTGGTCTTCCTGCCTCCACCATTCACATCCTACAGCGCATTCAAAACAATGCTGTACGCCTTGTACTCAAAAAGAAAAAAGCTGACCACATATCTCCTCTCCTGGCACAACTTCACTGGCTCCCTGTATCAAAGCGCATACAGTACAAACTAGACACCATGTGCTACAAAAGCCTCAATAACGCAGCCCCCGATTACCTGTCAAGCCTATTTGAGATCTATGTTCCCTCACGTACCCTCCGCTCTGCCTCCGATCCTCTGACTTTTCGCTTTCCACGCACTAAGCTCAATACCTATGGTCCACGAGCCTTCTCTGTTTCTGGTCCACTCTCCTGGAACAAACTTCCTCTCTCAGTCCGTCAGCAACCTACTTTTGCCTCCTTCAAGTCCGCTCTCAAAACTCACCTTTTCTCCTCTGCATAAATTCCTAACCTCACTCAACCCCCCTCTGCAGCCTGTCTCCGCTCGGAGGGGAATCACTTTGTTTTAATATATAATTGTATATGATGTGCTCTCTGTGGTTTTCCATTGGTTTTATTCTTGCTTTTATTGCTTTTATTCTTTTCTCCCCATTTGTGGCCATGCATGTGTGTGTGTGTGTGTGTGTGTGTGTGTGTGTGTGTGTGTGTGTGTGTGTGTGTGTGTGTGTGTGTGTGCGTGCGTGCGTGCGTGTGTGCGTGTGTGTCTTTTCGGCGCTTGGATTTGATTTTGTCGAGATTTGCGCTATATAAATATTGTAATTATTATGTATGCATGTGCGTACGTATGTATGTATGTATGTATGTATGTATGTATGTATGTATGTATGTATGTATGTATGTATGTATGTATGTATACGCTTAGATTTATGTATGTATGTATGTATGCATGTATACGCTCAGCTTAGATTTATGTATGTAAGTATGTAAGCATGTATGTATGCATGTATACGCTCATATGTATGTAGGTATGTATGCATGTATACGCTCAGCGCTTAGATTTGATTTTATCAAGATTTTGCGCTATATAAATAAAATATATTATTATTATTATTAGGTAGGTAGATAGATAGATATATAGATATATAAATGGATAGATAGATAGATATATAGATGGATAGATAGATAGATATATAGATAGATAGATAGATAGATAGATAGATAGATAGATAGATAGAAGAAGATAAAGATAGAAGAAATAGATAGATAGATAGAAGTAGAGAGAGAAGAAAAAGACAGAGAAACAGAAAGAGAGAGACAGAGAGACAGACAGACAGACAGAGACAGAGACAGAGATAGAGACATTGAGAGAGAGACAGATACGGATACAGAGACATTGAGAGAGAGAAACAGAGAGAGAGAGAGAGAGAGAGAGAGAGAGAGAGAGAGAAAGAAAGAGAGAGAGAGAAGGAGAGAGGGAGAGAGAATGGTAAAGGGATGAATTTGTAATCTGATCTAAAACGGTTTTATACCTGAACACTGGTTTCCACAATACTCACACATAATCTTACTAGCAGCCAAACAAGCAACGTACAGGCAGTGCACTGATTCCATTCGCTAACAGCAAGAGAAGAAAAAAAAAGAAAAAAAAAGAAAACCAACTGTGTCACCTAAATACCAGAAACTTTGCATCGTTTTACGTCTTCTCGCTAGACAGCGGCAACAAGAAATAACAGTATCCAGTTTCACAACCCTTTTCACAAAGTGGAATAGAAAGAAAATCTTTCACCCATAATAAACAGTTTTGGGGTATTTAAACCCCCTTCAGTGCTTATCTGTTGGCAGGATCACTTTGGGTGTTTATGATTCGGTTTGTATTGTGCGCTGTCCGATCTTTTAGTGTCGTCTGTTCGTTACTGAGTGCAAGAGAGAGAGAGAGAGAGAGAGAGGAGAGAGAGGAGAGAGAGCGAGAGAGAGAGAGAGAGAGAGTGGCGATGAAATAGGGGTTGTCGAGTAATGGTTGGATGGGGAGGAAACCAGGATAGTTATGATCAGGAGTGAGTTACATTTAGGATGCCCCCCTCCCCCTTCCCCTTCCTTCTTTTCTTCATCCTTTGATTAAAAGATTAGTTCTTCGTCTGGTTATGGTATAAAGAACTGTTGAAGTAAGGCAAAGTTGGGAGCTTCCGACTGCTAACTGTCGAGACTATCGTCATCATCATCATGTGCCCTGCCGCATGGCGTTGGCGATCATGGCCCTCCATATGTAACTACCCTTTAGTCGCCGCAGTCACATCTTCCACCCTCTCTGTCCTCAGCCACCTGCCAGTCCGTCCAATATTTTCTCCTTGGGTCTACCTGGTGTTCTCTTTCCTCCAGCTGTCCTGTTGTAACCAGGTGCTCTAATTCCCATTTCCTCATAAAATGGCCTATATAGGTTGCCTGTCTTTTCCCTAACCTTCTTTATTAATGATCTTTTTGTGTCTGCCTCCATCAGGACTGTCTCGTTTGTTTTCTTTGCTGTTCATGAAACTCTCAACATTCTTCTTAGAAACCACGTCTAGCTGCCTCAATTTGTTCTGGCTTTGCGTGTGTCGAGACTATAGTAAAGGGAAAGGAGCTGGCAGATATGCGAACTGGTGACAGGGCGCGCTGCCCGAAAAGAGAGATGAAGACAAAGCAGGGCGAGAGAGGCCTCTGCCATTCTCTCTTGGTCCGGTGGATGGGCTGGACCTGGTTGGTGCGTGTTGTGTGTTGTGTCCCAGGGGTTTGTCATCTCCCCACCTTGCCATTCAGTTTGTAAGCAGGGTAACATATGGCTGGGTCCGAGTGAGTCGTGCAGCGCATGGACAGCTCCCGCCCCCCACCCCCTTTTTTTCTTTCTTTTCTTTCTTTTTTTTTTTTTTTTTTTGCTTGATGAAATGGCTATCGAGTGGCATGGGAGCTTGAGAAGTGATTGTGTGGGGATGGTTAGGCAATGATGCTCTGGGCCCATCCACCCCTCAAGATGTTTCTTGTTAACTTCTTGTTAGCTTTGGTAACTGTCTTCTCTGAATTTTAACCTGCCCCTTAGGAAAAACTTTGATGTGATGCTTAAGATCTTTTTTGTTTGTTTGTTTTTGTTTTTGCATTCATGTTTTGATTTTATTTATGTTATTTAAGTCGATTAACTTGATTTATGTACGCGTGTGAACATGTAATATATTGATTTCCACATCAAGCTTGTGCATTTTTGTCGGTTCCTTTAAGGTGTCTATTTTATGTGGGTTGAATCTCTTTTGGCTTATTACCTCTCAATATCTTGCTATTCCATCTAGTGTTATCATGTGCCTGTTAAATTCTTAATGTGATCCACAATAATGTTGCAAATAGAACTCATATGCTAGAGCTAAATGGTCCATATCTGATAAAATTTCATACTTCAAGCATATCTAAAAATTATTTTATGAAAAATAGGAATATGCACCTTGGCTAAAAATGTGTAAACAAGTCCTTGCGAAATAAATGCATGTGAGCCGAAAGAAGTATCATTTAAACTGTCGTCCCACCTGGTTTGGTTATCCGACTGTCCACAAATACCCGTAATACAAATATATATAACGCATAAGGTAGTAAAAACACGAAAATAGAATCAGAACGCGTATTTAATATAAACAGACAAGACAGGAGCAGATGCTTGGCCAACTGGCCATTGTCAAGCGTAAACGTAAGATCACAAACGAATGAACACCAAATCAAAAATTAGGAGAAAAAGACTGAAACTTTCCTGCTGCTTCGTCCAGTGGGAAAAAGGACTGGGAAGTTTCAGTCTTTTTTTTTCCTAATTTTTGTATTTGATGTTTGCTCGTTTGTGGTCTTACATTTACGCTTGACAAAGGCCAGTTGGCCGAAATTGCGTCTGTTTTGTCGGTTATATTAAATACGCGTTCTGATTCTATTTTCGTGTTTTTCTGGTTCACATTAAAGAAATCTTTGGAACAATTTCATTCCAATTGTAGCCTGAACTGATAAGTCTATCAAGCAGTATAAAACATACTTGATTGGCCTATAATTTTTCAAACGTTTATGAACAATCTGATGACCAAGCCACTATGGAATGACTATTGAAGTGATACTACCTTATCGTTATATATATATATATTTGTATTGCAGATATTTGTGGTCTAGATCTTTGCCATAGAGGTTGGAAGTCACGCAGGAAAGACAAAGAAAGAGGGGCAAGAGTTCAAAATGAAAAGGAATCTAATAAACGATTCCTCTTAACAGGCACTGTGTCTGGCCCCGACCACCCGACCAACCCCCTGGGCGATTCAAATATGAGGCTGAGAGAGTGGTATTAGGGGCTAAGAGCAATATGACAAGAGAAAATGGCAAGGAGATGCGTGTGGTTTTATTAACACAACAACAATGCCCCTCCCCCTTTCCCTCGTGATTCTCTTTACCCACTACCACACTATGGGAGACATTCAGAAACCTATCACTGACAGACTGGTTTAATGTTTGGTTTTGACGCTTTACAGCTGATTCCACCCGAGCTGATATGTCTAAAAGTGGGGGTTGGGGGGGGGGGGGGGAGGGGGGGAGAGACATATTGAGAGAGAGAGAGAGACAGAGACAGAGACAGATGGCCAGTCAGACAGACGACAGAGACAGAAAGAGAGAAAGAGACAGAAAGAGAAAGAGACAGAAAGAAAGAAAGAGAGAGAGAGAGAGAGAGAGAGAGAGAGAGAGAGAGAGAGAGAAGAGAGAGAGAGAGAGATGGTTTTGCTATTGTATATAAAGATATGCTCGAACCCCGTCTCTCCTTCTTCATCCACTCTTTTCTCTTTTCCATTGTGTCATTTTGATGTCTGGTTAAACAGACAAACAAACAGACAGACGGATAGAGAACATACAGACAGATAATTCATCAGTTACGAGATAGTATGTACAGACTCATGCATGTAATTTCTATTGGGATCGTCTCAAAAAGTGATTTAAGTACCGCAGCGAAAACGATACATTGTAAAAAGAATAAGAACGCGTATTTAATACAACAAGACAAGACAGGCGCAAATTTTCAGCCAACTGGCTTTTGTCAAACGTAAGATCACAAACGAACAAACACAACATTCCTTTTCTCACACTGGAAGCAGCAGCAGGGAAGTTTCAGTCTTTTTCTCCTAATGTTTGCACTGATGTTTGTTTGTTGTGATCATACGCTTGACAAAGGCAGTTGGCCGAACATTTGGGCCTGTCTTGTCTTGTTGTATTAAATACGAGTTTTTATTCTTTTTTCGTGTTTTTTTTTTTCTGATTCCTGTTTGCTTGAACGCGGGCAGTCACACTTGTTTTGGATACACTGTAAACTTAAAATTTATAATTTCAGAAAGAGACAGAGAGAGATAGACACACACACACACACACACACACACACACACACACACACACACACACACACACACACACACACACACACACACACACACACACACACACACACACACACACAGAAAGAGAGACAGAGAGCGACAAAAACAAAGTAGACAAAATATGAAAAAAGAAATGTTAGTTGGTTTACTTACTCACATCAAAACTGTTGGAAATTTCATCTCATACCTCTTAGACAGAACTTGACAGTCTAGGGTACGACGGGAAAGTTTCATCATTTTTGAAGAGGATGAACAGTGAACGAATTTGTTATTTCCTTTCTTCTCCTCCTCCTCCTCCTCATTTCTATATAGGGTGTGTAAACACATGTACATACATCCTCTGTCCCACACAAAACACACACACACACACACACACACACACACCACACACACACACACACCCCAACACACACACACACACACACACACACAAATACACACACCACACACACACATACACACACACACAATCTTATACATACTTCTTGTAGATAGCTGATTAATCAAGTATATCTGGACAATTTCAATTATGTCAATATTAACATTCATTTCAAAGACTGTATGTGTGTATTTTCAAAACAGTGTGTTAAATATTTCAAAATGTAACCAGCCGATTATAAAGCAATGCATTATATGGAAACACTTTAAAGTCAAGGGTAGAAGAAGGTGACTGGGATAATAAACTGTGTTAAAAAGTGAGACAAGTTATGTGTCGGGGTGCCTGTAAATGGATTTCTATAACTGAAATCTCTGAGGTATTGCTAGTGTGCAGTCATACTTCTTTTCAGGACGTGGCAGATATAGATACACGTTTCGCTAAAATATAATTCAAAGTGTTTCTATGAAAACCTGAGACAAGAGTAGATAAAGAAAATGTATGCAAAGCAGAATAAGAAAGTATATTCAAAGCAGAATAAAAAAGACTTTACCTCCACGTGTGGCTTTTGTGCACGTTTAGGGCTTATGTCATGATTACTTGGATTTTATCCCTCGTGTGGTATCTGAGGCGTCAGTGAATATGGAATATTTTCGGAGGGCGGAGACACTATTTTGAGAAATTCTCTCTCTTCTCTCTCTCTCTCTCTCTCTCTCTCTCTCTCTCTCTCTCTCTCTCTCTCCCTCTCTCTCTCTCGCTCTCTCTGTCTCTGTCTCTGTCTCTGTCTGTCTGTCTGTCTGTCTGTCTCTTCTCTCTCTGTCTCTCTCTCTCTCTCTTTTCTCTCGCTATCTCTGTCTCTCTCTCTCTCTGTCTTTCTGTCTCTGTTTCTGTTTCTGTCTCTGTCTCTGTCTCTCTCTCTCTCTCTCACTCTCTCTCTCTCTCTCTTTCTGTGAACATCAGCTGTTTCCCATCGTTACATTTTCTTTTAAAAAATGACAAAGAAAAAAAAAAAAGAAAGAGAGGGGAAAGAGGGTCGCCAGTGTCTCTTCAGATTGGTTTTCTGAAGCCAGAAAAAAAATCCATCAGAGCACAGAAAAGAGTGTTGGAGTCACGCAGTCACACGACCACATCCTAATCGGCTCCTCAACACACATATTACGTTCACAATAATGTCAGCCAGGGGACAGAATCTTGGCAGATCATCTCCCTTTACAATGGCAGTCTCTTTGCGCTTGTCCACCCCCCACCCCGACCTCGTTCCCCCATCTCCTATTCCACTCCACCGTCAGTTTCCATTTTTGCGTGGGGAGATGGGTGTAGGACAGAAAGGATTAGCTGTCATATGTGTGATTTAGGGTAGATTTCGTTCAATTCTGGCTCTCTTCTCATGATTGGCTGAGCCATGTTTTCCTCTACGTTGAACCTTTTACCACTGCAGACAACAGGGTTTTTCCCCTTGGGTGCCATTAGAGATGGTGCGATGAGTCGCCTCCTTGGGCCTTTCTGGAGTCCCTGCCTTCATCTCCCTGAGGAGAGGACCGTAGTGGTTCTGTGATTTTCATACGGCATGCTTCACTGCATCCGCTAACGTCCACATTCATCTTTGCCAGTTGCTGATATTTTATTAGGTTTTTTTTTTTCCCTCCGAGATATTTTGGGAAGGCTGGAAGGCTGACGGTTTCTCTCCGTAAGGTCCCCCATTCTCTCGTACAAATTGGTAAGCGGACACTCACTCATCTGTCTATATCAATAAAGATAATACAGATCAGCCTACCCATCTGGTCTATGACAATAAAGATAATACAGATCAACCCACTCATCTGTCTGTGACAATAAAGATAATACAGATCAACCCATCATCTGTCTATAACAATAAAGATAATACAGATCAACCCACTCATCTGTCTATAACAATAAAGATAATACAGATCAACCCACTCATCTGTCTATAACAATAAAGGTAAAACAGATCAACCCATCCATCTGTCTATAACAATAAAGGTAATACAGATCAACCCATCCATCTGTCTATAACAATAAAGATAATACAGATCAACCCACTCATCTGTCTATAACAATAAAGGTAATACAGATAAACCCATCCATCTGTCTATAACAATAATGATAATACAGATCAACCCATCCATCTGTCTATAACGACAAAGATAATACAGATCAACCCATCCATCTGTCTATAACGACAAAGATAATACAGATCAACCCATCCAT
>CM060310.1:58171307-58198807 GCA_030674185.1 Monoplex corrugatus
AGATGATGATGATGATGATGATGATGATGTGATGGTGATGGTGATGTGATGAATGATGAATATGAATGATTATGAAGATGATGATGAAGATGATGATGGAGGAAGAGAAGGAGGAGGAGGAGAGAAGAAGAAGAAGAAGAAAATGATGATGATGATGATGATGATGGTGGTGGTGGTAGTGGTGGTGGTAATGATGATGGTGAAGGTGATGATGATGAAGGTGATGATGATGGTGATGATGATGATATGATGATGATGATGATGAATGATGAATGATGATGATAACGACGACGGCTGATGATATGAATGATGATGATGATGATGATGAATGATGATGATGATGATATGATGAGAGATGATGATGATGATGATGATGATGATGATGAATGCTTCTAAGAAGTAAAAAACGGGGAAAAATGAACGGTCCTTTATCAATAAGATGAGGCAATTGTACGTATACCATAATTACCGTTATTGGTGTATTTTTGTTGTTTTGTTTTTTTGTTTTTGTTTTCTCCAATCGATTAATATTTTGTAATATGAAAGACTTTATTCTCTCACCCTCTCTTTCTATCTCTCCCTGACTTTTTTCCCCCCACCCCCACACACACACAACACACACACACACACACACACACACACACACACACACACACACACACGTATCCTACATACCTGCAGATGCCTATGTGCGTGCATTTATTATTATTATTGTTATTGTTATCATCATCATTATCATCAGCAGCCACTGCAGTATTAATCTTAGTATTAGTATTAGTATATCAGTATTAGTATTAGTATTTGTATTATTATTAGCATTAGTATTTGAACATAATTTCTAAGTTGATCTTTGAAGATTATTTACGATGATTTTGATCTTTCTTTTAAATTTTGCGGCTTAATATTTTAAAAGAAACGAGCAAATACAAAGACCAGATAACTTTATATTTCAAGCGTTTTACAATGCTCCAACTACGAAATTCGTTTGGACAAAGTTATTGAAACATTGGTAAAGAGCCAAAGTAGTGTGCACTTGTTATACAGTACCACAGGTTTGTTCGATTTATTACAGATACTGCAAGAAATAACGTGTTCGATTTATTACAGATACTGCAAGAAATAACGTTCTCTAAATATTGAAACTAATATGAAAAGTGTACTGCAAGACAACAGTTTGTAGAGATTGCAAAGAAAAACGCTATATCTTGTATATATGCTGCTCTTATTTCAACAAGATGAAAGGTGAAATTTTACATGAAACATTTGTAGCATCTTTTTACTTGAAAAAGACTTCAAGCAAAGGTGGCAACTCGCAATACATGCCTGATTTGCAGAGGTTCTTTTCTCTTTGATTACCTGCTGTACTATCTTGTTTTGATGCTAAATCCAGTAACCGCATGAAATGTTCTGCATGTAATTAACGCACATAAACTCTTCAGTCATTTCGCAACAGAGATCTGATGGTGCAAGAATTAAAGGCGATATCTCATTTGCCTTGAAAAAAATCATCAAAATCCTTTTCCTTTTGAAAGCAGGCTTTCCAGTGTGTATTTTAGTAATTTGCTGTTTCTAGGCCACTCCTTTCTGTCGGCCAGGCTCCAGGGGTTGGTGCCTGTTCAACGCTTATATTCTGGTATTGTAAATGTTTCCTGATGTTACCGTTTTTGAAAATCGTTACTTTTATGGAACTACAGTTTTGTCAAGCGATAAAAATGAGTATCAAATGTTTTAGTCTATCTATCTACTGTCTATCTATCTATCTGTCTATCTGTCTATCTATCTATCTATCTATCTATCTATCTATTATCTATCTATCTGTCTATCTATCTATCTATCTATCTAGTCTGTCTGTTGTCTGTCTATCTATCTATCTTTGTCTGTCTGTCTATCTATCTACTATCTATTATCTATCTCTCTGTCCTCTATCTATCTATCTATCTGTCTATCTATCTATCTATAATCAATCTTCTATCTATCTATATATAATCGTCTATCTATCTATCTATCTATCTATCTGTCTTCTATCTATCTATCTGTCTGTCGTTGTCCACCTACCTAATATATATATATATATATATATATATATAATATATATATATATATTATATATATAATATATATACGTGTGTGTGTATGTGTGTGTGTGTGTGTGTGGTCTAAATAAATGAATGCGTACAGATCAGTCCTGCATAACACGATTCAACTAGCTCTCCAGATTTATTATATCTCCAAAAACATTCGAGAATTGCTGAAGAAATACTTTCATGGCTTCTCAGTGCGATTCTCCACAAAGACATACGCGACAGATTGGATCACTTTTTTGAGACTGACATAGCAATGGGCTGTGCTGTTTCTCCAATAGTATTTGTGTTGGCAATGAGATCATCTTGAAAACAGCAATGTGCAGTTAAGTTCTAATCGACCTCGGAAACGGACACTAGACCCCCCCACCCCCCCCCCACCCCTTCTAAAAGCGTTCTTGGATTACACAACAATCTTTACCACAAAGAATGACGAAACACGCAAAAAATGAAGCAATTGGACGAATTAGTTGTCTCATCCAGAATGAGTTTGAAACCAAAGAAATGACAGAGCCTCCTCACTGAGGAACAGAATAGAAGCCGAAACAATACTGTTGTACATTTGTACCGAAGAGTTTGTAGACAAGTAGTATCTCGCTACCAGATATACAAATCACAAAAAATACAAGGAAAGGGAAAAATGATAAAACCGTAACAACAATTCTTTTTATAGTAGCTGAGAATACATAGATATTTACAACGAGGCCAAACAATGTGTTACTAATATCGGACAAAATGTAAAATACAACTGTTATAGCTGTAAGTTGGCTGAAAACTCCACTACCGTACATTCAATTTCATTCATAAATCAGCTCGCTGCAAAAACTAAAACACGAGCCTTTCCAACTGTGTACCCTCCCATAGAACTGCCATAACTTGTTAAAGATTATTTCTCAGAGAAAGTTAAAAAAAAATGAGAGGAAAATTCGATATCCAGGCTCACGTTTCAAGTATTACTGAGGATCAAGAAAATAACTTAACCTGTAATCAGTAGAAAATCTTGTGAACTCGATCATATCCGCACCACTTTTATGCGAAGGTCTTAAGATGAAGATCTTCCCTTCATCACACACATCATTAACCATTTTCTCCTTCATGATCATTTTCTTTCCGTTTTTAAGAGTCCATAGTGAAACCTCTCATGAAAAATAAAACAAAACAAAAACAAAACAAAACAAAACAGAACAAAACTATGGATATCAATGACTTCAAAAATTATCGCCCTTTGTAAAAGCTTTCCTTTTTCTATTTCTAAAATTACGTTAAAGTTTGTCCTACACCAACTGACTACCTCGCATATATTCATCATACGTTTGCAAATGACACAGCAGTTTTAAAGTTTATGCTCTGCTCATCACATTCAAATCACTATCTCTAATATTCATGAATGCTTGCAGAACACCAAAGTTTGGAAGACAAAAAAAATTGAAAGTTAATGATGAAATTACAGAAACACTACTCGTTACTTCAAAACGGGTTATTTCAGTCTATTCCAAAGTGCTGACGCAGCCAACATTGAATTTGGAAGCACTGTAAAAACTGCCGTGTTACCACTGACAGCAGTGTGTCAATGTAACAGCAAATGTTTGCCTTGAACCTGTATTGAACTACAGTATGTCGGTTCAATCAAACACAATTCCCAGCTGATGCCACGAAAACACTAATGTCTGCCTACTTTATAATTGTTACTGTTATTTGATCATCTTGTTTGCTTGCTTGTTTGACTTTGATTGAATTTTCTGAGTGAAAAGGTTTAGGTAATGCCAAGGTTTTCATATAATATTACCATTTTGAATAGTCATTCAGTTTTCTCGACTATGTTGTTGATGTTGCATTGAATGCCAGTATGTATGTTGATTTCGCTCAGTCAACATACATTAACCCTTTGGCTCCCTTGGCCTATCTGCTACAATTCTGCTTTATCAGCCATGACAGCAAAGCAAAAATTTAACCCTTGGACTCCCTTATCATAGGGTGAGGGAGTTAAAGGGTTAATTTTTTTCCGGTGGTGGTGGATAACGTGCGGAAGTCAAAGGGTTAAAACATAGTTTGCATGCTCCGTATTTGGTGGGTAGAGAATGCCAAAGAGGCCGACAAGCTTCACGGACTCAGAACTGTCTTGTTTAGAGGTGGCAGTTGATTGTCTTTCGTTCCGCTTCTCCTCAGCAGAAACCATTGACTTGCATCTCTGTGGTAAAAACAGACCCACTATGTGAAGGCCTGAAGGACACTCAGACGTTAGAGGCTACGTCTTATGTTTTTGCCAGAAAAGACACATTATAGGTAGTAAGGGCAAACCTTCTTCAGCATCGACCCATCCCCCATCCCCCACACCACACCACACCTCACCGCAAAAAAAAAAAAAAAGGAGGGTGGGGGGGAGGTAGGAAATACTAACTGAAACTTTTGATCTCAACGGTACTTGTTATACTCCCGCACTAATATAACTTACCAAAAACAAAACAAAAACACAAAAAACAAAAAAATACAAATTTAAGAAAATGAGAAGACTCATGTTTTGTTTTGTTTGGTGTTTTTTTTTTTTTGCTTTGTTTTGCTTTGTTCTGTTCTGTTCTGTTTCGTTTCGTTTCGTTTCGTTTTGTTTTGTTTTGCTCTGTTTTGTTTCTCAACGTGAAGATGAACCCGATACTCAATAAACAGTTTTAACGCAGAATTGACGTTCCAACATCTCGCCATATGTTCCCGCTGTTTTCTACATTCTGCTTGCTTCGAAGAGCCCCCAATGGAGGACCATGTGGGAGGGAGAGAACTCAAGACAAGTGCACGAGTCACGGATGACTGGAATGTCTGGATCAGAACGGATGTCAGATCAAAAAGACGGCATCAGAACATGTGGAAACAGAAAAGGTGACTAAGTGAACAGAATATACCGGTTCTCGTTTTTCTGCCAAGGCTACTGTAAACAGCACTAACGGGCAAGTGTCACGAACTCCAAGGCACGGGGGGTTAGATGGTTGTAAGTGCCGAGAGGCAAAGAAATAATTAATGGTATCTGGATAAATTACAGATGTTCCTTTCTTATGCACAGATTGCCCCGGTCATCTTTGCTAAGAATCAGGACTTTGTTGCCTGCAATATATTTTACGTACCTGTGCGCACGTATATACTGGTTTAAAACGTATATCAAGTCATTTCTCATTTGTTTGTCGCACATGTCAAGCACCCTTTACCAGATTATCAGCATAAGGAGGTTTCTTTGCTCTCGCAACTCATCATCTTTGTCGTGTAAAAAGAAAAGTAGATTTAAAAACACTGATAATAAGTATGCTCGTTCATAACTAGTCCATAATAAAAGATTAGTCTTGTCTTTATTAGTTATGTTTCTCTGCTTTTTTAACTTGGAAAGACATCAATTAAAGGACATAACTCTTGAGAGTCACGTAGGAATTATCTCCCTTGTTGTGAAACTTCTCAAATCTAACATAGCTTGTGCTACCCATTCAGCTAGTATAGACGCAGATACAAAGCACAAAAACTGTAAGCTCAGAACACTCCTGAAAAAAAGGAGCGCCCAAGCCTACCTTTATACTCTGCAACTACCCTACACACAACTCTGAGAGAGGAGAGAAATTCATACAATATATTGGTCTTATGTTCAAGATTGACATAGTCTTTTATTCTTGAACTGTCCAAACACACACACACATAGACAAGACAGAACATATACAGGGTTGCTTCCAAGGCATGTAGATAATACCAAAGAAATAAAGGGAAGCAGGGAGAATTTTTTATAATATTAACCAAAGGACATAACTCTTGAGAGTCACGTAGGAATTATCTCTCATGTTGTGAAACTTCTCAAATCTAACATAGCTTGCGCTACCCATTCAGCTAGTATAGAAGCAGATACAAAGCACAAAAACTGTAAGCTCAGAACACTCCTCAAAAAAGGAGCGCCCAAGCCTACCTTTATACTCTGCAACTACCCTACACACAACTATGAGAGAGGAGAGAAATTCATAAATATAGACATATAGACAGACATTTGGAAAGACATGTTATTTGATAAATTGTTTAACTTGGGAAGACATGCTATTTGATAAACATTTATAGTTTCACCTTTGCTCTCTCTCTCTGTGTCTTTCTCTCTCTCTCTCTCTCTCTCTCTCTCTCTCTCTCTCTCTCACACACACACACACACACACACACACACACACAACACACACACAACACTGTCTCTCTCTCTCACGCACACACACACACACACTCACACACACACACACGCTCACATTATATATCTTCCTGACATATATGCACAAAAGAATGCATCCACATACACATTCCTACACACGCACACGCACACACACACGCACGATCACACGCACTTACACACACACACACAAGCACACACGCATACACAATCAGATAAGCCTTACAAAATGTGTTTGATTGTTTACAAATTCATTCTACAACAAAACGACACAAATTTCCTTGTGCGCCATTTGACTGACTAACCGTATGTACAAACATGAATGATCATCTGACCTGTGTCACAGACAGCACACTATATTATTCATCAATCTCATCTATTTATCTATTTATCTATTTATCTATTTATCTATCTATCTATTCTATCTATCTATCTGTCTGTCTGTCTATCTGTCTGTCTGTCTTATCTACCTATCTCTCTCTCTGTCTATCTATCTTACTTATCTATCCATCTATCTATCTATCTATCTATCTATCTGTCTGTCTATCTCTGTCTGTCTGTCTGTCTCTCTATCTATCTATCTATCTATCTATCTATATAATCTATGTATCTATCTGTCTGTCTGTCTCTATCTATCTATCTATTCTATCTGTCTGTCTGTCTATCTATCTACCTATCTATCTGTCTGTCTGTCTGTCTACCTATTTATTCATTCATTCATTCATTTATTTGTCTGTTTATTTATTCATTCATTCATTTATTTATTTATCTATTTATGTATTTATTTATCTATTTGTTTATTTATTTATCAATTAATTCATTATTTAAATTAATCATTGTCTCTGTACTATCAACTTATTCCAAGCATGAAAATGCTGTTCTCAGAAAACTAACACTGTCAGTGCTCTCTCCGCCAACCCCATGGTCTTCGCATATGTGTCAACGATGTTGTCCAACATTTCCACAACCAAAGTAGGTAAGCAGTACATGTATCAATGACTGTCTAGCATTTGTACAAACACACTAAGTAAACAGTAACTGTATCATGGTTGTCCATCATTTTTATAAATGACAGTCAAACATTCTGACATAATAAGTCAACAGAAAACCCAGATATATACTAGCAAGCTTATACTATTAAAATATCAAAACAATTCTCTGAAATTTTCTGTTCAATAGCACACACGTTTCTGCATGCAACTGAGGTATATTGAAAAGAAAACAGACAATTATGGGCGCTGATATATTTTAATAATCTGTTGTGATTTTCATCATCTGCTGTACCCTTGATGCCTGCCACTTGGAATGCGTATGAAAACTATCAGTAAACAAACCACACTTGCACACTTGGTTTGAGTCCCCATTACAGAGAGATTTGAAGAGCAGATCTACTCATGCTAATGAAATGACATAGTAATGAAAGAGAAAACTTATCAGCCCAACGAGGCGTAAGCAATGTTCATCCCTCAGGCTTATCACGGCTGCAGCAATGCAGCCCACCGTGCATGTATATCAACTGTTCGCCAAAACACAAACGTTTCAAGGGGGTAACTGACATAGCTCAGCTTCAGATCTTCATAACTCTTATCAGCCAGGAGAAGGGTTAATCTTTTGAAACTGACAAAGCATGCTGCGCTTGTCAGTTGCAGCCAAATTTACGTATCGTGGTGTCTCATTACCGGAATCTTCACAGAAGTGAACAAGATTGTTAGCGTTGATTCAGAGCTGTACGTGCGTGGATATTTCCTTGGCAGTAAAAATTATTTGTTTCTTTGTTCTTTTTTTTTCCAGCAGCTGGCGATGAAAAAGTTCTTTTGTATCTTGTGCGGGCATTTATATAGATCGTTGTCAATACGATCGTAGGGACCTTTCCTCACTTCTGTTGATCTTTACGTACTCTGAGCACCATCAGTGTCTGTTATATGAAATCACTTGTTCTTTACAGATCCAATTGTTTGTCTATAGACCTGAAATGGCTCTTCGCTGTCGGTTGGGCATCAAACAACACTATCAACTGTTTGCCTAACTTAATGGACAACTGAGTTCTTGCACATTTATTTTTTCTTTTTTCTTATCCTCCCCGAAAACAAAAGTAATATTTCATATCTATCGTTTTTTCACTGTTGACTTGAAACTCGGGCTGATCTCCCCTTTGAGAGCGCCTGGCAGAAGTGCAACACCACCCATTATTTTTACCAAGACTTCAGACAGGCACGAAGACTAACTGGTGTTCCAGGGGAGGGACCTGGGAAGTCAACCTATCTCTTCAATATTTTACATAAGGGAGCCGGGCAAAGCCCTGCTCTTTGTGATTTTCAACTGCCATGGGATCTTAAACGCGCGCAGATCACAAGGCACACGGGACCCATGGAACGGATTCCTAATGGCCTTAAGTTCAGTTTATAGTTGCCTCTCAACTTGTGTCGATTTTTTCCACATTTCACTCCTTTTTGCTTTTGGGGTGAATTTCCTTTTGAAAAAAAATTACAAGTGCAGTGCAAACTTTTTTTTCATCTCTCCGTTAAAGTGTTTCTGTCTGCTCGAAAACAAAATGTTAACTTGGTTTGAAATACTTGACATGTGATCTGCTGAGTTTCTATAAAAATGCATTTGCAGTTAATTAACATGAATATATAAAGTGTTGTTTGAGAGACCACTTACACTCTTTTCCTTTAGCTTTCGTTTTATGATTTAAACTCGTAGCCAGGAACATGGAAATAAAAATTTTGATGGAATAAGAGCGTCGCTAAAATGCAGGCTTGGAAAGTTCTAGACTAGGCATGATGGTCTGTATCAAATGTATACGTAGTGAAATTCTACCTGTAAATAGGACTGAAGTCTTTTCTGGCGTATCGGGCCACACTGGAAAACGTTTAATAACTATGATCGTTTTACACACACACATACACCACACATAACAAGCACACACACACACACCACACACACATACAAGCATACACGTACGCACGCAGATACACACACACATGCACGCACACACACACACATACAAGCACACACATACAAACACACATACACACCATACAAACATACACACAGCACACACACACACGGACGCACACACATACAAGCACACATACACACGCATACAAACACACACACGCACACACACACGGACGCACACACACGCACACGTATACAAATACACACAAAATGCATACATAATATACATACACACATATATACACACATATACACACACTTAAAAGCAAATGCACACAGACATTAGGCAGTTAGCTTCTTGCTCTAACAGTCAAAAAGTGCATATTTGTCTTGTTTTGTTTCAAAATGTTAAAAGAGAGAGAGACTGAGACAGAGAAGAAAAGGAAGAAAAAGAAAATATCGAAAAAAAAAGAAAAGAAAGAAAACAGATGCAACAAAGAGAAAAGAACAAATCCAATAATGGACACGTGCAAACTCTCCTCTCTCTCTCTCTCTCTCTCTCTCTCTCTCTCTCTCTCTCTCTCTCTCTCTTCTCTCTCCTCTCACTCTCTTTCTCTCTCTCTCTCTTTTTTGTCTCTCTTTCTCATTCTTCTCTGTCTCTGTCTGTCTGTCTGTCTGTTTGTCTGCCTGTCTGTCTGTTTCTCTCTGTGTGTGTGTGTGTCTGTCTGTCTGTCCTCTCTCTCTCTCTCTCCCTTTTTCCTTTCTCTTCTCTCTATTGTATAGTGTCACTGTCTTTACAGCCAATAAATAAAGATCACTCACTCAGTCACTCACTCATTCACTCATTTACTCACTCACCCACTCAATCAATCAATCAATCAAACAAGCAAGCAAGCAAGCAAACAACTAATCAGCCTTTCTCTCTCTCTCTCTCGCTCTCTGTCTTTCTCTCTCTCTCTCTTTCCTTCGCGTGTTTGTTTTATTAGCGTATTCTTTCATATTCGCCATTGCTCCCTTCATATTACCTCTTAAAAACAATAAAAACAGTTTCAACTGTACACAGTGAGTCTGGACATTCTGTTTTCCTGTTGTAATCAGATACATATTGGGTTGTCTATTCAGACTTTTTTTTTCATTCTAAAAAATATGAGCAACGAGATGGAAAGTTGGAGCTATACGTTGTAAGTGACCACAGTCTGATCAGCCCTACAAGACATGCTGTTTTGTCCACAATAGTGTCAACCAGGAAAAGAACATTGGCAGATTGTCTCCCATCACCGTGAAGTTTTCCTGGCTTATCTCCCCGTCAGTTTCCATTTTGTACGGGAAGACACTTATTGGAGAGAAATGATTAGCTGTCATATGCGTGATTTAGGGTAGATTTCGTTTAATTCTAGCTCCCAAGCTCTTCTCATGACTGGCTGAATCGTTTTTTGTGTTTTGTTTTGTTGTTTTGTTTTGTTTTGTTTGTTTGTTGGTTAGTTGGTTGGTTGGTTGTTGTTGTTGTTGTTGTTGTTGTATTTTTGTTGGTTTCTTAATGATGACTTTTTGGCTATCGAACGAAGTTTTTTCCCAGTGGGTGCCATTGGTGATGGTATGATGGGTTGCTTCCTTTGGCTTTTGTTGAGTCTGTGTTTTTATCCCCCTGAGGGGGGACTGTAATGTGTGTATTTTTTGTTTTTGTTTTGTTTTGCTTTGTTTTTTGTTTTTGTTTCATTTTCAAAGAGGTGTTTTCCTGGAAGAACAGTATGCCAAACAAGGAAATCCTGAACTAGGCCAGCCTATCAAGCACACAACGACGCCTGCGCTGGCTTGGCCATGTCCACCGTATGCAGGATGGCAGCATCCCAAAAGATATCCTGTGCGGAGAATTTGCTGCGCGATCCCAGCCAACAAGGATATTGGGACGTTTGCAAACGTGACTTGAAGTCTGCTGATATCCGTGTGGACATCCGGGAATAGATGGCTACAAATCACTGTGTTTGGCGACAGTCTGTACTTGTAGGTATTGCCATTGCAGTGGAGAAGCGGACTAGACTGTGGTCTGACATAAGAGAGAGAAGGAAGGCTGTGACATCAACCATACATCCACAGCCATCAACCATCATGTGGGTCAGCTTGTGTCAAGGACTGTCATTCAAGAATCGTTGTTTTTTTTCAGGCATAGCCCGACGCTGTTTCACATCCAACAGAGTCTTCAGCCTGACGTGTCCATTGTCTAGTCAGACGGCACCATCACCTGCTTCAAAACGTCTCCTAACCACTATATTCATAATTACTAATTGTCAATGTTTTATCACTTTTTCCTTTCAGATATTTTTGGGACGATTGAATGACTGATGGATTCTCCCAGTGTGTAACATCTCCCTCAATGTGTACACTCATCTCTCTCAACTCTGTTATATCAGTGAAAACAATATGCAAAGAAAACATCAACAACAAGTAACAAATAAAAAGACCACCAAATCAACAAACAAACTCAACGACAAACAACCAACCTACCTCACGCTTAAAAGTTATGAATAGTTATCAACAGCTGGAAATCCACCATCCCCAAGAGAACGAAATAATTGTAAAATTTTGCAGAAAATCTGTGACATACATGAAGTTATATCTTGTATCACTGTATGAACAACACAGCAGTAGAATACACTAGGGTGTGGCAAGGAATCAGACACTATTGCAAATAACTGCATTCTGTAAAATATGATTTCTGAAGCATATCTATGTAATCATTTCGGATGCCTGGTTACTATGACCAAAACAATGGAAGATATTTGTTCTAATAATCGTGTACCATCACTGTTTCTTGCTTAATGTAAATTTCGGTTCATATATGGGCAAGTTCCATCCACAAATAATCAGTACGTCTTCTTTGATCTTTTCAAAGGGATGGGCGATACAACGTACACCATACAGATAATATAGATCATTTCAAAACAATTTCCTTCTTTGTAAATTTTCACCTTATTGGAAATTAAAATTTTGAAAAAACAAAACTCAACAAAAATGGAAACAAACAAATAAAGCCAGAAAAAGAGAAGGTAAAGTTATTTAAGATCAGCCAAAATGTTTCGTTTTGTTAAACGAGGAATACTGCGATTAGAATAGAGATGGGGTGGGGAATGGCAATGGGAGAAAGACATCCATCAATATTTTTCAAGCAACAAGAAAACCATGATGGAACGGAGAGTGTCAATGTTAGTTATAACCTTAGAGGGGGATCTTTATGGCCAAGTCCGGTGAATTTACCACCTCTGTGTGGATTTCCCACAACTTGACAGGACACGTTCATTTGGCTGGCTCCAGTACCTCCCTGATTCTCCCATCCCTTCGAGAGAGGCAGGGGAA
This sequence comes from Monoplex corrugatus, assembly GCA_030674185.1. Taxonomy (NCBI): domain Eukaryota; kingdom Metazoa; phylum Mollusca; class Gastropoda; order Littorinimorpha; family Ranellidae; genus Monoplex; species Monoplex corrugatus. Next base: position 58,183,812 of record CM060310.1, read on the forward strand.
TAGTCTTGTTCACTGCAGGACCATGTCAACCCAAGGACTGTGCTTGCAGAAAGACCGCCAGGCTGGTCGTTGCTAATGACTTGTATGCCACCATCTGTGCTGGACGGGAGGTATCTGTTCACTGCTGCTCCTTGTCTTGTTTCCTCTTATTGTTGTCATCAAATTTGAATTTGTCGTCTGAATGAAGCCATCTGACACGTAAACGTGACTGAGTTGCTATGAGACTGCTCTCTATGCTGGCTTCTTCTTCTTTGCCTCTTGCCTTGGTTGAGCTATTGTTAATATGATTTTGTGGAGACTGAGTTTGGAACCCAATTGTATTTCTTAACCCTTTGACTCCGGCACCCTGTCTGCCAACTGCAAAAACTTAACCCTTTGATTTCCTCACCCTTTCCACCGGCTTCCTGAAAAGAGGGGGAATAAGGAGTAAAGCAAGGTCGTCATAACTCCACTGATGCTTTTACTGATTTCATCCCGTACCTCTGATTCTCTGTCTGTCTCTCTCTGTTTGTCTGTCTGTCTGTATCTCTCTCTCTCTCTCTCTCTCTCTCTCTCTCTTTCTCTCTCATTCTATGTCCTTTTCTTTCAACACACACACACACACACACACAACACACACATCAACCATCATCATCATCATCATCATCATCATCATCATTATGACTACTAGTAGTAGTAGTTGTATCATTAGTAGTTGTAGTAGTAGTAGTAGCACCATCGTCGTCGGCGTCATCAATCCTCCCTCCTCCTCATCACCATCATCATTAGTAATAGTAGCAGAAGTAGTAGTAGTAGTAGTAGTGGTGGTGGTAGTAGTGGTAGTAGTAGTAGCAATGTAGTAATAGTAGTAGTAGTAGTAGTTATGGTTCGTCGTAGTACAAATAATAGTAAGTTATTATCAATGTTAGTAATGTCATTGTCAATTATCATTGTTATGTTATTATCATTATTATTATTAGCATCGTCATCAGTATCAGTATCATCACACACACACACACGCACACACACACACACACACACACACACACACACACACACACACACACACACACACACACACACACACACACACACTAATACATGTACACACAGTATCATACACATATATAAATGATTACGTAATAACAATAGTCTAACCATTCATTCGCATATACCAATATTCAAATATACGTATCCATGTAATATTACACAACTGCTGACATTTCACACGAATTGCAGAAAGATTGCAAAAAGATATTTCATTGGCACTGCAAGGTTGTTGGGTTTTTTGTTTTTGTTTCTTGTTTCTGTTTTTTCTCTTATTTCATCATGATGAAGATCTTGCATGAAACATTTGTTACATCCTTTTGCTTGGAAGACTTCAAGAAAGGTTGGTAACTCGTCAGTGCTTGCGCAATCAGTGGGGATTCTCTTTTCTTTGATTACCTGCCATACCCTCTCGTTTGAAGCTGAATCCAGTGACCATAGAAAATGTTCCAGGTGTAATTATCTCCCATATGTACTTCATTCATTTCACAACAGAGATCAGGTGGTGCAAGAATTGAGGAGGATATTTCATATTCTTTGAAAATTCAACCAGACCATATTCCTTTTGATACCACGCTTTCCAGCGTGTATTGTTTAACGTGCTCTTTGTACACCTGTCTCTTCCAACAGAGAAGTCTAGGGGGCAGTGGCCGTTCAGTTTTCTTCAAACGCTTATTTTCTGTATCTGCAAATGTTTCCTGGTGTTACCATTTTTTTGAAGATTTGAAGACTACAATTTTGTTAAAGCTGTAAAAATAAGTACATCAGGGGAAAACCTATAAAGAAAATAAACATAATGATGGAAAGGCCAAACCAATAATATGAATATCAAACATTAACAAATCATTTAGAGAGAATATAAAGGCAGGATGATCATGCCATACCAACCACTTTAATTTCTGGAATTGAAATTAAAAAGTTTGGTTGGATGAAAGAAAGACAGAAATTGACACTGCAATACTGGTGATTTAGCTTGACTTCCAACACTCATTTCATCTCTCTTTCGTATTTCAGCATCTTGTAAACAAAACATTTTCAGCGGCTGAGTCAGACACATGAATAGGGCCAATTTTCATTAATCTGCATATAACAACTGTTTATCTGTATCCATGTTTACCTGTCTGTCTATCTATCTGTAACAGCACATCCCATTAAGAATTTGTGTGCCATTTCTGGACAAAGTTTGAGTTGCAGTGTCTCCCAAATGGGAAATAGTGAACATATACGTGACATGTTTCCAATTTTCAAGTACGCAAACATCGTTACTGTATTTTTCCTTTTTTGTTTTGTTTTGTTTGTTTTTTGTTTGTTTGTTTGTTTGTTTTGTTGCTGTTGTTGTTGTTGTTGTTGTTGTTGTTGTTGTTGTTGTTGACAATGTTGTTTTCTCACCTGGTTTGAATTAAAAAAAAAACACTTTTGAATCTATCTTCAGTTTTGTGTATTCCATATCTATTTGTATTACTCTTTATTCCTCCTAACCGTACTGAAGATGAACCCGTGTCCTACAAGTGGTTTTCACGCAAACAATTAGGTTCTAACATTTCTTCAAATGTTCCAACCGTTTCCTCCGTTTTGCATGATCCAGAATCCCCAAATCGAAGATAGGGTGAAAGAGGAGAAAACATAAGGCAAGTGCACGATTCATGGCTGACTGAAAAAGCTGGGTTCAAACTAGGTGCCAGATCAAACGGGCCTCATTAACCCTTTGACTTCCTCATTCTACCCACTAGTATCCTGCACTGTCCACCATGTTAGCTGAGCAGAAATTTTAACCATTGATTACCTCACCCTGTCCACCAGTTTTCTGCAGGAAGCTGGTGGATAGGGTGAGGAAGTCAAATGGTTAAGCTTTTGCAGCTGGTATATAGGCTGCAGGAATCAAAGGGTTAAAACATGTGGAAACAGGAAAGGTGAAGGAATGAAAAGAATAAAGCAGTTCTATAATTATTTTTGCATGGTTGTTTCTGTACAAAGTACTGAGTGGCAAGTGTGGTGTACTGGAAGATATGGGGTCAAGTGGCCAGAAGTGAAAATGAAAAAAGAAATAATCTGATATGGATTAGGAACAGTTGCTCTTACTTCGAACAGATTGCCATAATAAGACAATGCTGAGAATCAATTATGAGACCAGCTTTCTGTTTCCCTAAGTCTAAATTGGCCAGATGTATTATCTGTCATGCATCTATTCACCAAGTATTTAATTTCCTTCATGTGTTTCTCCAAATCTATGGGGTTTTTTATGTTGTTGTTCCGTCTACTTGAATTTTACGAGGTCAGTGTCCCTCTAGGTCAGTGTTATCCCATGTACATGCTCTATGTGTTACCTCAAGTTTATACTCTTCCAACCATCATTCTCCTGAACCTGAGGTGTCAGGGTTAGAATTCATTAAGGTAAGACCAGGGTCATTTAAAGTTTGGGTTTGGGTTAGATTAGGATTTGGCTATGGGAAACACAGACAAAGGAGCACACAGACGCGAGAAAATACAAACTTGAAGAAACGACTAAAGGAAACATAAGCCTGTGAGAAAAAATAAATTAGGGGAATGGACACACACGTTAGGAAACTGACTGACAATTTCAACAACAACAACAAACAACAAAAAAAAGAAGCAATAACAACAATTAAATGGTGTGGTTTCATGTCAAATGTTTTCCAGTCTAGTATCTGTATTCTTTTAATGTTGATTTTCGACGAAAGTCTTTTATTGTCAGTTGTTTCTTATTTTACCTGTCATGTACATGTTGGTCAAGTTATAGAGAAATTTGAAAACCAGGCAAGAACTGTTTCTTTTTCTTTATCTCTCCACTTGCACTCTCTCTTTCATATAGTAAAGACTGTATTTTAGAATGTATCTAAAATTCAGATTAATATATATATATATATGTTTATATATATGTGCGTGTGTGTGTGTGTGTGTGTGTGTGTGTGTGTGTGTGTGTGTGTGTGTGTGTGTGTGTGTGTGTGTGTGTACATATACATAATCGTTAATAACCTACAGCTTTGGTTTTTCTGTTGAGGTATTTCTGTGCTTTTACTCTTTTACTCTTTTTGACGTCTAAATGTCCAAAGAACTAATACATGTCAGCACTCTATCTTTGTCCACATGTGCAAACACACACACACACACACACACCACACACACAGTATGCAGCACAGGGTTTTGCCTCCACCAGTCCTCCAGCTTGTCTGTATGTTTTACCAGCACAAGAAATTTTTTAAATGTGAAGTGGACGTGGAAGCCTCTCCTTACCCTCTTGCCTACAAACCCTAAATGTTCATAAGTGCGTTTACTGCCACATGAATATAAACGCACACACACAGGCACACACACACACACACACACATACACACACACACACACACACACACACACACACACACACACACACACACACACACACACACACACACACACCAGCATTAAAACAACAAAACACACATATTTTGTTTTCATTGTTTTCTTTCTGTTTTGAATATATTCATTTACATACAAACAACAAGCAACCCCACATTGGTAGAAACTGGTCCTGAATCCCCACTGACAGTTTCGAAGAGCAGAAACAGCTACCCGTGTGAATGAAAGATAAAAATTTATCAGCCCATGCAACAGAGAAGCCATGCTCACATCTCAGTTTTATCAAAGGCCGCAGCAATTAAAGTTTACCATGTGTGCTTCAACCATCCTCTCCAAGACACATTTTCAGGAGGCAACTGACGTGTGCTACTTAAAGACTCAAGTCTTTACAACTCTTATCAGCCAGCAGAAAAATTAATCTTTTGAAAATGACAAAGCAAACTGTGTGTGTGTGTCAGCTGCAATCAAATTCAGTCATCATAGACTCTTTGGAAATTATCAGTGAAATGAACCTGGTTGTTAGCGGTAATTTAGAGCTGAATACGTGAGTCTTTCCTCTGTGGCAGTAAAAAAAACATCATTTCTGACAGCTGGTGACAGGAACAGCCATGAAACATCATCTCTGTATCTCTTTCACATACTCATGCAGATAGCATTTTGAACCTTTGACTCCCGCATCTTGTCCAACAACTGCAAAAACTTAACCTTTTGACTTCCTCGCCTAAGCTTTTGCTTGGCTTGCATGGTTGACAATGCAGGATGCTGGTGGACAGGGTGCGGGAGTCAAAGGGTTAACAGGAATTGGGGGAAAAATTCCCATGGCTTCGGACTTTCATGCAATATAACGACTATCAGATCCTCCTATAAGAAATCGCTCGTTCTTAATGGGCACATGTTTTCTCACTCACTATTACACCGATTGCGTCTTTGATTCCGTTTGTATTGTGAAGTTTTCCTTTGCTGTTTTATCTTTCTAAGTGACGATGAGTTGGAATGATCATGTAGGCTGGGACAGCCATAACTTGGCGTACGTTTTACTGTGAGATTTTTACCCTCTTACCGTCTATTTAAGTGGTTACATAAAATTTTAAAAAATCAAGTTCAAAATGTGTTTTTCACTTTCGATTAACTCGCCACTGGGAATCATTCTTAAGATAGTCCTCAGAATATTTTCATTCTTTGTTTCTGTTATGCTTTAGATTATATAATTACAAGTGTCAGTTTTCTTCATATAGACATGTTTACGAATATTTGATGTGCTGATTTCCCAATAAGTTTTCTATCTCTTTTATCTCCGCAAAGTTCTTTTGTACACTGTGTCATTCCCTTTTATTTGTGACATTGTTCTCTCTGAAGTTTGTTGTTATAAAACAGTATTATTACATTCCTACAAAATGCTCTCACGATCCATATTAGGCTGTGCAAACGTATGTGACAATATGCAATGAACTAGGTGAAAATGACTCATAACTGAATGTTACATTTGGCAATTTCTGAGCCTGCCAGTCTCTGCTCCTAGCAAGTTGATACATAGTGAATATGGAAGATAACTACTGTTCATCAATAATTACATAAAATATATAAGGATTTTGGCTCTGCTTTTTACAGCTAGATAAAACAAAAGACTTCCAAGCCAAGGAGATAGACATTTTCATCCTGGATGAAAATGGTAAAAAGATTGCTGTGTGACACAGATTAGACAATCACTTAGTGTTACAGGTTTTTATTTTCCGTGACTTTTTCATTGAGTTGGTGAAGAAAACAGATCACATGAATAACACAATATCTGAAAAAAGTCTCAGGATAGAAAAACAAATAACTCACAACGGTCATAAAAAGACAATTCTGCACTAAACGTTTTCTTGTTCAAGTGAATAATACACAAAACAAATGGAATTGATTCTCGTCATGGCATAGTTTAAGTGCAATTTTTGTCATCTGAACTGCCAAGCCTATTCAAAGTACAATCATACATCCATTTGGTCAATAACTTTGCAATCCTTTAAGGACAACCATATAACTAAACTGCTGTCAGTGAGTGGAATAGCCCCTTAAATGATAATCATCCTTTGCCCGCATGCATTCGTTCGCCAGTGATTGCTTTCAGCTAAGAGATATGAGCAGACTAATTCTTGTCCCTTCAGCCAACATACACATTCACATGGACTGGAGAAGTTTACAGTTTGAAATGAAGTCAGATGTAGACCTATATAGCAATCGTATATGTATGCATACATGTATGGTTTTTGGCAGTCTGTCCACTTTCTTTCACAGTATAAGTACACACATACATACACACACACATACATATACATATATACAAGTATACGCACATAATACACACATGCAAACACAAAAACGCAAACATACAAATGAGAAAGTAGCTTACTGAGCAGTTTTTGTTTTGAGATGTTATTTCTGACACATATTTCTTGTTTAAATACACGTTTTAACATAAACACATACAATTTCATTGAAACCTTTGGTCGAGTTTTGTTAAAGATCTGTCCACTATTAGTAATCAGTAAATCGTTCTTTGACATTTTGTCTGCATACACACTACACAGATCCCAGTTAAATATTGTTTGTCTTGTTCTTTCTTTGTTTAAAAGGAAGGAAGAAATAAAGAAATAAAGAAAGAAAGAAAGAAAGAGAGAAAGAAAGAGAGAAAGAAAAAAAGAAAGAACGAACGAAAAAAGAAGAGGCTGTTTTACTTTTTGACAACCGGAAAAAAAGTGTGTGAGTGGTGTCCAGATAGGGACAATAAAATTACAAGGACTGGAGGCAGGGGAAGATGATGAATGAAGAACACCCATCCGTCTTCTTCAAGCAACAAGAAAACCAACAATAGACACAGCATCAGTGTTAATTAACCTCTGATGAGATCTTTACGAGCTAGTCCACTGAATTTACCACCTCCATGTGGATTTCCCATGGTCTGGCAGGAGACATTTGTTTGGCTGGCACCAGACCATCCCTGATCCAGGAATCCCCTGGGACAGGCAGGAGAAGACTTGTATTAACTGCATGACACAGTCAACAGTGGCGACTGTGCTGGGGAGAGAGAGAGAGAGAAAGAGAGACAGACAGAAACAGAGAGAGAGAGAAAGAGAGAGACAGAGAGAGAGAGATAGAAAGAGAGAGACAGAGAGAGAAAGAGAGAGACAGAGAGAGACAGAGAGAGAGAGAGAGAGACAGAAACAGAGAGAGAGAGAGAAAGAGGGAGACAGAGAGAGAGATAGAAAGAGAGAGACAGAGAAAGGGAGAGACAGAGAAAAAGAGAGAGACAGAGACAGAGAGAAAGACAGACAGACAGACAGACAGAGACACAGAGAGAGAGAGAGAGACAAAGAGACAGAGAGACAGACAGACAGACAGACAGAGACACAGAGACAGAGAGAGCACCGAGCTGTTCACTGCTAATGACGGTCATTCCGCCATATTTGTCGGCTGGGAGTTATCTCCTCGCTGCTGCACTCCGCCTGCCTCCTCTTCTGCTGTCACCAAATTTGAATTCGTCTCCTGAATGAAGCTGTCTGTGATGCTGTGAGACTGAGATGCCATGGCTTGTTTAGTGTTTGCTTGCTTACTCTTTGCTGCCTTGTTCTTCATTTGAGCCGTCTTTGATTAGCAATTGATGAGAGTCCAAATGCGGTTCAAACGTGAAAATCATACGCTTCTTTATTAGTACTAAACAGAAGAGGAAAAAAGAAAGAAAGATTTTTATATGAATCTCCTCATACTCTCTCATTCATTTTCTCACTCCTTTTCTGTCTCTCACTCACGCGATTCTAAACCCGTTTAGTCTGCCTTTTCATTTAATATGCGGTTTAAATTCCTTGTGAATGCATGAAGAGGTGTATTATATAGTAGTATACCGCATTAGGCTGTATTGTATTGTATATTGTTTATTGTGTTATAGCGTACTTTGTACAGTATTTTCTTACCTAAACTGTTCTATTTTTGACAAAGTGTAGATTTTCAAAGACCACGATCTGAGCAAAGCAGGAAAACGTTTATATGGCTTCTCAGTGATATGTGAACTTAGCAATGCTTTTCTCATGCTATACAAATTGAGGAAAATGTATGCATGTGCTTTTGATGTTATCCGGTGGAAAATTTAAAGACTCATTATGTATTTATTTTACACATTTTAAGTAAAAGAATTAATGTTCAGTCATTTCCTCAATCCACTGCGACTCTTCCTCCTTCTCAAAAATTTCATCGTCGTCATCATCATCATCATCATCATCATCATCATCATCATCATCATCATCATCCCTCCAAAAAATGAGTTATTACCCCAGTATTATCTCTCAGCAAGTTTATTACTAATGAACAGAAGCAAAAAAATTATTCTCTAATTTCTTTTGATCACTGTAGTTGTTTGTTGTTTATTTGTGTAGTTTTGTTTTGTTTCGTTTATTTTGTTTTGTTTTGTGTTGTTTTTTGTTTTAGTTTTGTTTGTTTGCCTGCTTGCTTTTCGTTTACCTGTTTGTTCTCATTTCCTCTGTTTAATATAAACAAATATTTAATATCGTTGAAGACATTTCTATCTCTGCCTCTCTGTCTCTGTCTCTGTCTCTGTCTCTGTCTCTCTCTCTCTCTGCCTCTCTCTCTCTGTCTCTGTCTGTTTGTCTCTCTCTCTCTCTCTGTCTCTCTCTCTTTCTCTCTGTCTCTGTTTCTGTCTCTGTCTCTATCTCTGTCTCCCCCTCCCTCTCTTTCTCATCTCACTATCGCACTCATTTTATCGCTTTTCTCTTGTTTTTGCTCTCTCTCTCTCTCTCCCTCTCTCTCTCTCTCTCTCTCTCTCTCTCTCTCTCTCTCTCTCTCTCTCTCTCTCTTTCTCTCAGCATCGTCATTGATGTCATTAACATTATCTTTATTTATTTATTTACTTATTTATTAATTTATCTACTTGCTCATCTGTTTGTCTATCTATCTATCTATCTATCTATCTATCTATCTATTTATCTATCTACTTTTTATGTGCTGACTGTGTACGTTTCTTGATTTCATTGTAATGTTATCTTACATTTTAGTATTCAGCATGTATCTTCCGTAAGCTGTGCTTGTTGCTGTAAACAAATGTCATGTGTATAGAATAGCAACGGCAAGTTTAAAAAATGGCTTCTAGCCAATAGCTTTTACCGTTGGGAAATAAAGCATCATTGTCATTGTCGTTGTCATTGTCATTGTCACCGTCATTGTCATTCTCTCTCTCTCTCTTTCTCTCTCTCTCTCCCTCTCCCTCTCTCTCTCCCCCCCCCTCTCTCTCTGTCTCTCTGTTTTCTCTTTGTGTCCTTTTGTCTCTCTAACGCACACATACACACACATACACACACATACACACACACACACGCATGCACACACACCACACAAACACTCACACACACATGCACACACGCACACACACGCACGCACGCACGCACACACAACACACACACACACACACACACACGCTCGCGCGAACACACACACACACACACACGCACACACACACACACAAAACACACACACACACACAAACACACACACACACAAACACACACACACACGCACACACACACACACACACACACAAGCACACGCACACACACACACACACACACATACATATACACACACACTATATTCAGAATGATAGATTACTGTACTTCCATTTCAATTTCATAACCTTTCTGGTAGGCCTTTCTTTTCAAGCACAATGCAAAATATAAATAGATAAGACACAAATGATAGTGATAAGGCAATAAGATAAATATATGATTCAAGTGTTTAACATTGTTCCAACGACAACATCTATTCAATCTGGGTCATTAAAAGTGATAATTGAAAACGAGTAACATTCACTTGTTAAATATTGCCATGCATCTGACAGATCTCTAATACAAACTGCATGAGAGGTATATATTAACCCTTTTAACTCTGGCATCCTATCCACCAACTGCAAAAACTTAACCCTTTTGACTCCCTCATCCTATCCACCGGCTTCCTGCATGAAGCAGATGGATAGGATGAGGGAGTCAAAGGGCTAGGTTTTTTTGTTTTGCTAGCATGGTTGACAATGCATGATGCTGGTGGATGGGTGCGGGAGTCAAAGGGTTAATGATATTGTGCCAAAAGCAATGATTGCATGTGTCCTGCAAAATAACTTGTTCATGAATATTGCCAAGATATAATAAATACCGCAAAGGGATAGCTCTCTGCTCTCCAGTTATTTCAACGAGATGAAAATCTTGTGAGAAACATATGTAACATCTTTCTGATTGCGAGACTTCAAGGAAGGAGCTAATTCGTCAGCGCACACAGATCTTTAGGGGGTTCTCTTTTCCTTGATTAACTGCAATGCTGCTTCGTTTTGAAGATGAATCCAATGACAGCACAAAATCTCCCACGTGTAATTAACGCTCACAGACGTTTCAGACAGTTTATAACACAGATCTGGCGGTGCAAGAATGAACAGCAATATTTCATTTCCTTTGAAAAGTGCATCTAAAGTATATTTTCTATTCCATGCTTTCCAATGCGCATTGTAGTAATGTATTCTTTGAATGCCACTCCCTTCCAACAACGAAGCTCCATCGGTAGTGGCCGTAAAGTTTTGCTCAAACGCTCGTTTTCATTTATGTAAATGTTTGCTGAATTTTTTAAAAGATTCATAATGATAGTGGACGACACTCTTCTCAGTTAACAAAATAAAAAAAGCTTCAGTCACAAAACTACGAGGAAATAAGATGGTGAAGCAAAGCCAACATTTGTTACTGACTGAGATAAATTGAATAATCAAAGAATTAAAAGAAAAAAATGATATCCAGGCGTTGTAGCATAGAGGAACAGGTCCTGCCTTCCATTCTAGTTGCACAAGTTCGAGCCTCGTTCAAAAAAAATTCTGTGTAGTGGTCTCCTGTCCATTCCACATGTCCAGTGTCATTGAAGGTAAAGCACCAGGGGAGAGGAGAAGGCATCATCTTCATATCATGCTACCGCAAAAAAATCTGTATAAATGGATGGATGGATGGATGGATGGATAGATGGATGGATGGATGGATGGATGGATGGATGGATGGATGGATAGACAGACAGATTGAGAGAGAGACAGACAAATAGACAGACAGACCGATTGATTGATAGATGGATGGATGGATAGATAGACAGATAGATAGATATATAGACGGACAGACAGATAGATAGATAGATAGATAGATAGATAGATAGATAGATAGATAGATAGATAGACAGATAGATAGATGGATGGTTAGATAGATAGATAGGCAGCAGGTAGGTAGGTAGGTTGGTAGGTAGGTAGGTAGATGAGTGAAGATAAGCCAACACTCCAGAAACCGTTTTAATGCAAAATTCAGGTGTCAACACTTCGCCATATATCCCAACTGTTCCCCGCACCCCTCATTTTTGCATGTTCGAGGTCAGCCCTAATCAAATATCTGGTAAGAAGGGAGAGAACTCAAGACGAGCGCACGCGTCACGGCTGACTGGAATGCCAGGATAAAAAAAAATACGGATGCCAGATCAAAAAGGCGGCATTAGAACATGTGGAAACAGAAAAGGTGACTGAGTAAAACGAATAACACTCACTCTCGTTTTTCTGCCAAGGTGTTCTTCTGCAGAGTACAGAGCAGCAAGTGCATTGAACTCTCTGGCTAGTGGTGCAAAGGAGCAAATGAGATAATTAATATGTTTTAGGTGCATACGTTATTTCCCTTGGCAGCCTGCCGCAATAAGTCACCTTCTGAAAATTACTCATGAGGTCAGGATTATGTTCTCTCAGGTTTAATTCCCTAGTTATGTGACTTCCTCCCTTTTCTTTCTTTGTTTCTTTCTTTCATTTCTTTCTGGGGGTTTTTTCCTTTCTTTTTTTTTTTCTTTATCTTTCTTTCTTTTTTCTTTTTCTTTTCTTTCCTTCTTCCTTTCTTCCTTCCTTCCTCTGTTTATTTATTTATTTAGTCAGTCAGTTAGTTGGTTAGTTGGATAGTTAGTTATGTTTTATCTAATAATTCATCATTTTGTCTTATTTTATTCGATATTATTTTGTTTTATTTTATTCTATTTGATTTGATTTGATTTCATTTCATTTCATTTCATTTTATTTCATTGTATTCTATTGTATTTTGTTTTATTTTGCTTATTTCATTTTATTTTATTTTGTTTTTGTCGCAACAAAAGCAGTGTGACATTTATTCGGGGATACAACTGGAGGGAGAAGAGAAAAGTAGTCTTAGTTTCAGTTTCTCAAGATAATGTTCTGCACTGGAAATAAATTGCATATGCATCTGACACCGCAAATGCCAGATAATAGAGAAGATCCGAAATGGTCATGGCATAAATTCCTTTTCCTGCACATTATGTCCTACGCCACTGGCAAGGCTCTGGGTCCTATTTAGTATGTTTTTTATGCCCATCCTTGCATCAATCTGTCATTGGATTGACTTAGATTACATAGCAGTGAAATTTCTATCTTCTTCCGTTATGTCCTTGAATACACACACTTACACAGACAGACGCGGCACACACAGACACACAGACACACACACACACACATACACACATGCACACACACACACAAACACATACACACACAACACACACCACACACACACACACACACAAACCAACACACACACACACACACACACCACACACACACACACACACACACAAACACACACACACACACACACACACACACACAACACACACACACACACACACACACACACAAACACACACACACACACACAAAAACACACACACACACAAAAACACACACTCAACTGTTCCTTTTTTCTTTTCTTTTTTCTTTCTTTTTTTTTTTCAAATCAAGACGATGGATGGTGTAATAGTTGATGGCTCACATTTTGTTCGCGAAGGTACGATTTTATGCGTCAGAGGACTTTCCAAGATGCAGAATTCTTGTTATATTGGCATTACATGCAAGTTGGTCGGCATGTCCATTTCCCTTAATACCAGCGTTCCAGGACAATAGACCCGTATGAAATTTTGTAGATCGGTACTGTTAATTGCTTTGTGCGAGTCTGGGGTTCCTGCTCCATTTTGTACTTTTTGAAGGAGGTTCATCGAGTCAGTCAGGATGGAGTCTTGACTTTCTTGTATTCCTTCATCCCGTAAGTTAAACCATTTTACAGCATTCGTGACTTCCTCAATGTCCATTGTTAAACTGGAGGTTACGATTCTATATTAGCACTTTCTTTTAGAGGTTATGGTTTTATATGTAGTATTGTCTTTATGTATGATGTTTCTGTTCTGTTTGGCAGTGAAGCCCCATCCAGACTTGTTGTTGGTTAAAGTGCCATTATTATGATCACATCTTTGGGGTTGCAGCTAATTAACTCGATGAGAAGTGTGATTTCTGCATCAGCTTTACCTTCTGGTCGTTTGTGACGGTGTCTATCTATAATTTGTGGGACGATGGTTTTGTATAGGTTTTTGAAACTATCTTGATTTTTCCCCCATTCTTTTGTCCTTTTGAGTTCTGTCATTTGACATATGTTTTTCCACGTTGGAGTTAATTGCCTTTTGCTTTTTTGACCATCTGACGGAGTGGATTTTTCCGGGTTCTCCAATGCTATGAAATATGCCATTATTTATTTTATTCAATATCTTGTCTGTGCTGAAGAAAAATCAAGCAGATACCGCATAGTCTCTGTTGGAGGGTCTTGTGTGGTTCCGAAGATCACTCAAAATACGTATAAATGTAACATACTTACAGATGAATACATACATGCCATATGTACAAATATATATTCACGCATACACACATCTACCCTCCTGAAAAAAAAAAAGTAATGAGCCTTATAATTAGTGTTTGGCTTCAGATTTCCTTTTGGTTGGTTGGTTGGTTGGTTGGTTGGTTGGTTGGTTGGTTGGTTGGTTGGTTGGTTGGTTGGTTGGTTGGTTGGTTGGTTGGTTGGTTGGTTGGTTGGTTGGTTGGTTGTGTTGGTTGTTGGTTGGTTGTTGGGTTGGTTGGTTGGTTGGTTGTGGTTGGTTGGTTGGTTGGTTGTTGGTTGGTTGGTTGGATTGGTTGGTTGGTTGGTTGTTGTTGGTTGGTTGGTTGGTTGGTTGGTTGGTTGGTTGGTTGGTTGGTTGTTGGTTGGTTGGTGGTGGTGTTGTTGGTTTGTTGGTGTGTTGTTTTGTTTTGTGTTTTTGGTTTCGTTTTTTTTTTCTCGTGCTCTGACGTTTTCGGTTCCTTTCCTTTTTTCTGATGCATTTCCAATAGCCAAAAGAAACCGAAGCCTTGCAGCTATGTACAACTGGGTTGCTTCACCTCTCCTTCCCTTACTCGTATGTCCGTGTGCCAGATAACAACACACAAAAGTTTGTTTGAAGACTCGATACTGGATATGCTGACTTTCAGGAAACTGCATTTGAAATTAAGATGGAGATGCGGTGGGCTGCTTGAAAAACTGCCTGAAGTCTTTCTTTTTTCCCCATCTTTTCATCAGTTTTCATTTGCTAACTGGAATGTGAACCCAGAGATTTTAATGGGATACTTGGCCTGTTGAAACGCAAGCTTGGATTGTTCCAGATTATCTTAAAGATGTGCAGTATCAGTTACTCCGGAAAGGTTACCAAGT
>CM060310.1:58203807-58211307 GCA_030674185.1 Monoplex corrugatus
TTACTGATCTTTGTGTACAGTTTTATAGCCTTCCTAACAGCCTTTCCTTTTCAGAAGTAAGGAACAAAAACTAAGGATCAGATAAACTTTTTGTTCAAGTGTTTTAAACTCTTCCAATCAGAAGTATTTTTATGATGTAATCAAAATTAAAGGCAAAAAAAAATCTACATTTATCTTTTACACCTTTCATCAATTTGCTGAAGATGCAAGAGATAATATTCTATAGAGATTGCACGCAACATACCGTATATTTTTGCAGTGAGACCTAATTTTTATTCACTATTACAAGGTGATATTTCATAGACACTGCAAATAGATAATTCTCCTCTCTTCTATTATTTTCATAAGATAAAAATTTTATGTAGAATGTTATATTCTTTTGCGTGCGAAACTTCAAGAAGGGGATGGAACTCATCAATATGTGCACACTCAGCGGATGTTCTGTTCTCATTGATTGTCTGCATTACTGCCTAATTTGATGGTGAATCCATTGACTCTATGAACTTTTCCGCTCGTAATTATTGCTCATAGACACTTAGATAATTTCGCAATGGAGATTTGATGGTGCAAGAATTAAAGACGATATTTCGTTATCTTTGAAAAGTGCATAAAAAGCGTTTTTGTTTTTATACCAAGTTTTATAGTGCGCATTATAATGTATTCTTTGCAAACCACTCTCTTCCGACAGTAAGGCACCATGGGTGGTGGCTGTTAAGTTTTGTTCAAAACTCTTGCTTTGTCTCTTTGCAAATGTCTCCTGAGACCACCTTTTTGAAAATTCGTTCATAACAGAGAACTGCAATTTTGTTGAAGTGGTAAAAATAAGTGCGGTCATCATGCAATGAAATACGTTGAAAGAGAGAAGAACATTAATGACAATAAAACCAAACAAACAGTTATAATACACAAATCAGTCATTGCAACAAGTAGATGATCATTATGTTGACCGACGACCTGCATTTTCTGGAGTAAAAGGAACATTTTGAATAAAGAAACAGACAAAAAAAAAAACAATTGGCACTCTAACTGAGAACATTTGAATAAAGAAACAAAGGACAGAAAGAAAAAAAAACAGAATGTGGCACTCTAAAAGAGAAACACTTGAATAAAAGAAACAAAGGAACAGAAAGAAAAAAAAACAGATTGCACTCAAACTGAGAAACACTTTGATAAAGAACAAAGACAAGAAAAAAACAACAAAGTGGCACTCTAAACTGAGAAACACTTTGAATAAAAGAAACAAAGGAACAGAAAGAAAAAAACAACAGAATCTGGCACTCTAAACTGAGAAACACTTTGAATAAAAGAAACAAAGGAACAGAAAGAAAGAAAGACAGAATCTGGCACTCTAAACTGAGAAACACTAAATTGGGAAAGATTTTGAATAGAAGAAACAAAGTAACAGAAAGAAAGACAGACAGAATCTGGCACTCTAAACTGGGAAACATTTTGAATAAAAAAAAACAAAGGAACAGAAAGAAAGAAAGACAGAATCTGGCACTCTAAACTGGGAAACATTTTGAACAAAAGAAACAAAGGAACAGAAAGAAAGAAAGACAGAATCTGGCACTCTAAACTGGGAAACACTAAACTGGGAAACATTTTGAATAGAAGAAACAAAGTAACAGAAAGAAAGAAAGACAGAATCTGGCACTGTAAATTGGGAAACATTTTGAATATAAAGAAAAAAAAGAACAGAAAGAACAAAGACAGAATCTGGCACTCTAAACTGGGAAACACTAAATTGGGAAACATTTTGAATAGAAGAAACAAAGTAACAGAAAGAAAGACAGACATAATCTGGCACTCCAAAGTAATTACCTTATTGTGACTACATTTGACATGATGAGACTCTGCAACCGGCACAACTGGTTTAGCGCCCACGTAAAGCACAAGTCCAAAATGACGCCTTTACCAGCCTGCCCCTGTGGTCAAGAAGACCAGACAGCTGGACATGCATTGCAGCCATGTCTCCTCTGTCAAGAGGAACGATGCGAGACATGGCTGACTACAATCCTCTGACCACATGCACTGTGGCAGCCGGCAGGAACCGGAAAAGGTAACCACATTTATTGCCAGATGTGGGATGACTATGTAAACACACGAACGAAAAAAGATGAACAAGCGGAAGTGATCACATTTGTTTACAGAACGTTATATATCAGCATTCAATAAACGAGAAAAAATACACATTGATTTGCTGTATCAGACACATAAATTATAACAATTTCATTTATTTAATTCTCCTTTCCTGCCTGGACACAGGAATCATCAATCATAACTCCTCAGACATGACAGCTTTTCACTTTACCTGTGATTGAAGGAGGGACTAAGCAGTGATAAGACTGCACAGCTCAGTAAAAAGACAAAGGCATGGCCAGACAATAACACCGACTTTTTATGTGGCATCACAATTTTTCATATTCATACAATTTAGCTAACTATATTGTTCATGTGGCGTCAAAAACCAGTTTCCACTTTGGTTTGACTCATGCTGTTCAGCTGACATACATTACTCTGCAGCTTCAGAACCCAGGCTTGTTTTGTTCAGAAATGACAGTTGGCCGCATTGTACCCCCTTTCTCATATTTAGAAACCATTTATTTGTATTTCTGTAGTAAAAACATCCTCACTACGTGAAAGACCAGAGGGCTACTTAGATGTAACAGGTTAAGCATCGTGCGTATGCCAGAGGGGATATTGTACAGGCAGTGAAAGTTCACCCACCTGACCATCCAAGGAGCGTTTATAGAAAATGTTTATCTCAATACTTTTGATAATAAATTCCCACACAGAAATAACAGAAGTAAACTACAAATCAAGATAAAAGATGAAAAGAATACACAGACAATGAAAATTATACGGAGAGTTGTTTTTTTTTGTTTTGTTTTGTTTTGTTTGTTTGTTTTTTTTTCAAAGTGAAGATGAATCGGAAACTTCAGAAACAGTTCAACACCAAAACCATGTTCTAAAATTGTGCAGTTTTTTCCAACCGTTTCCTCCATTTTTCGTGCTCCCAATGCTGAGATCAAAAAAGGGGGAAACTCAAGACAAGTGCACGGGTTTCGTCTGACCGGATGCCTGGATTAAGATGGATGCCCGATCAAAAAGGAGGCATAAGAACATATGGAAAGAGAAGAGGTGAACGAGTGAAAATAATAAAATGGTTCTGGTATTTCTGCCAAGGAGCTGCCGCGCAGTGCACAAAACTGAGAGGCCAGTGCAATGAACTTTTTAAGATGTGGAGTCAAAGAATCAAGTAGTGTATAAAAGTGAAAAGTAATCAGTTCTACAGGGATTTGATATTTCTACCATTCTCTCTCTCTCTCTCTCTCTCTCTCTCTCTCTCTCTCTCTCTCCTCTCTCTCTCTCTCTCTCTCTCTCTCTCTGTCTGTCTGTCTGTCTTTCTACCTCTCTTCTCTCTCTCTCCCCCCTCTCTCTCTCTGTTTCCCCCTGTCTTTCACACACACACACACACACACACACACACACACACACACACACACACACACACACACACACACACACACACACACGCTGAAACTAATAAAAGCACGGAAATAGGCATTTAACGTAAAACAAGAACAACCTCGTAGTTTATGAATACGTTTTGATTCCTGTCAGTTGCTGTGTCCTTGATGACGCCTATTTAAACCTGTCCAGGTTAAAAAAAAATTAAAAAAAAGAATAAACAATGAACAACCCAACACTTGCATGACCCGTCCCAAACCCCCCAATTACAGAGAGCTTTGAAGAGCACAAACAGCTACCCATGTAAACGAAAGGGAAGCAATTATCAGTCCAACCGACACACAAGTCATGTTCGCCTTCAGTTTTATCAAGGCTGCAGCAATTAAGGCGCTCCATGTGTATATCAACTGTGAGCGTCAACACAAACGTTTCGAGAAGGCAACTGACTTAATATGCTATTTCGGCTTCAAGCCTTTACAACTCTTTATCAGCCAAGAGAAAGGTTAATCTTTAGAAACTGACAGAGCGTGCTGTGCTTGTCAGTTGCAGGCAGATTTTTATGTCATCGTAGCGTCTCATTACCAGAATCTTGACAAACCTGAACACGTTTAGTAGCGTTCATTCAGATATATGTATATGTATATATGTTATATGTATATGCATACATATAAAGATAGATAGAGACACGGATAGATAGACAGACAGCAGACAGACAGACAGACATATAGATAGATGGATAGATAGATAGATAGATAGATACGGAGGTAGGTAGGTAGGTAGGTACATAGGTAGATATATAGATAGATAGATAGATAGATAGATAGAGCTAAAGAGATAGAGAGAGATAGAGAGAGATAGAGAAATGGATAAATAGATAGAGAGATAGATAGAGAGATTGTTCGTTCGTTCGTTCGTTCTTTCGTTCGTTCGTTCGTTCGTTCGTTTGTTCGTTTGTTTCTTTCTTTCTTTCTTTGTTTCTTTCTTTGTTTGTTTCTTTCTTTCTTTGTTGTTGGCTTGTTGGCTTGTTTCTTTGTTTCTTTGTTTTTTGTTTTATTTTTGTTTTGTTTTGTTTTGTTTTGTTTTGTTTTGTTTTGTTTTTGGACAGAGAAAAAATATGGCGGTGGACGTGGAGGGAACAAACTGTTACATATGCGAGGATCGAAACCTTTAATGATCAGACAACATGCACATGTATTTTTGAAGAGAGTCAGTCAGACAGACAGACAGACAGATGGATAGACAGAGACAAAGAGACAGACAGAGATAGAGAGAAACAGAGACGGATAGACAGAGACAGAGACGGATAGACAGAGACATAGATAGACAGATACAGAGAGAGAGAGACAGACAGAGCGAGACAGAGACAGACAGGCAGAGACAGAGAGAGACAAACAGACAGACAGACAGAGAGCCGGTGGGCTTGGAGAGAAGAAAATGTTAATGACTAGGCAACATTACATGTTACAGTAAACTAGAAACAAGATATACGAAAATATTCTTTAAAAACACGCGCACACATTTTCAAGCATAGTGGCAAATGACTGGGAAACATTTGACGTGCCACTGAAACCGAAACACCTGGTTGCTCTTTTGGATAAAAAAAATTCCTTTTGTGTGCGTCTGGCCTATCTTTCCCACTCTGCATTTATATCTGAGTCTATTTCTCCCTGTGTTTGTGTTTCCCTAGATCTTTTTCTCTTAATTGAATCCTAACTGAAACCCGAATCTGAATCCTGACCTTACCCCTAGTGTGAATCCTATTCTCACCCTCGGCTATACCTAATAATCCTAAGCCCTAGTCACAGTCTGAATCCTGTTCTCACTCTGGGCTATACCTAGTAATCCTAAGCCCTTGCCACAGTCTGAATCCTGTTCTCACTCCAGGCTATACCTAGTAATCCTAAGCCCTAGCCACAGTCTGAATCTTGTTCTCACTCCGGGCTATACCTAATAATCCTAAGCCCTACCCACAGTCTGAATCCTTTCTCACTCTGGGCTATACCTAATAATCCTAAGCCCTACCCACAGTCTGAATCCTTTCTCACTCCGGGCTATACCTAATAATCCTAAGCCCTACCCACAGTCTGAATCCTTTCTCACTCCGGGCTATACCTAATAATCCTAAGCCCTACCCACAGTCTGAATCCTTTCTCACTCCGGGCTATACCTAATAATCCTAAGCCCTAGCCACAGTCTGAATCCTGTTCTCACTCTGGGCTATATCCAGTAATCCTAAGCCCTAGCCACAGTCTGAATCCTGTTCTCACTCTGGGCTATACCTAATAATCCTAAGCCCTAGCCACAGTCTGAATCCTGTTCTCACTCTGGGCTATACCTAATAATCCTAAACCCTAGCCATAGTCTGAATCCTGTTCTCACTCCGGGCTATACCTAATAATCCCAAGCCCTAGCCACAATCTGAATCCTGTTCTCACCCTCAGCTACACCTAATAATCCTAAGCCCTAGCCACAGTCTGAATCCTGTTCTCACCCTCAACTATACCTAATAATCCCAAGTCCTAGCCACAGTTTGAATCCTGTTCTCACTCTGGGCTATACCTAATAATCCTAAGCCCTAGCCACAGTCTGAATCCTGTTCTCACTCCGGGCTATACCTAATAATCCCAAGCCCTAGCCACAATCTGAATCCTGTTCTCACCCTCAGCTATACCTAATAATCCTAAGCCCTAGCCACAGTCTGAATCCTGTTCTCACCCTCAGCTATATCTAATAATCCTAAGCCCTAACCACAGTCTAAATCCTGTTCTCACCCTCAGCTATACCTAATAATCCCAAGCCCTAGCCACAGTCTGAATCCTGTTCTCACTCCGGGCTATACTAATAATCCTAAGCCCTAGCCGCAGTCTGAATCCTGTTCTCACTCCGGGCTATACCTAATAATCCTAAGCCCTAGCCACAGTCTGAATCCTGTTCTCACTCCGGCTATACCTAATAATCCTAAGCCCTTGCCACAGTCTGAATCCTGTTCTCACTCCGGTTATACCTAATAATCCTAACCCCTAGCAACTCAGGCTCGGAAGAACACATGAGTTGCTGGGAGTATGTGTATTGACTGGCATGGAGGAACCACAGACCGAAAAGAACATAATATCATAATGTGAGACACAAGAACTGATAGACCGCAGAGTGATACAGACGTGGGGGAATTTTACAAACGAAGGAACATAAAAGTAAGTAGTGACATATGACTGTGTGTCAGTGAGTATATGCACACACCTTTGTATACATTTAGAATTGGTCAAAAAAGAATCTGATGCGATTTCTGTTAATCATGGACACTTTCTATTTGTAATATACAGGGTGTTTCAAAAAGAATACGCCAAAATCATTACGCAGTTTTTTCAGGTCTGTAGCATTGTAGTGGACTGAATCAGTGGTTATTTGATAGAGTAGTTATCAAAGTTTGATTGGGTGTCAGTTTCACCGCTGTCGTTAGTATAACTTCCGGTGCAGCTGAATTGTGGGAAGATCAATCAAAATGGCGACTCCTCAGCAGAAGGCGTTTTGCGTGCTTGAGTTCGCGAAAACAAACGCCATTGTCACGGTGCAACGTGCTTTCAGAACAGAATTCGGCATTGATCCGCCCCATCATGAGAGCATTCGACGGTGGGTTAGACAGTTTAAAGAGAGTGGGTGTCTGTGCAAAGGAAAGAGTCCTGGAAGACCACGTGTTACAGAGGAGCAAGTGGAGAGGATTCATGATGCATTTGAGAGCAGCCCACGTAAGTCCGTATGTCGAGCAAGTCTTCAGCTTGCCATCCCTCATACCACTGTCTGGCGTGTGTTAAAGAGACGATTACACATGAAACCATATAAACTAAGCCTCGTCCAAGCACTTACTAATGATGACAAGGTGATGCGGAGGACATTCTGTGAGTCAATGCTGGAGATGGAGGAAGGTGATGAAACTCTCTTTTCACGTTTAGTTTTTAGTGACGAAGCGACTTTCCATTTGAGCGGCACAGTCAATCGTCACAATGTGCGCATTTGGGAACATGAAACTGTTGA
>CM060310.1:58216307-58221307 GCA_030674185.1 Monoplex corrugatus
TTCTTTTTGAGACAATCAACATATGTATACATGCATTGAAACATTAGGCATTTGATGTGCTACTGAAACTGAACTATTTCATTAGTCTTTTTGTTTTGTGTGGAGAATCAGATATTAGGTTCCATAATCTGTATTAATGATAAACTGAAATGTTTGCTCTTTTGCTGTTGCTGTATTGCTTTGTTCATGTCAGTGTTGTATTAACTGATTTGGAAGTGAGCAATCCTGTTCCTTGTCGGGGAATTCTTAGTGTTTTCCAACGCTTTTGCTTCCCCAAAACGTATTTTGTCATGCCTTTGTCTTTTTCCCATCTGAGCTTGTGTTTTGTGAGAGGCTTTAGACTGAGGAAACAAAATTCTAATGAAACTTAGAGAAGAGACAAAATGCGAAATCAAACCCTTGGAACTGACCGAGTCATGGCACTCTGCCAAAAGAAACAGCGTCTACACCTCATCTGCATATGATTAATTATCTTATCATTCCTCTACTCTTCTAGCCCCTTGACCCCGAGTTCATTGCACTTGATTGTCAGTACTCTGTGCAAGCAACACGCTGGGGAAAAAAGAGACAAGAACTGATTTATTCTTTTCACTCATTCACCTGCTCTTTTTCCACATGCTCTGATGCCACCCTTTTTAATCTGGCATTCATTTTGAGCCCAGCTTATTCCAGTCAGCCATGACTCGTGCACTTATCTTGAGTGCATTCCCTTTCATTCACTGGGGGGCTTATTTCAGCAAGCAAAACGGAAGAAACAGTTGGAACTTATGACGAAATGGAGGATCTTCAAGTCTGCATTAGAATTGTAGCTAGAGTTCAAAGATTTGTCATTAGTGTCAAAGACTGTTTTCTTTTTTATGTGTTTTCTTCAATCGTATTTCTCTGCTTCTATTTGCATGGTAGTATGAAAAGAAGGTAGTAAAAGGTAATACGCTCGACTGTATATGCTCGTTAATGATTTGGTTAATCATGGCAATGGCTGGTGTATGAAAATATAAAAATACCAGCATGCACGGCCACGAAAAATGCAGTCAGTACAACAGCTTGAGCTCTCTGTGCTCTGCTGGAAAGTCAGATTATGTGTAACGCACCCTGAATGAAATGAGTTTGGAAAAGAGCACTATACAATAATGATTTATATATAATAAGTTCGACTGTATATGCTCGTTAAAGATTCGGTAAATCGTGTCCGTGGCTGGTTTATGAAAACATGACAATATCCAGATTGTACGACCACAAAAATGCAGTCTGCATAACAGCTTGAGTATTGTGTACTCTGCCAGAAGGTCAGATTATGTGTAACGCAGCAGTATACAAAGATGATTTTCATGCGATCGAGGAAAACAAGTGTTAAATTGTATGAAAATTCAGTGCTGTGTGCTTTGGACAATCTTTGAAAATTCAGTGCTGTGTGCTTTGGACAATCTTTGAAAATTCAGTGCTGTGTGCTTTGGACAATCTTTGAAAATTCAGTGCTGTGTGCTTTGGACAATCTTTATTTTTCACACGAGATGGTTCAGTGATATGAACATTCATGGCTTGTTGGTTGGTTGGTTGGTTGGTCGGTTGGTTGGTTGGTTGGTCGGTTGGTCGGTTGGTTGGTCGGTTGGTCGGTTGGTCGGTCGGTCGGTCGGTCGGTCGGTTGGTTGGTTGGTGGTGGTTGGTTGGTTGGATGGTTGGTTGGTTGGTTGGTTGGTTGGTTGGTTGGTTGGTTGGTTGGTTGGTTGGTTGGTTGGTTGGTTGGTTGGTTGGTTGGTTGGTTGTTGGTTGGTTGGTTGGTTGGTTGGTTGGTTGGTTGGTTGGTTGGTTGGTTGGTTGGTTGGTTGGTTGGTCGGTTGGTGGTTGGTGGGGTGGGTGGGTGGGTGGTTTGGATGGGCTGGTCTGTCGGTCGGTTGACTGATTGGCTGGTCGATTGGCTGGTTGGTTTCATTTAACGTATAGTTGAGAAACAGAATATATGTATGTATGTATGCATGTATGTATATATGTATGTATGTATGTATGTATGTATGTATGTATGTATGTATGTATGTATGTATGTATCTATCTATCTATCTATCTATCTATCTACCTATCTATCTATCTATCTATCTTCTGTCTTTCTATCTATCAATCTATATATATATATGTATATATATATATATATCTACATATATATTTATATATATATACACATATATATATGCATATGTGTATGCATACATATGTATATATATACATATATATAATGTATGTATGTATGTATGTATGTTGTGTATACTGTATATGTAGAGAGACACACACACACAGATAGAGAGAGGGAGAGAGAGTGAAAGCGAGACAGACAGATAGATACAGACAGACAGACAGATACACACACACACACACACACACACACACACACACACACACACACACACACACACACACACACACAGATAGAGAGTGACAGAGAAAGAGAGAAGCATAATGCAGCTGGTGTAAAATGCAGACATGTTTTATCTCAAAACTAGAAATTTTGTTTGCGTAAAGAGTCGTTCGTTGTGTCAATGAGGCAACGATAAAAATTAATGAATAATTTCTCTGGAGGGATACGAATTGTTCTGTTTTTGAATAACCCATAGTGGACAAATTTAAATTGATCAATTAGGCATCTGCTATAAAATATTGTTAATGAGGTACATAAAGAAAAAATGAAGAAGACATGGAAACGACTGGACCATATCATTTGAAAGAAGAGAACCATCCTGTGCCATGATTATCATCTAGAAAGAGAAGCAATGTCAGGTAGAGATGTAAGATATTGAAAGACATAGAGAATGAGCTATCCTCCATCGCTCTCCAGACATTTCATTGAGACATTTCATTGACGATTCGTACGTCCATACAAAAGGGCAGTTGCAAACAAAGCAGTGAATGTGAAATGACACAGCAGCTGAAGTGTCTTATTTACATGATGCGGAAATGCGAAAGCTTTTTAGAAAACCGATATCCACATGTCTATTTTTGGTGAGTGTTTTTTGTTGTTGTTGTTGTTTTGTTTTTTTTCAGTTTGTATGTGTTTTCCAAAACAAATGTGACTGCCCCCGTTCAAGTAAACAGGAACTAGAAGAAAAAAAAGAGACGAAAAAAGAATCAGAACACGTATTTAATAGAACCAGACAAGATAGGCGCCTGTCTTGTCTGAGTGTATTAAATACGGGTTCTGATTCTTTTTTCGTGTGTTTTTTTCTGGTTTCCCGTATACGTGTTTTTTTTTTTTCATACAAGAAAAGCAAGATGATGGTCTGGTTTGGCAATTTTTTCATCTTTTATTCTATTTTTACCGTTGGTATGGATTTCTGTCTTTAGTTTTCCTGTTCTTCAACATTTTGTGATTTATTTATTCATTTTTACACCTTCGACAAAAGCATACTCCTCTGTCATGACTGAGCTTCAGAATCAGGTAACATCAGAAAACGTTTCCAAAGGAAGAAAGTGTTTGAACAAAACTTACTGAAGCCTTGCCGTTAGGAGAGAGTAAATGTATGTACAATACGCACTGGACATGGTAATATCAAAAGAAATATGTCCTGGAAGCGCCTTTCAAAGGAAAGGAAATATCGCCCTCAATTCCTGCAACACCAGACGCCTGTTGAAAAACAAAACTGGAGTGTTTAAGCGCGTTAATTACACGCAAAACATTTCATATAGTCATTGGATTCAACTTCAAAACGAAACGGTACGACAAGTAATCAAAGAAATGAGAACCCCTACAGACTAAGCATACCTTGACGAATTCCCTCTCCTCTTTGAAGTCTCGCAATCAAAAAGATATTACAAATGTTTCACTCATGATGTTCATCTCGTCAAAAGAAACGGACAGGAAAGCTATCTATTTGCAGTGTCTATAAAAATAGTTCTTCGCTACTTCTGTAAAATGTAATCTTTAAATATCATTATGATACATTTTTGTTTTTATAATATCAGTCAATTTTACTACTTCTGTAAAATGTCATCTTTAAACATCAATATGATACATTTTCTTACAATATCAGTCAATTTTACTACTTCTGTAAAATGTAAGCTTTAAACATCAATATGATACATTTTTATAATATCAGTCAATATTGACTCTTTTGCTACTTCTGTAAAATATTATCTTTGAATATCAATGTGACACATTCTTTACAATATCAATGAATATTAAGTCTTTTCCTACGTCTGTAAAATATCATCTTTAAATATCAGTATGATACATTCTTTATAATATTGATGAATATCATCTCTTTCATTTCATTCTCGATACTAATGTGATCAAATGAATAGCGATGATTCAAGAGAGGGCATCGGTTTTGTTGTTGTTGGTTTTTTGTTGTTGTTTTGTTTGTTTGTTTTTTTGTTTGTTTGGTTTTTTTGTTTGTTTCTGTTTTTGGTTGGGTTTTTTTTGGGGGGGCGGGGGTGAGTAAATCTAGTGACTGCCATAGAATATATTCCATGAAATGACCAATGCAAAAAATTTGAACTACTTGTTTGTCTTATTCTAACTTTTGGTTCTTTCGTTTAGAAGAAAAGACCAAAACAACAGGAAAAAAATGTCAGTGAAGTATCATTCTTAATACTCTGTATAAATAAGTGCAGATATGCCCACATGATTATAATAATATTTACTACTATTAACATTTTCAAGAGGATGTTTGTATATACGTGGGTGTGTGTGTATGTGTGTGTGTGTGTGTGTGTGTGTGTGGTTGTGTGTGTGTATGTGTGTGTGTGTGTATGTATGTATGTGTGTGTGTATGTGTATGTGCGTGGGTGTATGAGTGTGTGTGCGTATGCGTGTGTATGTGCCTATGTGTGTGTGTGCGTGTGTGTGTGTGTATGCGTGCGTGTGTGCATATGTGTGTGAGTGTGTGTAAATGTGGTGTGTGTGCATATTTGTGTGAGTGTGTGTAAGTGTATGTGTGGTGTGTGTGTGTGTGTGTGTGTGTGTGTGTGTGTGTGTGTGTGTGGTGTGTGTGTGTGTGAGTGTGTGTGCATGT
>CM060310.1:58226307-58246307 GCA_030674185.1 Monoplex corrugatus
TCATCACGTTTTGTGTAAAATGTTCAGACAATCAGAAAGTTTCATCACGTTTTGTGTAAAATGTTCAGACAATCAGAAAGTTTCATCACGTTTTGTGTAAAATGTTCAGACAATCAGAAAGTTTCATCACGTTTTGTGTAAAATGTTCAGACAATCAGAAAGTTTCATCACGTTTTGTGTAAAATGTTCAGACAATCAGAAAGTTTCATCAGGTTTTTGTGTAAAATGTTCAGACAATCAGAAAGTTTCATCAGATTTTGTGTAAAATGTTCAGACAATCAGAAAGTTTCATCACGTTTTGTGTAAAATTTCAGACAATCGGAAAGTTTCATCACGTTTTGTGTAAAATGTTCAAGCAATCGGAAAGTTTCATCACGTTTTGTGTAAAATGTTCAGACAATCAGAAAGTTTCATCAGGTTTTGTGTAAAATGTTCAGACAATCAGAAAGGTTCATCACGTTTTGTGTAAAATGTTCAGACAATCAGAAAGTTTCATCAGGTTTTGTGTAAAATGCTCAAACAATCGGAAAGTTTCATCACGTTTTGTGTAAAATGTTCAGACAATGGGGAAGTTTCATCACTTTCTGTGTGAAATGTTCAGACGATGGGGAAAGTTTCATCACTTTCTGTGTGAAATGTTCAGACGATGGGAATGTTTCATCGCTTTTTGTGTGAAATGTTCAGACAATAGGAAAGTTTCATCGCATTTCGTGGAAGGTCTTGAGACAGAGGAAATGATTTATCAGATCTTTTTCTACTTTTGGCAACTACCAGCCAGATGAATTATAACATTGCTTGTTCTCAGCTCCTAATTCCACTCTCCCGGCCTCATATTCGAATCGCCTAGGGGTAAGGGCCAGAGTCAGCACCTCTCAGAAAGAATTATTAGATTTAAAAAAAAATATATTTGGATATTGCCATTTATACTTTTTATACGCAACATCTACCTCCATGTTAAACAAGGTAATTGATGGCTGGGTCTGAATGGGTCATGCAACGCATGGACAGCCCCCTTTGCTTGAAGAAATGACTGTCAATTGGCGTCTAGGGCTTGGGAGATGAGTGTACCAAGAGTGATGAGGGATTGGCGCTCCGGGTTCCATCCGCACCCTCCTGGTGTTTCTTGTTAACATCTGCGAGTACTATTTTTAGCCAGGCAGGTTTGACAAGAGTCCATCACTCTACAGCAGTGCTTTGTAACTGCTGCGATCTTTCGGGAGGGACTGAGTGTAGGAAGTGACTATTACTGGCACAGAGTAGGCCTATCGAATCTAGGTCAATCTGTAAGCTATACTTCATTGTGTGCCTGTGGCTCGCCACAGGATGGGTGAAGGTGGTGTGGAGAGTGGAAGGGGAAGGACAGATGCGCGCTATTAATTAGCTGGCAGGGTAGAACCAACAATTAGTGGCCGGCTAAGGTGGCTCGGATTTGGGCGCCTTGGCGTGAGAGGGTGTGTGTGTTGTGTGCGTGTGTTTCTTCGATTCCGTGGATGACCAACGAATTTGTCTTTTATGATGTTGAATATTGTAATTGTTGTGAGGCGTGAGTGTGATTGTGTGTATAGCCAAAACATTTTCCTTGTGTCTGTGCACTGGGCTGAAATAAAATCTTGTTATCTTGTTATCTTGTTAACTACATGTATGTGCAAATGTGGAACTACGTTTACGCGAGTAGAGTGTGACAGATCTGTGATGACATAGTGTTGACTGATTATTTTATGTGGCAAGATATTTTCCATAGTTAGATCGATTTGTTCGGAGTATTAGCTACTGTAGGTTTCCTGTGTTTGGGCTTGAGATTTTTTACATGTGGGTAATGTTTTGTCTCGTTGGGTAAAGGCTGGTGTGTGTGTGTTTGTTTGTTTGTGTGTGTGTGTGTGTGTGTGTGTGTGTGTGTGTGTGTGTGTGTGTGTGTTTGTGTGTGTGTGTGTATGTGTTTGTGTGTGTGTTTGTGTGAGAGAAAGGGAGAGAGGGAGTGAGAGAGAGAGAGTTTGTGTGTGTGTGTGTGTGTGTGTGTGTGTGTGTGTGTGAGAGAGAGAGAGAGAGAGAGAGAGAGAGAAAGAGAAAGTAAGTGTGTGCGTGTTTGTGTGTGTGAGAGGTTTACCTTTTAACAAGTTTTAATATATTTCTAGAGTTTTATTCATGATCCACGTTGAGTTATGCGTGTTTGTGTCACAATGATAACTGTGTATTGTGTGCGTGCGTGCGTGCGTACATGTGTTCGTGTGTGTGTGTTTGTGTGTACGTGTATGCCTGTCTGACTATGTCATGTATGTCTGCGAGTGTGTGAGTGTGTGTGGTCTGTGTGTGTGTCTGTCTGTATGTGGACGACTATAGTTGGCAAACTCCACCGTGATTACGTTATAAAAGATGATTCCGGTCATAAATTCAGATCACTCTTCAACACATAAACTTGGCACAGACCATCAACAGAAATCTGGAACTGTCCAAGTCTGCACTTTAGCAGACCTCATAAGTCACTAAGGCAGTTAATTTTACTATTCTTGGTTGAGCGCTAAGAACCAAAAATGAAAGCAAAGAAACAGAAAGAAGGCAAATTCTCAAACAACAGGTGTTTTTTTCTTTTTTTATCTCATCAGCTAAACAGATTTTACAGAAACTCAGTGACCAGGTGCTATGTCTTTCAAACAAAATTCACAATATCTTTTGCAGCAGATACAAACGATAATTCAAGAAGAAACAAAACCACAAAGGTTTGCAAGGTCCAAGCTTGTCTTTTTCAGTTTCGGTTTTAATTTCTTAAGGAAAAAAAAACAGCATTAAAAAAAGGTTTGTAAGGACCTATTTTGTTTTAGTCAGCTTCAGTTTCATTTTCTCAAGATGGCTGACGTCATCGAAGCCATCTTAATGGATCATCATCATCAGGTGCCCTTCCGAATGGCGTTGGCGATCATGGACTTCCATCTGTCTCTATCTCTTGTTGCCCCTAGCATCTCTTCCACCCCCCTCGTCCCCAGCCACTCTGCAAGTCCGTCCAGCATTTTCTCCCTGGGTCTACCCGGTGCTCTCTTTCCCTCCAGCTTTCCCGTTGTGACCAGGCGCTCCAAATCCCCCTTCCTCATAAAATGGCCTATAAATGCTGCCTGTCTTTTCTTAATCTTCCTTATGAGTGATCTACTTGTGTCTGCTTCCATCAAGACTGTCTCATTTGTTTTCTTTGCTGTCCATGGAACTCTCAACATTCTTCTTAGAAACCACATCTCCGTATAACTCCGATAAATCCTTGAGGTCCTACTTAGCGTATGGGTTCTAAATCTGTCCTTGTATCAATCTTTCATCGAAACATTGCATTGTATATTATATTGTATATTGTAGCGAAATGATTTTCTTCAATGAAAGACAATGCGCCTGAAAACCAAAGAGAGGACATTGGTCAATGACGACATGAAGAAGGAGGTAGCCTTACAGTGATCTGAGGCTTGGCAAAAATCATCAGATCGATTACTGGTTTTGTTTTCAGGTAGGTTGGGAAAGCAAAGAATTAATCGCTGAAGCATTCAGGGATTGTTTGCAGTCAGTCAGCGTCTTCTATTGGTGAAGATCTTTACTGGCCGATGGTGAATGTTCAAACGATAGGAAAGTCTGATCAGTTCTTGTAGAAGGTGTTGGGGAAATGGAAAAAGTATTATTATTTCTTGTTTCTACTCATATCACCCAGATGTGGTATCACACTGTTTTCATTGAGATGAAAAATGAATAGGGGGCGTGTGACTGTTCTTTAGAGGGTTGTCTTCCTTTCTAGACGTGTGTGTATGCACGCGTATGTGTGAGTGTATGTGTTGTGTGTGTGTGTGTGTGTGTGTGTGTGTGTGTGTGTGTGTGTGTGTGTGTGTGTGTGTGTGTGTGTGTGTTCGTTCGTTCGTTCTTTAATTTAACGTCTTTCACTATAAGTGATATTAGACGGTGTGTGTGTGTGTGTGTGTGTGTGTGTGTGTGTGTGTGTGTGTGTGTGTGTGTGTGTGTGTGTGTGTGTGTGTGTGTGTGCGTGTGTGTGTGTGTGTATGTGTGTTGTGTGTGTGTGTGTGTGTGTGTGTACATGCGTGTGTGTGTGTGTGTACATGTCTGTGATGCTTGTAGTACGTGTGTGTGTGTGTGTGTGTGTGTGTGTGTGTGTGTGTGTGTGTGTGTGTGTGTGTGTGTGTGTGTGTGTGTTGCGTGCGTGGACGCAAATAGACAGGAGTGCTGTGATATGCTGAGTGTCAAACTTGATGTGATGTTTATTATTCATGATTCTCTCTCTCTCTCTCTCTCTCTCTCTCTCTCTCATCTCTCCTCTCTCTCTCTCTCTCTCTCCTCTCGCTCTCTCTCTCTCTCTCTCTTCTCTCTCTCTCGTCTTTCTCTCTCTTCTCTTTCTCTCTCTCTCTCTCTCTTCTTCTCTCTCTACTCTTTTCTCTCTCTCTCTCTTCTCTCTCTTTCTGTGTATATGAGTGAGAGAGAGAGAGCGCGCGCGCGCGCGTGTGTGTGTGTGGTGTGTGTGTGTGTGGTTATGTGTGTAACTGCATGTCATGATTTTGTAATGCGTAGTTTTTGACTTAGACAGGATTAGTCATTCTTTGGGATGAAACTGGATATGAAACATACCCATGAATGTACATCTACCTACACCGTACGTGACAAAACTTCTCTCTCAGCTTGCAGAATATCAATTACACACGTTTAAAGTTCTGTAAGTCATGTCAGTGGTTGGCTTATGGAAACATGAAACCACTCAGCATGCAAGCAACGGCAAGGCTGAAAAATATAGCTGTTACCTACTTTTATCGTTGGAAAACTTAGTATTATGATCTTGATCATTATCTCTTTCTCTTTCCTTCTGTGTTTCTCTCTCTCTTTCTTTCCTTTTCTCCTCCCTTTCTTTTTCTCCTCTTTCTCTCTCTCTCTCTCTTCTCTGTCCTTCCCTCTGTCTGTCTGTCAATCTGTCTGTCTGTCTGTCCTCTCTCTCTCTCTCTAAAACCCACACACACACACAGACACACACACAACACAACACACACAACACAGACACACACACACGACACACACACACACACACACACAGAGACACACACACACAAGACACACACACACAGACACACACACACACACACACACACACACACACACACACACACACACACACACACACACACACACACACAAAATCTCTCGATGTCTGCTCTTTAGACAGTTTCTCCTTCTTCTTCAAAGAGAAGCAGCAACAGGAGTGTCATAGAGTGGAGAGGAAGAGAGAGTAGTAGTGTTGTTGTCTCTAAAATAAAACCACGCATCTCTTGCCGTTTTCTTTTTGATTATTAGTCGAACAATAGGACACCTCAATCCCCTGAAACACACCTGAGGTTATTTTTGTGACTGGTCCAGAACAGACAAACGCGGAAAATCTTCGTTGCCACCCTTACAAACTAATGACATAATGGACATTTAGTGACTAAGTTATTGCTCGTATCGTCTAATACCATTTACCCAGCCTAATACTTGAATTGCCTCTCGATCAGAGCCAGAGTTTTTGATACCATTTACTCAGCCTAGTACTTGAATTACCTCTCTCTGTCTCTCTGTTTCTGTCTCTGTCTTTCTGTCTCTCTGTCTCTCTCTGTCTCTCTTACTTCTCCATTGTATTGACTCATATCTCTTTGATTTTCTTCTCTGTAGTTTAGCCTTCAATCGACCAATTTTGCTACCTTTTTTTTTTTTTTTTTTTTCCTCTATCATCCTTCTGACTCTCTTTTTTCTACCTCCATATTATCTTGAGTAGCTTAGCTGTCTGATCTCTCTGATATTTAGACATAGTCTTTACTATCTTCA
Source organism: Monoplex corrugatus (assembly GCA_030674185.1). Classification (NCBI taxonomy): domain Eukaryota; kingdom Metazoa; phylum Mollusca; class Gastropoda; order Littorinimorpha; family Ranellidae; genus Monoplex; species Monoplex corrugatus. The sequence continues at coordinate 58,232,131 of CM060310.1, forward strand.
GGTGTCTGTAGTTTCTTTTTTCTCGTCTCATCCTTCTTTTTCTCTTCAATCTCTGCTCTCTGTTCTATCCACACACTCACCCTACCACACACATCATGCACGGCACGTCACTGCCACACAACAATCAAAGACAACAATCACCACACCATAACACACATTCACACATGCTTTCTCACACACACACACACACACCCCCCCCCCCCCCCCCCCCCCCCCCACTCCCCACACACACACACACACACACACCACCACGCACACACACACACACACACACACACACACACACACACACACACCACACTTGTTTTTAAGAGAAAATAGTTAGTGTATTCTTTGTTGCTTTGAATTATGTCACTTTTACTTGGTGTGCAACTTCATTTGTAGCAAGAAATGTGAGCCTTTCTGCGCCCAAGATTAAACCTAATAATAATAATAATAATAAAGTACATTTTAGGACGCTTGTTCCCTTGGAGAGCTCCAGGTGCCATTACAATTTCTTAAGAAGGCAAGAATATTTACACACTCATCCACAAAACTGCTCATCCGCACGCAAGTATATATACACTTATCACCATAAAAGTATACATATAGTATAGATTAAAAGGCTTCAGCACTTAAAACCTATGGCATCGGTTACACCTCATCACTTAAAACCTACGGCGTCCGTTTCACCTGGTGTTAACTTATACATCGGTCAGATGGAGTTTGAACAGGTGGGTCTTAAGCTCAGCCTTACAGACTGACAATGTGGGGGGGGCTTTCTAAGTGACTGGGGGAGTGCGTTATAAATTGAAGGACCAACAAATGAAAAAGAGCGTCTGCCATATTTCTCCAGATGGAATCGCGGAATGGCGAGGTGACCGGCATTTGAAGACCGCAGTGATCTGGATAGCACATATAGGTTCAAGAGATCAGAAATGTATGCAGGGGACAGACCATGAAGAGAACGATAACAGAGTGTTGCCAATTTATACTCCACACGTGCACACACTGGCAGCCAGTGAAGTTACCTGAGAAGTGGTTTGGCATGGTCAAATTTACGCTTGCGGAGAACGATGCGCAGCATGATTCTGGGCTTTCTGAAGCCTGTCAAACAAGCAGTCAGGGAACCAGCAAACAGTGAGTTACAGTAGTCCATTCTGGACAACACGAAGGCAGACTGAGTTTCTTTGCAGCCTCTACAGACAGAAAAGGACGAATATGACCAATGCGGGGCAATTCTAAATAAATGGATTTGCACAGCTTGTATATGTGGGTTTCCATGGTGAGAGAACTGTCAGTATGCACGCCTAGATTGCGGACAGTTTGAGAAAACTCAATTCTGGTGCCATTGAGGGAAAGTGAAGTAACGTTTGAGACCATTTTGAGTTTGTGACCAGTTCCAGCTGGTATGACTTCAGTCTTTTCATCATTCATCTTAAGCTTATTTACAGTCATCCACTTCTTCACTGATTCTATCGTCTCCTGTGCCGTTTCAAGGACTTGTGAAAACTAAGCAGGAGGGGCAGATTGTTGCATTGTGTGTCATCTGAGAACATGTGATAATGGACACCAAACCGTCTGATGACCTGACTCAGTGACTGTACATACATAGTAAACAAAACAGGCCCAGGAACGGAGCCCTGGGGCACACTATAGTTAAGTGTGGTTGCCTTTGACTTGTGACCCTGAGCAACAACTGTCTGAGTGCGCTCCTGCAAGTAAGATGCAAACCACCTCAGAACTGTTCCTGAAAGGCCAAATGCAGGAAGCTGGTGGATAGGGTTAGGGAATCAAATGGTTAATCATTTTGTTTGCTTTACTCGCATGGTTGACAATGCAGGCTGCTGGTAGGAAACAGTTTGGGAGTCAAAGGGTTAACAAAGATTAGATGAAGTAAGTTGTTCTTAACGCCTTGTCAATTTTCTTTTGGGTTTTGGCTGTATTATGTATTTATCAAAGATTGGATGAAGTAAGTTGTTCTTAACGCCTTGTCAGTTTTCTTTTAGGTTTTAGCCAGTCTAATCTACCTCTAGGCTTTGTGAAGGCAGTGGATTTGGGAATGGGTACTGTTGCGTTTCTCTTGGTTAAAATTTGATGTGTGTGTGTGTGTGTGTGCGTGCGTGCGTGCGTGGTGCGTGTGTGTGTTGTGTTGTGTGTGTGTGTGTGTGTGTGTGTGTGTGTGTGTGTGTGTGTGTGTGTGTGTGTGTGTGTGTGGTGGGCTAGAACTCCAAACTGATGCACGTTGGCAGCTAAAGGTTTGCTCACCAAGAAAGACATCTACGCATTTCATACACTGCATGATACACTGAATCAAAAAGATGAAAAATGTAGCATGATCAAAGGCATGGAAGTTATTCTTTGATTCTATCTTTTAAAAAATATAATACAAACAACTCCTGAAGATTCTTGTATATAAATGGCTCTTGCAAGTTTTCATCCTATTATCCAGATTGTTTGTGCGGTATGCATACTGCTATGCGTCCCACCCAGCCACAAGACTTGGGGTCTTAATAACATGAAATGAGTCTCTGTTATTTGATAAGTGTAACACATTCAGAGAGGGATCCTCTTTCCCTATGTAACGAAAAATAACACGCACTTCACCAAGAGAATGTCTTAAAGAGGGCTGAAAATTTGTTACATCAGTGAAAGGAGGAGTCTGCAGATTAAGAGTTTTTTCCTTCCTGATCAGTAATGGTTTAAATTCCAATGAGCGATTCAATATAAGAAATCTTGAGAAATAGTTTTACCGCAGCTGCAGTTTGAACTGGTAAACCTATGAAACAACAGATAATAAATATGATGGGTCTGTAACTTTGCAAACCCCAAAACAATTAGATAAAAAAAAAACATCGAAGAATAATATTCTAAATGATACTTTCTTTCCCACCAGTGTATTTGTTTGGCAGAACTATTTAGAAAATACTGCCAGCAACTTCATTACTAGGTTGTTGATTTTTTTCAACAAAAAAATTTTAAAAAAAGAACTACAGGAAGCACATTTCTAGGATTTTTGTCTTTCCTTTTCTTTAATCTTCAGTCAGCTTGGAAAATTTAGATTCTGATTTTGTCGGACACGTATACAGTGGAATAAATTTAAGACTGTGTAGCAACGTGACTGTAACATGCCGTTTTATTAATATGCCTAGTTGATCAGGAGATTGGAGTTTGGAGTTTGGAGCTTGTTCAAGAAGAATTCATCGCACTCGGACAATTCCATACGCGATCCACCCAAATCTGACAGTAATTACTTTGCAGACTCCTTGACCCTGCGCAAAACCCCGTGCGCTGGCCCTGAACCGAGGAGCAGAAAGGGAGGTGGGGGAGACCTTTGAAACACTAAGCTGGCACCACCAGAATGATGGAAACAATAAGATGGGTAGCAGACAGGCCAGTTTTTAATGTTGCGGGTTGGGACTAAATTCAAGTTTTCAGATCCCGAGTCCACGGCTCTGTGAAAAGAACCAACCAGCACGCAAGAAGCTGATCAGGAGTGTCATGTACAATCTGCGGATCTTCACACTGACCATTGTCACAATTCAAGAGGCATGGGAACATAAGTTATGTCAAAGAAAAGAGAGAGAGATGGATTTGATAAGGAATCCGAAAGTAAACCCAATCTCAGCATCACCCTGCAGTCTCCGCGCACAATAATGAACATACGACACCGAAAGATAGGACAGCGACGCATAACACAGCAAACACACACACACACACACACACACACACACACACACACACACACACACAGAGAAGGAGGGAGAGAGAGAGAAACACACACACACACACACACACACACACAACACACACACACACACACACACACAGACAAACACACACACACACACACACACACACACACACACACACACACACACACAACACACACACACACACACACACACACACAAATCCGAATAGCAAGCCCAAAAGGTGATCCTGCCAACTGATAAGCGTTGCAGGAGGTTTCGATATCAGCAACTGTTTACTTTGTGTGGAAAATTTTCGTGAGGTTTTCTCTCTATTTTCCCTGTTGTGAAAAGTGCCCTGAAACTGGATATTTTTTTTAATTTCTTCATGGAGCTGTCTTGCAAGGAGATATAAACTATGAAAAAATAAATAGTTTTGGATTTGGGTGGCGCGTTTCGTCCTGCTGCAAAAGAATGGAATAAGAGAGTTTGTGGTTCGTTTGTTTGGCTGCTGGTAAAATTGTGGATATGTAAAGTCTGTAGTTGTGCATTTTAAGCTCTGAACTGTTTTTGAATATACCTGTCTTTTTCCCTCTCTCTGTCTCTTTGTCTCTCTCTCTCTCTCTTCTCTGTCTTGTTCTGTCTGTCTCTCTGTCTCTGTCTGTCTGTCTGTCCGTCTCTGTCTCTCTCTCTCTTTTCTCTCTCTCTCTCTCTTGTCTCTCTCTCTGTCTCTCTGTCTCTGTCTTATTGTCTCTGTTTGCCTCATTGTCTCTGTCTGTCTGTCTGTCCGTCTCTATCTGTCTGTCTGTCTCTCTCTCTCTCTCTCTCTCTCTCTCTCGCTCTGTCTGTCTGCCTGTCTGTCTGTCTGTCTGTCTGTCTGTCTCTCTCTCTCTCTCTCTCTCTCTCTCTCTCTCTCTCTCTCTCTCTCTCTTTCCTGTAATGTACATTCCGTCGTCCTCCCATTCCAGAAACCCCACACCAAATGCTACAAATCCATCACTTTGGTCTTTATACATCTTTCATCTGTTGAGCTATTTGTCAAACTACGGATTCTGACCCATTCCAGTTTATAAGCATTGTTTGTGGAAAATCAGTCAACTATGCACAAATTCAGGTAACTGTGATAAAAACTATAAGTGCATGACTTCCCACCACATGAAGATACTAAATTCCAAAGTCAAGTGACTAGATAGAAAGGCAAGAAGTCTAGCTTTAGACCACTCAAGCATCATTATAATGCCCCCCCCTCCCCGTGGGGATACCGGGGGCTCTTTCAGTATAAATAGTATCCCCACCTTCTGGACATTCTGTGCTAGAAATTTCCTCTGTTCTGTACTCTCTTTATTTCTTTCTTCCTCCTTTGATTTCTGTCATTTCTTCCTATCATTTTTCTGCCTTCCTGGTCCATTCACCTGTAGTATTCGATAAAGTCTTACGTACTTTCTCTGAAGACTGATAGGATTGATAATTGGGTACATGTGTTAAGTGCTTTTTGGGTTCTTGTAATAGGAGATGTGCGGAAGCAATTTTAGGTGATTTTGGCCCGTTTTTATGTATGTTTTAGTGTCCTTGGTCATGTTTAAATTTGTATTCAGGTGTATTTTTTTAATCCCCTGTGTGATGAATTGGACGGAGTGGTTAACCCCAGGTGCGTCTCCTTGGATTGTGTGCGCGATTGCATTGATATGTGTACTTAATTTTCTTTTCCTTTTTCTTTTTACTGTTGTGCTTTGAACTGGTTATAGCCTTGATACGGTTCTACGCAGTCGGCTAGGCATTAAACAACAATAAAATAACAAGCTTCATTATAATTTACTGGTCGTACATACGTAGCCTTTCATTAATAGAGAACCACTTCAATACATCTTTTTTGATGTGAAATTGCATGTATTCTTGCTGTAAATGAAAGCTGGGATTATCAAACAACTTTTTGTTGTCAAATATCAGAGTGATAAAGATATCTCCTTTAGAGCAAACCCCCCCCCCCCCCCCCCCCCCCCCCCCCCCCCCCCCCCCCCCCCCCCCCCCCCCCCCCCCCCCCCCCCCCCCCCCCCCCCCCCCCCCCCCCCCCCCCCCCCCCCCCCCCCCCCCCCCCCCCCCCCCCCCCCCCCCCCCCCCCCCCCCCCCCCCCCCCCCCCCCCCCCCCCCCCCCCCCCCCCCCCCCCCCCCCCCCCCCCCCCCCCCCCCCCCCCCCCCCCCCCCCCCCCCCCCCCCCCCCCCCCCCCCCCCCCCCCCCCCCCCCCCCCCCCCCCCCCCCCCCCCCCCCCCCCCCCCCCCCCCCCCCCCCCCCCCCCCCCCCCCCCCCCCCCCCCCCCCCCCCCCCCCCCCCCCCCCCCCCCCCCCCCCCCCCCCCCCCCCCCCCCCCCCCCCCCCCCCCCCCCCCCCCCCCCCCCCCCCCCCCCCCCCCCCCCCCCCCCCCCCCCCCCCCCCCCCCCCCCCCCCCCCCCCCCCCCCCCCCCCCCCCCCCCCCCCCCCCCCCCCCCCCCCCCCCCCCCCCCCCCCCCCCCCCCCCCCCCCCCCCCCCCCCCCCCCCCCCCCCCCCCCCCCCCCCCCCCCCCCCCCCCCCCCCCCCCCCCCCCCCCCCCCCCCCCCCCCCCCCCCCCCCCCCCCCCCCCCCCCCCCCCCCCCCCCCCCCCCCCCCCCCCCCCCCCCCCCCCCCCCCCCCCCCCCCCCCCCCCCCCCCCCCCCCCCCCCCCCCCCCCCCCCCCCCCCCCCCCCCCCCCCCCCCCCCCCCCCCCCCCCCCCCCCCCCCCCCCCCCCCCCCCCCCCCCCCCCCCCCCCCCCCCCCCCCCCCCCCCCCCCCCCCCCCCCCCCCCCCCCCCCCCCCCCCCCCCCCCCCCCCCCCCCCCCCCCCCCCCCCCCCCCCCCCCCCCCCCCCCCCCCCCCCCCCCCCCCCCCCCCCCCCCCCCCCCCCCCCCCCCCCCCCCCCCCCCCCCCCCCCCCCCCCCCCCCCCCCCCCCCCCCCCCCCCCCCCCCCCCCCCCCCCCCCCCCCCCCCCCCCCCCCCCCCCCCCCCCCCCCCCCCCCCCCCCCCCCCCCCCCCCCCCCCCCCCCCCCCCCCCCCCCCCCCCCCCCCCCCCCCCCCCCCCCCCCCCCCCCCCCCCCCCCCCCCCCCCCCCCCCCCCCCCCCCCCCCCCCCCCCCCCCCCCCCCCCCCCCCCCCCCCCCCCCCCCCCCCCCCCCCCCCCCCCCCCCCCCCCCCCCCCCCCCCCCCCCCCCCCCCCCCCCCCCCCCCCCCCCCCCCCCCCCCCCCCCCCCCCCCCCCCCCCCCCCCCCCCCCCCCCCCCCCCCCCCCCCCCCCCCCCCCCCCCCCCCCCCCCCCCCCCCCCCCCCCCCCCCCCCCCCCCCCCCCCCCCCCCCCCCCCCCCCCCCCCCCCCCCCCCCCCCCCCCCCCCCCCCCCCCCCCCCCCCCCCCCCCCCCCCCCCCCCCCCCCCCCCCCCCCCCCCCCCCCCCCCCCCCCCCCCCCCCCCCCCCCCCCCCCCCCCCCCCCCCCCCCCCCCCCCCCCCCCCCCCCCCCCCCCCCCCCCCCCCCCCCCCCCCCCCCCCCCCCCCCCCCCCCCCCCCCCCCCCCCCCCCCCCCCCCCCCCCCCCCCCCCCCCCCCCCCCCCCCCCCCCCCCCCCCCCCCCCCCCCCCCCCCCCCCCCCCCCCCCCCCCCCCCCCCCCCCCCCCCCCCCCCCCCCCCCCCCCCCCCCCCCCCCCCCCCCCCCCCCCCCCCCCCCCCCCCCCCCCCCCCCCCCCCCCCCCCCCCCCCCCCCCCCCCCCCCCCCCCCCCCCCCCCCCCCCCCCCCCCCCCCCCCCCCCCCCCCCCCCCCCCCCCCCCCCCCCCCCCCCCCCCCCCCCCCCCCCCCCCCCCCCCCCCCCCCCCCCCCCCCCCCCCCCCCCCCCCCCCCCCCCCCCCCCCCCCCCCCCCCCCCCCCCCCCCCCCCCCCCCCCCCCCCCCCCCCCCCCCCCCCCCCCCCCCCCCCCCCCCCCCCCCCCCCCCCCCCCCCCCCCCCCCCCCCCCCCCCCCCCCCCCCCCCCCCCCCCCCCCCCCCCCCCCCCCCCCCCCCCCCCCCCCCCCCCCCCCCCCCCCCCCCCCCCCCCCCCCCCCCCCCCCCCCCCCCCCCCCCCCCCCCCCCCCCCCCCCCCCCCCCCCCCCCCCCCCCCCCCCCCCCCCCCCCCCCCCCCCCCCCCCCCCCCCCCCCCCCCCCCCCCCCCCCCCCCCCCCCCCCCCCCCCCCCCCCCCCCCCCCCCCCCCCCCCCCCCCCCCCCCCCCCCCCCCCCCCCCCCCCCCCCCCCCCCCCCCCCCCCCCCCCCCCCCCCCCCCCCCCCCCCCCCCCCCCCCCCCCCCCCCCCCCCCCCCCCCCCCCCCCCCCCCCCCCCCCCCCCCCCCCCCCCCCCCCCCCCCCCCCCCCCCCCCCCCCCCCCCCCCCCCCCCCCCCCCCCCCCCCCCCCCCCCCCCCCCCCCCCCCCCCCCCCCCCCCCCCCCCCCCCCCCCCCCCCCCCCCCCCCCCCCCCCCCCCCCCCCCCCCCCCCCCCCCCCCCCCCCCCCCCCCCCCCCCCCCCCCCCCCCCCCCCCCCCCCCCCCCCCCCCCCCCCCCCCCCCCCCCCCCCCCCCCCCCCCCCCCCCCCCCCCCCCCCCCCCCCCCCCCCCCCCCCCCCCCCCCCCCCCCCCCCCCCCCCCCCCCCCCCCCCCCCCCCCCCCCCCCCCCCCCCCCCCCCCCCCCCCCCCCCCCCCCCCCCCCCCCCCCCCCCCCCCCCCCCCCCCCCCCCCCCCCCCCCCCCCCCCCCCCCCCCCCCCCCCCCCCCCCCCCCCCCCCCCCCCCCCCCCCCCCCCCCCCCCCCCCCCCCCCCCCCCCCCCCCCCCCCCCCCCCCCCCCCCCCCCCCCCCCCCCCCCCCCCCCCCCCCCCCCCCCCCCCCCCCCCCCAAAAAAAAAAAAAAAAAAAAAAAAAAAAAAAAAAAAAAAAAAAAAAAAAAAAAAAAAAAAAAAAAAAAAAAAAAAAAAAAAAAAAAAAAAAAAAAAAAAAAAAAAAAAAAAAAAAAAAAAAAAAAAAAAAAAAAAAAAAAAAAAAAAAAAAAAAAAAAAAAAAAAAAAAAAAAAAAAAAAAAAAAAAAAAAAAAAAAAAAAAAAAAAAAAAAAAAAAAAAAAAAAAAAAAAAAAAAAAAAAAAAAAAAAAAAAAAAAAAAAAAAAAAAAAAAAAAAAAAAAAAAAAAAAAAAAAAAAAAAAAAAAAAAAAAAAAAAAAAAAAAAAAAAAAAAAAAAAAAAAAAAAAAAAAAAAAAAAAAAAAAAAAAAAAAAAAAAAAAAAAAAAAAAAAAAAAAAAAAAAAAAAAAAAAAAAAAAAAAAAAAAAAAAAAAAAAAAAAAAAAAAAAAAAAAAAAAAAAAAAAAAAAAAAAAAAAAAAAAAAAAAAAAAAAAAAAAAAAAAAAAAAAAAAAAAAAAAAAAAAAAAAAAAAAAAAAAAAAAAAAAAAAAAAAAAAAAAAAAAAAAAAAAAAAAAAAAAAAAAAAAAAAAAAAAAAAAAAAAAAAAAAAAAAAAAAAAAAAAAAAAAAAAAAAAAAAAAAAAAAAAAAAAAAAAAAAAAAAAAAAAAAAAAAAAAAAAAAAAAAAAAAAAAAAAAAAAAAAAAAAAAAAAAAAAAAAAAAAAAAAAAAAAAAAAAAAAAAAAAAAAAAAAAAAAAAAAAAAAAAAAAAAAAAAAAAAAAAAAAAAAAAAAAAAAAAAAAAAAAAAAAAAAAAAAAAAAAAAAAAAAAAAAAAAAAAAAAAAAAAAAAAAAAAAAAAAAAAAAAAAAAAAAAAAAAAAAAAAAAAAAAAAAAAAAAAAAAAAAAAAAAAAAAAAAAAAAAAAAAAAAAAAAAAAAAAAAAAAAAAAAAAAAAAAAAAAAAAAAAAAAAAAAAAAAAAAAAAAAAAAAAAAAAAAAAAAAAAAAAAAAAAAAAAAAAAAAAAAAAAAAAAAAAAAAAAAAAAAAAAAAAAAAAAAAAAAAAAAAAAAAAAAAAAAAAAAAAAAAAAAAAAAAAAAAAAAAAAAAAAAAAAAAAAAAAAAAAAAAAAAAAAAAAAAAAAAAAAAAAAAAAAAAAAAAAAAAAAAAAAAAAAAAAAAAAAAAAAAAAAAAAAAAAAAAAAAAAAAAAAAAAAAAAAAAAAAAAAAAAAAAAAAAAAAAAAAAAAAAAAAAAAAAAAAAAAAAAAAAAAAAAAAAAAAAAAAAAAAAAAAAAAAAAAAAAAAAAAAAAAAAAAAAAAAAAAAAAAAAAAAAAAAAAAAAAAAAAAAAAAAAAAAAAAAAAAAAAAAAAAAAAAAAAAAAAAAAAAAAAAAAAAAAAAAAAAAAAAAAAAAAAAAAAAAAAAAAAAAAAAAAAAAAAAAAAAAAAAAAAAAAAAAAAAAAAAAAAAAAAAAAAAAAAAAAAAAAAAAAAAAAAAAAAAAAAAAAAAAAAAAAAAAAAAAAAAAAAAAAAAAAAAAAAAAAAAAAAAAAAAAAAAAAAAAAAAAAAAAAAAAAAAAAAAAAAAAAAAAAAAAAAAAAAAAAAAAAAAAAAAAAAAAAAAAAAAAAAAAAAAAAAAAAAAAAAAAAAAAAAAAAAAAAAAAAAAAAAAAAAAAAAAAAAAAAAAAAAAAAAAAAAAAAAAAAAAAAAAAAAAAAAAAAAAAAAAAAAAAAAAAAAAAAAAAAAAAAAAAAAAAAAAAAAAAAAAAAAAAAAAAAAAAAAAAAAAAAAAAAAAAAAAAAAAAAAAAAAAAAAAAAAAAAAAAAAAAAAAAAAAAAAAAAAAAAAAAAAAAAAAAAAAAAAAAAAAAAAAAAAAAAAAAAAAAAAAAAAAAAAAAAAAAAAAAAAAAAAAAAAAAAAAAAAAAAAAAAAAAAAAAAAAAAAAAAAAAAAAAAAAAAAAAAAAAAAAAAAAAAAAAAAAAAAAAAAAAAAAAAAAAAAAAAAAAAAAAAAAAAAAAAAAAAAAAAAAAAAAAAAAAAAAAAAAAAAAAAAAAAAAAAAAAAAAAAAAAAAAAAAAAAAAAAAAAAAAAAAAAAAAAAAAAAAAAAAAAAAAAAAAAAAAAAAAAAAAAAAAAAAAAAAAAAAAAAAAAAAAAAAAAAAAAAAAAAAAAAAAAAAAAAAAAAAAAAAAAAAAAAAAAAAAAAAAAAAAAAAAAAAAAAAAAAAAAAAAAAAAAAAAAAAAAAAAAAAAAAAAAAAAAAAAAAAAAAAAAAAAAAAAAAAAAAAAAAAAAAAAAAAAAAAAAAAAAAAAAAAAAAAAAAAAAAAAAAAAAAAAAAAAAAAAAAAAAAAAAAAAAAAAAAAAAAAAAAAAAAAAAAAAAAAAAAAAAAAAAAAAAAAAAAAAAAAAAAAAAAAAAAAAAAAAAAAAAAAAAAAAAAAAAAAAAAAAAAAAAAAAAAAAAAAAAAAAAAAAAAAAAAAAAAAAAAAAAAAAAAAAAAAAAAAAAAAAAAAAAAAAAAAAAAAAAAAAAAAAAAAAAAAAAAAAAAAAAAAAAAAAAAAAAAAAAAAAAAAAAAAAAAAAAAAAAAAAAAAAAAAAAAAAAAAAAAAAAAAAAAAAAAAAAAAAAAAAAAAAAAAAAAAAAAAAAAAAAAAAAAAAAAAAAAAAAAAAAAAAAAAAAAAAAAAAAAAAAAAAAAAAAAAAAAAAAAAAAAAAAAAAAAAAAAAAAAAAAAAAAAAAAAAAAAAAAAAAAAAAAAAAAAAAAAAAAAAAAAAAAAAAAAAAAAAAAAAAAAAAAAAAAAAAAAAAAAAAAAAAAAAAAAAAAAAAAAAAAAAAAAAAAAAAAAAAAAAAAAAAAAAAAAAAAAAAAAAAAAAAAAAAAAAAAAAAAAAAAAAAAAAAAAAAAAAAAAAAAAAAAAAAAAAAAAAAAAAAAAAAAAAAAAAAAAAAAAAAAAAAAAAAAAAAAAAAAAAAAAAAAAAAAAAAAAAAAAAAAAAAAAAAAAAAAAAAAAAAAAAAAAAAAAAAAAAAAAAAAAAAAAAAAAAAAAAAAAAAAAAAAAAAAAAAAAAAAAAAAAAAAAAAAAAAAAAAAAAAAAAAAAAAAAAAAAAAAAAAAAAAAAAAAAAAAAAAAAAAAAAAAAAAAAAAAAAAAAAAAAAAAAAAAAAAAAAAAAAAAAAAAAAAAAAAAAAAAAAAAAAAAAAAAAAAAAAAAAAAAAAAAAAAAAAAAAAAAAAAAAAAAAAAAAAAAAAAAAAAAAAAAAAAAAAAAAAAAAAAAAAAAAAAAAAAAAAAAAAAAAAAAAAAAAAAAAAAAAAAAAAAAAAAAAAAAAAAAAAAAAAAAAAAAAAAAAAAAAAAAAAAAAAAAAAAAAAAAAAAAAAAAAAAAAAAAAAAAAAAAAAAAAAAAAAAAAAAAAAAAAAAAAAAAAAAAAAAAAAAAAAAAAAAAAAAAAAAAAAAAAAAAAAAAAAAAAAAAAAAAAAAAAAAAAAAAAAAAAAAAAAAAAAAAAAAAAAAAAAAAAAAAAAAAAAAAAAAAAAAAAAAAAAAAAAAAAAAAAAAAAAAAAAAAAAAAAAAAAAAAAAAAAAAAAAAAAAAAAAAAAAAAAAAAAAAAAAAAAAAAAAAAAAAAAAAAAAAAAAAAAAAAAAAAAAAAAAAAAAAAAAAAAAAAAAAAAAAAAAAAAAAAAAAAAAAAAAAAAAAAAAAAAAAAAAAAAAAAAAAAAAAAAAAAAAAAAAAAAAAAAAAAAAAAAAAAAAAAAAAAAAAAAAAAAAAAAAAAAAAAAAAAAAAAAAAAAAAAAAAAAAAAAAAAAAAACTGGTGTGTGTGTCCCCATCAAAAAAGGGGCAATAAGAAAAACCCCACTTTTCTTCCGAGAGAATTTTTAGTGAAACCCGGGGGTTAAATGGGAACGTGCTTCAGCAAGGAGTTGTTTCCCTTTGTCTAAAACCGAGCGCAGCCAGGAGGCACGTTCAACACGTGACCTTTGACACTATGTCGTAGGTCACCTTCAGTAAAAGTTGATCGTTTGCTTGGGATGGACATTGCTGACAACGCAACAGCTTTGCTTTTCTCGTTTAGACCAGTGTCGACTTACCACCCCGTCCGTCTGTTTTTGCTTTATCTGTCGTATTTTGGCTGAGCATACAACAAATGGAACGAAAAAGGAAGAGGCTGAGGATGGAGATGGCAGTCGCCGTGGTGTAGTGGTTAGCGTTCGGAGTAACGACTCGAGAGTTGTGGGTTCCACTCCCATTAGTCCTGTCAAAAGTGTTCTAACACCCACCCGTTTCTACCCATGGTAGAGCCTGCTGTCGGCTCATTAGGAAAACTGGGACCGCACAGTCGAGTGTCATCCACTTCACGGATGCTCCAATTTTCTGGCCAGCACCACAAGTGTCTGTATCTCTCGGGCCTGGTGACACCAGAATAGATATTGTATTGGGAAAGGAAACGTAGAGTTCAACCCTATCACGCAGCCTCAAGCCAGACAGGACGTCCATAGCATCATGATTATAACCCCTATCGTCAAGCATCGACATAGCATTTAGGAACATTGTCAAACACAGACTCTGTGACCAATCAAATGGCACAGAAATGGGACAGCATAAGAAAAGGAGGGTGGGGTTCGGGTCGGGGTTGGGGTTGGGGTTGGGGCTGGGGTTGGAGTAGGTTTAGTCATATGGAAATGACTGTGCATATATTATTTCAATCAATTTCTGTTTAAAATAAAAACAGTCAAAGAACGCACATAGTGTTTTTGTTTTGTTTTGTGTTGTTTTTTGGTTTGTTTTGTTTTTGTTTTTGTTTGTTTAGTTTGTTTCTTTTGTTTGCTTGTTTGTTTGTTTGTTGTTGTTGTTGTTGTTGTTGTTGTGTTGTTTTGGGGGGGTGTTCCAGTAACATGGGAATGCATTTTGTTACATGAAACTCGCGACTTTAAGTAATTTCATTACCAACCTTACAAGTTCTGCTTTTCTATCTCTATACGAAACTCATCACCTGTGGCGTTGTCATTACAAACTGTTTATGTTCTGCTTTGTCTGTGTCTACATGGAACTAGTTCATTCTGAAGCTTATGACAGTCGCAATGAACTTTAATCAAAGAAAAGCATAAATATGATTATTGTGTGATAAGTCTTTATTTTCCAAATTCTATTTGAAGTAGGAGAAGATTATACCTGTATATTACAGTGTTTGATGTCAATTCCACTATTCCGCAAATCTCAGTAAATCAAACCCTTTGTGTGGAGTAACATCAGAATGATCACACATATACATATTATACATGTGCATGTGCATCTGATGTAATGGACCTTCATTTCTTTTTTTCTTTTCTTGTTTGCGTCTATCTGTGAGTCCCTAATTGTTTCGGCGAATAAAAGGAGTCTGAATCTTAGTCACATGTCAGTGACACTTCACTTCAAGGCAACAGTCTCTACTCACTCTTTACGAACTTACCCATCATTAATCAAGTTTCGTATCATTTTGCAGATTCATCCCTTGGGGTTTTCCATTCCAGTTCTTATCTGTTAATTGTGGCAGACGAAAACGAGCGTGGCGAAGGGCGCAGAGGTCAGAGTCGGGGCGAAAGAGTACCGGGGTTTCAATTTTGAGAAGTGTTGGAAACAATCGGT
>CM060310.1:58251307-58256307 GCA_030674185.1 Monoplex corrugatus
ACACACCACACAACACACCTCATCCCTCCCCACACACAACACCCAAAACACCACACACACACAATACACAACAACACACACACACACACACGAACACACACACCACAAACACAAGCACATACAGATACCCTCGCTCGCACGCACAAACACCCACAAAATTATCCACGCACACACATGCACACATACACATACACTACCCAAAACAGATTAAACAATTTTGCAACAATATCCGCCCACAGTTTGTAAAGACTCCCTTCCTTTTTTGCCTACCGTAACTGCTGCAAGATCCAACCGTGTGCTTTTAACCCTTCGAGTCCCGCATCCTGTCCAGCAGCATCCTGCATCGCCAACCATGCAAGCAAAGCAAAAACTTAACCCTTTGGTTCCCTCACCTATCCGCCAGCTTCCTGCACGAAGCTGGTGGATAGGGTGAGGGAAACAAACGCTCAAGCTTTTGCGGTTGATGGATAGGGTGCGAGAGTCGTAGTGTTAAAATCTGATATCACGAGCAGGCCCTTCAGACTCATCCAGCAATATAAAAGCCGGCCCGTTCGCTGCCCATCTTAATGCTCCAGTCACTGTGGTTGTATCAGTTTAGGTTTTATAGGTCTCCCTCTGCCTCAGCCATTTCAAAACCTTGTCATGGCATAGGGGATTGCGGAAGATAAAGGAATCCGCAGATCATGACCGTATACAGATTGTGTGGTGAGCGCATGTGGAATTGATCGAGTGCGATGAATCCCCCTGGAACAGACTTCAGTTGTAATTTTAATTCTGCCATTGCTTTTGTGTCTCTATGACGCTATTTTGGCGAAGAATCTTCATAAAAAAAAAAAAAGTTAATAAATCCTTGCAGGCACGAGTGGTATGTCTGGACACATACAAACAAACGCCACATGTTGATCTGAATCAACCGTTATTCTTCTCTCTCCTCTCTCTCTCTCTCTCTCTCTCTCTCTCTCTCTCTCCTCTCTCTCTCTCTCTCTCTCTCTCACACACACACACACACACACACACACACATACATACACACACACACCACACACTATGTATATGTATATATATATATATATATATATATATATATATATATCCTCTCTCTCACACACATACACACGCACACGCACACGCACACACACACACACACACACACACACACACACCACACACACACACACTGTCTCTCTATCTCTCTTTCTCACTCTCTCTTTCTCACTCGCTCTCTCTCTCTCTCTCACACACACACACACACACACATTCTCTCTCTCTGTCTCTTTCTCTCTCTCTTTTTTTCTCTCTCTCTCTCATACTCTCTCCTCTCTTCTCCTCTCATCTCTCTCTCTTCTCTGTCTCTCTCTCTTCTCACGCCGTCTGTGACCGCATCGATCCTCTCTCTCTCTCTCTCACCTCTCACGCCTCTCTCTCTCTCCCTCTCTCTCTCTCTCTCTCTCTCTCTCTCTCTCTCTCCCAGGGATCGTTTTGATAATACTTTCTTTTTTCTGTCCACCCCCACCCCGCCCCTCCTTAAAGATTGAAAATGAGGTGCAGGCGAATTGCAATGTCTGAATAAAAATCACATTAGAGAATAACAATACTATCACTATCACAAGAAAGACAACTACACATACATAATACTATTCACAGTAAAGAACAGAACAACTTCAATAAAAAAAATAATAATAATAAAAAAAAATGCATTTGTACAGTGCCATCACTTCTCAAGGCCTACCAATAACAACCACTCCACTTGTAACAAATACCTATCAATCGAGTTTTCTGGGTGCCCTGCACTGCTGGTTGCGGTACCAATGCTGCAGATCGGGGTAGCTGTTGCGGTAGGTCTTCAGGTCATGCAGACGCTGACACAGCTGACACAGAGCGCTGGTGGTGCTGGAACCGTCGAACAAGAAATGACTCTTCCGCCAAAGGAATTCTGCATAAACCTTCTTCTCGTCCATGAGGATTTTCAGGAAGTCTGCAAGGTGCTTAGGAGAAGGGAACCAGTTGACATCGATATAAGTGCCTTCCGCGAAGTACCTGCTGTAGTCCGCTCCACCCAGGACGATGGGGACCACGTGAATGTCTTCGAAGAACATGTGGAAGAATTTGTCACTGACGTAGTCCTTGCAAAGAGCGCTCTCGAAGGAGAGGTAGAAGAAGTATTTCTGGGTCAGCATCTGGAGGCAGTCGAAGCTCTTGGGGCAGGTCTTGTTGCCGCACTGCCCGTAGATGTCTACGTTGACGTACTTCTTAAGCTCCTCCACGTACTTTCCACGTCCGCTGGGCACGCTGCACGTGCTGACAAACCAGGCCACGTGCTTGTTCTTGCTCTTGTCCTTCGCTACGTCCTTGAAGTAAGAGCTCGGCTTTACCTGTCACAGACCGCCAAAATCGTATTAGTCACAACATTGTTACTCTATCAAAATACCTTGTCACAACATTGTTACTCTATCGAAATACCTTGTCACAACGTTGTTACTCTATCAAAGTACCTTGCCACAACATTGCTACTCCATCAGAAATCTTGTCACAACATTGTTACTCTATCAAAATATCTTGTCACAACATTGTTACTCTATCAAAATACCTTGTCACATCATTGTTACTCTATCAAAATACCTTGTCACAACATTGTTACTCTATCAAAATATCTTGTCACAACATTGTTACTCTATCAAAATATCTTGTCACAACATTGTTACTCTATCAAAATACCTTGTCACATCGTTGTTACTCTATCAAAATACCTTATCACATCGTTGTTACTCTATCAAAATATCTTGTCACAACATTGTTACTCTATCAAAATAACTTGTCACAACATTGTTACTCTATCAAAATAACTTGTCACAACATTGTTACTCTATCAAATAACTTATCACAACATTGTTACTCTATCAAAATACCTTATCACATCGTTGTTACTCTATCAAAATATCTTGTCACAACATTGTTACTCTATCAAAATAACTTGTCACAACATTGTTACTCTATCAAAATAACTTGTCACAACATTGTTACTCTATCAAAATAACTTATCACAACATTGTTACTCTATCAAAATAACTTGTCACAACATTGTTACTCTATCAAAATAACTTGTCACAACATTGTTACTCTATCAAAATAACTTGTCACAACATTGTTACTCTATCAAAATATCTTGTCACAACGTTGTTACTCTATCAAAATATTTGTCACAACATTGTTACTCTATCAAAGCATCTTGTCACAACATTGTTACTCTATCAAAATATCTTGTCACAACGTTGTTACTCTATCAAAATGTTTGTCACAATATTGTTACTCTATCAAAATACCTTGTCACAACATTGTTACTCTATCAAAATAACTTTTCACAATATTGTTACTCTATCAAAATACCTTGCCGCAACATTGTTACTCTATCACAATACTTTATCACAACATTGTTACACTAGTCTAGATAAGGCCTCAGGACCTGGCCAGCTCATGGGTTTATGTGCAGGCTGAAGGCTTGTGCCATGATCACAATATACATGGCACCTGTGACGTTAGTGCATATGCAATTCGTTCCGAGCGCGGAGACTTCATAGTGAGAAACAAAAACTGAAAGTGTTACTCTATCAAAATACCTTGTCACAACATTGTTACTCTATCAAAACACCTTGTCAGCTCTTCTCAAAGTTCCTGCTGGTTCCCAGATGTCGGCATCAGTGCGATAACTCCAGGTCCAGTTGAATATGGAGTTCCATTCCTTGCCCCCAAAGGACTGAGTGGGGCGCACAGGGGGGTCCAGGTCATAGTAGACAAACACCTGCAACGACAGGTAGGTGAAATATACAAATGAGTGAGGCGTCGGACTTGCATTCGGAACGCCTGGTTTTGTTCCTGTCTGGGTGTTTTCTGAGTGGTGGTATATGCAAACACAGAATGTCAAATATGCACGTAAAATATCCTGTAGTAAGTTATGTCAGTGTCTGAGGGTGTATGGAAACAATGAAACAGCTAGAATGCTCGCCTGCTAAAGCTGGGAGTATGCATACTACGCAGTAACGTATCATCTGTGGGTAAAACAACGTGCATTTATATAGCCGAGAAAATCAGAACGCTAAAAAAAAAAAATGTTTAAAATTTTATCCTCCATCCCATCGTTCCGCAACTCCATTCTCACCCCCACTCCTCACCCCCCACACATACAAATTCCACCTGCAATCGTGTATCTGGATGTTGTTATATTTCATTGAGTCAGAACCCTGCGCTTTGTGATTAGTTGCAGTTAACGATTACTAGGCGGACAGATAAGCACTTCCATAAAGGTTTGTATGCGTACATACAGACATATACACACGTGTACACACTGTCGTGGCTGTTCCACACCTGGTTTCAACCGATTGGTTGAGACTGACTGGGGGCAAAAACAAATGCATAGAAACGACAGTCTTTTGAACTGAATGTTATAAAAAAAATTTAAATAGATAAACGAAAAAGAAGAAGAAGAAACTGAATTTAAAAAAAAGACATAGCATTGATCTGATCAGTAAAGTAGAATGAACTGAGAGTTGTTCGATGATCAATTTCGTTGTCAAAATCAATGTCAAATAAAGAGGCCCGTAAATTCGTGTTTGGCCCAAAATTCTCTTAACTGTAACAAACGGAATCTTTCATCTCAAGATTAGCACAGCAGTTACAACAGAGATCTCCCCAGTATTGCAGGCAATATTTATTTATCTGAGAAATATAAAGAAAGAAAAATAGAAAGAAAGAAAGAAACAAACAAACAAACAAATAAAAACACCATCATCGACAACAATTCTTCTATTTAGCATCTAAAGAGAAGCTGTTCACAGAAAATTCGTTTTCAAACACTCCTCGCTAGAATAAAAATGAATTCCACAAAACTAAAACGGACATTTTTTTTCTCTATACAAAAGAAAAAAAAAAAGAAGAAAAAAGAAAAACGAAAAAGAAAGAAAGAAAAAAGGCACCAACCTGCTCTGGATGAGAACGCGGAAGAGGAG
>CM060310.1:58266307-58476307 GCA_030674185.1 Monoplex corrugatus
TTGCTCTGGCTTTGCTTGCTGACTGTCCACGTCTCGCATCCGTACAACAGTATTGGTTCTATATAACATTCAAGGACTCTCTTCCTGATGTTAATTGATAGGCATTTGTTGGTAAGAATGCTTGTCATCTTCTTGAATGCTGTTTTGGCTTGGCCGATTCTGCCAGCTATTTCCGATGTGCATCTGCCGTCTGATGAAATGACCGTTCCCAGGTATTTGAACTTATTAACCTGTGTGCTATTTGCTGTTATTTTGCATGAGGGGATTTCTTGTTTTTTACTGATCACCATGACTTCAGTCTTCCTGCTGTTTAGTTCCAACCCCTTACCTTTGCTTTCTATTTCTAGTATATTCACAAGGTTTTGAAGGTCCCTTTCATTTTCTGCAATTAGCACGGTGTCATCTGCGTACCGAATGTTGTTTATCATTTTCCCTCCAACCTTTAATCCAGGGTCTTCTTCTAGGTTTCTCATGATGTTTTCGCTATATAGTGAAAAAAGATCTGGAAAGAGCTTATATTGTTTTCTATTCTCATTGCAGCTGTTTGTTCCCAGTACATATTCCTGATTATTCGTAGATCTTTTCCATCAACATTGAGTCTCTCCAGTTGGTTGATCAATTCTTCATGTTGTACCCGATCGAAAGCCTTGGTATAGTCAACAAAGCATAAATACAAATCCTTATTCATCTCAATTGACCTCTCTATGATAGTTCTTAGGATGTATATGGCATTAATAGTTCCTTTCCCTTCCACAAATCCACACTGTTCTTCTGCTATTTCTCTTTTGACTCTATTCCTTGTCCTCATCATGATTATTCTTAACAGGATTTTTGTTACATGACTCATCAAACTGATTGTGCGATGGAGTTCGCATTCTATAGTCCCTGTCGTCTTTGGAAGTGCAATGAAAATTGATTTTGACATATCTTTGGGGATTTTTCCAGTGTCATAAATTTCATTTTGGAGGACTGTTATTTTTTCTATGCCAAATTCCTCCAGGGCTTCAATTATCTCTGTAGTAATGTTTTCTGGTCCTGGGGCTTTTCCTTGTTTCATCTTTTTCAGTGCTGCTCTAACTTCATCTTTCATTATGGGTGGTCCTTCAAAGTTCTTTTTTATAATGTGTTCTTCGTTTCTGTCATCCTCAAAAAGGTCTTTAATGTACTCTCCCCATCTGTCCAGTATTTTGTCTTTTTCCATGATAAGCGTGCCATCTTTCGATTTTAAGCAACCAGTTGATGTGCATGTATTTTTCCTGTGGGCGATTTCTTCAATTCGTCTGTACATACCCTGAGAATCCATTTTGTGTCGTTCTTCTATCTCTTTGCATTTTGTGTTCAGCCAAGCTTCCTTAGCTTCATTGCACCTATGCCTGATTTCTTTGTTTATCTTCCTGTATATCTCCTCGTTTCTCTTTGTCCTCCTCCTTTCCTCCATCAAGCCCAAAATTTCATTAGTCATCCAGCTCTTTTTTGCTTTTCTATCTGCCTTAGGGATTTCTTCACAAGCTTCATTTATAGAACCTCTCAACTTTGTCCAGTGTTCCTCATTGTCACCAACGTCTTCCAGAGCACCGAATTTGTTTTGAACATGTACATTAAATTTTTCGCGTATCATTTCATCTGTCTTTAAGAGTCCAAGGTTTAGTTTGGTATTGCTTTTGGTCTGTTTCCTTTTCCTCAATTTCAGACTAAACCTTCCCACTACAGGATTGTGGTCACTGTTGCAGTCTGCGCCTGGTAGTGTTTTTGCTGACAGTAAAGAATTTCTAAATCTTTTGTTGATCAGGATGTAGTCAATCTGATATTTGGTATTATCTCCTGGACTCATCCAAGTCCATTTTCTTCTGTTAGGCTGCTCAAACCAGGTTTTTCCTACTATGAACTCATTCATCTGTGCCCATTCTACAAGCTCCCCCCTCCCCCCTTTCATTTTGTGTACCAAGGCCATGAGGTCCAACTATATCCTCCACTCTATCTTGTCCCACTTTAGCATTAAAATCTCCCATTATGACTGTAACTTCTTGTGATTTACATTGGACCTTGGCCATCTCTAAAACTTCGTAGAAGTTTTCGATGTCTTCCTGAGTACTTGCGGATGTTGGTGCATACACCTGTATGATGTTGATATCAAATGGTTTGCCTCTCAATTTGACAAGTAAAACTATGTCGGACACTGCCCAGTATCCCTTAACTGCTTTTGATTTGTCTTTGTCCATTATGATTCCTACTCCTCTTTCATGTGAATTACCACCAGAGTATATCACTGTATATTCTCCTGATGTTATCATGCCTGCCCTCTTCCATCTCATTTCCCCTAGTCCTAAAATACTGATGTTAAGCCTTTCCATCTCCATTTTGATGTTGTCTAATTTACCTTTCTGCAATATTGTTCTGATGTTCCATGTTGCTATTTTGATGTTTCTAAGTTTGACTTCGGGTTTAATACATACACACACACATACATACATACGTACATACATACATACATACATACATACATACATACATACTTAGAAACATAGACTCATAGATATATAGACATGTAGATAGGTAGATAGGTAGGTTGGTAGGTAGGTAGGTAGAGGTAGGTATGTAGATAGATTGAAGATAGATAGATAGATAGATAGGTAGATAGATAGATAGATAGATAGATAGATAGATAGGCAGATAGAGATGTATACAAATACATACCAAAAATGCCAGACATTGCCACAACAACAACCATCATCGCCCCCACTATCACCACCACCACCACCACCACCTCAAAATCAAAACAACAAAGATAAACTAAACAAAAACCTCACCCTCAGCGCCATTGTCCAACTCCATCTCAAAGAGACTGGTGCCAGACTGTGGGTGATACTGACTACGGATGATCATCATCACTGCAGTAGTCACCAGGATCATCATAATGCCCATGAAACATTTCAGGTCCCGTCTGGAATAGTGCCGCGTCAGCTGCCTCCGCCATGACATCATTTTGGGTCTGTGACGTCACTGATCTGTGTGGGCAGAATGTGAGGGCTAGGTGACGCAATATTGAGACATGCGGTTATTGAGGTTCTGCGGGAAAGAAATGTAATTGAGTGGTGTTTTTTTTTGTTTTTTTGTTTGTTTGTTTGTTTGTTTTTATTTAGGATCATGGTACTTAGGCAGTTTGCTTTGTGTTCAAATCTTTCTTTTTCTTTCTTTCTTCCCCCTATTTTCTACGCCATTTTTAATGGACGCGGAAGCCGGGACAGTTTTTACAATGCGATGATGATGATACCGATGAGGATGATAAACATATGCTGTGGAGCTCCATTGCTATAGAATTCCATCTAGTATTGAGATTGCATGATAAAGCCTAGTTTCAGTTTCAGTTTCAGTATCAGTTTCTCAAGATGACGTCTCCGGGCTCGGAATGAATTCCATATGCACTAACGTTACAAGTGACATGTGATGGTTATCATGGCACGAGCCTTAAGCCTGCACATAAACCCATGAGCTGGCCAGGTCCTAGCCTAAGTTTTACCTAAACTACATTTTATATACTAGTATTGTGTCAGTCTATTATTGAGCCGTACATTACTATCGTAGCATATCCTGGCATCAACCAGGCCTGAGAGATACAAACACCTGTGGCGTTGGTCAGAAAATTTGTGCGACACCCTCAATAACATATCTATGAAGTAGATCAGACTCGACTGTAGTGGTCCCAGTTTTTCCAATGAGCTTATAGCACGCTCAATTTCGGGTAGAAGCCGACTGGAGCTGAAAAATCCCACAATGATGTTGAAAGTACTGATGGCGATTCGAACCCACAACCTTCCAGTCGGTAGTCTGTAGCGCTAAGCACACTACCACGGGGACTGGTGATACGTATATATTTTGGTTGGTGGATCTGTTGGATAGTTAGCGGATTGATCGATATGCAAAATGATTGTTTCATTGATTGTCTGGCTGATTTAAGTGCATGGTTGATTGGTGAATCTGTTGGACTGATTAGCTTGTGCATGAATGGCCTTAAGTGATTCCTGCCGCTAAGCAGACCTGGGTGTCATGGGGGTGGGGTGGGGAAATAGACCCTTCGATAGTGTAAGCCTCCAGTTCTTTAAACTTCCAAGTGATCTTTCAGACAACCGTTGTAAAGTTAAAGCTGCGTTAACTTCTCCTCTCTCTCTCTCTCTCTCTCTCTCTCTCTCTCTCTCTCTCTCTCTCTCTCTCTCTCTCTCTCTCTCTCTCTCTCTCTCTCTGTCTCTCTCTCTGTCTCTCTCTCTGTCTGTCTCTCTGTCTGGCTCTCTCTCTCTGTCTCTCTCTCTCTCTCTGTCTGTCTGTCTGTCTGTCTCTCTCTCTCTCTCTCTCTCTCTCTCTCTCTCTCTCTCTCTCTCTCTCTCTCTCTCTCTCTCTCTCTCCCCCTCCCAACGTTTTGAAAACTTATCTCTAAAAAAAGCTTGAAACAATCGTGTTGAATGTAAATATGAGTTACATGTATGTGTGAATATTCTGATGCACGTTTTGAATACTCATTCACCCATCCAAACTATTTTTTATAATGTGTTTATAAATTTTGATAGTTTGGCAGCCACTATAAACATCAGAGTTTACAACTCAGTTTTTTTTCTCATAGCAATACGTCTTTAATAAGTGACATCAAATATCATTCTTATCAACAACAACAACAACAACAACAACAAACAACCTTCAATGAAATACATAAAAAAAAAGTATTGACTCCTCCAGTTTAAAACTGTTCTTCAGTTTATCTACACAAAGACAAAGACGTTTTATTGTTAAATTAGTTCGTTCATGTACTCAGTGAAAGTATTGCGATCACGGCAGAAAATTTGAAACATTGGAGTCTGACCACTGTTGCACTTTTGTTCTTCTAGATATCACAATACCATCCCTCTTTGCACACCGCGATAACTCAGTCAAAACATCAAGGCCAGTGATCGCCAGAGCTCAAGGGTTAGATCATGCACACCGTCTGTCCAGTGCAAATTGTTATGTTTAACAGATGAACCAGACGCCATTCTGTGTCCTGGATATCAAAATCCTACTACTCTCTCCCTGGTACAAGACTGTGGCTGATGGGTTCTGTGGTGTCAAACGGGAGCACCGTAAAATAGCATACCACAATACTAACGGCTCACAGGCCATCTACAGTGCAGTACAATATTTTGTCACGACACTGGTATAGTATAACTTAAGTTCTGAATTGGTTCAGCGTTCCCCTTCAATTTACTTTTTTCTACATTACACTCTAACTGTCTAGCCATTAACACAGATAGAAGCAAGCAAATACATACTTCCAAATAATTATCCTGTTTTTGAATTCCAGCAACGATTTGTAGGCCTTTTATTTTTTGTTTTGTTTTGTTTTGTTTTGTTTTGTTTTGTTTTGTTTGCTTGTTTGTTTGTTTGTTTGTTTGTTTGTTTGTTTGTTTGTTTTGACAAAATCAAATCCATTCGAGCAGACTGAAATAAACATGCAACCTGCAACTACGACTGCAACATCCATTTCACCCTTTCCTTTCTCGTTGTCATGATTACACCTGTCACAGAAGTAGAAGTAAGATCAGTTCTGTGTAAATCAGCATCACACACACTTGAGTTTGACACTATCCTCACCCCACCATAACTAGACTGGACCGATGAGAATCTACCTGCCATAGCACATTATCACAAACTCTTCTTTTACCTCAGGCATCATTTCCCGGTTTATAAAACCACAATTGTGACTTGAAACTATTTTAGAAACGAACAACGTAAAAATGAAATAAAATGTCTTTGATCTGAACTTGTTTCCTGTCTTTGTTTCATTTTTTAAACAGTTGCCAGAATATATGAGGCTACTTTTATCATTTTTTTCTATTAAGTATCGAAAATCACAGCGACATCTTCCATCCCACCCATTTTGTCTATCATCTAAAACACAGGACCACAACTGTCCTATTCAGAACTATGAACGACCTCTTGTGCTGTCTGAACAGGGGAGACATTTCGTTTGGATTTTTTGCCGCGTTTGAAACAGCTGATCATGTTTTGTTTTGTTTTTTTCACCGTTGGCTGAAGCACGACTTTGGTGTTGATACTTTGATACTTGTATGGTGGTTTGGATTTGGTAACAGTTGTATCTATACAGTCGGAAACAGACTGTAATTTGTCAAACGTATGATACTGAATTATATTCTGTTACCGAGTTTAATGTCCCACAAGGCTCTGTTTTAGAACAGATACTGTTCTTTTTGTACAGACACCGACTGACGACATCTTCTCCCAACAGTCTGGCATCTACTTTGCTTTTGTCTATGACATTTCTAGAGATGATTGTAATGTAGTTGTTACGCAGAAGAATCATCAAGGGAATGAACCGGTATATCCATAAAGTTATCAGAAAATACATGTATGTGAAAACTTAAGGATGAGAAAACTGGAGTCTTGCTCGTGTCTTTTAGACAGTCGTATTCTCCGTATGCACAGCTATTGTCTTTTCGTATACGCTTCACTTCATATTCATATTAACAAACCATGTCAACAATCTTACATCACGCTAGATAGCTCGATTTTTCACAGTACCATGTCACAAATGTCCCCACATTTGCTTATTCAGAACTCTATGGTATTATCTCAGGTCAGTTCCAAAACACATGCAATACTACTTAAATTATATTTCTTCATTGTTATGAATATAATATGGAAAGCTGGAGGTAAAGAGAGCACCAGGCAGACCCAAGGAGAAAATATTGGACGGACTCACGGGTGGCTGAGGATAAGAGGGTGGAAGATGTGCTTGCGGCAACAAGGGATAGATACACATGGAGGGCCATGATCGCCAAAGCCATGCGACATGATGATGATGATGATGATGATGATGATGATGATGATGATGATGATGATGATGATGATGATGATGATGATGATGAGATGATGATGATGATGATGATGATGATGATATGAACATATCTTCAAAATTAAATCATGGTAATTTCGTTGACACGTAAACTCGTGTCCATAATCCGTACAGGGTACCGAAGGCAACCACTTATTTTCTTGCTAGATGCCGAACATGACAACATAGTGGACCCGTCCTCCATCGTCACAACAGCTCCGTGTTTCATGTAGAATACAGTAAAAGCTCTCCTGCCCATGCCTATGTTCCTTTTGAGAAAATGGCCCTTATATCTCTCTGAACTTATTAAACTGTACAAACTTCTTGCTTTGCATATCATATGACGAGCGCACAATCTGTGTACATGTAAATAAGAAAACCCTTGGGGAAGGATCTCACATTGTAACCCAAATATTTGGAGTACCCTTCCCCTTAAAAGAAGTTCAATTGATCATCCTAAGATATTTCTTGATGATCATAAAACATATCTTTCGTACAATAATTCATTGAAATACTATTTTCCTTTCTTCCTTTCCATACAACCCAGTGTTAGATATTATATTTTTGTACAACGATTGTCGATGCTCATATCATTGGTATTGGTATTGTTTTTATTGTTATTATTATGGTGCACAAAACATATAAGTAAGTACACGTTTAAATAAGGAAAGGAGAAACACGCTAATAGAAATCTGGTATCAAGCAAAACAGCTGAAACAAACATACAAAACCAGGCAGACAGACAACAATCAGTAATCAAGCATTAAATAAGAAAAATTAGTGATATTGATAATGGAAAAGTCTGCACCACAAAGAATAAAAATCAGAATTAGTTATATTGATGATGGAAAAGTCTGCACCACAAAGAATAAAAATCAGAATATAGTTATAATTGATGATGGAAAAGTCTGCACCACAAAGAATAAAAATCAGAATTAGTTATATTGATGATGGAAAAGTCTGCACCACAAAGAATAAAAGTCAGACTCACCTGCAGTCGATGTAGGCACCGTGAATGACTGACAGATGTAGACCTGAAGTCGATCTGTCAGACAATGCAGACACATACAGTGTACCAATATGTAGATATTTAGTGCAATCACTCAGCAACTGGTCGTGTACATATAAAAGATGTCACACGTATACACGTACTACCCCGCACACACACACACATAGATCGTACACGCACAGACATACACACACAGACATACACATACATACACACATAACACACACACATGCGCACGTGCATGCACGTGAATGCGTATCCGCGCACACACAAATTAAGTCACTCCCATCCCACGCAAACAACCCAACCACGCACACAGACACACAGACACAGACACCACACGGACACACAGATACACAGACACACAGACACACACATACACATACACATATACACACACACTTCTCTCTCTCTCTCTATCTATCTACTATCTATCTATCTCTCCCCCTCTCTCTTATTCGAAATCACTGCATAAAAAGGGAGAAAGCAAGAAGAAAAAAAAGAAACATAAATGGAAAAAAGAAAACCGGCCGCAACAGTCAAGTGAATAAAACGTCAAACTTTCAATAGGAAGGTCCGAGGTTCAAGTCTGCCTGGGTACCTGTACGTGATGCTTTAAGGATGGAGCTTTTATCGACCTTCCAGGTCAGCTCCTGTACAGACCTGTACAGACCTGTGCAGACCTTTTAAGTACCTAAACACCCTTACTATGTATACACATGTAAAGTATCATGTATACAGATTAAAGATCCTGTAAGTCATGTCAGTCAGTGTACGAGGCTAATGGAAAAAAATGAAAACAACCAGCATACACATCCACCAAAGAAGTAGTATGCAGCAAAAATTCCGCCTGTACAGTGTAGCCAAATCGACGTGAATACACAGATCTGAGAAAAAAAATCATAATGCTAAGAAGCAAATAACTGAACAAATGATAAACAGAACATCTGAAAAAAATCCCTTTTTTATAATCGCTTTTTACAAGAACAACTTTTTTTTTAAACTGAAGTCTCTATATCACCAAATATCTTTCATTTCTAATGGTTATTCACTAACAACTTCGCAACACAGGCTCATCACATTTACGAAAACCATTTGCACGCTGTCACAATCATTGAGAGGTTTTCTTAATTCAAATTACAAATTCGTCTTCTCAGCGATTTCAAATCATCAACGCACATCAAACCAGCACATTGATAGTAAAACACAATCCGACAGTTTAACCACGTACACAGCAAAACGAATAACACACGCAGTGTACAATAATAATTAAAAATTACCGCTGTTTATTGTTGCGGTCAGTATAAAATGACCCCCCTGTCAGACCTACCCGGGCAGTTTTCTCATATGTTAGATGTGTGGATGTGGTGTGCGCCAAAACCCGAGGTTGACTTCGTATAGCCCATATCTGAGAATGACTAAAACCTTCTTGTATTTTGACCAGATCCGGTGATGGGACGTGTCAGCGGAAAAGAGCACACTTCTCAGTCTCCGGGATTTGCACATGTTGATTCAGGACATGAGCACTACACAGCAGACTCCTTAAAGAACCTCTTCACAATCCAAAACAAGTGCGACCGCCCGCGTTCAAGGACACCTGAACCAGAAAAACATGAAAATAGAATCAGAAAGGGTATTTATAACAACACGATAAGACAGAAGCAAATTTTTGGCCAACTGGCCTTTGTCAAGCGTGAACGTAAGATCACAAATAAACATCAAATACAAAATTGGGAGAAAAAGACTGAAAGTTCCCTAGACGAAGCAGCAGGGACGTTTCAGTCTTTTTCTTCTCCCACTGGACGAAGCAGCAGGGACGTTTCAGTCTTTTTCTCCTAATTGTGTATTTGGTGTTTGTTTGTAATCTTACATTCACTCTTGACAAAGGCCAGTTGACCGAAAATTTGAACCTGTCTTCTCTTGTATTAAATACGCGTTCTGATTCTGTTTTCGAACCTCTTCAGAGATGCTCCTCCAGATGCAATTTTCAAGTTTTTTACAAGAGGTCAATATAGAGTTCACATTATATGATTGTATGGGTGGGACAATTTTAACCCTTTTCAACCATGTTAACAAAGCAAAAACTTAACCTTTTGACTCCCTCACCATATCCACCACCTTCCTGCAGGAAGCTGGTGTATAGGGTGAGGGAGTCAAAGGGTTAAAAGTTGCAGGTGGTGAATAGGGTGCGGGAGTCAAAGGGTTAAATGAGTTTATAACTGAAAGGATAATCGTGTGATTATTTTTAACTGTTGTCCTTTTTTTTTCATCAAACTTGGAGAGTTTTTAACGTGGTGTTAGCCCTGATATGGCTCTCGTAGTCGGCTGGGCTGTAAGCAATGAGAACTTAACTGAAGGGTGATGTAGTCTTTGATATTTGCCACCCAGCTCTTCCTATGTCTACCAACAATGATGCCTTTCTTCCAAGGTATCCTGAACGGTGGTGTTGTGTCAAGTCTGGAGTGTGTTCAAGAGAGACTCTTGCATTCGAACAATTCCATATGCGCTCCACCAAATCTGCCAGAAATTATCTGGCAGGCCTACTGAGCCTGCGCAAAATCCTATGCACAGGCAAGATTTTAAAAATGGGGAGGGGGACATCATCATCATTACCATGTGCCTTGCCGCATGGTGTTGGCGATCATGGCCCTCCATACGAATCAGTCAAATGTCGCTGCAAGTACATATCCCACCCTCTCTGTCCTCAGCCACTCTGCAAGTCCGTCCAATCTTTACTCCCTGGGTCTACCTGGTGCTCTTTTTTCCCCCTCCGGCTTTCCTGGAAGGGGAAGGAACTATGAAACAGAAAGCTGACACTACCAGAATGATGGAAACGTTAAGATTGGCAGCGAACAGCGAATTTTTAAGTTTGTGGGCTGGGATTGAACTCGAGATCAATCTGAGTACACGGCTGTATGAAAATGAACAAACCGCGGGCCACGTAGACAGTGTGTCGTGTTATACCTGGTTCATTATCATCATCATGTGCCCTGCCGTATGGCGTTGGCGATCATGGCCCTCCATATGAATCTATCCCTTATCGCTGCAAGTACATCTCCCACCCTCTCAGTCCTCAGCCACTCTGCAAGTCCGTCCAATATTGTCTTCCTGCGTCTACCTGGTGTCCTCTTTCCCTCCAGCTTTCCTGTTGAATACATACCCTGGTTACGCAACCTAACTAACCAGTTTGAGTCGTTTAATGGTTGACGGTAAATAGCCAGCAGAATCGGCCAAGCCAAAACAGCATTCAACAAGATGACAAGCATTCTTACCAACAAATGCCTATCAATTAACAACAGGAAGAGAGTCCTTGAATGTTATATAGAACCAATACTGTTATACGGATGTGAGGTGTGGACAGTCAGCAAGCAAAGCCAGAGCAAGATTGAGGCAGCCGAGATGTGGTTCCTCAGAAGAATGTTGAGAGTTCCATGGACAGCAAAGAAAACAAACGAGACAGTCTTCATGGAGGCAGACACAAGTAGATCACTCATAAGGAAGATTAGGAAAAGACAGGCAACATTTATAGGCCATTTTATGAGGAAGGGGGATTTGGATCACCTGGTCACAACGGGAAAGCTGGAGGGAAAGAGAGCACCAGGTAGACCCAGGGAGAAAATGCTGGACGGACTTGCAGAGTGGCTGGGGACGAGGAGGGTGGGGGAGATGCTAGGGGCAACGAGAGATAGAGACAGATGGAAGTCCATGATCGCCAACGCCATGCGGAAGGGCATCTGATGATGATGATGATGACGAATGGTTGACGGAAGCGGTTCCTGTTTGTCTGCCTCATGTGTTCATCTTGTTCCCTATGTACTCACCAGTCTTATGTTCAGAGGATGATATACAAAACGGTTTCCACTAATACCTTTTTAAAGGCCAAAATTTTTCTTTTCTGAGTTCAAATATCGTTGATTATATTGTGCAAACGAAGTTGAGACATATTTCGTGAAAGCTGAAGTTAATGAATTTTGCAACCCAGGGATAAAACTGACTTGCACACACTTTTGGGCCGTCACAAAAATTTGAGCCAGAAAAAAAAAAAAAAAAAAAAAGCTGAGCGTACTATAGCTGTGTATTATAAGCCGTTGGTCTAAGTACCTTGATTAACTGATATTTTTGTGGTGTAATCAATAACGGGACATGCTGATGCGCTCTAGTATATGTCCAACCTGTTGTATGGAATATTAGCTTACCCCGCCATGGGCTGGATTGATCTGTGCTCAGCAAGCGGCATCTTGCAAATATGGATTGGTCCTCCCCTCGACTGAAGCTTGACGGCTGTAGTAATATGACGTGTACGGATTAAGGCTGCACACTTGTGGTTGGTGATGCTCTAAGCTGGTAAACCTTTGAAGGTTCTGAAGCATTTGTTGTATATGTAGTTGGTTATCGTGTTCGGGTCTTCTTGTTTCGAATCACTCACGCACGCACGTCAGCTTACGCTCTAGCATAGACATTTCACGTACACAAATACACACGTGCACGCACGCACACACACACGCATGCGCGCACACATATACACCACACCACAACACACACACACACACCACAACGCACACACACACACACACACACGCGCACACCACCCACCACACCATCCACCACACACACACACACACACACACACACACACACACACACACACACACACACACACACACACACCGCCACAGAGCCTCGATTGTTGTCAGTCTAAATCAGTTTTAAAAGGAGATAAAATAATAAAGCCACGCCGACAATCTCCCCCCTTCTGCCATTTTGGCTGTTTAACAAATGGTAAAGCCATGCCAACAATCTTCCCTTTTATATCATTTTTACTGTTTATTAAATGTAAAGCCATGCCAGCAATCTTCCGTTTTACATCATTTTTACTGTTTATTAAATGTAAAGCCATGCCAACAATCTTCCCTTTTCTGCCATTTTTGTTGTTTATTAAATGTAAAGCCATGCCAACAATCTTCCCTTTTCTGCCATTTTTGTTGTTTATTAAATGTAAAGCCATGCCAACAATCTTCCCTTTTATATCATTTTTACTGTTTAGCGTAACTGTAACCTTGAAAGCATATTTCACACAAAACTTACGTTATCGATCGCGACACCAGCTATCAGGATAGTGAAATACTTGAATATAATTCTGCACAAAGAAAATGAATAGGGGGGGGGGGGGGTAAAAAAGCTCCTTCAAACATTCATACAGACAAGACGAGCCAGTCTGAATCATCTTGAATGTATTTCTGCTCAAACAAATGAAGAGGGGGGGGGGGGGGAGCGGAGTCTTATAGAGACATTCATACAGGCTATACGAGCCAGTCTGAATCAATGTCCACATTTTTAATTTTGTCAATGATAACAGGTCGATTGACACGGATTCCCATGTTTACAAGGCACGACCAGCCAATGGGGGAAAATCAATAATAATTATGTCTGAGTCCGTCGATTTGTATTTGTATTTTTGTGTGAAAATCAGAAGAAGAAAAAACCAAAGCCCACAGAACGATGAGGATCAAAGCGAACAAGAAGAAGGAAGACGAAAAGAAGGAAAAGAGGAGGAGGGAGATGGGGGTGGAGACACCTTTTTTTTTATTATTATTATTATTGTTGTTTAAAGCCCAGCCGACTGCGCAGAACCATATCAGGGCTATAACCGCTTCAAAACACAAAACTTCAACAGGGAAAAAAAAAAGAAAAAAAAGAAGAAAATTAAGCACACACATCAATGCATTCGCGCACATAATCTAAGGACACGCCCGCGGTGTAGGACCATTCCGTCCGATTAATCGCACAGAGGAGATTTTTAAAAACACACCTGAATACAAATATAAGCATACATAAGGACACCAAAACATATATAAAAACAGGCATGAATTACGTAAAATTGCTTCCGCATATCTCACCTCCTTAGAGCCAAAAATGCACTTAATACATGTACCCAATTATCAATCCGAAGAAAAAGTACGTAAGACTTTATCGAAAAAATACAGGTGAATGGACCATTAAGGCAGAAAATAAGTAGAAATGGCAGAAAGCAAGGCAACAAGGCAGAAACAAAGAGAGTGACAGAAAAGAGGAAATTCCTAGCACAGAATTTCCAGAAGGTGGGGATGCTATTTATACTGACAAAGGCTAGTTGGCCGAAAATTTGCGCTTGTTTTCTTTTGTTTTGTTGGATACGCGCTTATATTGGTTTTCTTGTTCTTCTGGTTCTTGAAGAAGAAAGGAAAAACAAGAAGAAGAAGAAGAAGAAGAACAACAACAACAAACTAGTGAGACCGGGCGTCACATCTGGAGACGAAGTCTCTCTGTGTTAACGGTTCTCATTGAAGATAAGCGCCCGTTCGACCCCTAATGGGGATCTGCATCTTCGGCGCGAAGAGGATGTTGTTGAGCTTCACACGATCGGAAAGGACGACATGTTGCTGATCCAGAGAGAGGCGGAAATAAAGTCCCGCGGAGATCAGACCCTACTTGCAAAGCTGAGGTTGGGTCACCACCCTTTGCTGCGGGCCTATAAACATAGGATCGACCCAACAACGGATCCAATGTGTCCCCTGTGCAACGAGGAGGAACAAGATCTGGCACATTGGATCCGAAGATGCCCCGCAACCGAGTACATGCGGTGGCAATTATTCGGGGAGGACAGCGGGAGGCTGGAGTGCCTCACCAAGTACCCCGTGAAGGCGGTGGATCTGGCAAGGAGAACGCACCTTGGATCTCGACAACAGCAATGACATCACCCATTTCCACAAACAAACAAACAAACAAACAAACAAACAAACAAACAAACAAAGCAAAGCAAAGCAAAGCTAAAAGCAAAACAAGGCGGTGAAGCCATCCTACTATTCTCTCTAAGTAACGTAAAAATTCCAACAGAAAATGCACATTTTATGTCTCTCAAGGTCGCGGTGACCTTGAAGACGTTTAAGATAAAATAAAGCTTAACTTGAAGCAAGAATAAAGATAGACTGCCAGAAAAGTGAAAGCAGAATGTAAATGTCCGAAATGTCTATGAAAGTGATGTTTACACATCTTCATGAAAAGTGCTGACTTTAAAGATTTTTTTTTTTGGTCCGTGTGACCCTGACCTTGATGTCATGATATCCAAAAGTATGCATTGGTGATTCCGATTTGGTCTGCACCTTTGACCCAACTTTGATAAAGATCCATCCATGAGCCGAGAAAAACTTGCTAACATATTTTTGTCTTAGACACACAGGCAGACAAAAACACAGACACATTCATACACAGAGAGACATAGACACAAACACAAACACACTCGATCACACGCAACCACACACACACACACACACACACACACACACACACACACACACACACACACACACACACACACACACACACACACACAGAGACACACATACGCACACACACACATACACACACACATACACACAAACACATGCACGCACACACACACACACACACACACACACACGCCGCAGCCACACACACGCATTATGACACATGCAAAGACAACATTGTTCACAGATATAGACGCACATGACACATACACACTAGTATGTAACGATCATTGTCTTGCACCCACGCGCTTACACACACACACACACACACACACACACACACACACACACAGACACACACACACACACACACACAGACACACATACACACACACACACACACACACACACAGACACACACAAACACACACACACACACGCACACACACAAAAACACACATACACTCACACACTCACATCCCCACCCACCCCCACCCCCACCCCCGCCCCCCACATCAGTTTTTTTCCAATCACTTTTAACTTTTTTCTAGAGAAGTAATTGAAAAAGAAAGGAGTGAGTGGGTTTTAATCAAAGAAAAAGGAAAGAGAGAAAAATTACATGAATGACTGCTCCATTTTTTTGTTTCCTCTCTTTTCATGGTGGCCCCCTTCGCTCAGTTGATTAGAGTATCAGTCAATGCTGATAACACACAGATCCAAAACAAGTGTGACTGCCAGTGTTCAAGCAAACAGGAACAAAGAAAAACACGAAAATAGAAAACAAAGAAACACCAAATAAAAATAGAATAGGAGAAAAAGACTAAAGTTTGAAACTTCCCTGCTGCTTCGTCCAGTGCCAAGTCTTTTTCTCCCACTGGATGAAGCAGCCAGCAGGGAACTTTCAGTCTTTTTTCCCCCTAATTTTTGTATTTGGTGTTTGTTCGTTTGTGATCTTACGTGTACGCCTTACAAAGGCCAGTTGGCCGAAATTTTGCGCCTGTCTTGTCTGCTTGTATTAAATACTCGTTCTGATTCTATTTTTCTTTTTTTGTTGTTTTTTTTTTGTTTTTGAGTGTGTTTATTTTTCTGGTTCCTGATAACACAGAGTTCGTGGGTTCAGCCCACGGCTGGGCCGCAGGTTTTTTTTTCTTCTTCTCTTTCTTTACGCGGGCAGTTTGGTCCTTTTGACAGAGATGGGGACTCAAGATCTGATATCTCAAGTTCAAACCCAGCCAGTAAGATCTGGCCTGTTTGCCGCCCATCTTGATGTTGCCATCATTCTGGTGGTGTCAGCCAAAGAAGACTTTGGTGTCAGCATATTGCTTCATAGATCCCTTCCCTCCCCTCCCCATGCCAGCGCATACAGGTTTGCCCAGGTTCAGGTTATATCTGCCAGATAGTTTGCTGACAGATTTGGGTGGAGCCAACATGGAATTGGAATCTGATGCTTCCTTCTTGAACATCCCCCTCCCCCCACCCACCCCCAAAACAACAACAACAACAACAGCAATAAAAAAAACAGCAACAACAACAAATAATAAAAAAAAAACTACTCCGGCAAAACTTCAAACTCTTCTTGTTCTTCTGCTTTTCAATGATACCAGAATGATACTGTCGTCATGTAAATAAATAAATAAATGAATAAATGAACAAACAAATAAGTATATAAATATTCTTTTGTTAAATTTACTCTTGCCAAGTTTGCGGTTCAGAATTATCTTGTTCAAGGTAAACCAGGTCACCCATGTTTAATAAATGAATAAATAAGTAAATGAATGAATAAGTAAATGAATAAATAGATAAATAAAAAAAAAAAGAATAAATAAATAAATAAACAAACAAACAAACAAATATTTCATATCGTTTTGTTAAATTTACCCTTGCCAAGTTTGCGGCTCAAAGCAGTTGCATAAAGAAATGGGAAGGAAAGGGTCTGTCTGGTCTTTCAGAATCTACTGTGTTCAAGATAAACCAGATCACTCGTGTTAGAAGGTTTCCTTGTGGTCTACAGTAAATGAGACAGCTGATGGTAGACAACTCCAGCAAAATCGTGTCCACAAGAGAAAAGAGTGCTTTCCCTTACTGTCAATGATGGACCGGATGTCCCCTAAACCGTTTAGAAAGTTGGCAAACCATGGGGGTATGTGTACTCTGCTTTGTACTCGGCGCATTTCGAATAACCTGTTTCTGATGGGTTTGATACAAAATTTGTCGTTGCTTACTTGTTTCAGGTCACTGATCAGGAGATCACGTATGTGCGAGAGAACTTCGAAAAGAAATACGCAGGTACCGTTAGCTACAATGTTTACTTCTTAACTCAAGCAGACACTTCCATTCCAATGCAATGAATAATTAGTTTCATGTTCTATTCACGTGACGTGTTTTTCGTTACAGTTTCAGTTTGCTGAGTTTGTGGGTTTAGAAACCATCGTCTCTGGGGTTTTTTGTTATTTGTTTTTGTTGGGGTTTTTTAACCCAGATTGATGTGGTTACACATTTTAATCACTTGGTAAAGTTGGTTATTTAATATAGGCTAGTTTAGTAGTTAGGCCTAATGGTTGTTTTCTATTCCCAGAGATTTACTGATCTTAAAAGATCAGAGCCACATCTGCCCATTCAACTTCTGATACCAGCCTTTATTATCTATACCCACTGATCTTGATAACATTATGATTACTGCTGTAGTTCACTTTGTGGTCTGCTGATCAAGGCTATTACTGTATTAGGCCTAATCAGTGATCTAGATTTCCATTAGCTCAGGAGTAGTGTCATAAGTCCTTGAGTTTATCAGCTTTGAATCATGAATGCAGTGTAATGGCATTTAATTAAGAATAAGTGGATAGTTGCCCAGTTAAATCTCAGCACGATATAACCACACAGGAACAGCTCATTCATAAGATGCAATGGAGAAGGAAGCAGGGAACATTTTCAGTAGAAATAATGATTTTCTGATATGTAACATGTTATGCATGAATTGAAATCCAGTGTGGTAAGACGTGTACTACATGTTAGGTAATATACAGAAAATAAGTCACAGTTACTCAGAACTTTTAATTTTCTTTTCTTTATTGCTTGTGTTTGCACACATGTCATGTTTACATTAGATCTTTCATTTCTGTGGTGATATGTTTAGCACAAATGTTATAACTCTTTTTTTTCACAAGGCCTCAATATATAATAATTAATATATAATGTTAATAAAGTATATTAATTATTATTGTTAGTTTGTGACATAGGAATTTCCAGTTCAGCAGATTATAGTGTTTTGTTTTTTTTCTTCTTTTTTTAAGATTGATGTTGAACATGTATACATGTAACATGTATGTGATACTGACTTCAGCACACATCATATCATACATGTACACACACACACACACACACACACACACACACACACACACACACACACACACACACATACACACACATACACACTCACACACACACACACAGCACACACAGACACACACACACACACACACACACACACACACACACACACACAGTATACATACATCCTCACCCCCACCCCCACCCCTTATATATAGCACATACACTAAATAAATACCATTTAGAAGTTTGCATTATTGTCTTAACAGATTTTAGTGTTAAGTTTTGTTTATAACGGAAAAATGAAATGAAAGCATGCTGTAATTTTTTTTCTTAATTTTTTAATTGAAAATCAACCCTATGCATTTCCCGTATTTGGTTTATGAATTAAATCATGAAATTGTTGTAAAAGTTTAGTCCTTACCCAAAGTTATCACATGGAAGGAATGACAAGGACCATTTGAAGTACTGTATTCTAAAGTTGTTAATTGCCTTTTTTTTTTTTAAAGAAAAAAGTTTAAAATAATGGACTAGAGGAAAGTTCTTGTAATTTTTGTATTAATGAACCAGACAGATCTTCTTGATAAACTATCATATTGAAAGAATCAATTAAGGAAAAGTGGACACAATGTTCAAACAGTCTGTTGGATGAAGATTACATTGCTTGTCTCAGCTTCTGATGTTGTATAAAGCTTTCTTTCTGTTAAACATCTGTGACTGTCAGAAGTTCCTTACTTCCTTTCTTTCCTTTGGTCCCATTTTCTTCTTCCTTCTGGCTCACGTGACTAATATAAGGAAGAAAATAGTTTTAAGAAAAGAAAGTAGCCTCAAAGTTCTGTATTCAAGAATGCATGGCAGAACTGGCATGGAACTTAAAAAAACTTTTAAAAATACATGGTTGCCATGTGTATCTTTAGATACAGCTAAAACTAAAACTTCAAACCAGTTCCTATTTATTAGTTATATACAGATTATCAAAATACATGAGAAAAATAAACATTATGTCAGATTTATGAATGGCCTACCCATGGGTACTTTTAATCTGTCCATGCTTTATCATATGGCTGGTAATTATGTTTTATTCAGATGTATAGTTTGCAATAAATGTGTACTTTATTTCTATAGGTATGTGAAATTTTATACTGCACATCAAGATTGCATTTTCGCTTTGCTGTTAGTGTTACTGTCATGTATTTGTGATGTGTTTATAATTGCTCTTTGTTGATAATAAATTCTTTAAAAGTTTGAAAAAAACTGAAGACAATATTTGAATTGATTTTGCTGAAAATTGTTGTTGTTTCTGCTGTTACTGCTAGTGTTATTGTTGATGAGGAAGTTATTGAAATGTGAGATTTTGTCCCATAAAGAACTTTCTAAAAAAAAGTTTCTTGTTTTTACTGAAGTTTTGTGATAATTATGACCCATAAAGTCTGTATTACTTTCAGAAATGTACAGCTATTTTTCTACAAGTATTTACAACAATGACTAATCACTTTGACTTTCTCCTAGTCCTACTGTCCTAGCACATATGTTTGGCATGAACATTAACATAATATATTTTTATGAAACTTTTAAAGTCTCTTTTTATGCTTGAAACAGCTTAGTTGAACCACTCAACCAGTGTGTCTGTTTGGTTAAAGTTTGAATCCACATGTGTGGTACATATTGTTGGAAACTGTGCTTGTTTGATACATGTATACTGTCTAATCGTGTGTGAGCATGTTGCATTTACTGATTTAGTAGGTATTGCCTTTCTTAGGCTGTTAATATAACATTTTATCTGTCATTGTTCGTTAACTTTTCTTTGGTATATTGTTTTGACCATTGTTGAGAAGACAATATGTATCTCTTTACCTACATTTTTTGCAGACAAAATCAGCAGTGGCACCTATGATGACAGGGATTTAAGACGGCTTCGAACTGATGATGTGTATGTTACCACCTTCATCCGTGGACCAAACCGATTGGATGAAGGGGTGGACCTGGTTCATGAATCCTTACGATTTCGTAAGGAGTATGGCGTGAATGGTAAGAAATTGTTGTCATGGTATTAGTTTTGCTGGTTTGTTTTTATTTGTTTGTCTTTGATGCCTGTTTTGTTTTTGTTTTTTGGTTTATGGGTTTATGTATTTGTATGTATTTATTTATGTTTCATTGTCTGTTTTCTTACATTTTGTTTAACATTATCATGGTTATGAATTGTTATTCAACAATTAGAAATCTCATTTTGTCAAAATTATGCAGTATCCAAAAATTTTTCCCAGGCACTGTTGACTATCTTATTATACAGCTAGGCCCAGAAAGGCTTGTTATCTTTCTGGCCATCTGCACTATAAGGATTGATGATATGAGGACACAAAAATAGGACATGTTATTTGTGTATATAAGTTATTTAGTTACCTTCACTCAGATTTTATCATTGAACACTTTTGTAGTTGCTTATGGTTTCAGTGATGGTGCCTTGATTTTGATTATGATAGTCATTAAATTTATGCATGGTTTCGATCACAGGGCTTTTGCATACTAAAGTAGGCACAAATTCACAATTATGTGCATATGATTGATGGAGGCAGACACAGGTGGATCACTTGTGGGGAAAATTGGGAAAAGAGAAGCAACATTTATAGGCCATTTTATGAGGAAGGGGGATTTGGAGCACCTGGTCACAGCGGGAAAGCTGGAGGGAAAGAGAGTACCAGGTAGACCCAGGGAGAAAATGCTGGACGGACTTGCAGAGTGGCTGGGGATGAGGAGGGTGGGGGAGATGCAGGGGGCAATGAGAGATAGAGATGGTTGGAAGTCCATGGTCGCCAATGCCATGCGATAGGGCACCTGATGATGATGATGATGATGTGCATATGATCTTTTACATGAGCAGTGGGACTGTAATGCCATAAAAATCAGATGTTTCTGTAGCCTATACATAGTATTAAATTCCAAAACAAAAGTGATTTTCCATGTTCAGATCAGCAGGAATCAAAAAAACAAAACTAGAACCATATCATTGAAAAAAAAAGAAAATTAATAAAATGTAAGAAGGAAGAGAAGGTTAGAAGGCCAACACTAAAGAACAGGGAAAAAAGTGGAGACAGTAGGTGGTTGGAGACTCTAAAAAAAACAAACAAACAAAAAACAAAACAAAAAACAACAACACAAAAACACACACACACACAAACAAACAAACAAACAAACATCGTCTAATATCACTCATAGTGAAAAGACGTTAAATCAAAGAACGAAACAAACAACCATTTGACTAGACAAGGCTTATTCATTGTTCTGATTCTGTTTTTGTGTTTTCCTGGTTCCTGTACATCATCGATGATAGTGACTGTTTTGACGATGCATTATATCTGTTTTGCTTTATGCGTTTTGCTGTGTGCATTTTTCTCTCATTATGTGTTATCTAGAGAAGATTAGTATATATTCCTTGCTACATTAGGCTGTCAGTTTGTTTTCATATTGTATTGTGATGTTATAAAGATAAAAGTTAGATCTCTTAATGAACATCAGTAAAACAGAAAATAATCATGAAATTAACGTTAGGAACATAAATTACAAGTTATGACAAAACCATGTTGTCAGGTGATCATTAGACAATCCTGCAAACAGAACAGAATCATAGAATGCCTTCAAATAATAATGTAGTTTAGAAAAAGTGTATGATATCCAGTTTCAGATGCATTTAAACATATAATCCTTTGGTTTTGTCCTGTGCTTAGTGCTGCGACTATAATTTTGGCTGCAGCTGTGTGTGTGGGAGGAATGGTTTCAGCTATCACTGTGTTCGGACTGATCATGTGATTATGTTATGAATTCA
Source organism: Monoplex corrugatus (assembly GCA_030674185.1). Taxonomy (NCBI): domain Eukaryota; kingdom Metazoa; phylum Mollusca; class Gastropoda; order Littorinimorpha; family Ranellidae; genus Monoplex; species Monoplex corrugatus. The sequence goes on from CM060310.1 coordinate 58,288,606, forward strand.
AACATGCCTCAGGCTATGGACTAAAAGTGTGTTATGTGGAAAGAAGGTTGATGCTATTGAGAACTTTGTGATGCTTTTTATTGATTGATTGTCATAAAAAAAAAATGGCTGTACAGTAACTGAATAATGAACTACCACCTTTGCAGAGAAGTGACTTTAATTATCATTATGTGCTGCTTTCTGAGAATTTAAGTGTATACATTTTCTTGACATCCACGTTTGCATCAGTTATTAACTGATTAGATGTACCTATTGCTAGTGAACACACCTTAAAATTATGAAGTTATTTGAATAACAGGTTTTCTTCTATTTTTACACCAGTTGGTCATTAACTGACTAAATGCACATATTATTGTGGACAAACCATTTAATATGAATTTATTTGAATAACAGTTTTTGTCCTGTTTTTACATCATTGGTCATTAATACTATAATAGACAAAATGTATTATTACTATGGACAAACCTTTGAATTATGAATTTATTTGAATAACAGCTTTTGTCCTATTTTTACATCAGTTGGTCATTCACTGACTAAATGTATATATATTACTTTGTACAAAGCATTAAATTATGAATTTATTCGAATAACAGGTTTTGTCATATTGATGGCTTTATGTGGTGAATCCATTATTATAGCATGTGACTGACACATTTAAAAATGCCTGGTTTTATCACACAGTAAAGCATTGTTTACATTAAGAACATGTTAGATTTATAGACAATAATATCAGCCAACCTTATTAGTGATATCAGTTGCGTAAACTTTTCACTTTCAAACCTTATCTTCCAGCTTTTACTTACTTTGTGCCGGAAGCTGATGAAAGGTGATAGAGAAGTTGTGGGGGTGAAAGGGGTATTGGACAGTAGAAATATTAACCAACAGTGTGGGAGTGAAAGGTTTATGGGACAGTTAGAAATATTAACCAGCACAGATAGTTTTATATCAGTTTTGTTGGGGACTGACAAAGTGTTTGTAAACGGTAGACATTTAATGATCATGAAATGTTTATAAATGGTAGAAATGTCAACCTGCCATAGAAGTTATGTCAAATATTAGCTGGCTTAACTGCCTTAAGTGCTGTGATGATTATGTCAACTGCATCAGGGAGACATGCTGTGGACAGTGAAATGTTGAATTATCAGCTGATCATAGTAGTTGTACTGATTACATGAAGGACAGATGAAATACATGAAATAATTGATTTGATATCAGACACCCATGGTAGGTATGTCAATGACTGACTGTAGGCTTTGCCAATACCTGCTGTTGCAGTTTAGTACTTTCAGTTTAATACTACTAATAATAGCAAAACAGTTGAGTTTCAGTTTAATATTACTAATAATAGCAGTATGGTTGAGTTTCAGTTTAAATTTAAATACTACTAATAATAACAGAACAGTTGAGTTTCAGTTTGATACTAATGATCATAGCAATACAGTTGAGTTTCAGTTTAATATTACTAATAATAGCAGTACATAGACTTAGTTTTGGTTTCTCAAGATGGTGTCTGTGCTGGGAATAAATTCTATATATATGCATGATGCCACAGGTGCCAAGTGATGGATATGATTCAATAAGATCATGGCATAAGCCTTTGTAGTTGTACCTGCTCATAAGCGGTACATGTTGGCAAAGTCTTGGGATCCTACTTAGTGTATGTTTTTTATGCCTATTCTTGCATCAGTCTTTCATTGAAACACTTTTAATTTTAATTGCGTTGTCTGCTATTCCTAAACAAGCAAACAAAGAAACAAACAAATGAGCAAATGAAAAACAAACAAGCAAACAAACAAACAAACAAACAAAAACCCCAAAGAACACAGCGAAAAAGTCCCCCAGTATGTGTACACTGTAACACCCATAGATCATGATAGAAACCCTCGTACAGGCAATCCAACACCCAACCCCTTCTTGTTGTGTAACTCAATTTATCATCAACATCACCATAGTCCTCTTAGCCCATTCACTATCCTTGATCCATAAAAACAAAGCATGGCCTATACATACACACATACACAAACTCGTACACACACACACACGCACGCACGCACGCACGCACAACATACACACACACACACACACACACACACACACACACACACACACACACACACACACATACACACACCACACACCACACACACACAACACACACACACACACACACACACACACACACACAACCCCACACACACACACACACACACACACACCCCACACACACAATCTCTCCCTCTCTCTTTCTCTGTCTCGCTCTCTGTCTGTCTGTCTTTCTGCCACAAACAGTCATTCCTACCTTTTAGAAAATGAAGCAGCATCATGATGTATATCATGTGACAAGCTTGCTGAGCATCAGACAATTTCTATTGAATGCTAAGACTTGCACAATATGAGACACAAACCCTGTATGGTGGGTTCCTTAACTCTTTCACCACCAAGTTTCCCCAGAATCTGCACTCTCCAGTGCCGAGCATATTTTGGGCAGCCAATTTTGCAGCGCAGTGTGCATTTTTGAAAGCTTATATCTCAAAGACTATTAAAGATTTTCACTTACTTTTTTTTTTTTGCTGTGTAAAGGGCAGATTTTGTATTTATATATGAATGCTTGCTTATGTTTATGCTTGATTGATTATTCCACAGATAATCTTATTATAGATTAAAAACAATTTTTTTCATACGGTTTATTAGTTGTACTGCTGACCTTATTTTGTGAGTTGTGCACCAGATATCATTATAATAAATGAGGAAAAGCAGTGGAAAATCTACACACAAAGTCAGCTGTCTGCTTATTCTACTCGGAGTGGTAGACAGTGCGTGTCGATTTGCAGCCATTTTGGAGAAAACGCTTTGAAGAAAACGTGATATAAATTCCGACAGTTAACAAAGCCACACTTCGGCCTTACTGAAGAAAAACTATGTTGCTGGGTAAAGTTTAAAAATAGCACAGTTGCCTGCATTCACCAGTGGAGCTGACAGAAGCTTTGTACCCATGTGAAAAGTTATCGTTTGGCATGACCCTCCAAGTCGCACAAATGCGACCATGGTGGTCATATGGGAAGTCGCTTGATTGGGACCATGGTGGGAAAAGAGTTAAAGAACCTCTTCAGAAATGCAGTTTTCAAGTTTTTACAAGAGATCAGCAGATATCATGTGGTCTGATTTTATGTATGAGAAATTTTTTTACATGCATTTTAGACGTGAAAATGGTGAGCTTGGTTTTTGACTGTTGTCGTTTTCCGTAAACTTGGATATCTGTTTTTAACATGGTGTTAAACCTGATATGACTCTAGTAGTCAGCTGGGCTATATGAAATTGAACCTGAATTTGTGTCACATTTGTAATCCAATGGGGTATTATGAATGAGTACATGTAAGCTTGAAATAGGCTTGATTCATTCTGGGGTCCTGAGTGCAGAAACTGAGAAATTGTAATTTGTATGGCCCTTTTCTTGACTGGGAGAAAGGACAGACTGAAGGTGAAAGAATTTAGCGTGCACTTTCATGAGAAATACCTACTGATAACTTCTTTGTGTAAAGAGTTTTTGAGTCTGATAAAGAAAAGAAAAGCATTATTTATTTAGTACTTTCATTTTTCTCACACATGACAGTAGCTTACCTTTATACTCCTTGTGTATTTTGAAGTTTGCAATTCTGAAGCCCAGAGATAAGTCATTCAAAAAATAAATTTCATGAGCAAAGAAGGGATTGGCAGCCTTAAAAATTGGAGCTTGGAATTTTTTCAAAGGGGATTCACCACACTTGGGTAGTTTCATATGCGCTCCACTCAAATCTCCTAGTAATTATGCATGTAACCCTATGTGTTATCAATTTCTGCAAATTTGGGGGAGGAAAAGTAATTTGAGAAAAGCAGGATTTGCTTTGAAAAATATAAAACATAACAAAAGTCAAGGAACAGGTGGGTTTAGTGAAAAATTAAATTAAAAAAAGAAAAAAACAATCTTGAAACAGGACCATATAATTTGTTTTAAGAGCTTTGAAAGACAATGTTAAAGGTGGTGAGTTCTCATCAGTACAAAAACAAAATTGTTTTTGTTTACCTACGGGGGGAAAAATCTGAAAAGTATATCTAGAACTGGAGACCTGTATTTATTGTGAACATTGTTTACAGAACAATCATTTATTGAAAAATGTGTAACCTAAGCTAATCAGTGATAACCAGCTCAATTTGTGGATAACAGATATATAAATTGGTAACAGTGTCAGACTCATGTGTGACCTAATTCATTATCTTGATAGCACAAAGTTACCCGGGTGGTTGTTTTGTCTCGAGTTTGAAAAGTCTTTGATTCTGTAGTTTGAGATTTCATGCTTAGAAGTTTGCAACCTTTTTGGTTTTGCAAAGGACATCAGTAGATGGATATCCATTTTCTACATGAACATAAATTTGACATCAAAAGATGGATATCCACTTTCTACATAAAGTTGACATCAACAGATAAATATCCACTTTCTGCATGAACACAAATTCGACATCAACAGATGGATATCCACTTTCTACATGAACATAAAGTCAACGTCAGCGGATGGATATCCACTTTCTACATGAACACAAAGTTGACATCAGCAGATGGATAACCACTTTCTACATGAACACAAAGTTGACATCAGCAGATGTATAACCACTTTCTACATGAACATAGAGTTAACAATCACAGCTGATAGTCAGGAGTACTGAGTGGTTTCACTTTGAACATGGACACAGACAAGTTGATCCTGTATCACTCTCTTTTGCAAAGGAAAAGAAATCAAAATAATGTGTAAGCTGTATTGCACATAAGATCTCTCTGTTTGCTGATGATGTCCAACTAATAAACAGTGGTGACAAAAAATGTTTTTAACAAAAGCAATGAAATAATTATTATTGATTTGCACATTTTTTTAGGATTTGTATGAATGCAGAAAATATGTGAACTGTTTAGCTTGAGAGTGAGGAATGTTCTAAAACAGTCTGCATGCCACACATTTAACTTACTTGGAATCTTTGCTGATTCAAGATGTTATGAATCAGGTTTACTTTAAATCCATGTGAATGTATAGTGTTTACTGTGATGCTCTCTATAATTTTCCATTGTTTTTATTCTTTCTCCCCATTTATAGCCGTGTGTGTGTGTGTGTGTGTGTGTGTGTGTGTGTGTGTGTGTGTGCGTGGGTGCGTGTGCGTGCGTGCGTGCGTGCGTGTGTGTGAGTGCGTGCGTGTGTGTGTGTTTCAGCGCTTAGATTTGATTTTATCAAGATTTTGCGCTATATATAAATATTGTAATTATTATTATTATTATTATGTCAAATACAAAGAAGCAAAGAAACTTTCTCAAGTTTGGTTTGAAAGAATAATTATTCCAGCTGGAAGAATCACAATGCTAAAGTCACTTATATCAACATAATTAATAGTTTTGTGGATTCTGCTACTAAACTCACCAGATCTATCTGTTATATTGATTTTTATGTACATATGTAAAGATAATATGCTTTCATCCTTCCCAAATATTGCAGTGTAATTGAAAGTAAATTTAATATAAAAAGGAACTGCCAGTATTTATATACAGAATCCCATGTGCTGACATTGTCTTGAAATGGGAAGGGTAGAGGAGGTGATGGGATGAAGAACAAGAGCTGTGAAATACTAAGCTGTCATCACCAAAATAATTAGAACATTAAGATAGGCAGCGAACAGGATAGTTCCTATGTCATGGGTTGCAACTGAACAAAAGCCATTACCAGGTCATTACTCCCTCTCACTAATTCTCTCCAATCTCCCTAGTTTTCCTAAATATGTGGACCTTGAACTGGATAGATAGGCAGTTAGATATGCTTAGACATAGGAATCTTTAGATAAATAAACGGTAAACAAATAAATAAACAAACAGATTGAATTGAGAATTACAAAGTCCTTTCCCTGTGTGTGATCCAGATTTGTCAGACAACAGTTTTCAGCCATGGATGTGGGAGAAGCATGCCCTGTTTTACCATGGCCAGACGAAGACTGGACACAAAATTGGTGAGACCAACTGCTGCATGTTACTGATGATATTTGTATTTATATTAATTTCTTTTTTTCTTTTTTTTTTTTTGGTCACAGTGGATGTATCATATCAAATTTGGGCAGTTTTCTGCAGGGAGAGTTTGTTGCCGCAGTGCAGCTCCATTCCTTTGTTTTATTTTTAGAGGTGTGTATGCATTTGCCTATGAAAGTGAAGTTTACTACAGAATTTGCTTGGGACAACTCCTTTGTTGCCATGGGATCTTAAACCCGCACGGAATGTGTGCTACACCAGGACCTTCATTTATCATCAAATCTGAATGACTTGAATCTGGATCACCACTTAGGATGTAGCATAGTGGGGAGGAGAAATTGCCTTGTCCGATCCATGATTCAGACCTTGGTCTCTCATGGTCTGGGCAGATGCTTTAACTGCTCAGCCACACGCTGCTTGTGACACTTGTTTTACAGATGTAGTTAAATCATATAGACCAGTCTTTTGATCTTTGTTATCCATGTATTTTGTAATGCACATTATTAATATTTTTGTGGTGTCTGCATTGTTTGTTTCGTTATTGTGCCGGTACACAGTGTTTTGTTATTTTTTTTTTTTGTATAATGTATATTTAACAATTTTCAACTATGTTTTTGCTGTGATTGATTCATAGATTTATTGTGTCGGTATGTAGCTGATTGGATGCCCTGTACAGTCATGGACAGTATTATCTCTTGTGTGCATCTTACACATTGCTATTTAGTGATGCTTATATTTAGGTTACTGTTCATCAGAGAAGAATAATAGCAAAACATCAAAGAATTAAGCATACTTTTGAAAGGTAGCAAAATATACCTTGACCATCATTACCACTATTGATTTACTGAGGTTTTTTTACAAACACCTTTGTGTTTATTAATTCATACATTTGATTTGTATATTTCATACATTTGAACTGTTTGTGTGTAGTTTTATGCAGTGTTTGTTTATTATATATTACTTTGTATTCTCCATACTTCTATAGAACAGCAAGTCAAAGGAGAACAGAATTGTGAATCATGATGTTGATCTGTCTGGATATTGAAATCTAGGATTATATATTACCTTATTGTAATTCTCTGGTTTTAAAAGGAATGGAAGCTGCTTTCCACGGAATGTGTTAACACTATTGTGACTGGCCCTGCCTCTGCCTGAACTTCCAGTTAGCCTGAACCTGCCTCCAATAAATTTCAAGTAGTTGGTAAACTCTCTAGCAGGCGTGAATGAAGTCCAATTGTCACCAAAATTTGTGTACTTAATGAAAAAAGGATGCTGAGTTTAGCTGTGCTATATATAAAGCTATTACTTAAATAGTTTTTAGCCGCCATCAAGTTCTGTACCATATATCACCGAAATGACTTTTAGCGCGACCCGGCAGTAGGTGAAGCTTGCGTTCACGACTATAGTCGCATCCTGTCACGGATGTGTTAATGAATAATTTGGGGCAGTGGTAGCAGGGAGTGGAGAGAGAATAAATGTTGGTTAATGAGATGATTCCATATTTGTATTTGATCCCTAATAATTTGATACAATGTCCAGATTTGTATTTGTGTATCAAAAAACAGTCACACAGTTCTCTGATAACATGATAAAATGCCAAGATTTGTATTTGTGTATCAAAAAAGAAAAAAGAAGAAAAAACAGTCATACAACAGCTGTTCATCTGAATAATTGAAGTGATAAAGTCTTTGTCTTCACTGTATATGTTAATTTCACTTTTAAACCGTCATGTTCATTTCTTCCATGCACTTTGACAGACAACGATGTACCTTTGTGTTTGTGTTAGTGTTTGTTCGGGTCAAGGAGCACAAGAAGGATTCCTCACAACTACTACTGGTGAAGAAATTCTTTGTCTATTGGCTGGAAAAGTCGTTCCGAGTCAACCCATTGGAAAAGATAGTGACAATGTTTGACATGACAGAGGCTGGACTCAGCAATCTGGTAAGTTTTTCTGTCTTGTTACATCCTCTTTTTGTTTTTATAACAGTGCCTATGCAAGTTTTCATATCATGAGGTGACTGCTAGAACTTTGTATCTAAAATTTAGCAAAACCTGTTCTATAGACTTCAGCAAATCTGCGAGGAGTCTTGTTTTTTTTCTTGATGGAATTCTTGTCCCTGGAAGCTCATGTTAACTACCTGAGCAAAATCCTGTATCTCTATTTATGTAGAATAAGCAGAATCTGCCCATTTCTCTCAGCTGATGCCACAAACAAACTGTATGTATCTTTCAGTCTATCCAAACTAAACTACTGTAACTCTCTTATAGCTGGACTTTCTGATATAAGCTATCCAAACTATAATGAATCCAAAACAGTGCAGCTTGACTTTTGTCCTACGAGAAAGGAAATGGAGCAATGCAAAATCACATTTGTGAAAACTACACTTAACTTTTGGTCAAAGCAAGAATGAGTATAAAGTTGCCACACTCTGCTTTCATTATCTGAGTTTGAAGACAGTGCCAACATATACATGTATATCAGAACTCTTCCTGTCAGGCAAACTTTCCAGAGCTCTTAGGTCTCAGGGAGCTTCTTTCCAAACTGTACTTCAGTTCTGACTTAAAACTTGTGAAAAGAAATCTTTCTGTGTTTTTGGCCCGGCAACATGGAACTCCCTCCCAGTGTCTTTAAGACAAAGCAACTGTCTGCTTGCTTTCAAAAAACAGCTAAAACGTCTCTTTCAGAAGTATCTCCAGAAATCATGATTTGGAGATTGTGCCTCTACTAAATCCAGTGGTATTTCAATTTGTCTTTTGTGTGTGTGTGTGTGTGTGTGTGTTGTTTTGTGTGTGTGTGTGCATGCACAGGAGTTGTGTGTGTGTTTGTATGTTTGTACGTACGCTTGCTTATATGCTTGTGCAATTTCATGTGTATAATTCAGTTGTGATTGATAAATTGAAGAACATGTTTGTTGTTATTTGTGACGAACCATGTTTATATTTCATTTTTGAATTGGTATGTTTATGCATATTTATCCAGTTTCTTTGCACCGCATTATAATGTAATTGGCATGGAAATGTTGCATTGATGTATTTGAATATGTGTCCATTTATGATACCAAATTACTATATTAAATCGCAGTGTTTACGCTGTTTCGAAAGTGCAATGAGCATCCTCTGATGTGTATGTTTTCACTTTGTAAATGATATTTATTATTATTATTATTATTATTATTATATTATCATCATCATCATCATTGTTATTATATATTAATATAGAAATTATTATTAGTTAGTATTATGAGTGGGACTGAAAAAACACCAGGCAGCACGAGGTCGAGGGCGCAATGCAAAAAAAAAAAAAAGGATTTGTACCTCTTACCCAGTCCAGCATGCGGTTCCATGATTTCTGGAGATTGGTGGATGGTATTTGATCATTCCACATTATCTGATTTCGTCAGTTTGATACTCACAGTGTATGTGGACGTAACACTTGATCTCATTTCTTCTGAAGTGATAATGGAATTTTCTTCCCCTCCCCCCTCCCTCCCCTCTCCTTTCTTGCAGGATATGGAGTTTATCAGATTCATGCTGACCTGTTTCAAGTTGTACTACCCAACTTTTCTTGGTGAGTTGCTCTCTCTCTCTCTTTGTTTTCTGTTTATTTCGCTACCTATTTGTGAAAGTGGTTTGATGTGTTTAATATTATTACATAACTGTGGCTTGAAGTTTGGATCCTATGACCTTTTCATCAGTTAATGATTTGTGTGACTAACCTTTACTCAGTGTGGGTGTGCATGTGGCTTTTGTCTGTCTCTCTTCTCTTCCCTTCCCCTCCACCCCCCCACCCCGCCCCACCAATTCAAAATCAAAAATAGATAATTATACCAATTCAAAAAGAGATCCTGATTATATGTTACTACAATGTATTACTGAGGTTCGTGGGTCATGTGCTGGTTCTCATGCTTTATCTAAACATTATTCATCAGTAGTGCCTCAGGCTTTGTACAGGGAGATAGTTCAAGTCTCATGCTAAATCAGAATCACACCAAGGGCAAGAAGCCCTCATTATGTACATATCACTTTATATATTTTGAACAGGCATGAAGCACCAGCTTTCAAGTGACAAATATATGTGTGACAAGTTATAAACTTATATGCTGATAAGAAAAAAAAAGGTCGTTTCTGTTTCAGGTTCATTGAGTTTGTGTGTGTGTGTGTGTGTGTGTGTGTGTGTGTGTGTGTGTGTGTGTGTGTGTGTGTGTGTGTGTGTGTGTGTTGGTGTGTTTGATGTGTGTGTGTGTGTGTGTGTGTGTGTGTGTGTGTGTGTGTGTTTAGGATGTATGAAGTTCTATTAGGATTAGTGGTTTTGAGCATATAATCAATAATTTTTATGTATGACACCAAAAGTTGTTTGGACTTAAAACTGATACGACAAACCAGTCAGTGTTTACTGATTACATTGGAGTTCCTGTTTCAGTCATGTTCAAGTTCAAGTCTGTTGGCCATAAAATTTGGCCCTAAACGCTAATTGCGACATGATTTAAAAAAATGGATATCTCCTATCAGAATGGAGTTTCTGAGTGTTGTTGAGTTTGAACATGATGTGTATTTATGAGGGGTAGAATCTTCCTTGAATTCATGGATTTCCACAAAATCAAAGTCCTCTTTCTGCGGTTCTTTCATTTGCTTCCGCAGAAGGAAAAAAAATTGAAGATTTCAGCAACATATGCATGGAAACTGATTTTATCTGTGAATTATCCACAAACAGTTCTCTACTAGTAGCATCAGTGACCATTTGGGATCAGCTAGTTTGAAGACAACATGGCAGAAACGGTGTTGAGTGTTGAGAAACTTTTCAAGAAAAAGAAATGAAAAATATGTGGAGGTGGGATTGCTTCACAGAGCTTGTCGGAGGAGAAGAATCTTTCATTGTATTCATAAGAAAAATTAAAACTCCAGGGCTTTCTTATTGCCTCCTCTGTTACTCAGAAATAATCTGCACAAGCAGAGGGACAGTAAAAGTTGAATTACACAACTAGTCTAGACTAGAGTAAGCATTGTGATCATGTGCGGTCAACAAACCACACCACACAACCAAGACGCAGCGAACCACCATTCGTGGTTCTTCAAGTTTTAGTGTTTTTTTGAAGGTTGGGTTTTACGTTTTTGACATATCCTTGGCTGTCATCCCCCTATGTATGTTGCATTCACTGAGTGTAGGCCTGAAATCATGTAGTAAAAAGACGATGTGAAATAAAGAAAACTGGTCCTACGCCAAGTTAAATTTGATTCTACTCCATTGCAGTTATATAGAATTACAGAATTATACATGTTTGTATGCCTCAAAATGTGCCAGGCTCAATGATTTTCACATAAATTTTAAAAAAAGACATTTCCCAGGGAGCATGCCAGCCCCCCTTAGATTTCATCAGATTTAATTTTTTTTCCAGTTTGCTCAGCCCACCCCTGATTTATGCAGTTTTGTGTGAGGTGGAAACCAGTATGTGTGCGTGCATGTGGTTTGTGTGTGTGTGTGTGTGTGTGTGTGTGTGTGTGTGTGTGTGTGTGTGCGTAAATGTGTGTGTGCGTAAATGTGTGTGTATGTATCTGTATGTGTGTAAGTTGCAAGTTTAAATACAACTGTATTATGAGTGATGTAATATTGTGGATTTGTACATTTCAGACATAGTTAAAAGGTATAAGTATGAACGCACGTGAATGTATGCTTGTATATATTCATTTAAGTATGTGGGTGTGGGTGTGGGTATGGGTGTGTGTGTTTGTGTGTGTGTGTGTGTGTGTGTGTGTTGTGTGTGTGTGTGTGGTGCGTACTCTTGCATAGAAATCTTTCTACAACAATACTCTGAAATAGCATGAACCTTCGCTCTCTTCACAACTGTTCCCCCCCAACTTGACCCATGGCCTACCCTCCCACTTCTCCTGTCCTGACTATCATTTACTTGTTTCTGTCAAAACTTGGGTTTATCTGTCTTTCTAACTCTGCATGATGTTTGTTATGTATTTATTTGTATCTTGATAATTTGTTCTCATTGGGCTGTGGATGGGGGTCTTTGAAATGGGTGACTATTGTTATTTATACATAGATTACATAGACTATTCCTTAGACTTTGTTCTGTGGTCATTTAGGCGTTGTTTGACTGGGTTTTACTTTTGGCTTGTTTCTAAGCGGCAATGTTTGCATTGTATTTCCAGTATGGCGGAAGGTGGTATGTGAAATTGAAGGTTTTCACTTAGAAGCTCTCAAATGATGTATGCAGAGGGTTCTGACTCTGAATCGGACAATGAGCCCAGTGGAGCAGAAGAAAATGAACACATGCCATACTGAGTGTTTGTGGGAGGTTAGGGTATGTTATGGAAGTGTGCCAGAAAAGTTTTTGTTTTTTGGCCTGTGCATGCCATTTTAGATTAATTATACCAAGAAACCTGCCAGGAATGTACGTTTCCAAGTTAAATTATTCAGAAAGTTAATTTCTTTTGTTTCCAGTGATGTTTATTTTATATGTCTTCTGTCTGTGGTTGATGTTTGGTAATTTATTTTACGCTTTGGTCAAAATTGAGCCATTTGATGGAAGAAGTTGTACCCCTTTGACTTCAACTCCATCAGGTTAAGTAATCAAGTTAAGCAGATGATCGATCATATACTGTAGCCTGTAAGTTACAGGCCGTGATGAATAGCTGTTACAGTGTGTTTCTTCAGGAGTGTCCTCACTCTTTAGAAAAACTGAATAGAAAACATCATACTTTTCATTTATTTCATTTTCTGTTGCATGTAGAAGATGGAGTGTGCTTCATTTGAAACTTGAATTTTGTTTCAGAAAAATTACTGGTCTATGAAATGCCATGGATTTTCAATGGTATGTGTGGAGTATGCTTTTATTTTATTTATATTTTGAATTATATTTATTTGTATTACTATAAGTGTGTATTTGTCTATTAAAAAACTTGTTATGTTACAGAATGTGTCCATTTATTTTTGGATTTATTTTACAGCTCTTCCTTCCTTAGGAGCCTTGTTCAGGGGCATTCAGTATCTGAGTGTACTTGTAGAAGATTATGCTATGGAGTTACATGCTTGTCAGAAACACTTCATATTGGTTTGGGTCATTACTTCATACATGTAGAAGTTTATGCAGTGAGCATTGGTAGTAAATTAACCAGAAATGAAATACACAGGTCTTATGAGATAACTGTTTGTTTTTATATGTCAATGGTAGAAATTGGGAAACAGTTATCATGAAGTGGTATTGTTATTATCATTGTTATTATTATTATTGTTGTTTTTGTTATTATTATTATTGTTATTATTATCATTAGTGTTATTATTATTATTATTATTATTGTTATATTATTATTATTATTGTCATGATCATCATATTAATGTTGTTGTTGTTCTTCATCTTCTTCTTCTTAATATTATCATCATTGTTGCTATTGTTAGTAATATTCTTCTTATCATTAACAAATAAAGAGTGATGATTCTTCTTGTGTTTTGGGGTATGGTGTACTTTCAGTGCATCATCATTGTTATGATGGTTATGGTTGGAGTAGATGTGTGTTTTATGTGTACAAGGGTCATTCAATAATTATTGGGGAACATGTCTGTAAAAATATGAAAAATAAGACAATAATAAGTACTTTTTATATTTTTTTGATGTAACATCTCTTCCAGAATTCTCCCAAATGACTCTTCTGGAATTCTCCCAAATAACCGATTCTCATCTGTTGAAAAGTCCAAAATGCCTGTTGCAAGATAACCAGACTAAATATTTTGTACCTGCTTGGTCACATCATCTTCCAAGTCTTCTAAGTCATAGAAATATACACCACAGAGGGGTTCTTCAAACTTAGCGTGTGGATCAAAGTCTAGGGGATTCATATCTTGAGAAAAGATAGGGTGTGACAGAACTTCCCATTGATATGCCATAGGTGATATTACCCTCTCTGCTTTTTGGCAAGATGTTTTTTTATTTAATATTAATGGTGGATCATTTAACAGTGTCTTACATTTCTTTTGGATTGCAGTTTTAGTATTTTCATCATAAACATCATGGGATAACAGCAACAGTTTAAGTAATAGTTTGTCTTATTGGAACGCATGTATCATCATTACCTTTAAGTTTTTGTAATAGTTTGTGTCATTGGAATTCAATACACTGTCGGTACATCCTTGTTATCAAAGGTGCATATCATCATTATCTTTAAATTTCCTTGATTCTGAATTAGATGGGCTTTGGGGATGCAGGAGTTCGCCACTGACAGTTGTGTCTTTAATTCTGATAAATAATTTCCAATCCGGATTATGTTGAAGGAAGCTGTCCGATTTAAAAAATCTTATCACCCTAAGTTTTTCATCTGTTGTACGGAGTCTGTGCAACAATGCATGCTTGCATTTGATCTTCAGTAAGGCCATCAGGATCCACCTTTCTGCAGCATGTCGTAAATCCAGACATACTTGTTGAAATCACATGAACTGATCTACTGCTGATACCAATGTCATAAGCAGTGCATCTCATTTAGAAATTAGCAGTGCATCTCTTTTAGAAATTAGCAGTGCATCTCATTTAGAAAACAGAAAAGTTGTTACACTCAAGCACACCACTGCACACACACACACACACACACACACACAAAACACACAACACACAACACACAACACACAACACACAACACACACACACACACACACACACACACACACAGAGTGTCTGTCTCTGCGCTATCATTAGAATCAGTGTCAGTGTCTGCATCGAACAGTACCAACAACTCTTTTGGCTTGAGTGCTGCTGTCATTATACTGTCACTGACGTCACCATCACTGTCTCCACCACTTTCGCCATTGACTGGGACAACAAAATTGCCCTCATTGTCACGATCCTGTCAGAATTGATCATCAAATGTCTGTCTTCATCACTATCCTCTTCCATAACCCTTTCCAACACTTCTTAACTGTGAAAGTCGTTTTTGTGCATGGATCATATTGAGCATGTTTATTGATGGCCGCTATTGTTGACACATGACTACTCAGGGCTGATAATGACCAACAGAGGCAACACATTGGTTCAAGATGGCTTGAACTTTCATACAGTATAATATACACCCAGTGAACCATAGATTGACTGTTAAAGTTACTATGTTTATATGCGATGAAATCGCGTACATGACATGCAACAGTAACTAGGTATACGTGATGAGATCGCATACAAAGTCTCAAAAAGTTAATTTCATGAGAGATCATGGACTGATTTGGCCAGGTGTGTTTTTACACCTGCAATTGCATTTTGATGTTATTAAGACATTTTCGCTATTTGTTGGATGACTTGTTACTGATCAGTTCAGGTCCACAGTATTCTGATCAAAAGCCTGGAAGTGTTGTCCACTGTAGCTTCATAGAGACTGGTTGACCAGCAAAATCATTATTGTTTATTTCGGTCACCAGTTTGTCTGTTTCTTATCTTTCCAGCGGCATGGAAAGTGATCAAGACATGGCTGAGTCAGGAAGCCATCTCCTTGATCAAGTTTGTGACCAAATCAGACGTGCACACCTACATTGACAGGGAATATCTCTTTGAGCATATGGGAGGCACGGTAAGTCATAGCATGTCTTCTTGCTTATACTTACTTTTTGCCAGATTTCTGTGACTGGGTCTGAATTGTACCATATTCATGGATGTGAATCTGGCCTGAGGAAAACCTCTGTGCTTACAGTCTTCTGTTCACCCACCTGTGAGTGGGTACCCAACCCTGAGGATAATAAGTAGGGAAGGAGAGGAGATGGCCTTCGTAACACTGGCCCAGAGAGAAGTTGGCATGGACCACCTCACTCCCCCATGACTTCAGAGTGTTGGGACAATATTTTCCATGACTTCAGAGTGTCTGGACAACCTTTACCGCTGTGTAAAATATGTATTTTTCATTTTTATTTTTGAGTTCCACATTTTTAAAAGGGATGTCAGTTCAGATTTATAAAGAGTTCTGCTTATGTATGGGATGCATCTGGAATGTTTCTTTGACTGTGTCTGGAGTTTTTCTGTTGCTTATATGGTTATGAATCCAGCAGTGATCTGACTGAGTATTTTGTGATTCCCTTGTGCCCTTGGGTTATTTTCGTCAGGCCTTGTTTGTGATTTATTAGAAAAGTGTGGGTTGCTTTTTTGTCTTCCTTTCTGACTTTGTGTGTGGGTGTGTACATACATGTTTTTTGTGTGTGTGTGTGTGTGTGGTGTGTGTGTGTGTGTGTGTGTGTGTGTGTGTGTGAGAGAGAGAGAGAGAGAGTGAGTGAGTGAGTGAGGCTTAATTGTAAACATTTTTTTTTGTACATGTAAGCTTTTTCTGTCTGTTGTGTTTCTTTTTTGATATGAAAGTTTTTATGATAATTGTCATAATGTGTGAAACAATGGACTATACTTTATGTGTAGAATAGTCCTACTATTACATTTCCACAAGTGTGATGTATAATCAGTTGCGCACTGTGCATTTTGTTGGTGTTACTCATTGAAATTTACTTGGGCAGCAAACATTGTGTAACTGTTGGGTCAGAAAAGTGTTAATGTATGCAACTGTTGGGTCAGAAAAGTGTTGATTTGTGTAAGTAACTGTTGGGTCAGAAAGGTGTTAATGTTAAGTAACTGTTGGGTCAGAAAAGTGTTAATGTGTGTAAGTAACTGTTGGGTCAGAAAAGTGTTAATGTGTGTATAAGTAACTGTTGGGTCAGAAAGTGTTAATGTGTGTAAGTAACTGTTGGGTCAGAAATGTTAATGTGGTATGTTGGTCAGAAATGTAATTGTGTAGGTGTCAGAAAATGTTAATGTGAGTAACTGTTGGGTCAGAAAAGTGTTAATGTGTGTAAGGAACTGTTGGGTCAGAAAAGTGTTAATGTGTGTAGAACTGTTGGGTCAGAAAAGTGTTAATGTGTGTAGAACTGTTGGGTCAGAAAAGTGTTAATGTGTGTAACTGTTGGGTCAGAAAAGTGTTAATGTGTGTAACTGTTGGGTCAGAAAAGTGTTAATGTGTGTAACTGTTGGGTCAGAAAAGTGTTAATGTGTGTAAGTACTGTTGGGTCAGAAAAGTGTTAATGTGTGTAACTGTTGGGTCAGAAAAGTGTTAATGTGTGTAACTGTTGGGTCAGAAAAGTGTTAATGTGGGAACTGTTGGGTCAGAAAAGTGTTAATGTGTGTACTGTTGGGTCAGAAAAGTGTTAATGTGAGTAACTGTTGGGTCAGAAAAGTGTTAATGTGTGTAAGTAACTGTTGGGTCAGAAAAGTGTTAATGTGTAGTAACTGTTGGGTCAGAAAAGTGTTAATGTGTGTAAGGAACTGTTGGGTCAGAAAAGTGTTAATGTGTAAGTAACTGTTGGGTCAGAAATGTGTTAATTTGTGTAAGTAACTGTTGGGTCAGAAAAGTGTTAATGTGTGTAAGTAACTGTTGGGTCAGAAAAGTGTTAATGTGAGTAACTGTTGGGTCAGAAAAGTGTTAATGTGTAAGTAACTGTTGGGTCAGAAAAGTGTTAATGTAAGGAACTGTTGGGTCAGAAAAGTGTTAATGTGAGTAACTGTTGGGTCAGAAAAGTGTTAATGTGTAAGTAACTGTTGGGTCAGAAAAATGTTAATGTTGTAAGGAACTGTTGGGTCAGAAAAGTGTTAATGTAAGTAACTGTTGGGTCAGAAAAGTGTTAATGTGAGTAACTGTTGGGTCAGAAAAGTGTTAATGTCTGTAACTGTTGGGTCAGAAATGTGTTAATGTGTGTAACAGTTGGGTAAGAAATGTGTTAATGTGTGTAACTGTTGGGTCAGAAATGTGTTAATGTGTGTAAGTAACTGTTGGGTAAGAAATGTGTTAATGTGCGTAAGTAACTGTTGGGTCAGAAATGTGTTAATGTGTGTAAATAACTCTCAGAAAAGTGTTAATGTGTGTAAGTAACTATTGGGTCAGACAAGTGTTAATGTGTGTAACTGTTGGGTCAGAAAAGTTTTAATGTGTGTAAGTAACTATTGGGTCAGACAAGTGTTAATGTGTGTAACTGTTGGGTCAGAAAAGTGTTAATGTGTGTAAGTAACTATTGGGTCAGAAAAGTGTTAATGTGTGTAACTGTTGGGTCAGAAAAGTGTTAATGTGTGTAAGTAACTATTGGGTCAGACAAGTGTTAATGTGTGTAACTGTTGCGTCAGAAAAGTGTTAATGTGTGTAAGTAACTGTTGGTTCAGAAAAGTGTTAATGTGTAACTGTTGGTCAGAAAAGTGTTAAGTGTAAGTAACTATTGGTCAGAAAAGTGTTAATGTGTGTGAGTAACTGTTGAGTCAGAAAATGTTAATGTGTAAGTAACTGTTGGTCAGAAAAGTGTTAATGTGTGTAAGTAACTGTTGGGTCAGAAAAGTGTAAATGTGTGTAAGTAACTGTTGGGTCAGAAAAGTGTTAATGTGTGTAAGTTACTGTTGGGTCAGAAAAGTGTTAATGTGTTAAGTGACTGTTGGGTCAGAAATGTGTTAATGTGTGTAAGTACTGTTGGGTCAGAAAAGTGTTAATGTGTGTAAGTGACTGTTGGGTCAGAAATGTTAATATGTAACTGTTGGGTCAGAATGTGTTAATGTGTGTAAACTGTTGGGTCAGAAAAGTGTTAATGTGTGTAAGTGACTGTTGGGTCAGAAAAGTGTTAATGTGTAAGTAACTGTTGGGTCAGAAAGTGTAAATGTGTGTAAGTAACTGTTGGGTCAGAAAAGTGTTAATGTGTTAACTGTTGGGTCAGAAAAGTGTAAATGTGTGTAAGTAACTGTTGGGTCAGAAAAGTGTTAATGTGTGTAAGTTCTGTTGGGTCAGAAAAGTGTTAATGTGTGTAAGACTGTTGGGTCAGAAATGTGTTAAAATGTGTAACTGTTGGGTCAGAAATGTGTTAATGTGTGTAACTGTTGGTCAGAAAAATTTAATGTGTGTAAGTTATGGATCAGAAATGTGTTAATATGTGTAACTTTTGGGTCAGAAATGTGTTAATGTGTGTAACTGTTGGTCAGAAAGTGTTAATGTGTGTAAGACTGTTGGGTCAGAAAAGTGTTAATTGTGTAAGTTACTGTTGGGTCAGAAAAGTGTTAATGTGTAGTAACTGTTGGGTCAGAAAAGTGTTAATGTGTAGTAACTGTTGGGTCAGAAAATGTTATGTGTGTAAGTAACTGTTGGGTCAGAAAAGTTAATGTGTAGTAGAACTGTTGGGTCAGAAAAGTGTTAATTTGTGTAAGTTACTGTTGGGTCAGAAAAGTGTTAATGTGTAAGTAACTGTTGGGTCAGAAAAGTGTTAATGTGTGTAAGTAACTGTTGGGTCAGAAAGTGTTAATGTGTGTAAGTAACTGTTGGGTCAGAAAAGTGATTAATGTGTAGTAATGTGACTGTTGGGTCAGAAAGTGTTAATGTGTGTAAGATACTGTTGGGTCAGAAAAGTGTTAATGTGTGTAACTGTTGGGTCAGAAAAGTGTAATGTGTGTAACTGTTGGGTCAGAAATGTGTAAATGTGTGTAAGTAACTGTTGGGTCAGAAAAGTGTTAATGTGTAAGTTACTGTTGGGTCAGAAAAGTGTTAATGTGTGTAAGTAACTGTTGGGTCAGAAAAGTGTTAATGTGTGTAAGTATACTGTTGGGTCAGAATGTGTTAATGTGTAACTGTTGGGTCAGAAAAGTGTTAATGTGTGTAACTGTTGCGTCAGAAATGTGTTAATGTGTGTAACTGTTGGGTCAGAAAAGTGTTAATGTGTGTGTAACTGTTGGGTCAAAAGTGTTAATGTGTGTAACTGTTGGGTCAGAAAAGTGTTAATGTGGTAAGTACTGTTGCGTCAGAAAAGTGTTAATGGTGTAACTGTTGGGTCAGAAAATGTTAATATGTAACTGTTGGGTCAGACAAGTGTTAATGTGTGTAACTGTTGGGTCAGAAAGTGTTAATGTGAACTGTTGGGTCAGAAAAGTGTTATGTGTTAAGGAACTGTTGGGTCAGAAATGTGTTAATGTGTGTAATGTGGGTCAGAAGTGTTAATTTGTAACTGTTGGGTCAGAAATGTTAATGTGTAATGTTGGGTCAGAAAAGTGTTATGTGTAATGTTGGTCAGAAAAGTGTTAATGTGTAACTGTTGGGTCAGAAAGTGTTAATTGTGTAACTGTTGGTCAGAAAAGTGTTAATGTGTGTAAGAACTGTTGGGTCAAAAAGTGTTTGTGTAATGTTGGTCGAAAGTGTTAATTGTGTAACTGTTGGGTCAGAAAAGTGTTAATGTGTAACTGTTGGGTCAGAAAGTGTTAATGTGTGTAATGTGGGTCAGAAAGTGTTAATGTGTGTAAGGAACTGTTGGGTCAGAAAGTGTTAATGTGTAACTTTGGGTCAGAAAAGTGTTAATGTGAGAACTGTTGGGTCAGAAAGTGTTAATGTTGTAACTGTTGGGTCAGAAATGTGTTAATGTGTGTAACTGTTGGGTAAAATGTGTTAATGTGTAACTGTTGGGTCAGAAAGTGTTATGTGTGTAAGAATGTTGGGTAAGAAATGTGTTAATGTGGTTTAAATAACTTCAGAAAAGTGTTTGTGTGTAAGAACTTTGGGTCAGAAGTGTTATGTGTGTAACTGTTTGGTCAGAAAGTGTTAATGTTGTAACTTTGGGTCAGAAAGTGTTAATGTTGTAACTGTTGGGTCAGAAAGTGTTAATGTGTGTAACTTTGGGTCAGAAAAGTGTTAATGTGTAACTGTTGGGTCAGAAAAGTGTTAATGTGTGTGTAACTTTGGGTCAGAAAGTGTTAATGTGTGTAACTGTTGGTCAGAAAAGTGTTAATGGTGTAACTGTTGGTCAGAAAAGTGTTAATGTGGTAACTGTTGGGTCAGAAAAGTGTTAATGTGTAAAACTGTTGGGTCAGAAAGTGTTAATGTGTGTAAGAATGTTGGGTCAGAAAGTGTTAATGTGTGTAAGGAACTGTTGGTCAGAAATGTTAATGTGAGTAACTGTTGGGTCAGAAAAGTGTTAATGTGAGTAACTGTTGGGTCAGAAATGTGTTAATGTTGTAACTGTTGGTCGAAAGTGTTTATGTGGTAACTGTTGGTAGAAAGTGTTAATGTGGTAACTGTTGGGTCAGAAAAGTGTTAATGTGTGTAAGAACTGTTGGGTCAGAAAAGTGTAATGTTAAGGAACTTTGGGTCAGAAAGTGTTAATGTGAACTGTTGGTCAGAAAAGTGTTAATGTGTAAGTAACTTTGGTCAGAAAAGTGTTAATGTGTGTAACTGTTGGGTCAGAAAAGTGTTAATGTGAGTAACTTTGGGTCAGAAAAGTGTTAATGTGTAGTAACTGTTGGGTCAGAAAAGTGTTAATGTGTGTAAGTAACTTTGGGTCAGAAAGTGTTAATGTGGTAACTGTTGGGTCAGAAAAGTGTTAATGTGTGTAACTGTTGGTCAGAAAAGTGTTAATGTGAACTGTTGGGTCAGAAAAGTGTTATTGTGTAACTGTGGGTCAGAAAAGTGTTAATGTGTAAGTAACTGTTGGGTCAGAAAATGTTAATGTGTGTAAGGAACTGTTGGGTCAGAAATGTTATGTAAGTAACTGTTGGGTCAGAAAAGTGTTAATGTGAGTAACTGTTGGTCAGAAAGTGTTAATGTCTGTAATCTGTTGGGTCAGAAAATGTGTTAATGTGTGGTAACAGTTGGGTAACGAGTAATAGTGTTAATGTGTGTAAGAACTGTTGGGTCAGAAAGTGTTAATGTAAGATGTGGGTAGAAATGTTAACTGTTGGTAAGTGGGTAATAAGTGCGTTAAGTTATACTGTTGGGTCAGAAAGTGTTAAATGTGTTAAGAATTTAGTCTCAGAAAAGTGTTAAG
The DNA here is from genome assembly GCA_030674185.1 of Monoplex corrugatus. Taxonomy (NCBI): domain Eukaryota; kingdom Metazoa; phylum Mollusca; class Gastropoda; order Littorinimorpha; family Ranellidae; genus Monoplex; species Monoplex corrugatus. The sequence goes on from CM060310.1 coordinate 58,310,427, forward strand.
TGTGTAGTAACTTTGGGTCAGAAAAGTGTTAATGTGTGTAACTGTTGGTCAGAAAAGTGTTAATGTGTGTAAGTAACTTTGGGTCAGAAAGTGTTAATGTGGTAACTGTTGGGTCAGAAAGTGTTAATGTGTGTAAGTAACTTTGGGTCAGAAAAGTGTTAATGTGTAGAACTGTTGGGTCAGAAAAGTGTTAATGTGGAGTAACTGTTGGGTCAGAAAGTGTTAATGTGTGTAACTGTTGGTCAGAAAATGTTAATGTGTGTAAGAACTGTTGGGTCAGAAAAGTGTTAATGTTGTAAACTGTTGGGTCAGAAAAGTGTTAATGTGAGTAACTTTGGGTCAGAAAAGTGTTAATGGTGTGAGTAACCTGTTGGTCAGAAAATGTTAATGTGTAAGTAACGTTGGGTAGAAAGTGTTAATGTGTGTAAGAACTGTTGGGTCAGAAAAGTGTTAATGTGTGTAAGTAACTGTTGGGTCAAGAAATGTGTTAATGTGTGTAAGTAACTGTTGGGTCAGAAAGTGTTAATGTGTGTAATGACTGCGGTCGAAATGTGTTAATGTGTGTAAGTAACTTTGGGTCAGAAAGTGTTAATGTGTGTACTGTTGGGTCAGAAAAGTGTTAATAGGTGTAATAACTATTGGGTCAGACAAGTGTTAATGTGTGTAACTGTTGGGTCAGAAAGTGTTAATGTGTGTAAGTACTGTTGGGTCAGAAAAGTGTTAATGTGTGAAGTTGACAGCATGTTAGGAAGAATGGCAGACAAAGTGTTTGTAATGTGTGCTCAAAGTAATGGTATACGTGGTCAGAAAGTGTTAATGTGTTAACTGTTGGGTCAGAAAAGTGTAATTGTGTAAGTAACTGTTGGGTCAGAAAAGTGTTAATGTGGTAAGTTCTGTTGGGTCAGAAAATGTTAATGTGGTAAGTGAACTGTTGGGTCAGAAAAGTGTTAATTGTGTAAGACGTTGGGTCAGAAAGTGTTAATGTGTAGTAACTGTTGGGTCAGAAAAATGTTAATGTGTGTAAGTTACTGTTGGTCCAGAAAGTGTTAATGTAGTAAGCTTTGGTCAGAAATGTGTTAATGTCGTAGTAACGTTGGGTCAGAAAAGTGTTAATGTGTGTAAGTACTGTTGGGTCAGAAAAGTGTTAATGTTAGATAAGTGTAACTGTTGGGTCAGAAATGTGTTAATGTGTAGTAACTGTTGGGTCAGAAAAGTGTTAATGTGTGTAAGTAACTGTTGGGTCAGAAAAAGTTAATGTGGTAAGTAACTGTTGGGTCAGAAAAGTCTATAATGTGTGTAGTAACTGTTGGGTCAGAAAAGTGTTAATTGTGTAAGTTACTGTTGGGTCAGAAAAGTGTTAATGTGTAAGTAACTGTTGGGTCAGAAAAGTGTTAATGTGTGTAAGTAACTGTTGGGTCAGAAAAGTATTAATGTGTGTAAGTAACTGTTGGGTCAGAAAAGTGTTAATGTGTGTAAGTGACTGTTGGGTCAGAAATGTGTTAATGTGTGTAAGTTACTGTTGGGTCAAAAGTGTTAATGTGTGTAACTGTTGGGTCAGAAAAGTGTAATGTTGTAACTGTTGGGTCAGAAATGTGTAAATGTGTGTAAGTAACTGTTGGGTCAGAAAAGTGTTAATGTGTGTAAGTACTGTTGGGTCAGAAAAGTGTTAATGTGTGTAAGTAACTGTTGGGTCAGAAAAGTGTTAATGTGTGTAAGTTACTGTTGGGTCAGAATGTGTTAAGTATGTGTAACTGTTGGGTCAGAAAAGTGTTAATGTCTGTAACTGTTGCGTCAGAAATGTGTTAATGTGTGTAACTGTTGGGTCAGAAAAGTGTTAATGTGTGTAAGTAACTGTTGGGTCAGAAAAGTGTTAATGTGTGTAACTGTTGGTCAGAAAGTGTTAATGTGTGTAAGTACTGTTGCGTCAGAAATGTGTTAATGTGTGTAACTGTTGGGTCAGAAATGTGTTAATTATGTAACTGTTGGGTCAGACAAGTGTTAATGTGTGTAACTGTTGAGCCAGTCAAGTGTTAATGTGTGTAACTGTTGAGCCAGTCAAGTGTTAATGTGTGTAACTGTTGAGCCAGTCAAGTGTTAATGTGTGTAACTGTTGAGCCAGTCAAGTGTTAATGTGTGTAACTGTTGAGCCAGTCAAGTGTTAATGTGTATAAGTAACTGGATGTGTTTTGTGTGTATTGACAGTGCTCATTAGATTCTGTGGACTATCACCCCGTAGAAACAGACGATGGTGCCTTCAGTGACACAAATGACAGGAGAAGGGTAAAAGTGTGAAGTGTGTGTGTGTGTGGTGTGTGTGGTGTGTGTGTGTGTGTGTGTGTGTGTGTGTGTGTGAGAGTTTCATGATGTGTGTGTGTGTGTGTGTGTGTGTGAGAGTTTCATGAGTGTGTGTGTGTGTGTGTGTGTGCACCACCAACACTTTTTACATAAAAAGAAGAGCGAGTGTTGCAGATCTACAAAACAGAGACCAGCTATTTCTGCCTCATGTAGTTGTTCAACATTGAGTGTCTGTATTATACAGCATGAAGTCTAAATCAAAGTGATTACGGACAGGTGCCAGAAATGCTCAGAGTATGTGTTTTGGATATAACAAAACAAGACAAGTTCAGATATGTCTTGTTTTTTTTTATCAAATGTGTCTGTTTTTGGTTCCTGTGTATAACATGAAGTGACTTCTAATTGTCACTTGTGCTGAAAGCTTTCGCTTCCTCACTTCACCCTATAGGACTCTGGTGAATAATGTGAGGGAGTGAAAGGGTTTACTACTGCTATGATTTTGCTCTGAATTGCCTTTCATCTTGTTAATATGATACATTTCAAGCCACAGTTGAGTCTTAGCAGTTGACTAATTTCGTCAGGCACAAAGATAAATGCGGTGGACTTCCTGATGCATGCAAGCACTTTAACTGTAATTGTTTAGTCATTAGTGTGGATCTGTGAGTGTGTACATAATATCAATTAGATACAGTTCCAGAGATTCCATCCCTATTCCACTGCACAGAATTAGTCACTTTACCTTGAAGCATGATAATTGTGACATGAACAAGAACAGTTCAAAGCAGCACAATACAAGATGATGCAATACCGTATAATGCAAAAAGTAATGCAATACAGTACATTGCAGAGTTTTTGGCCAGGAAGCACCCTTTCATCTCCGGATGGTTTCAATCGGTAGAGAGAGGTGGCATTGTCTTTGAACAGTTACATATACACTGCTGTAGGTTTCGTTACACTCTGTCTACTGATAAAAGAACAAGAAAAAGAACATATTACAAAACAAGATTCTACCACATAAATCAGATGCACAGGTGCTGTGGTGAAGGGTTGATTTTAATTTGGTTGTTTTTTTAACATATTATTGTAGCAGAACAGGACCAGTAGAGAATACTGTTGAAAACTGCTGTTGTTGTTCGTTGTGTTGCAGGTGACATTTTCAGAGAGCACTGACAGCCACAGTAGCAAACATTCCCTCAATCTTAACAACAATGCTGTAAGCTTATATTTCCTTAAAAAAAAGCTTCTGAAATATCTGTTGTTGTGTTCTCCTTGTTTATCTGTCAATATGTTTTCATATGTTTCTGTTTTAGTGTTGCTTTATGTGTGACTTAAGTGATTGGTGTGTTTGCTATTAGGGCCATTTTAATGTATAATGGTAGATGTATATTGCTAAGGTAATGTGTTATGAGAATAAGTATGAGTGATGTCATGAAGTAGGTTTGGAATTATTGGACGGTTTGTTGGATAGATTGTCTTTCTCTAGTGATGGTTGAGTTAGTGAAGAGTAGTGGGTCAGAGATTTGTTAAAATATTAACAGTGACAAGTATATAGTACTTTGAACTTGTTCGGCCAGACATATTCTCATCATAAACTGTACCTGACCTAGTAGATTTCTCACAGACAGATGCATATGCTACATGAGTTATGTCTAAAACACTGTTTTGGCAGCAGTATGTTCGTGTGTGGTGGTGTCATATGTTAAATGTCTACTCACTTTAGTGATTTAAGAAAAGAAAAAAAAGAAAAGGGGGTGGAGGGAGGAGGTGTAGGTGGACAAAGGGTATCTGGATATGCTTATGCTTATATAGTAGGTGCATGTATGTGGTGTGTGTGTGTGTGTGTGCGCATGTCCATGCACAGGTGCACACATTTGTGAGTTATTATTCAGTGACACTTTTTCATTCCTTATCTTCATCTTAGCATAAGATATTTTAAACAACTGTCTGAAGTCAGACTAAAAGAAGGCTGGAAAAATACCTGTTTTTTCATGCTGATTTGCAAGAATCCCGCAGCTGTTCACAGTTCACAACTAATTTTTCTGTTTCTTTTAATGCAGGCAACTCGCCTAACCTCCCCACGTGCTGGACGTCATAACAGTAACTCCTCCGCATCAGACGGCAGTTCTTTTGCTGGACGACTACTGACCATCAGCCCTGCTGAGGAGCTGACCTTTGTCATGGATGAGAACAGCAAGGAGGCTTATGATGTCATCACTCTAAGCAACACCCTTATGTATCCCATTGCCTTCAAAGTGAGACTTTAGTGGGGGGTGGTTCATTGTATCTAGTTTTGTCATGTTGGTGGTTATTTCTCTGGTCGTTTGTGCTGTTAGAGAATGCAGGTTATTAAATGATGTGTGTGCATGCTTTTACCCCCTTTGTGTGTGTGTGTGTGTGTGTGTACGCGCATATTTGTGTGTGTGTGTGTGTGTGTGTGTGTGTGTGTGTGTGTGTGTGTGTGTGTTGTTTATGTAACTGACTCTCTTCCATAGGTATGATAACTCTTGCTTTTAGTCCAAGATAATTATCTAAAGACAACATGTAGATGTCTGTGTTATGACGCTTAAGCAGTCGCATGTATAACTGTCATTTTACCGGTAAATGTAGTTGGACACAATGTTTATGTGAGGAAGATTGAACAAGCAAAATCCAAAAACCAACAGGAAACTCAGAACCAGCTCAGTCAGACCAGGCAAATGTTGCAGGTAAAAACTACTGCCCCAGAGAAATACAGGGTACGACCCAGCACTGGCATAGTGAAACCTGGTGAAGCTTTTGAGGTGTACGTCTACCTGCAGCCAGGTAAGTTGGATATCTTACGAAGGTAATGGTGTGTGTGTGTGTGTGTGTGTGTGTGTGTGTGTGTGTGTGCGTGTGCGTGTGCGTGTGTGTGTGCGTGTGTGTGTGGTGTGTGTGTGTGTGTGTGTGTGTGTGTGTGTGTGTGTGTGTGTGTGTGGCATATTATGACAAGCTGTAATTATTATTGTTTCATCCGATTTTATTGAAAAAGTTTGGTGATATCAAGTTACAGTTTGTATACCAGTCGCCGTGGTGTAGTGGTTAACGCAACGGACTACCGACTGGAAGGTTGTGGGTTCATATCCCCATCAGTAGCTTCAAAAATCATTGTGGGATTTTTCGGCTCTAACCGGCTCCTACCCAGAGTTGGGCATGCTATGGGCTCATTGGGAAGACTGGAACCACACAGTCGAGTCTCATCCACTTCACGGATGCATCATTGAGGGTGTTGCTCAAATCTTCTGACCAACATCGCAGGTGTCTGTATCTCTCAGGCCTGGTTGACGCCAGGATATATTATGATAGTAAGTGTAGAGTACAACCCTGTCATGCAGTCTCAATCCTAGATGGAACTCCATAGCATCATGATTATCATCCACATCGACATCATCATCATCATCGCATAATAAAAATTGTTCCAGCTTCTGTGGCCATTAAAGTGGTGTAGAAAATGGGACAGGAAAAAAAAAAAAAAGGTGAGCACAAAGGTAACCTCCCTGAGTGCAATGATCCTTTAAAAAAAAAAAAAAAAAAAGTTACAGTTTGTATGAAGGAAAGTTATTCACTCTGGGTTTGCAGGATTGCTGGTGATACAGTGTTTCTGTCTCCTCTTGAGGCCTTTGACATAGCTGAACGGTTTTGTTGCAGGATCTGTCTTGCATTCTCAAACAGGTTATAATCGTCAGTCAAATTTGCTGAAACAAGATAACGCATGAAGGCTGTCCATTTTCCTTCTTGTTTTTTCATTTCAGAATAATTTGCTCTCAGTATTTTCATATGTATTTTCTTTATTCTTATGGTTATCAGTATCATTGTTAAATACAAAATCATGTGCTGCAGGATACATCACCACAGTGGAGAGAGATAAGTTCTTGGTGATGGCCATGGAGGTGACAGGTGACAGCTATGACACATCTCTGTGGAAAACAGCTCCCAAAGACACCATCATGGAACACAGGTCTGGTCTAGTGACATGCTGTCAGGCTGTAATGATGACACATATAAAACAAGATCTATGTTGTAACAGTCTAGGAAAGAAAAAAAAAAAGAATTCAGGATGTTATCTACAGATTAGTGGTTCAGAGTTTGGATGTGTGTTCTTTTCTTTTCAGGCTTGGAAGTAAGAATATTGAAAAACATAATAGCTATTTTTCTGGTAAATTGTGTGAGTGATTGTGTAAGACTATTGCAGGTAATGTACATATTAAACAAAAAGGTTATGAAGAAATGAAAGTGAAAGGGAGAAAAAAGTCTTTGGTAATTGATTTAACACCTTTACATTTGCAACGTAAAAGGTAAAATTTTCCCTAGTGCTCACTTTTGCTGTTGTTGATATTTCAGTCACACTGACAAACAGACTACTGTTCACTTATTTAAAAGTACCAAAGAAAGATCTTTTTTGACACACCAATTCAGATAGTGTTTGTCCACTGCGGTCGCTGGTAGATGGCACACACAGTGTTTCGCACATATGTCTCAAAGCAAATTGTGTAAAAGCACGCATGTGAATAGACGTTCAAAGAAATAACATGTGGAAACACAGGCCTTATAAAGAGCATGTGGCATTTCTCCACACACAGTACAGGTCACTTAGTTTTCCACACAACGTGTGATACAGAAGGCATATGTCACGTCCCATAATCTACTATTTTGAAAACTCCTCATGAGTTTGCTTCCCAAGATTCTGACCCTTCATGTTCAGAGAGGAAAAGCCAGTCTGTGATGGAAAGTAACCAGGTTGAATAGGGTAATGCAGGGTAGCGCGAAAGGATGTTTCCATTCTCCAGTCAAGTAATGCAAGAAATCCTGAAAAGAGAAAGGTTAAAAAAAAAGGGTGGTTGGGTGGTTGAAGTTTTATTGTATTGATCATTTAATTCTGAGAGTCGAAAATTAAACAGGAATACATAGAATGTAACTGACTGCCTACAGGATGCGGTGTGTGGCCCCCAACCACGTGGACTACAACGTGAACGTGGCGGTGGAGGGGGAAAAGAGTGGAGGTGGGGGCCTTACGGCCACAGCGAGCAATGTTGCCAGCCAGGCCAAATCCTTACTCACCTCCTCGTTCCAGTCTCAGGTGAGATTTATGCTTACACAACTAGGTGTTCCTTTGCAATCAACTTTTCCCCCCCTTTTTTGGCTGTGTGTGATGCAGCAGGATGAAATATAAAGCAAATAGTCTATGTTTATCAAAACAAATATGAGGGAATGTTATCATTGTCAGTTTTGCCAAAACATACATGAACAAATAAGTTGTCACTTTGGGTTTATAAATCAATAATCCTAAAACAATATGCTAAATTGAATTATGATAAATGTACACTAAAGTAAATTATGATAAATGTTTTAAGTCAAATAAAATGATAAAATACAAAAGAAAGGGAAGATAGAGATTTGAGTTTTTTTTTAATTGTTCACACACAAACACACCCCACACACACACACACACACACACACACACACACACACACACACACACACACACACACACACACACACAACACAACACACAAACGTGGATACCTCAGGAACTGGCAGACCTGGTAAAACAGCACTGTAGCATGAAAGAAACTTGTGTGATCCCAAATCACCCAGGAGTGAATGGGTCTGTGACCCTGTTGGCGTAAAGAAACTCTCATCTGATCTCAAAGTCACTCCAGGAGTGATATGGGTCTCTGAACTTGTTTGGGTTGAGGAAGATGCATCAACAGAGGAATGAAAGAGTATTAACTTTTCTTTTATATACATATATTTTTGTCATTTATTTTTGATGGGGAAATCAGTTATTTTGTATCGTTTACAGAAGTCCATCAAACTTTGTCTATTGTTTTAGGTTTGTGGGTAAATTTTAATGCTTGTTTGCTTTTGTTTTGTTTTGTTTGCTTATTTTGTGTCCCATTGGTGTTGCTGTTGATAGTGCTGTTCTTTGTCTTTTTCTTTTTTTTATCTCCCAAAAAGTTAAGAATCTAGGTGTCACCATCGACAACACTCTTAACTTTCAGCAGCATGTCTCAAACATCTGTCGTGTCTGTTACCTTGAACTTCGTAGAATAGATTCCATCCGTCATCTCCTTACTCTCGAAGCTACTAAAATATTAGTTTGTGCTTTCGTTCTTTCTCGTCTTGACTATTGTAATTCCCTTCTGTCTGGTTCCCCAAAACAGCTCATTGACAAACTTCAGAAAGTACAGAACCATGCCGCTCGGCTAGTATTTCGGTCTTCCAAATTTCAGCATGTCTCTCCTCTTCTCCAAGACTTGCATTGGTTACCTGTGTTGAAAAGGATCCAACATAAAATTGCTGTTCAGTGCTTCAGATACTTCGACAATTCTATTCCCTCTTACCTGTCTGAATATCTTCAACTATACGTTCCATCTCGTCATCTTCGTACCTCAGCCGATACCCGCTTATTTCGAATCCCAACTTTTCGAACAAAATCATATGGTGAGCGATCCTTTTCTTTTCAAGCCCCTTCCTCATGGAATTCACTTCCCTACCCGCTGAGGCACAAAACAAGTCTTCAGTCATTTAAATCTGGCTTGAAAACGCATCTCTTTCCTCTCTGAAATTTATTAACCTAAAAGAGCTATGCTGTCTGCGCGCTAGCGTGCTTCTGTGTATGTTATTGCTGTGCGCCTATAGATATGTCTCGGGGTGGGAGGAGGATATGTGTGTGTGCCAGAGAGTAGGTACTAATATTTGATATTATTAACGGTGTGTATGTGCTTGTGGGATGGAGTGACAGAGGTCTGCCATATATGAAGAAAATTATATTAGGCCTATGTTTCTATGTTCGATGTAATGTGTATTGTACAGTTTGTAAGCGCTTAGGGCTTTCCAGAAAGATTAGGCGCTCTAAATGCCCTTAATAATAATAATAATATCTTTCTGTCTTTAAACGTTTTTTTTCTTTTCTTTCTTTTTTTTCTTCCTTCGTCTTCAACTTACAGGATCTTTTGCTTGCGTATTTGAATTTTGATGTTGTGCATGTGTATACATGTGAAGGACCTTTAAGCACTAACAGGTCTGCTTACATGTTGGTCTGTGGGATCTGAGAAATCTCGAACCTTTACTTATCAGGCAGAAGGTACCAAGACAGGATTGAACCTAGAGCTGATGCGAAGTTAGACATGTTATTCACTTGATTGTTGGGGCCCATTAGAAAGTTTCATGGAATAGCATTTTTGGTGGTTGTAGCTGTGAAACCATCTCTCCGCTGTCTCATCTGTCAGTGTCATCGGGTTCGGTGTTGGTTGCTGCACATCTGGATGCCACCATCTCCCTCCAGGCCACTCTCTCTTCACTTTTGTGGACAATTTCTTGAATATTTAGGCCACTGATGTTGGTTATGTTCTCGATGTATGACATTGGAGGTCTGCCTTTCTTCCTTTTTGCCACTGTTTTTCCTTGAAAGATGGTTGCCATGAGGGCCGTGTTCTTGTTGTGTGACACATGGCCAATGTATTTTAGGAAACCATGTAGATGCTATAAGTAAACTGTAAGTTGTGGAACGATTCCTTGCTTTTGCTTTCTTCTCTACTTTCAGCAAGAATCACTCCAGGGAGAACCTCAAAGTGCTGTACGAACATCTTGATATAAATTGTTTGCATATATTTTTGTTATTACTTTTTTATTGTTGTTTTGTTGACTGGTTTTAATATAGTTTGCTTGGAAAGAAATGAACAAGAGAAAGAAAAAGAATTCTGATGATACTGATAATGATACTGAAAGAATTATGATGATACTGATAATGATAATGTTGATAATAAATGGCAAGTTAAAACCCATTTAACCACTGCCGCACCATGTTCACAGTGTTGAAATCAGAATTACAAATGATTCATTAATTCACAGACAGTACCCTTCACCACCACAGTTAACATTAATAATAACTATGCACATAGGCTTCCCTCTACTTATTCTGAAACTTTATGTCTCTGTCTGCCTGTCACTCTCTATCTTTCTGTCACTTTTTGAAACTTTTTAAAGAGCTTAATGCATGATATTGTTGGTTTTTTTTCATTTATTTGATTGTCCAGTTATTTATGTAGATATTTTTTTTATTCAGAATGTGTTTCAACAGTGCATGGTTATTATGTTGATACCTTGCTAGAATCTTGGGATTTGTTCATGTTTTTTTTTTCCCTTTTCTTTTATTTGAAAGAATGTTGTACTGTCATTTTTTAGCTGTGGCATCTGGATTGGGGTTTTGAACATGATGGTATTCATGCTACTTCAGACATTTGTTTTTAGCTTTCTTGCCATGGTATGTACTTTGTTCCTGATGATTTGAAGATAATTCAGAAGACATAAAGGCCTGAAGCAGTATTAGCAGTGAGGATTTGTCATATTCAGTATATCCTGTAACAAATTTAAATGTCATTTTTGTTGTTGTACAGTAATTGTATGAGACCCTTTATTAACTGTAACATTATCTGTAAGGGAAGCAAGTTATAGATCAAAAGCTGGTACTAAGAAAACAGTTTCTCTTGCACCATTTTCCAACCACTTAAGTGAAATTATCCCATGCTACTCATTTCATCTGTGCAACATACCATCAAACCCAAGTTCATTCAGTTGGTGTCTTGAGTGGCTTGAAGTCCACAGGACTATCAATGTTAGACCACTATGAAACAAACAAAAAATCACATTTAAAGGCTGAAATCTGAGTATGAAAAGAAATTTATTTTTTTTTCCAAGAAATGAGTTTAGATTTTGACTTTTGTCCCCTGCCCGCCCCCCCCCCCCAAATTCTGATTTATGATATATTTAACAAATGATTGCTTGGGTAGGCAATAAAGAATGAACAAGGGAAATAAAGAAAAAATAAACTGTTAGTGATCTTTTTGTTGTAGAACTGATGATCTTTAAAACGGACTGATGCCTGTTTCAGATGGACATGCTGATTGAGAGCAACAAACAGCTACGACGTTGGATGTTTTATCTGATCGTGAGCCACATCATCTTCTTCATCTTAACTATCATTTTCTTCGCAGCCTACTTCTGCCTTGGGGAGGACCTCTTCTCCTCCTATTTCTACTTTCCCTTCGGCTATTGCGTCTCCTCTTCATGGAATCGGCGATGCTGAAAATTTATAGGGTTTGGACGTGGGACCAGTTGGGTCAGTCTTTCACAAGGAAGTGTGATGGTAATGTAAGTGTACAGGTTTTGACCATGTCAGAGGTACAGTCTTTACTGATTTGCTCATGTGCTTGGTGTTTTATATTATGACGTGAACAAGTTGGAAAAGAATGTAGCTCAGTTTGCTACATGTTACTTCAGGCTTCATGATCACATGAAGTTGTCAGTAATGTAGTCATCAAAGGTTATATGCTATTTTTAAGAAAATGGCCTGCAGTCTTCTGATAGAGGTTTGCAGACTCATTTTCAAGCAGGGAAATTGCTCTTGAAGGAGATAATAGATCAGCAAAATTGTGTTCCAAAATTTAAACTGTTGTAAGATTAAATGTTAGATTGACTTAGCACTGTACTGTATACAAGGACAGCTTAAAAAAAAGTTAACATAACTGAAAGAAAAAGTGCACATTTTTCTTAATTGCTAGAATATAACAGCTAATGGGTAAACTTTTACACCCATTTTCTTGGTAAAATAGTACAAGACACTTCAGATACCAGCCTGAGCTAAAGTATTTGCAGTTAGAGTATCTCCAGGCAAGTACTTCAGGTTTATGTATTTTGTTTTGTTTTTCTCTTCTGTTTGTAACAATACTGACAAGTACATGTGATCCTTAAAGTGCTGACCTGACCTTGTTACAAAGTGTTGACCTTCAGTTTCCATTAGAAAGAATCTACTTCTGTTTTATGGATGTGATAGAGTATTGGACAGTTTAGTGTTAGAACAGACCAGCATGACATAGAATGACAAGACCTTTTTTTTTTAAAAACTTAGCTGACTGTTAGGATAATATATTCTTATGTCAGTATTTTTGGTTGAAAATAAAAGGGTGTTCCAGCTGTAATATTCACTCATCAGCATGAACCTGGTCAGCTAAACTATATTTTTTGTTTTTTGCTTATGTTTTTTAAGATTGCCAAATTTAAGAAAAGAGTATGACCTTTAATTTTGATGTAGATATTTTGCTTGTAGATTGTTATAGTTTGATTTGTTTTCTACATAGAAAAGTCTTGAATTGTTACTGAAGCATCACAGAAGTCGAATGACTCATACAATCATAAATATTCTAAGTGTTTATTCACAAAACTTGAAAAATATGATGAAATTGCTTTTGAAAGGAGTATGTTTTGGTTTATGTATTGGCAGTATTTATTTGCAATAAATGATAATTATGCGGAAGACTCTACTTTTACTGATTTTCATTTGGTTTGACTGTCTTCTCACAAGTTAAGAGTACCACTTTGTATGTGTGTGTATCTGTGTGTGTGTGTGGTGACAATCAAAAACAGGATAGTCTACCATTTATGCAGTATGCCATTTTTGATGTTCGTGAACACTTTTTCAGTTTTTGCGTAACTGTTACCCTGACAGTGGTTTTCTCATTTAATCACCAACATTTATCAGACTAGGGAGTTGTCCGTGAAAACAAAAAACTGTCTGGACAGTGAGATGTATTTTCCACATAAACAAACTAGTATCTGCGAGAAAAATAATGTGGGGTACAAAAAAACCAAAAAGAAAAAAAAAAAAAAAACCACTACTGAGGTTTAGCTCTTCACAGGATGTCTGTAAAAAGTCAGACCACTTTATTTGCGTGCAGTTGCCATCTGGTTCAGTTATTAGAACTGTGAGCATATACTGGTTTGAATCTGGTTAACTCTCGTGTGCAAGTTATTGTGCTTGAAAAATTGAAAAGGTGAATGAATGATGTCCTGTATGGAAAGAATAAAAGTCCCATATGAACGGCAGATTGTCTGACAGGGGCTGAATGTTATTTCATTCACAGATATGACTGACCTGAGAAAAACTTTGTGCTTTCAGCCTTCTGTTCATAGATTTGAGAAAAGCTTAGAGTATGTGGTCTTCTGTTCACCCATCTGTGACCCCCCCCCCCCCCCCCAGGGGGATGCCAGAGTCTCTTTCAGTATAAATAGTATCCCCAACTTCTGAAAATTCTGTGATAGAAAAAAAAAGTTTCTGTTCTTATTTTATGTCTTTTTTCTTTTTGTTTCTCCCTTGCTCTTTTGCGTTCTGTCATCTCTGCCTGGCAGTTTCTACCTTGCTGTTCCAGTCACCTGTTACATACTTTTTCTTAGGATTGATAGTTGGGTACATCTATTGACTGCATTTTTGGCTCAAAGGAAATGTAGCATGCAGTAGCAATTTTAGGTAACTTGTGCTAGTTTTTAGGTATGTTTTAGTGTCTTTAGTTGTGTTTACATTTGTATTCAGTTGTTTTTTAACCCTCTGGTGACAGATTAGGTGGAATAGTCAACACCGAGGCATGTCCTTGGAGCACGTGCGGGAATGCATAAATATGTGTACTTAATTTTCTTTTCCAGATGTTTGTTTTTTTCAGTGAGGTGTTGTATATGTTTTGAAATAGTCATAGCCCTGATGTGGCTCTGTGCTGTTGGCTGGGCTTTAAGAAATAATAAAAGAAATAAGAATTCATGTCCTGCTGTTGAGAGTTGGGGAGAGTAAAGTAGGGAAGGAGAGGAGATAGCCCTCATGATACAGGCCCAGAGAGAAGCTGGATGTACTACCTCACTTCCCTCTGATTTCAGGGTTATGGGACTGCCTTTACCTATTTATTAGAGGCATCAATTCGATCTAGACCTGTGAAGAGCCATGCTTGTGATTGGGATGCATCTGAGTGTGTCAATGACTATAATTATTGTATCATATCTAATGACATCTGGTTGTGAATCAAACAGCGATTTGGCTGAACATTTTGTGATTGATTCCTTTGTTGCCTTTTTTCAATTTCAGTTAAGAGCTTGAGCATGATTGATAGGGAAAGTGTGGATCCTTTTTGTGTTTCTTTCTGATGTATGTATGTGTGGTGTGTGCTTGTTTTGTCTGTTCATTTGTTTGTTTTTAATATTTGTAAATTGCAATGAGCAGACATTGACATGGACTGTTTGCACCATACAGATTGAATTTTTATTAACCGGAAAAATTTATTTCTGTTGATTGTGATAACTATTTTGATGTACATTTATTTTCAGACTATTTCCTTATGATTTTTGCGCTGGTGATAATGAATCGTCGGAACATTGAAGCATAATTTCTTTTTTTTCTGTTAATCAGAAGAGATGCTTTCTGTGCCAGGCAGATCAGACACTTTGCTGAATAAAATTTACTTAATCAGTTTTAAGTGTCTTGTCATTCAGCTGTGCAGAACACTTTCTCCTTTGATCATGTGTCCTGTCTTTACAGTCTCTTTGACAGATTTATAATATGTCTGTCTCTCCCTCTCTTTCTCTCTCTCTGTCCTTCTCTATTTTCCCAGTCTCCTTCTCATTTTCTCCTTCTCTTCATCTGCCCCATTTTTATATCTCCTTTTAATCAGATGAAGTGGCGCTGGTTGAGAAGTCGGTCCCAGAAAACAAAAGACAGGGTGGAGAGGAATAGTGGATTAGACAAGCAAGGAGATGCATAGATATAATGGCTGAAAATCATAGTATAAAACAGGTTAAGACCGTAACAGACTAGTTAACGGTTTCAGTCAAATTGTAACAATAAATGATTTCATTCACGAAAAAATACACTGAGTAACATTGTATATGTTTTAACTTAAGGAAATTTGTTGCTTTCTTACGAAAATTTATTGCTACATCATCTTCATAATTTAACCCTTTGACTTCCGCACCCTATCCACAAACTGCAAAAACTTAACCATTTGATGATCCTCCTTAGAATGGATGAGCCTCCTTAGAATAGTAATTGGAATATTTTTAATTATTTTTCCAAATGAAAAAAAGAGTGGGTGGGGATAAATTACTCAAATCTGTGGCACAGCTTTTTTATGTGTGGTTGTGTGATTAATATGTATTTGCAACACCAATCTGTGGCTTACTGATTCATGTTTGAAGATTGCTTTCTATCAGAGGTGTTGATGACATAAAATATTTGATTTCCAATTCCTTCTGTTTCTTGTGTTGCTGTAAATATTTTGTCAACCTTGCATCATAATTTGTTTTGGAAACCATGACATTGGATTTGCGTAGCTGTTTGTTTTTTTCTTGATATCCACACAGTCTGCAGTTTATGTCTGTATTATGTGTTGTCTTGTTTTTTAAAAAAATTAGACTGCTTGCACCATTTTCTTTCATGAACAGATTAATCTCTTTTTGTTCTTTTAGGAGAAATGTCAAATTGTTTCATGTTAAAGAATGCACAGTCATTTGTTGGCGTGTATTGAGTGGTTGATGATGGAACCTGCGCCAAAGACAAGAATAAGATGATAGTATCTGCTCCAAAGACATAGAAATAAGAATTGGAATGGCAAAGTAAAAAATGGTCCAACTCAACATCTGGAAAGACAGAGGCATACCAAATGGCCTGAAATTGAGACTTTTGAAATGTTTGATCTGGCCAGTCATGATTTATGGCTGCAAAGCCAGGACTCTGAGAAAAACTGATTCCAGAAGAATTGGGGCAGCAGAGATGTGGTTTTGTCTGAGACTACTACGTGTCAAATGGACAGAAAAGAACTAATGTAAGTATCCTGGAAGAACTTGATACCATCAGAAAACTATTAGCGGACATCAACAAGAGAAGACTAAAATACGGTGGCCATGTGTCACGCAACAAGAACACGGACCTCATGGTAACCATCTTTCAAGGAAAAATGGTGGCAAAAAGGAAGAAAGACAGACCTACAGTCTCATATCGATAACATAACCAACATCAGTGGCCTAAATATTAAAAAAATTGTCCACAAAAGTCAAGACAGAGCGACCCGAGGGAGATGGTGGTGTCTAAGTGTGCAGCGGCCAACACCAAACCTGGTGACGCCGACAGGTGAGACAGGTGAGATTACGTGACTGCATGTATCATTGCATGCAACTGGTTGGTTGTTTTGTTGAATACATATCTGATTGCTTCAGCCTCACTGTATTGTATTTGTGTGTTTGATATTAGTAATTTGTTTTTCTGTGGTGCTGATTTTTTTTATTTCATTGTTATTCATTTCTTCTGGCAGTTTGATATGGACAGGAGTATATTGATGAAATGCAATTGTTACCCTGTATTTATGTACTTGGTTTCAGATGAGTATACTTGTATGAACTTACTACCCAACATCTTTGTTGTTGCTTACTAGTGTTTTGCAATTGTGAAATGAATAGAAACAAAAAAAAAAAAATAAGTAAGTAAATGTACATTTCTTCGGCACGCACAAATTGATTTTCTTTAAGGCATGTAGAATTGTGTTCTGGGATGCCTTGATCTATTAGGATGTAAATATGTAAATAGATACTCATTTTACCTGCTGTCATTCTTTTTTACAAAGTGAAAGGATGCGAGATAGGATAGAGCATGTTTTGGATTGCTCTGTTGGTATTGAGTTTAAACCAAGATGGAAAAGGAACTGTAATGAAAAGTTGTTAAAATCAACATACCATTCCTTATTGTAGATTTCTTTTGATTCCTTATTGTAGATTTCTTTTTGAAGCTTGGATCACATTGTTACCCAATACTGTATAGCCTAAAAAAATGAACATTAAGAATCCTTGATGGTTGATTGATTAATTTATGTATTTGAGGAGGTCTTTCTTTGCTTTTCAGATACATCTTATTTTGTCTCTGGCTTTCTTTTCAGAATGTTGTTGTTGGTTTTGATGGATTGCTGAAATGGATCAACATTTTATCATCTTTTTGATTGTGATGCCTGCTAATTATGTGCGATGTTATGGTAGAAGTACGGTCATATCACAGAATTACCATGCTTTCTGAGTCTTAAGTGCCTGCATAGCGTCTTCTGGAGTTTAATGCTATATTGTCCCAGTTGTCAAAGCAGCCCAGTAGACATTTGGATGATTTGGTTATGATCGTGTGTTGATGTGTATGTGTGTGTATATGTTTCTGTATGCTAACACTGTACGCTTCATGGAGAAGGGAGGAATGGAGTCAAGTCACGGGAAGTTTATAACAGTTTGGAGGTAAAAATGAAATAGATATCACCATGTCAGTATATACAAAAAGACTTTTGATTGAAGGGCCTAAACACTGACAGAACACTCATAGAGGGATCCTGGAGTGCTCTCCAAACCCCAGCAGTCTTTCTTCTTCCAATTTT
Organism: Monoplex corrugatus; assembly: GCA_030674185.1. NCBI lineage: Eukaryota > Metazoa > Mollusca > Gastropoda > Littorinimorpha > Ranellidae > Monoplex > Monoplex corrugatus. The sequence continues at coordinate 58,327,961 of CM060310.1, forward strand.
CTACCATTGTGTGTGTGTTGTCGTGTTCAAAGATTTTTGTTTTATTTTGTATTTTAAACCAGACACTTTATTCCATTAGTGAGAGGTCTGTTTTGTCTGCTTGTTCAGGTCTTTCTGTCTGTGTGTTCCATTACAAGAGAGACAATCGTGCTTTCCCTCCTCTTTGGGCTGTAATGATATGCTGACATATACATGTATATTATCATGTCAGTAGTTAGTTAAAGTATATTAAACCTTTGAAACTGACATTTACATTATCATGTCAGTAGTTAATTAATTAACCTTTGAAACTGACATTTGCATTATCATGTCTAGTTAATTAAAGCATGCATTATCATGTTAGTTAATTAAAGCATAATAAACTTTTGGCATGTTAACCTTATTACCTAGTTAAATTGGCTCTCTTGTTAATAACATGACTACAACTGTACAAGCATAATTGCATGTTATTGTACTTAATATCTCCAGACAGGGTTTAAGTTTATCTAAATTTGATGTGATAAATGTAAAATTTGTGGATATTGTGGGGCCATTTTACCAGGAAATCCAGTTTGGTGAATGCTAGGATCAGCAGTTAAACCCAGTAGTGTATACAATTTATATATATATATATATATATATATATATATATATATATATGTACATGTGTGTATATGTATATATTAATGTCTCTTTAATACTGTTTCAACTCACTTCAACAACTGTCAGTCATCAGCTTAACATTGTATTGACTGTCCTCTTTATTGACTTTTGACCTCGGGTTGTTTGGCAAAATGTGCATTGGACGTTCAAATTTTGACTTGCCATATCTAAGATTTGCTTTTGATTCAGGACTTGTACTAGATTTTTTCATGCCAGGTTGTACTCCACTACGAAATAGACTTATTCTTTTAGACATTGAAAACCCTTTCTACACTGTTCTTAATAGAACAGGAGCTTTGTCAACATTTCTGATTTCTGTTCTGTACATTTTCTTTCTCTCTCTCTCTCTCTCTCTAATTGTTGACATGTATTTGCTTATGTGTATCCGATTTTGTCTCATTCTTTTGTGATGCACTTAGACGTTTTGTGAGATGAGGTGCTCTACAGGTAGTAGTAGTCAATATTTCATTATTATTATTGTTACTGATGTTGTTGTTGCCTATACCCAGGATATTATCTGTATCTTCGGAAATCGACTTTAGGTTTTCAGACAAAAGAAAGAAACAGAATTGAGAGGTCTTTTTGCCAAGTAAAACATTTATTACTGTCATTGTTGTTGTTGATTTGAATGATTAACAGGTATACATTGAGTACCTTGTGTACTTTTAACAGTTAACAAGGATCTTGTATGATTAAGAATGAATAAGTACAGGTGTGTTTTATACTTGAAGTAAACAAGTGTGTTGTGTGGTTTTGATAGTTAACAAGCTTCTTATATAATTAAGAATAAACATGTACATTATATAGATAATGTTGGTGATGATACATTCCTTTCTGTTGAAAAATTATTGTATGTTTGTGAATGAACCTTTCCATGATATTAGTGGATAATATTTCATCAGATTAAGGCAGAAGCTTTCTAATTTCTAATGTTCAATATTGTTTGATCAGATTGAATGCCTAATGAACAAAATATGTTCTTGGGGAAAAAAGTCCAGTTTATGTATGGATCACATGCCACCAAAAGGGACTGATTTCAGTAAGTATGAAGAAGTTATAAAATAGATTGGTAATGACAGCAATGTTTCTTTATTATGTAGTAGCAACAGTTAATATTTTCAAATGTATTTATGGAAGAGTGACCATATATATGTGTGTGTGTGTGTGTGTGTGTGTGTGTGTGTGTGTGTGTGTGTGTGTGTGTGTGTGGTCGTAACAATAGAAGCAGTATTTTTGTTAACATGTCAGAATAGGGATGTGTACATAATCCATGTGTATGCAAGTCAAGTGTGTCTGTCTCGGTGTCATTCAATACATATGCAAGTCAAGTGTCGTCTCAGTATCATTTGATACAATCTGCATTATCATTGTCATTGTTTTATTTTGTATTTTGATGATGATGAATACAGAATAATGTGTTGTAGGGGCCTACGTGTAATGTTAAACAAATTCTAAAATGAATAGCTGGGGTTTGGAGTTTGTACTAGAGGGATTCATCACGCTTAGACAATTCCATAAACAATGATCAATAATAACAAATACCATAAACGATGATCAATAATACATTCCATAAACAATGATCAATAAGAAATTCCATGAACAGTGATCAATAATAAGAAACTCCATAAACGATGATCAGTACTAAGAAATTCCAAAAATGATGATCAATAATAAGAAATTCCATAAATGATGATCAATAAGAAATTCCATAAACAATAATAATAAGAGATTCCATAAACAATGATTAATAATAAGAAATTCCATAAACGATGATCAATAATGAGAAATCCCATAAACAATGATCAAAAATAAGAACGAAATAAAATGATAGAATAGGAAGAAGAAGAAATTTTGACTGATGGTTTGAAAGATGACAGGTTACATCAAACTGTTTAGTGGCATAAATGTAATGGAGATAGATCTAGACAGCAATGGCTGTGCATTGGATCTGTACAACTCACATAGACTCCCTGGTAATAGCATTATACAAGTGAATAATCAAGAATTTGTTCGTATGTTGTACAAGCCAGAAACACATGAAAATAGAATGAGAATGTGTATTTGTGACCCATTCTCACAAAAGGCACAATAAGTCTCAGTTTAGGCATTTTTAGGTTTTGGTATCACTATAAAGTTTAGAATCTCAGCTTTCAAATGGGCTTTCAAAGATGAGAGGGGTCAAGTCAGCCATTTTGAGAAAAACAGTGTTGAAGAGAATAGATTTGAATGGAAAGGGTATCGTCAGAAACTCCTTAGAACAAGCATTAAATATCAACCAAATCAGCTGAAATTCCATACTTCCCTTGTTTACTTAATTGTCCATCCATCCAAGACAACAAAAAGAAAAATAAATTTTAAAACGTACTGTAATCACCAAAATGTTACGGAACTTGTGAATATTTTGAAAGGAGATAGTAGCACTTACCACACATTAAAACACAAAAAAATGACACTTATCGATTGAATTTGACTTTATTGTGTTAGGACATGGTGTAAAAGTGGTTATAGGGCATGAAAATGCAGAAAACTCAAAATTGACAAATGTGTCCCTGTTCAGAGTTTTCAGCCCACAGCAGCAAAAGGCCTCGCCCGACTTATGTACCTTTTGTCAGAACGGGTCACATTTAATTAACGAAACAAGTCAGACCTAAAGGCTTGGCCAACTGGCCTTTGTAAAGCATACAGAAAAGATGACAAAGAAATAAGTGTAGAACGAAAAGCAAGAATGGCAGATGCTTGTTATGATCTGCATGTAGTAATGTGTACAACTGTAAACACTGGGGTTGGCTCTAACTGTTCTACAGTGTTGTTCGCCAACCGGTCGTTTTTTTGTTTTTTTTCATTTCTTGGTTTGTTTTCTGTTAGTACTCGTGCTATTTCTTGGTTTGTTTTCTGTTTGTACTCGTGCTATTTCTTGGTTTGTTTTCTGTTTGTACTCATGCTATTTCTTGGTTTGTTTTCTGTTTGTACTCGTGCTATTTCTTGGTTTGTTTTCTGTTTGTACTCGTGCTATTTCTTGGTTTGTTTTCTGTTTGTACTCGTGCTATTTCTTGGTTTGTTTTCTGTTTGTACTCGTGCTATTTCTTGGTTTGTTTTCTGTTTGTACTCGTGCTATTTCTTGGTTTGTTTTCTGTTTGTACTTGTGCTATTTCTTGGTTTGTTTTCTGTTTGTACTTGTGCTATTTCTTGGTTTGTTTTCTGTTTGTACTTGTGCTATTTCTTGGTTTGTTTTCTGTTTGTACTCGTGCTATTTCTTGGTTTGTTTTCTGTTTGTACTCGTGCTATTTCTTGGTTTGTTTTCTGTTTGTACTCGTGCTATTTCTTGGTTTGTTTTCTGTTTGTACTCGTGCTATTTCTTGGTTTGTTTTCTGTAAGTACTTGTGCTATTTCTTGGTTTGTTTTCTGTAAGTACTTGTGCTATTTCTTGGTTTGTTTTGTTTGTACTCGTGCTATTTCTTGGTTTGTTTTCTGTAAGTACTTGTGCTATTTCTTGGTTTGTTTTCTGTAAGTACTTGTGCTATTTCTTGGCTTGTTTTCTGTTTGTACTTGTGCTATTTCTTGGCTTGTTTTCTGTTTGTACTCGTGCTATTTCTTGGCTTGTTTTCTGTTTGTACTCGTGCTATTTCTTGGCTTGTTTTCTGTTTGTACTCGTGCAATTTCTTGGCTTGTTTTCTGTTTGTACTTGTGCTATTTCTTGGTTTGTTTTCTGTTTGTACTCGTGCTATTTCTTGGCTTGTTTTCTGTTTGTACTCGTGCTATTTCTTGGCTTGTTTTCTGTTTGTACTCGTGCTATTTCTTGGTTTGTTTTCTGTAAGTACTTGTGCTATTTCTTGGTTTGTTTTCTGTTTGTACTCGTGCTATTTCTTGGTTTGTTTTCTGTAAGTACTTGTTCTATTTCTTGGTTTGTTTTCTGTAAGTACTTGTGCTATTTCTTGGTTTGTTTTCTGTAAGTACTTGTTCTATTTCTTGGTTTGTTTTCTGTAAGTACTTGTTCTATTTCTTGGTTTGTTTTCTGTAAGTACTTGTTCTATTTCTTGGTTTGTTTTCTGTAAGTACTTGTGCTATTTCTTGGTTTGTTTTCTGTAAGTACTTGTTCTATTTCTTGGTTTGTTTTCTGTTTGTACTTGTGCTATTTCTTGGTTTGTTTTCTGTTTGTACTTGTGCTATTTCTTGGTTTGTTTTCTGTTTGTACTTGTGCTATTTCTTGGTTTGTTTTCTGTTTGTACTTGTGCTATTTCTTGGTTTGTTTTCTGTTTGTACTTGTGCTATTTCTTGGTTTGTTTTCTGTTTGTACTTGTGCTATTTCTTGGTTTGTTTTCTGTTTGTACTTGTGCTATTTCTTGGTTTGTTTTCTGTTTGTACTTGTGCTATTTCTTGGTTTGTTTTCTGTAAGTACTTGTGCTATTTCTTGGTTTGTTTTCTGTAAATATTTGTTCTATTTCTTGGTTTGTTTTCTGTTTGTACTTGTGCTATTTCTTGGTTTGTTTTCTGTTTGTACTTGTGCTATTTCTTGGCTTGTTTTCTGTTTGTACTCGTGCTATTTCTTGGCTTGTTTTCTGTTTGTACTCGTGCTATTTCTTGGTTTGTTTTCTGTAAATACTTGTTCTATTTCTTGGTTTGTTTTCTGTAAGTACTTGTTCTATTTCTTGGTTTGTTTTCTGTAAGTACTTGTGCTATTTCTTGGTTTGTTTTCTGTTTGTACTCGTGCTATTTCTTGGTTTGTTTTCTGTAAATACTTGTTCTATTTCTTGGTTTGTTTTCTGTTTGTACTCGTGCTATTTCTTGGTTTGTTTTCTGTTTGTACTCGTGCTATTTCTTGGTTTGTTTTCTGTAAGTACTTGTGCTATTTCTTGGTTTGTTTTCTGTAAATACTTGTGCTATTTCTTGGTTTGTTTTCTGTTTGTACTCGTGCTATTTCTTGGTTTGTTTTCTGTTTGTACTCGTGCTATTTCTTGGTTTGTTTTCTGTTAGTACTCGTGCTATTTCTTGGTTTGTTTTCTGTTAGTACTCGTGCTATTTCTTGGTTTGTTTTCTGTTTGTACTCGTGCTATTTCTTGGTTTGTTTTCTGTAAGTACTCGTGCTATTTCTTGGTTTGTTTTCTGTTAGTAAGGCGAGTGCTGTTTCTTGGTTTGTTTTTTATTAGTATGGCTAAAACTATGTGTACTTTTTTTTAGTATTCTTTCACTGATTTGCTTTTTAATCTGGAATCGACGATTAAACGGAATGGCTGGTGCCCCTGGCATACCCTAGGTTTATTTTGTATATGTCAGTTGAGTGGTGTACTTATCTGTGACTGTTGTGATGAAATATTCTTCAGATTTGACAGAGGATGAACCTACCCCCAAGTTTTGGGATCTATGACGTTCTTGCAATCCTGAGGATATAGCCCTGGGCTATAATCAAAGTAGTGATCAAAAGTTTTGTCTTCATTTCTTGTTTTCTTGTTTTTAATCTTCAATGATTATGTGTGACCAATTAAAAAGCTGCACATGACAGTGTGTGTATTCTATGTATGTATGCACCTGTGTGTGTGTGTGTGTGTGTGTGTGTGTGTGTGTGTGTGTGTTAGGATATATCACTCAATATCTAGTCACTGTGTCTAAACATAATAGCAAATCTCAAGGTTGTAAGAGATTGAGGTGGAGACCTCAACTCTTCTCAGAGTCAGCTAATTTAACCCTTTGACTCCTGCACCCCATCCACCAGTATCCTGCATTGCAAACCATGCTAGCAAAACAAAAACTTAACCCTTTGATTCCATCACCCTATCCACCAGCTTCAGGAAGCTGGTGAATAGGGTGAGGGTGTAAAAAGGTTAAGTTTTTGCAGCCGATGGATAGGGTGTGGGAGTCAAAGGGTTAAGGGCAGTACCTCTTTTCCTTCACTGCTTTCTTATGCCACACTCAAAAGACTGGAGGCTATACGTACAAAGGTTTTGCATGATTGAGATTCACACTCACGCAAAACTGTGCAATCAGACTGGAAGGCAAGGGTTCTTCTGTGCCATCCAAGCCTGAAGCCATGTCAAACATATACCCACTACAATAGAACTTATCCAAACTTGGTAATGTATTCAAACAGAGTTGAGGCATCCCTGCTCTTACCTTGTGCATGCTCGCACATATACATACACACGAAAAAAAAGAAAAAGAAGCTGACTTGCACAAAATTTCGACAAAAAATGTTCACTCACACAAAGTGGATACTGAATGTTCATACTGTTTAATATGCAAAACCATGTTACAATCTCATAATTGCAGGTCCATATCATGGTACATACAATAACACTGATGATGGAAAGCTTTGATCAGTCCATCTTGGACAAACTTCATAATCCATTTTCGCCACCAAACAGCAAATATCGACATCCGTTATCTGCTATCATTCAACAGGTTTAAGTTTACACACACTGCTACCAATGTATGAAAAATCTCGATATACTAGAGTTCTGGTAGCCTTAAAAATACAGCATTAAAAAACCACATGGTCAATGGATGGGTGTAAAACAATTAAAAAGGCAACCTCAAGCTGAAAGTGCATTACAAGTGATTGTATAATGCAGATTGGTGGAAAGTGAATTACAAAAATGAAATCATATCATCCAACAATTCAACCCTCTCCTTTCCTTCCTCTCCCACACTTCTTGGGGTTTGGAGTTTGTTCAAGAGGAATTCATTGCTCACTGACAATTCTATATCCAGTCAAACAATTACCTGGCAGATTCCTGATTTCTTATTCCTGTGTAAAACCGTATGCTCTGGCAATGTCTTGAAGTGGGGAGGTGGGATGGAACCTCTGAAACACCAAGCTGACACCACCACCAGAATGACCGGAGCAATAAGATAGTGGCAACAATGACTGGAGCAATAAAATGGTGGGCAGCAAACTGGCCGTATTTTATGTGGCAGGCTGTAATTGAACTCAAAAGATATCAGATCTTGAGTCCACTTGTGCCCCAGAAGTTAGATGTTTTGGCCATTATGTGAATCAATACAAGGCAACACTTTAAAGAATAAAGTCTGTTCCCTGACCCATCATTACAGCTTTCTCACACATTACTGCTATTCCTCATCTGTTGTTTGCACGTAAGCTTTCATTCCAATCCCCAATACCACATGACTGTGAGGCTAGCCAACAGTTCCTCATGTACTAACATTTATAACTGCGGGATGGGACTGGCACTACAAATGAACACTACTTGACAGTCATCACATAGTTCATCCATTCACACATTAACAATCTCGTAATCATACTGGGAGCTGGAGGGTTTAACCAACCATTTCTGTGCAACATCTGCAACATCACATGGCAGGATCAAGTTTTCAACCTTTAAGTTCTAAAGAAGTGTGGCTTGCCAGATATAGGGTGTCTACTCATCAAATGCCAGCTTTGTTGGACAGGACACACTGTCAGTATGGAAACATCCACATTCCAAAGATGCTCTTATATGGAGAACTGAGGCAAACATACTATGACCAGGGAAGACCACAAAAGTGACAAAACAATACTCTGAAGGCCAGACTCATAATCTGTGGTACCGTACTGACACCACCAAAGACATTACCAGCAACAGAATAAGCTGGTGATCAGTGCATACAGTGCACAAGCACATTTGAGCAACATAGAACAGTTGTTATTTAAAAGAAGAGTGACCAGCAGAAACACAACCCCAGGACTGTGCTATGCAGTGCCTCCAGAAGAACACGTGCCTCAAGGATCAATCCTGTGTCTCATATGAAGATTCATACTGGGAGACAAGGGATCTGTATGCCTCATAAATGGGATTGACAGGTAAGTCCATCACCACAGATCATACCAGGATTCAGGCAACTGCAGTGGTTAGGAATGATGTTTGGTGAAGAAGCTCAGGTTTACAATTTGTAACGGTGAGAATAAAATATTCTCTGAATCCCACAAACGATTTAAAATCAAATTCATAGTTATAAGAACAATGAAAGTGTTTTTCTATGTGCAGAGACCTTTTCACAAAAATCTCTATGCTCTCTAAAAAACATAACATGGCGGGCAGGACATACCTCCACATGTAATTTGTATACGTTTATACATGTGCTACATAAATATGTCATTGAATCATGAGGTTGTGACCACAATGTGCAATGTTAACCCAAGTCCTGCACAACTTGGAGCTAATAATGTACAGACCTTAAGTCTTCATTCAGTGCTTCAGGCAGTGTGAGATTACAAGCTCTGTTTATCCCTTTGATTCCCACGCCTATCCATCTGCAAAAACTTCACCCTTTAACTCCTTCACCCTACCTGCAGGAAGCTGGTGGACAGGGTGAGGAAGTCAAAAGGTTGCTTTGCTATCATGGTTGACAATGCAGGATGCCGATGGACAGGGTGCAGGAGTCAAAGGGTTAAGATAAATGAGATCACGTTTTAGTGAATAAAAACACATCATACTTTATTTCTAAAAGAAAAAAGCTTCCACTTTTTCTCCTTTCATTTTTAACATGGCAAAAATCTGTAAAGATTGTATTGGGCCGCGTGCACACACACACACACACACACACACACACACACACACAACACACACACACACACATACACACACACACACACACAAACACATACACACACACACTGGAAAAACACACTTTGTCACACCAAGATACAAACGGACAAACACATTTTACCACCCCATGGAAATATTATAAAACCAGTCTCCACCTCAAAAAGAGGAAAGGAGACAGTGCAATGATGGTTGTTCACACACGATTCAAAACGTTGAGAAAACTTCTATAATCAATTGCAATGATGGTTGTTCACACACGATTCAAAACGTTGAGAAAACTTCTATAATCAATTTCAAGCACACAGTTGTACATTGCGACTTGTACACTTAGAAAAAATAATATTGTCAAGTACATATGCAAAAGAATTTTCAAAAGATTTTCATACACAAACACGGAAAACAAATTTATTGTCAGTAATCAAGTCTCTTAATATTATTAAGTAATAAGCAGTACAACAAAATATCCTAGGGGGCAGTCAGTTTGAATGATATGAAGACATAAAGATTTTGCAATAAGTGACCAACATTTTAGAGGGAGGATATTGGGGATATACTTACTTATTTTTACACAGATATTATACAAACCATAAAAGAATATGAAAACCACATTTTACTTGTAGTCTGTGATTGGAACCTTGTATTGGATTCAGTGTGTGACTGTGCTCATTCCTGAAAGATTTGAATGATGTCACACAAATGCAGACAGAAGTGACAAACATCATACAATTGAAAATATCCCTAAATACAAGATACTTTGACGATGTTGATATCAAATGGCTTGCCCTCTAATGTGGCCTGATATGGCCCAGTATCCTTTGATAGACTGACTTGTCAATGTTCATTATGATGCTTTCCATCTTTCATATACAATTTTATGCTTGTCCGATGTCATCATGCCTCTCCCGTCCATCTCACCTCTTCTATTCCTAAAACACTGATTTCTATCTTGACATTTTCCGGTTTTCTCTTCCGAAGCATTGTTCCAACATTCCATGTTGCAATTCTTATATTTTTCATATTTCATAGCAGTAGTTTGATTATGGTCTGGTGTTACCTGCTTACCATGACTTCCCCTAGCAGATGAAGGTGCTCCAGTGGAGCCCCTATTCACATTGTTCACTGTATTTTTTGTGTATTGGGGCATGATTTTTTTCTAGGAAGTTGTGATGGTGACTTCCCATTGCCTTGCCTTCCATTGGATTTCCTGTTTGGGTTTACTCCCTTAGCCTTGTTATCTCTGGAGACAGCCTCAAGGCAGTTGTGATTTTCCATCAGGATTTACTCCCTTAGCCTTTGTCTCACCTGAGACAACCACAAGGCAGTGGTGCTATTTACCCACAGCGTGGGTCTGGTTCATGGGCAACAGGGTGTGTCCACATACTGGTGGGCCTTCGTGCCGCACTTCAAGGGGCCAGACCTTCTCCGAGTCCATTGAGGGTTTGTCTTGAGTCCATAAGTTGCTCAGTTACCATGTGTCACCATGGGTAGGCACTACGTAGGGCTTGCTGATGGAGAGGCTATGTACTGACAGAGAGAGACATGCAATGGTAGCCAGCAGTGCGGGCTGAAAGTGAGAGGTGACAAGCATACAGTTATCAGCCAACAAGCTAAATAAAACAAAAATTCTGAACTGCTTGCTGAACCTGTAGTTCTTAAATGGACACACGCTACTCAGAGCAGAAAGATACAAGACTCAACTATGATTCTGATAACAAAAGACAATGACCCCAAATGTTATCAAAGAGGAATGTAAAAATTAATTGTACAAGTGTATGGAAAACTCTCTTTTGCAAAACGCACAAATTTAAGGACAGGAAACTGAAATAGTTTCAAATTCAGATTATCCACAGAATCCTTGCTACAAATATGATTTGAAAGAAGTGAAAAATCTCAATGACAATGTATGTACTTTCCTCAAGGAACAAAATATAATATTAATTGACAGGTCATCATATGACACATTTTCAGGAAACTTTTGAAAGAACATATTGAAGTGAAAAATGTCCTATAATTTAAATGAAACTCAATTAAAGTATGGTTTAATTAATTGGATTTATGACAAATGCCGTTCTTGACATCATAATACTGTTTACTAAAATGTATGTTTCCACATTTAAGTTATACAATAGGATTTAAACATACATTCTGCTTTCAAAAAAAACAACCCAAAAATAAAACAGGTGATATACAAATGTAATATTGAAGAGTATAATGCAAAAATCAAGATAAATACACCATATTTCAGGCAAATTAGAAGTTTCATTTTCCAATTACCAACTCCTCTACTGTAAATCAATCATTTATGATTCTTCCTTGTGTGTTATGTGGAATTTGTTAGTAGCAATGATGATGTGTAGTTTCTCTTTGTATGGTATGCCTCATTCCGACAACCTACATGCATTATGTTGTTGACTTTCTTTGTAATGAATGCCTCTCTGACAACCTACATGCATTGCATTGTTGACTTTAATGGTGTCATTAACTGACAAGTTACTCTATATTTCACCTCTTCGTCTGTTTCATTTTGTATTTCTTTATTCCTTCTTTAGCACATTTTCATTTTCCCCAAGGATTAAAACATGTCTGATGTTATATTGTAAATGACAATGTGTGTTGTAAAAATAGAATAAAATGAAGTTTACTTTTTTAAATCTATATAAGTGCCTTCTTATAAGCATTTAAAAAAAATGCCATAATCTCATGAAATAAATGAATAATCAACCACCCTAAACTGACAAATATATCTTCAGAAACATAAATATTTATAAGTGAAGTTCAAATTCAGGACTATTTCAAATGGGGAGAAAAAGCACTTGAGAACAAAGATAAACAAGGCTTACCCTTTAGAGAATGTGAACAAAATACACAGAAACAGAACAAAACAGCTACGCTCTGAGAATCTACATACATAGCATAAAACAGCTACATTCTCAGAACCTGAGTTAGTACAGCTAAGACGTAAATGCTCTTGCTTACAAACTGAAGCAATGAAAATGGTTTTAAGATACCCCTAAGTGCATACTCTTGGTTATAAAGTCTTGATTATGGCTATAGCAAAATACAACAATAAAGAATTGGTGGGATGAACATAGAGTCTACAAAGATGAATATATCTGTCTGTCTGTCTATAATGATCGATCGATCGATTGGTCTGTCTGTCTGTCTGTATCTGTCTCTATCTATCTGTCTGTCTATGTGCGTACATGTGCATGTGTGTCTATTTATTTATTTGCATACATGCATGCATGCATGCGTGTGTGTGTGTGTGTGTGTGTGTGTGTGTGTGTGTGTGTGTGTGTGTGTGTGTGTGTGTGTGTGTGTGTGTACATGTATTTGTGTGTTTGTACATGTATAGGCCTACATATTTTATGGACACAGATTCTAGTGTCAGATATTGCACATTATCTAAAAACCCTCAAGCCTCTTTCCTACAAGCAGATACAGTAAACAGTGAAAGTTTTTAGACATGATAAGAAATCAATGAATTAAAAAAAAACTTGAGAAAGATTAAGGGTGGGGATATTGTACTCACTGGGTGGACCCACACAAAAAAATTCAAAACAAAGCTGAGCAATGTAGATCTTTGGTGCAGGCAAGCACGCACACACACACACACACACACACACACACACACACACACACACACACACACACACACACACACATACACACACACACAATTCAATTAGACAAAAACAGAAAGCAGTACAAAATACTCCCTTATTACAAAATAAGATGAAAAACTTTAGTACTGGTGCAAGCTATTTATGGCCTGGTTTTTATCAATTCTACACCAAACTGAAAATGTTCCTAAAACATACAGCATTTGGGAGGGGGGGTGGGGGGGATATGTTCACTGGAAAAACACAACAAAGCAAAATATCAATTGCAATAAAAGGAGTGAAACTCTGTCCTGTAAGAAAACTGTGGGTACTGCGTGACTCCTGAGATTTGGACATACATCCATGTTTACTATTGAACATCTTCAGAATTGTTATTGCTGTTATTTTTGTTTAAAGCCCAGCCAACTGCATAGAACCATATCAGGGCTATAACCATTTCAAAACATACACAATACTTCAACAGGGACAAACAGAAAAGAAAATTACATACATATATCAATGCATTCGCGCACATAATCTAAGGAGATGCCCCTGGCGCTGACCACTCCATCCAATATATCGCACAGGGGATTTAAAAAACACACCCGAATACAAATTCAAACATAACTAAGGACACTAAAACATACATGAAAACGGGCCTAATTGACCTAAAATTGCTTTCGTATATTTCATTTCCTTAGAGCGAAAAATGCACTTAATACATGTACTGAATTATCAATCCTAAGAGAAAGTGTGTAAGATTTTATTGAACATATACAGGTGAACGGATCAGCAAGGCAGAAAATGATAGGAAAGAAATGACAGAAAGCAAAGGAAGAAGAAAGAAAAAAAGAGTGACAGAAAAGAGAAAATTTCTAGACTAGAATTTCCAGAAGGTGGGAACACTATCTGCACTGAAAGAGCCTCCGGCATCCCCATGGGGGTAACTTGAGGATTAGGGTGCATGAACACACAGAATATCACTGAATTAATAAAACTTGACCTCCTGCATAGATGCCTCATATGTTTAGAAAAAAAACAAAACAAAACACACACACATACACAAAATTACAAGATTTCAAACAACAAAATACTTGCTTCTTTATTTTGCGTGAAGAATAACAGAATGGTAGGCTTGACCAAATTAAATGTGATTAATGAAAGGATGCAGAAAATGCACAGAACACTGCAATCAGTTTATGCCAAAAACACATATATGTTGCATGCATGATCACACTTCAAGTAAATTTTAAAACATTCTTTCTCCCTTTTTTTAACAGTAAATAATACATAAAATAAAACAAAACATAATATAATATAATATAATATATATATAATATAATATAATATAATATATATAATATTAATATAATATAATATAATATAATATATATATTCACACCAATAAAATCCCTAAGGAGCAACAAAACAAAAATATTAAGTAAATAAGCTGACACACCAGTAAGATCACTGACCAAGAAAAATAACATATCACACATGGCAGTCAAGTGGGTAAAATGCCAGACTTTACCATCAGGAGGTCCAGCTCTGAACTTGCCTGGGTTCTCTGGCTGGTAAAGGGTGGGAGGGTATATGTGACCTGCCAGCACGAAATCAGTCTTAATATACATTTTGGGTATTTTGAGATATACATATATCACTGGAAAGTGTACATTCTGCTGATTACTTTGGTACTTGAATAAAGCTTGCACTCAAAAAAATGTAGAAGCTATGTATGTTTAAAGTCATTAAGTTGTATGACGGCCATTTTGAGAAAACGGCCTCTAAAGTCTTTATGAACTCTCCTACACATTTTCCTTAAACATTTTTATTTGGTGGCTTTGACCCAATTTGTTTCTAATTTTAGCTGTCAATGTCATTGTCTGAAAGGTACACCAAACAGCTTTCTAACAGTATATTACATGTGGGGTACTGTACAGGTTATGGTTCATAATAAGAGACAGAAATAGGTAGTTTTGGTAGGAAATTGCGTTCTTTCTTCTGCGATCAGTGCATTAAAATACCATTTTAAATTGATTAACAGTAATTTTTCAAGAAAAGTATTTCTGTGGGGGATAGATTATAGCCTCTAGAAATCAATTTTGAGAAAAATATACCCTCAATCACCTATTCAAAAACTTAAGAAGCCGTTTTCTCAATTCTGAGACAAACAGACCCTCAGTCACCTTTTCAACTCCTGGTGCTGTTCAACTGACTGCGAGTTAAGACTGATTTGGTGGTGGGAGGTCACATATGTGCAGACCTGCTACTGCTTAAACCTTCTTTGAATGTATACACATGCAATACATGGAATACGCATGTTAAAGATCATGCATGCAATACACCGAATACACATGTTAAAGATCATGGAAGCTATGTTAACATCTGATGGTTTATGGAAACATAAAAACATCCAGCATGTATACCCACCGACACAGAGTATGCAGACTGTGCAGGAACATACTGCTTACACAACATAGGGTAAAACAACATGCATACATGCATCGAGAATAAGCACTGCTTGCTGGAATGCAAAAATAACAACAACAACAACAACAAAAATATTGCATAAACACACACATACACTCAATGAGTGATACAACAACTGGCTTTTGGCAAAAGCTATAAAATCAATCTAAACCAAGAAGAACAGTGGCCAGCTTCTGATGAGAGAACATTATCAACAGGAATGTTAAGATGTACATACACTGATTTAAAATGATTGACAAAAGAAGTGCGCGCGCCACACACACACACACACACACACACACACACACACACACACACACACAGCATTTTCACTTAACTGCTTTGTTCAGTTATTTTGTGCATCAATTTCCATGAATTCTCATCATTCTAATTCCTTTTTGAGTAGTGGTGCCTGCAGGGAAAGTCTTTGTCTTTCTTTACAAAAACACATTCTTGTAACTAACTGTATTACAAAACAGCCCATCTAAAAAACACACGTGTAAAGAGACATCATATAAAAGAAAGACACAAAAGGAAGCATGCACATATCATCATATGCACACATAAATCTTTTCTTTCTCTTTAATTTAACTCTCTCACAACGAGCATCGGGATTTCCTGACCATGTCTCAACAACGCTCGTCTACGAGATTTGGAGAAATCCGATTTGAGTTTTGAAAATTTTCAGTATTTCCGATAACCAAAACTAATAGCCAGAAATAGATTCTTTCGGTCATTCTTAGCCTGTTTCAAGCCATTAGGTCACTGTACTAAGCAGTTCGTGTGTAGACAATGCAAAGTTCACGACCCACTATCTCCGCAGCGAAGCAGACGACGGAAAAGCAAATGGCTGAACAGTACTCAACAACTCAGCGCTGTTCAACATGACCTTTTCCTTCATTGCATGTGGAGTGTGTGCACATTGGATTTTATGAAATTTCATTCAAAATGTGATTGTAGGAACTGAGTATTAACCTGACTGTGTATTTTGTAAGACATTTTTCACCTGAAAATTTCTCTGATTTTACTTGTACTGTTACTCAGCAACCATGAGGGTTAGACAGTTGAAATTTCAGCATGTTGTACGCCAATCTTTTAATATATGACCCGCCAAATTTAAATTTCTCTGATTTCATTTATTTGTATGAGATTTTTTTCTCATGACCTATACAAATGGTACGTATCAGGAGAACGGCAAGGGGCATAATCGTACGTAGCGAGTGAGTTAAACATGAGAACAGAAACAATAAGTATTGGGGTAAAATTGTAAAAGAACCACTCTGAAGCACACACACACACACAAGCGCGCACACACACACATCCATCTTCACAGCTACTTTCAGATGGAAAAAATAATTTGCCATACATGCAATACTATTTCAATACATTCATGACAAAATGTGCTTATGTATGTAAATTATAGAGTACTATACAACATCACAGAAAACAAACATGTAATTCAATCTTCATTTCACAAAATACATAATTCATCTTCCATTTAAAAAAGGAACACCTAAAAAAACACACACAATCTTCTGGCGATCCTGTTGCTGAATTCAAACAAAACAAAGAAAGAAAGGAAGACATAAATACTGGAAAACAAACACAACAACTACTACATAAGATGAAATAAATCCAAAATTGCATCACAAAACTGTACATTTTATAATGGACATCACACAAAATAAACTGTATTTTACAAGAATCAGAATAAATCAGTTTGGCTATTAAACTGTATAGGAACCAGAAAAAACACGAAAGAAGAATACAAACGCGTATTTAATACAAGACAAGACAGGCGCAAATTTTCAGCCAACTGGCCTTTGTCAAGCGTAAGATTACAAACAAACAAACACCAGATACAAAAATTATGAGAAAAAGACTGAAACTTCCCTGCTCCTGTGTCCAATGCTTTTCTCACATTGGACACAGCAGCAGGGAAGTTTCAGTCTTTTTCTCATAATTTTTGTATCTGGTGTTTGTTTGTTTGTAATCTTACGCTTGACAAAGGCCAGTTGGCCGAAAATTTGCGCCTGTCTTGTCTTGTTGTATTAAATACGTGTTCATATTCTTGTTTCATGTTTTTTCTGGTTCCTGTTTGCTTGAACGTGGGCAGTCACATTTGTTTTGGATTTTATTCAACTGTATGCCAAGCTAGACACTAAAATGTGAAGAAGGGCAAAAACTAACACAAAAAACATATGCCAATTGCAAATGTGACCCAAAATTCTAAGGCTGAATATCTGAACGAGCAGAAGGTCAATTTCCTACACAGTTTCAAAATAAATTGCACAAAAAAAGCATCCAATAACAACAGTCTAGATTTAACCTCTGAAAGACTGGTTCTCTGAATCCCTTGTTATTGTAATACATGCAGCCCTTGGCAGTCATTTCTCCATTAAAATGTTTGATTATGTAATAATGAAAAATACCATGATAAAAGCACATTTTATACACACACACACGCCAAGCCATCACCACAACAAACATACTGTTTCAAAACAAAATCAAAAACACAAACCAATGCATGTATAGGCACAAGTTGCAAATGCTATACTTTTCCAGCCCTTTAAGGCAAACATGGGAAAAGAACACACCAGAGGAAAAAGATCACACAATAATGTAGGCACAATCTTTAAGTAGGTGTTAAAAACAAATCTGAGGTATTTTTTTTCTCAGAATATTCCAAGTCTTGTGAACTATGAACACCTGCACAGATGGTGCAATAATCATACAAGAAAGGCCATTCAAAAATGCCTTGCCTCTCAACATACTGTCATTACTGTCACTTCAAAAACAGAATAAAAGAGGACTTCAGGTGTGGTCATGAAGTTTACATCATAAAAAACAAGTCTGAATAAGGATTCAACACTCCATTTTAGAAATCAAAAGGCAGAAACCAAGTTGGTTAATACATTCATAGTCTATATGTTTAATCAGAATTATATAAAATAACACAACTAGGTATGCCTGACCTGTTGATTTCTTTTCTTGTGTCTTCGTTTTTCAACAGAACACAAATATCAGGTTAATAAATTACTGGAAAGGAATGTATTATCTTTTCTTTTATTGGAAGTTCGTTCGTGCTAAGCTGTCAGCATTAAACTTTACTCTTGATTCATGAGCATTCTTTTTTCTCAAATATTTCACACTGAGTTTCAGTTTCACTGTATACTTACTGAGATCAAAGAGCTCTTTATTACTGAATCATGGACTGAACTTGATTGGACTGAGATTCTTGTATAAGGTGCTCTGATATAATTGGATGTGATGTATATTTTAATGGATCCATATATTTATATGCTCTCTTTTTTCCTTCTGGGAAAATCATTGGAATGCATAGGGCATTAGTCCATGCTGAGTTTCAAAGACAAGTGGAAAAGAAGTTGGACTGTTACATACAAAAAAAAAAAAGAAAAAAAAAAAAAAAAGAAAATAATCTGGACTGCAGATAATAATAATGACAATTGTCTTGAGACAACAGGAATGTTGACCAGTACTGATGCAGGCATTACTGAATCAGCCGCCTGGATTACACCACCACTCCCTATACGATAATCGATCTTTCCCATCCTCCGTCTTCTAGCAGAGGTCATCCATAATGATTGGATAGAAAAAAGCCATGCTTCATGTTTATCATGCTCATGACTGAAACAAAACAAAAAACAACTCATACACACACATAAAAATCACAAAGACATACACATCTAGGGCATGACAAAACTTACAGTTTCCAGTCTATTCAATGCACACAGTTTCCAGTTTCTCCACCTGTTAACAGGCACCTAACCTTTTCACAACTAGTAACAGTAAAGCACTTAGGCAGAAATGGACACCTACTTCCATAGAAAATAAATGAAACGAGTGTGAAAGTATGTATGGAAGAAATGAGTGTGAAACTACCTATCTCTCCATGGACCTTGAGTCTAAGAATTGTCTTTATTTCTTTACTGTTAACCTTGCCTTTACACAGAAAGCAAAGGGTTAGAAACACTGTGATAATACTTAAGATCCTATTAAATCATATGTAAAAGTAATACAGTAACATAGTTGCTTTTTTTTTTTAGAAAGAAACAATAGTGATGCTTACCTGCCAAACAAACCAGATTTCTATCAGCAAGAAAATATTTAAAAAAATAAATGGGAAATGGGGCTAAGTCAGGCACACTCAGTGCAAACCTAACATCACAAGACAAGTAATAGAGTGGAATCCCTAAGGGAAGATGAAAGTGGGCAGATCAGAACAGACATGTACAAGGTTCATGGAAAATGAGATGAAGGCAGCTGGACAAGCATGGGCTCAATCGTTGAGAATGGCCCAGAACCAAGTACACTGCAGGAACACTGTTGAGGACCAATGCTCCCCAGGAAGCCTTCAGAACAAATCATAACAAATATCCCCAAACACCTTGTCATTGATGGGATCTCCTGCATAAACAGAGTTATTTCATTATCTACAATATTCACTGCAAAGTCAAACAAACATGTTCCATTTTTTTTACACACACAAAGTGAAAAAAAAAGATGAAATAATCAGCTGAAAAAATTATCACATTTTCTTTGCCTTTTCACTGTGAAAGGCCTTGTTACACAAAAAAAAGTAAAATCGTAGAGTTATTTTTCAAAGAAAAACAAAAAGAAAAAAAATGTAGAGTACTTATTTTTCACCTCTTTTTAAATGACATCTTCAATCCTGATTTCTTGGTCTGTATAGACAGCAAATTTACTTGAATAGACAAGAATTCAAAACCATGAACACACTATGTGAGCTAACTGGCCAACAAATTCTAAGCCACTCAGCAGCTCATTTCCATATAATTTCATGAGCCCTGAGCATCATTTCAAGCATCATTTTCTTATGAATGCATGCAAGTATAATAATGAACAGAAAATTGATAATTAAGATCTATCTTGGAAAACAAAGATCAGCCATGTCAGACACTCAGATTCTACTTGTCCTCTTTACAAGTACAATAAGGGTGGTTTTTTTTGCAATGATCTACAATGTACAATGAAAACCACAAAATGTAAACTTTCAAGTAACTTGGGATGATTCTTGAGTACATCTAGGCCGCTGATGATATTAGTATTATACATAGCGACAACTACCTGGGCTGATACACATGGTAAACAAAGGGAAGTCAAAAACACGCATTTTCATTTTTTTCAAAAGTATCAGAAAACATCCCAACCCCATCAATACTGCTGAAATAGCTCAAATAAATGTTTACTTACTTTGCATGATGACACTATGCTGTACGCATTTACACAATTTACATGACTTTGACCTTAGACTGTGGTCACATTTACTGCCATACCAATAAGAAGCGATCATTGTTTCATTAAAAAAAAACCGGATATACTGCATCTACGATTCTGGAATCAGTAAGATATGTTTCCTGCTTAAAGTACTATAGCATGTATGGCATAAACATATAATTTTAACACTTTAACACACATAAAATGACTTGCACAAATTCACATTATGACTTCAGCCACATTGGTGGAAACAGGAAAAAACAGAATGGGTTTAACCTTAAGGAAATGCACCAATGAACAGCAAAGACTGTTACCAGCCCCATAGCTGAAAGACAATTCCGTGGCTGGTGTGATATGACAGATTCCCATGATCAACTGTTGATACATTCTATGATACAGTCCTTAGTTTGTCATGGTTGGGCCAACCAATATCAGAAATAAACTGTGCATAAACAGTACATGATATTATGTCTACACATTCTAACTACATCAATACTGACATGAACTTAGCAGAACTGCAGATATGAAGGATGGTATTTCCTCATTAGACAACTATTTCCATTATGCAAAAAAGGATTGGACTACATTTTCCCACATTACAGTTACATTTGAACATATATGCTAGGTGTAAACCAGGCCAACAAAGAGGCACACCTTATAAGCAATTTCAGTTTTAATTTTTCAAAACAGTGTGTGTGTGTCTCTTGAATAAATTCCGTTATACTGACACCATATGATGAAGAAGATACAAAATGATCTACGCATGAGACACAAGCCTGCGCATAAGTCATACGCTCTAGCAAGGTCTTGAAACTATATTTATATAAGCAAAGACATGACCAACACTTGTAACCACAAGACATGCTCATACAAAAGACTCCTTGTTTTTATCAGCACTACCTGCCTCATCTAGCGGACGATAATCAACAGTGACCTGTGAGAGACGTTGCCATGGTCCTTGATCTGTCTGATGTGGGAACTGTGCAGGGACTTCCACCCCGACTCTCTCTGCTGGCGAAGGACTGGTTGTTTCACTTTCTACTGTAAAGGTGGTGAGATGGGTGGGCGAATCTTCTTCACTGCCCATGGAAAACACTGCTCTAGATCTGGGTGGGGTCATTTCAATTGACACCTGCACTTCTTCAGCCGGAGGACTAGATTCATCAACAGTAGCAAATGCATGTCGATCCCATGGTGACCTGACAGCTGTTTTCCGAGTTTCTGTCTCTCTCTCTTCTAACCCCGATGTCAATGGAAGCAAGGCATGTGCCTCTGCTGGTTCCTCCTTGTGATAGTCACCTTCCTGGTTGTGGTGGTGGTCAAAGGCTGTCACGAAAGGGCGGGTAATCTTCTCTAGGCCAGAGGACAAGGTCCTCAAAATGTGACTGGGATGTTTGTGAGAATCCGGATAGTTTTCATTTTCATTTTCAGCAGAATTGGTGGAGTCAAACCTAGCCATTTAGGCAGCTGCACATTTGAGGGGAATGAAGACTGGAGACAGGGAGAAGTTGTTTCCTCCCCTCCACTCCCACTGGGGCCATCCAGAACAGTGATCATATTGAACAAAGTGGTTGTTTCTGCAAAAGTATCACTGGACGTTGTAGGCAGATTGCAGTTAACTGTAACTGTGCGACGTCTGCCTCCACATCTGGGCCACAAACATCCAAACCATCTCCATCTGATTCCTCAGAGAACTCTTCTAATGCTTCATGCAAAATGGCGGCCTCGTAACTCAGCTGCTGCACGATGCTGTCATTGCGACGCATGCGACGACCTTTAGGTCCTATCACCTTTCCCTGTGTAGACTTGCTCCCAAAGTCTCTGACACTTGGGACACTGTCCTTTCTTTCAGTCACTGACGAAATGGGAGTGGGGAGCGTGGCACAGTTGTTCACAGAATCTTTGTTGGTACTCTCGCTGAGCAGGTAGCCACTCCAGTCCCTTAAAGACAGGACTGCCGACCTGAACAGCTGCCAGTCCCCAAAGCGCATCTTCAAAACAGGTCGGAGCTCATCAAGCTCACAGTTTTGAAGCACAAGGCCGCTGATGTTGTTTTCTCGCACACACTTAGTGTAGGAAGCAAGAACATCTGGGGTTACACCTTTTAGAGCAGCTACAAGGCCACAAATCCCTTCCACATTGAGCTCAGCCCAGTGTGCAAGCTGTTTGATGTCCTGCAACACACACAGTAAGCTTGCATGATGGTGAAGGAAACACAAAAGTATACAAACAAAAAAATGTATCCAAATACAAATGAAAAATAAACAGACAACTAAACATACATTATTTAACAAACTGCTGATCAGACATTCTATCCCCCTACACCCATCTCTGATGGAAGACTGGCATTAATTCCACATAAAACTTAAAAATGATAGTCAAATCTTAGTATCTCTCATTTCCTACAGAAATTTAACAAGTTCCAGTCAAATTTCTCTGGTTATAACGTCAAGGAGATTGATTCATCGACTTGATTAAGTGTAAGTAAAATCTATTACCAAACATGTAGGAATTTCTTGCAATTTAATGGGTTAAGTCTGAGCCAACTTGTCCACTTGTGACAAGCAGTAGTGCTGGACTGCACCTAGTAAGAAGTCTATACACAAATATCTTTGCAGACATGTTTCCGTCAACTAGTCAGTAGAGGCTATAAAATTGAATCATGCCTCTTTTGTTCAATTTAAATAATGAAAGAAACATATACACGACTAACCACGCATGAAACTTACATTGAAAAAGACAGAAGGATGAGGTCGTGAAGGAGACAAATAGGCAGACATCTGCTGGCCAGCCTGAACAAAGCTGGTACTGGCAGTGGCGGGTATATGGCCTATGTTGCCCATTACACTGGGTGTGTGTCCTGTCACTCCTAATACGTTAGGAGCAAACAACCGACTTGGAGACAAGCCTTGAGGGGGTGGACGATTCCATACAGACAAACTGTCCATATGGGTTCCAACTGAGGATGACAAGGGAGCAGGAGGAGGGGGGAAGTTCTGAGGTCCCGGTGGGTACACCCCACCCATAGGGTTCATCTCCTGACGCAGCATTTCATTCTGATGTTCAGTTTCTGGAAACAGTCACATTCCAAACAGTAAATCAATCAGATATACAGCAGGGAAGGGAGGTGGGGGAAGAGGGGCTGCATGGGTGTGTGTGTGGAGACTATATTGCTGATTTACCATCTTTCACAAGTATCGATTAATACCAATTAAGTAAATTTCATCTACAATCCATCACCTGGTACGAATGAGCACCAACTACCACAAACTTTTTACAACAATTATTGCGGATGGGTATGAATAACAGACACTTGTTTTCCCCCAATTACTGGAAAGCAGCTGACAATATAATTCAGAAAATAAAAAACAAATTCATCATTATTAAACAAATAATGAATATACAGAGAAATTAAAAAAATATATAAAACCTCTACAGCAGAAAAATTGCACAGTCATACTGGCTAAAAAAAATGGCCATCATTATTACATTTTGATTAGAATCTAGTCTAAATGCGTATTTTTTGCTATAACTATCTGCAGTTCATTTGTTACGCAATTGATAATACAAATGCAATGAATGGTACAGGTTTTTTTCATCACTTGGGTTGTCATTGGATAGCCAAGCATGAGAGACCTCAACTTTTCTCAAGGACTGCACTATGACAATGCTAACCATCGCCTTTTCTTCACTGCTTTTTTTTTTCTTTAGTAAAGATTGATACATACATAAACAATAGGATAAAGAGCCAATTAAGTCTGGAAGAACCTCAAGAAGTAATGTTTATGTACAGGCTTTTGCCATGATTATTTTGGATCTGTTTCCATAACTTAGCAAACTCTCTACTTTGCCTTCACTATCCCTACACAGGGACAGTATCTGTTTACAACTGGGTGGACAGGAAAAGAATCTAGCTATTAATCCAAGTGACAGCCGCATTTTCATAAGGTAATAATACTATTTATGAGGTGCTAAATCTTCATATGTAAACCAAATTAAAGTACACACTCTCATCATTCACAAAAAAATTCACTCATAATGACAAAAACTTATGGGCACAAAGCGCATGCATACTGGGAGGGTGGGAACAGAAGGGGAGTGGCCATTTGATCATGCTTAATCCTTCTGTTTCTGTCTCAAGTTTTGCACTGCCTCAGTAGCTTTTATTCCACATCACTCAATCCATCTCTTCAACACACCCAAAGTTCAGTCAGTCTGTCAGTCCCAGAACCAAGAAGCCCATGGATGCTAGTGATGTCAAGCTGCCATGGAGTGATCCACCATAGGAGATCCTGCACTGCAGCTGGGTAACTGTGGATTCAGGAGCGTTCATTCCTGATCCAATCATGCTTAATCTATGCAGGAGTGAGCGCTCTAATCATGATGCTGTCCTATCCCAAAATACAAAAAAAAGCAACAAACCTCTAATCAGTTTACGCAGGTAGGGGTCAAGATTGATGGTGCAAGGTAAAAACTTTCTGAGATCTGCAACGCTGAGCCTGGGCAATCCTGGTGACTGACTGGACAAGAAGGCATCCAGTTTACGAGCATTACGATCGATCTCTAGAAGTGGTTCTGATTCCTTGGTCATGGGGATACGTGGCAGAATTCTGTCATGAGAGAAAAGTAGAAAATGAACACACACCCAGTATCGACTACCTCACACAGCCCTCTTGCTATGGAATAGTGTTCTTGTCATTATCAAGGCACGTTTCTCCTTCGTTTCTTGTTAAAATGTCACATTCAGTATCTTCCTGTTTCTTGATAGGTATTACAGATTATGTGCAGACCTTCTTAACTCTTAACTTGCAGGATGCAGACTGAAGAAGTGCACATTACAGATGTAACAATGTTTTAAAACAACAGAATAAATAAGATATTCCGGTTACACTAAGCGTAAATAATTTACCAATAATAAGAAAAACATTCTACATTCAGGTTAAACTATATATACCAATACATGTAATAAGGAAAGTAAATGCACCAATACATGTAATAATGAAACTAAATGTACCAATACATGTAATAATGAAACTAAATGTACCATACAGGCAATAATGAAACTAAATGTACCAATACATGTAACAAGGAAACTAAATGTACCAATACATATAATAAGGAAACTAAATGTACCAATACATGTAATAAGGAAACTAAATGTACCAATACATGTAATAATGAAACTAAATGTACCAAAAATGTAATAAGGAAACTAAATGTACCAATATATGTAACAAGGAAACTAAATGTACCAATACATGTAATAAGGAAACTAAATGTACCAATACATGTAACAAGGAAACTAAATGTACCAATACATGTAACAAGGAAACTAAATGTACCAATACATGTAACAAGGAAACTAAATGTACCAATACATATAATAAGGAAACTAAATGTACCAATGCATGTAACAAGGAAACTAAATGTACCAATACATGTAACAAGGAAACTAAATGTACCAATACATGTAACAAGGAAACTAAATGTACCAATACATATAATAAGGAAACTAAATGTACCAATACATATAATAAGGAAACTAAATGTACCAATATATGTAACAAGGAAACTAAAGGTACCAATACATGTAACAAGGAAACTAAATGTACCAATACATATAATAAGGAAACTAAATGTACCAATACATGTAACAAGGAAACTAAATGTACCAATACATGTAACAAGGAAACTAAATGTACCATACATATAATAAGGAAACTAAATTACCAACACATGTAATAAGGAAACTAAATGTACCAATACATGTAACAAGGAAACTAAATGTACCAATACATGTAACAAGGAAACTAAATGTACCATACATATAATAAGGAAACTAAATGTACCAATACATATAACAAGGAAACTAAATGTACCAATACATGTAACAAGGAAACTAAATGTACCAATACATGTAACAAGGAAACTAAATATACCAATACATATAATAAGGAAACTAAATATACCAACACATGTAATAAGGAAATTCAATGTACCAATACATGTAACAAGGAAACTAAATGTACCAATACATATAAGGAAACTAAATGTACCAACACATGTAATAAGGAAATTCAATGTACCAATACATGTAATAAGGAAAACATTCCACCCCTGACCATATTGTGATAAATGCATATCATCTACTCAAATGAATTATTAAAAGACACATTCCAAATTTCTGTTGAAAACTGAATAAACAAAACTGAAAAAGTGCACATTAATGATGCAACAATGTCTTCAAGCAATGGAATAAATAAGATATTCACATTAAACTAAATGTAAATAATTTGCCAATAATAATGAAAACATTCCACCCTGACCATTCTATTATCAATATGTATCAGCTACTCAAATGAATTATTAAAAGACACATTTCAAATTTCTCTTGAAAACTGAATATACAAAACTAGTTTTACCTAAACCCTATGTCTCCTATTCATAACACGGACAGAGCATGCATTTACGATTATGTTATCATCTGTTTCACATCTGTTGAACCTTACTGTCATACCTCTGATACAGCGTGTAAAGACTAGTGTTGCTCTCCACAATGTCAGCCTCCTCAAAGAGGTAAATGATCCAGGACACACGATATGGCCACTGTTCTATGATGTTGATCCACGCTGCCAGACGATGCCACTTGAAGTCAATGTTGTAAGCTCTTAGCAACCGGGCTGGAAAGAAAACACAGGATACTATGTGCAACAATTTTTTTACAGAAATATCACACTTTGATAAGTAGTATAAATGTCAATTATTTTGATAAATTCATGTAGTTCTGATACATCATCACAACTAACTGCTGTAGACACCTGTGAGCTTCCATTCATCTTGTAATCAAGACGCTTTCATTACTAGAATCATTTCAGTTTCACCTCATGTTTCAGTCTCTCCACTTTCTGCCCGATTTCTCACAATTTCTCTTGTTTTTAAAGATCAAAATCACTCTACGATTCACCAAATATCTCTTTAAGAATGAGTGTAACACATGTTAGGCACAGAATACAAATGTACGGTTACTTTTCAAAGTCTAACAGAGACTGGTCCCCGCTGTAAAACCTGACACTAATACACACACACACACACACAGACATACACACACACACACATACACACACACACACACACACACAGAAACACACACTACTTCTGTGTCAATCTGAATCTTTCTCCCTTGGTTTTGAAGGATAGAGGAAGAGACAATGAAAACAAATCCATGAACCAACCTGTCACTGACACAATGTTCATGAGACGTCTCATGCTGCGAGGGTTGATGTCACTGAAGTAGTCACTGCGAGCAAATGTGTTGGACAGATCAAAGGATGAAGCATATATCTGTGGCTGTGATCCTGACAAACCTTCACCCCTTGTTTTCCTCCGCACATCTCTCTTGCTCTCTATACTGGTTGATGATTCTTGCTGTTTCAAACAGAGAAAATACGAAGCACAAGTCAGATTACTCAAATTACTGGATCCTTAATCCAAAGCAGACCTGTCTACCCTGAATTTGTGGTTTGTGTACTTGTACCAAAAAAACTGTGCATCCCCCACAAAACTGAATACCAAACAAACATGTCCCACACATGATGGTTGTGACTGCGTAAAAGTTGGGATCAGATCATTTCTTGCACAATCTATGCAATCAAAATATTTCCATCCACAGTCTTTTCTCAACTACTGAGACTTCATGGATTGTGGAACCAGAACGTTTTCATGTAAATAAGACCAAAACTCTTGATCAGCCAAAACCAATGATAAATCTTTTTGAAGAGAAGCAAATTTTTTCTTTTTGCTGCGGTCATATTGAAAAGGCTTCAGACTGCTATTTAGACATTCAAGATACAGCTGAAGATGACAAAAAGATGATTCTTCTGGTGAGGAGAGTGACTGATTGGCTGATTCTGAACACTTCTCCTCATCGGATGCTGTTTCAAGTGAATGGAAGTGTGACGAAGACAAAGATCATGGTCATGACACAGCTCAGGGAGGAAAACATATCCAAAGTATCATGCACATGACAGAAGAAGCTTTTATAAATGTTATACCTTTATAACTGTTATGCCGTGATTGGCATCAAAACTTCTTTTCTTTTTTCACCTGCTGTGCTGTCTTTTGTTGGAGTGAGTGGGTTGCACACGCCCCCAGAAAGCCACATCCCCATTATTTCGCCGTAGCAGAACATGCAAAATCTTCCCCACAGAGATCAAGTCCAGGCCTTTAGGCTAGGGATTTCTACTTTTGTTCCTTTATTATTCATTATTATTTGTGCAGGATAAATGATGAATGAATGAAACTAAAATTAGAACAAGACACAATGTCATCATTATTGACTAAAAACCCTACAGAGTATAAGCCTAGGCCTAGTAATAACATCAATAATGATTGCCCAATGATAAGAATAACGATAGTAATATACTAAAGACAGATTCATACATTGTGACACAATTATTTCTCGCTGTTATTTTCAGGCAAATACACTGATTGCGACTTCTTTCTTTAGTGGGTTTGATTACCTGAAATTGTAATGAATATATGCACCCAATATCATCTCTTTTTGTATGTATACTACATCCAAATTGAAGTTCAGGCATGTTTTTCATTACTCTGTGTACACAAAAACTTTTTCCAGCTTAGTGTGAATTTTGGCTTCAGTTAGAAAAAGTGTGCTTTATTTCAGAACTGAAAATACGGTTATTTTTTGCCTAAGCCCAGAACATCCAGTTCTTCGTAATAAAGTTTCATACTTTGTCACAAATTAGTCCTAGCTGTTATTAGTTAATTCTAAAGATTTTAATATCTTACTCTGAATGACTGATTTTTTGTGATTTTATTACTAACCCATACGAAGGCTGAGGATGAAGGGAAAAGTAGGGGAGAAAACTGTCAGTATTGAGTGAGTTAAATCTCATTTATAATATGCAACCAAAATAGTTCCGAAAGTGGCAGAATTTGCAAAAGTGGCCCAAACTCACCAGCCCAAGCTTTGGTGCGGTTCTCTCCCGGTCATCATGGACACTGTCTTGGTGCTGGATGCGCACACCCTGAGTTTGCAGGTAGAATGGTAGGTGTACCACATTCCTCAGGTAGTCAAAGCCATTAACATTAGAGTCCTGGAAGGTGGACTTGAGGTTGTGCTCAATGCCTTTGATGATGATGTGAGGGTCCACAGCCAGGATTGTGATGAATGGGGAGTTGTCATCACTGAATAGGGACTTCACCGTGTCCAGTACTTGTAATACCTAATGAGAGTCAATATAGTGACAGTGTAAGTAACAGAGAGAGAGAGAGAGGTGTGTGTGTGTGTGTGTGTGTGTGTGTGTGTGTGTGTGTGTGTGTGGTGTGTGTGTGTGTGTGTGTGTGTGTGTGTGTGTGTGTGTGTGTGTGCACGCAATGCATTTGAGAGGAAAACTTGCTGATCTGTGAACATACAACAAATCCCTCTTCTATCCAGTCGCGCTTCATACACATAATGCATGCTTCATACATATAAAGCAAGCTAAGTAGCAGTAGGTACTATGTCTTTGAGCCTATCATACAATAACCTGCTGTTTCACGACCACCATCAAAATAAATACCGCAACATCAGACTTAAGCACAAATGCCAAACGCACACACACATATGCACACACACATGCGCCTGCACACACACGTCACAACATGGCGACAGGGCACAACTAAATATTTTCTCTGCTGCATGCATCCACGCTAAAATACAGTCATGACTAAAACAAGACGTCTCCGGTCAGCATCCTGCGCTACGAAAGAGTCATCTGCCTGCGTGTCTGACGATAACGCCAACAACATCACTGGTGGAAGCAAGAGATCCATCAATGCTGCGAAGGCTGTCACCGCTTCATCTGTAGCGAAGAGGAGAACCGACCTCGGCCCAGGGACAGACCTCCGCAGCGACTCCATCAGTGAGTTAAAATCGTTGGTACTCGCGATGTCCGACCAGATTCTGTCCTTAGAGAAACTTGTTAGTGACCATGTACAAGAGATGGGCAGTGGGGCACTTTCATGTGGAAGGATGCCGCCGGTCTGTGTGTCGGTTGGGACAAAAACAGACCCCAACCACACAGACAAACCACGTCCGTCACCGCTGCCCATCTCTTATGCACAGGCAGCTAAACGGGTGACTACAACATCAGTCACCCCACCACCAACATCTGCAACTCCACCAAACCTTACAAAAACATCAAAATCAACAAAACAACGATCAAACAAATCTAACGACATGGGAACAAAATCACGCGCAAGGAAAATGACGTCAAGCCGATGACGAAAAAGATATCAAAACAACACATGGACGGAAAAGCTGCCTCTCGCGTCACATCCAAAAATACACAAAAAGAAAAAGTCAACACTGCTCTACCATCAGTTCTCCTTCTACACGACACAATATTAAATGGTGTTTATGGTCACAGACTTGGTAATTCATATGGTTTCACTGTTGAAACAAAGAAAACTTCTTCTATAGACAACATTTCTCAGTTCCTGAAAGAATCGTCTACCGCTCAATTTGATTGTTTTGTCATACATTGTGGACTGTTCGATTTGAAGACCAGTGAACCCGGAATCGTCTCTGAAAAACTAATGAAAGCCGTGGACGAGATTATGACAACATATCCCAAGAGCAATATTATCCTTAGCAAAACAGCCCCAGTGAAAGACAAGGTCCTTCAAATAAAAATAGATCTCCTGAACGCCCTCCTTCACTCTGAGCTGTATGGTCGTAACAACATCTCCTTCTTGGATCATGGAAATTTGAAGTCCAAATTCAACCCTACTTTCAAGGACACTGTACATCCCAATCGACATGGCTCTTCCATCCTTGCCAGGAGTCCTCTGGGAGTCACAAAAGCGGAAACCTCGTCATCCAAGCAGGAAGTCTCAAAACTACGCGTTCACCACCTATAACACTAGTTATGATCCATTCTATTATTTAGGAACACCCCATGTCAATCGGTCTCAGTGTCCATGGTGGAATGGTAACATCTCCAGTCAAAATTATTTCCATCCATTGAGAGATTTTTGTGATTGGTGATCCTGTATTTAAGTAGTGAATGCACCAGCATCATCCATTGCTTTTATTCTTGCTTTTATTCTTTCTCCCCATTTATAGCCATTTCTTTCTCCCCATTTATAGCCATGTGTGTGTGTGTGTGTGTGTGTGTGTGTGTGTGTGTGTGTGTGTGTGTGTGTGTGTGTGTGTGTGTGTGTGTGTGTGTGTGTGTGGCGTGTGCGTGCGTGCGCGTGCGTTTGCGCGTGTGCGTGCGTGCGTGTGTGTGTGTGTGCGTGTGTGTGTGTGTGTGTGTGTGTGTGTGTGCGTGTGCGCGTGCGTGTGCGTGCATGCGTGCGTGCTTGCGTGTGTGTCTGCTTCAGCGCTTAGATTTGATTTTATCAAGATTTTGCGCTATATAAATATTGTAATTATTATTATTATTATTATTAACCTGCATATAGTAGCGACTTTCTTCTATTGGTTTTTACTGTCGCTTATACTATAGGCTAGGTGTTCATAGGTGTGTTTCCTTTTGCCAAAGTTATCTTCATCTTGATTTTATTTTCGTTTAATTTTTTTGTTTCTTCATATATGTAATTATCTACTATTGGTTTTGGGTAGTTATGCAAGTCAAAAATCAACATAACACTGGTTTTTCGGTTCTTCAATGGAACAGTCGATCAGTGAATATTAATCATCCTCATCTTCAAAAATATTTATCCGTAAAGAAGCATCATATTGTTGCCTTACAGTCACTGAATGTGGCAAATTGTAAATTACCTAAGTTAGAAGATTATCACTTTCCTCCAGTGACACACGTCTGTGACAATAACTCAAAGATTTATGCAGCCGTTTATGTACGCAAAGACGTGGATTATAAGATCATTCCGCCTCCTGTGCCAAAGGGCACTGACGGTGTTTATTGCGTGGCTGTGAAAGTGAAGATTAACTCTGTGTCATCATCTATAAACATACTTTCTGTATATTATCCACGTGGGCCTAATAGTGAAAATAGTGACTGGCTACGGACTTTAGACAACAATGCGAAATGGTTGATCACGGGGGATTTTAATGCCCATTCTCCATTTTGGGATAAGGACTGTCACTATGTATCTAACAATCGTTTTGTAGAAAATGTCATTGACTTTGGATTAGTCTTGTTAAATGACGGTAGAACAACTAGAATTCCGGATAATCCTCAACATAAGGTTTCTGCCATTGACCTAACTTTGTTATCACCTGACCTTGTCATTAATAGCATGTGGGATGTTACATCTGACTCCTTCGGAAGTGATCACCTGCCAATTGTTACAGTTATAAATGAACCGTTTGATAACGCACCAGAACAAGACGACGTTATACCTCGATATATGTACAAACGTGCTAACTGGGTAAAATACCAGAAGATTTTAATGGGAAAAGATTGCACATTTAATGAATGTGTCAATATTAATGATATGTATTCCCATTTCACCGATGCGCTACATGAGGCAGCAAACAATTCCATTCCAAAAAGGAAAAATGTAAACAAAGGTACTCATGTTGGAAATAGTTGGTGGAATCATTTATGTGAAGAAGCAAAGAATGAAAAAAAGAAAATGTATAAACTCTATTTAAAAACTAAATTTCCAGAAGACCATTACAATATGAAAATGGCTAAGATTCACTCAAACAAAGTTATAGCCCAAGCCAAAAAGCGCTATTGGTCAGATTCTTGCTCTGAACAAATTTCCGGGCCTAAAGATCTTCCTAAAATTTGGAATAAGGTCAAAGAACTGAAAAATGGTTTTAATTTACCATAGTTTCCTATTAAGATTAAAGATCAAGACTTTCCTTCGTCATCTGAGAAAGCTGAAGAATTTGTACAGTTCTTTTCAAGAACAAGTAATTCCAGTAGCTTGTCTACTCCATTAAGGGAGGAAAGACGGAAAATTGAAGAGTCCGTCGCATACTCAGATCCTGCCCCTGATAGTCACATGTACATAAATTCAAAAATTACATTAAAAGAACTTAAGATGCCCTTCTCTCGTTGAACAACAAAATATCGGCTGTAGGACTGGATGGCGTTTCATATACCCTTTTAAATCATTTACCAGAGAAATGGATTGAATACTTACACAATATCATACTAAAATGCTGGGAAAGTGGTAGCTTACCTGACATTTGGAAGACTTCGATTGTGTTACCAATACCAAAACCTAATAAACCCCTTTCAGATCCAGGTAGTTACAGACCTATCTCGCTTACAGTTACATCCATGTTTCAAAACTAATGGAAAAAATTATAGTGAATAGACTGAGTTACTTTTGTGAGAAAAATAATATAATACCTATCAATCAATCTGGGTTTCGAAAAGGTAGATCAACATCAGACCATTTAGTTAAGTTAACAACTCAAATAAAAAATCAGTTTGCTAAAAGGAAAAATGTCTTAGCTACCTTCTTTGATCTTAAAAAAGCATATGATCAAGTCTGGCATGCACGACTTTTGTTGAAATTTAAACATATTGGTCTCAACGGTAATCTTTATAATTTTATCAAAACATTTATAAATGACCGAAGTATAGTCGCTAAAATAGGTAATACATACTCTGAAAAACGATCTGTAAACATAAGAATTCCTATAAGAATTCCTCAGGGTTCCGTAATATCTCCTCTATTATTTAATATTTTGATCTATGACCTACCAACTCAAGTCTCAAACAATGTAAAGTTGCTCAGTACACTGATGATATAGCGATCTGGATGAATGTTTCGTTAAAAAGGAAGACTTCCTTGAGAGAAATAAAATACATTAAAAAGGTCTATCAACATGAAATTAATAATATTTCCACTTACTTGACAGTTAACGGTCTGGAAATATCCAATGAAAAAACACACATGATGCTTTTTAATAATGGTCTCAGTCCGAAAGAAGTACCGTTGTTTAAAATTGGTGATGAGGAACTGAAATATACTACTCACGTGAAATTTCTGGGAGTACAATTGACTTCTAGTTTACAGTGGAAAGAACATATTGATGCCTTGTTATGTAAAGCTATGAAAAGCTATAATTTAATAAGAATTATTAGTAAACAGTCCTGGGGACAGGACACTAAAACGTTGTTACATCTTGTCACAGCTTTAGTCAGATCTAAGTTGGCTTATGGTCAAGAGGTCTATTTTTCAGCTCCAAAATGCTATTTGAAAAAACTTCAAAGCTTAGATAGTAAAGCTATTAAATGTGCTCTTGGGGTACCGGTGTATACAAAAACACAAGAAGTATATAAAACAGCCGGCATCCTTCCCTTGGAAGATTGGAGGAAGTTATCAACTGCTAAATATATAGTTAGAGCAAATGCAGTAGCTAATTATGCCAGTACGGAACTTAAAATTCGGTCCGACATCCTTTTCCCCAAGAGAGCAAGAACAATAAAGTCACATGAAACAATATCCACTTACACAATTGAGCTCTTCAAACTTTCTCACGTATTACCTAACAATGTTTCACATAAAATGATATGTTGTCCTCTACCCCCCTGGGAACTGTCCAATGCTATTTTTGATATCAACTACACTGATACTGACCTGACAAAAGATATTAATCCACACTTGTTAGCAATTGATGTTCTGTCACATCTACACAAAAAATATTCACATTACTTAAAAATCTTTACAGATGGCTCTGTTCTAGATGATGGTAAAGCAGGCACTGGCTTTCTAATTCCTAAATTTAAAGTAGAAAAGGCTTACTCTTTAGGACAGGGACATTCAATATTCACTTCTGAATTAGTTGCCATCCTAATGGCACTGAAATATATAGTAGATCTACCCATAACTTTGTTTAGTATCCTATTATGTGTAGATTCGAAATCTGCATTACAATCCTTAAAATGTTGCGAACATAAAGTAAATAGTTCGTTAATATTTGAGATAAAATTTCTAATTCATTGTTTAATAACAAATAATACACAGGTTACTTTTTGTTGGATCCCATCACACTGTGGTATCCTTTTTAACGATCGGGTCGACAGAATAGCAAAAAATGCAGCAATGAATAGGGCTGACAGTACTAAACTTGATTTACCACTCTCTGAACATGAAATGAATGCTATATTAGAAAACAAAGTAAAAGCGCAATGTGACCTTCGCCCCTTCTCGGTAAATTACCAGGGTTTTACAAGACAAGAGATAACTTTAGCTTACAGATTATCTCTCAATTCACTTCGAACTAAATTTAGTAAAATCATCAAATGTATCTGTGGTGATCTTATAACAGTTGATCACTTTTTGTGTTGTCAGCGAATGCGACCTTATTTCCTGCGTCATTTACAAACTTAAAACAGAAACATACTGATTTCACTCTGTATTTACACATTGCTAGACGTTTACTGCACAGTCCTGTAGGTCGTTTCCTTTGATTCAGCCCAACTGTTTTATACCTGTAACTCCACACAGCCCCGAGAAATCCGATGAAGCCTGACTGATATAATGTTCTGATTGTTTTTCTTTTGTTCGTTAATTTGTTTGATGTTACATTAATTGTTACCTTAATTGATACAATGCCTTCATGATTACATAGATTCATTCATTCCTTACGCACCTTTTTTTTTTTTTTTTTTCCCCCCATCTAAAAGCACATATGTGAATAGACATTAAAAGAAATAACGAACACACATACACACACACAGAGGGGACAGTCACTTTATCCTGTTTACAACTATCCAGTTCATTGAAAAACCACTAGAAGGCAAGCCTGCCAGTATGCACACCACACACACACACACACACACCACACAACACACCACACACACCCACACACACACCCAGACAGACACATCTCTCACACACTCATATCCACACATATTCTCTCTCTCATTACACACATGAGCAAACAGAATAAAATCACCTTGTCCTGTTCACAGCTGTCCAGACCATCAACAATGACCACTAGGCGAGTCTGGTCAGCAGTGAAGGCATCCATACACATCACCATGCGACTCATCAGTTCTACCTCCTGCTTCAGACGCTGCAGGAACCCGTCCATCTTCAGACTCTCCACCTGGACAATGCACACATCTGTTGTGGCATAGGTCTCATTTTCCTAGGTTTTGAGATTTTTTTTTATTTTCAGCATTCAGATTTTTTTCTGAACACACACACACACGTGCGCGCACACACATATGTACATAATAATACATATGTACATACATACATACATACATACATAACATTACATATATATATATATATATATAAACTGGAAGTCCTAAGGCGATTTGCGAGTGGCGAAAAGGCAGGTCTGGATAACCTGGCTTACTTACCGCGGTAGACGGGGATCCCATTCATGCGATCGAAAAACAAAGACAAAAAACTCTTGGTGACTCCGCTCACTATCGGCACATGGAATGTGCGCACGCTCTTGGACAACCCAAGTGCAGCCGACCTGAACAACGTACAGCACTGATTACAAGAGAACTCGATACGTACAGTATCCAAATCTCAGCTCTATGCGAGACCAGGCTTGCAAACGAAAGCCAATTGTCAGAAACGAAAGCTGGCTATACCTTTTTCTGGAGTGGTTGCGATAGCAACGAACATCGTGAGGCAGGAGTGGGCTTTGCCATCCAATCAAATCTGGTCAGTAAACTAACCAGCCTCCCAAAAGGAACTAACGACCGACTCATGTTGCTGCGCCTTCCACTAAGA
Source organism: Monoplex corrugatus (assembly GCA_030674185.1). Taxonomy (NCBI): domain Eukaryota; kingdom Metazoa; phylum Mollusca; class Gastropoda; order Littorinimorpha; family Ranellidae; genus Monoplex; species Monoplex corrugatus. Next base: position 58,365,165 of record CM060310.1, read on the forward strand.
GGAAAACATCATGCCACCCTCATCAGCGCCTATGCCCCTACAATGAACAACACAGAGGAAGCAAAGGCCAAGTTCTATGAAGACCTGGAATCCCTACTCGCGACTGTACCCAAAGAAGACAAGTTGTTGATTCTCGGCAACATCAATGCCAGAGCTGGGACAGATCACAAAACATGGGAAGGGATTATCGGACGAAATGGAGTCGGAAAGAGCAACAGCTACTGAGGACCTGTGCGCACATGGCCTGCTCATCACCAATACAATCTTCCGCCTGCCAAACCGCAACAAGACGTCACAGATGCATCCTCGCTCGAAGCACCGGCATCTCATCGACTACGTCATCGCTAGGAAAACAGACAGGCAGGACGTCAGAGTAACAAAAGCCATGTGCGGAGCAGAATGTTGGTCAGTAGGCTCATCATCTCTAGACTCAACATCTCTATCCAGCCGAGACGATGTCCACAAGGAAAGAGGTTCAACAAAAGACTTAACGTCACAAAGCTGGAACGACCCTCTGTGTATCAAAAGTTCAGAAATGACCTTGATGCACAGCTCGAAGGCCTAACTCTGGGCTCCAAAAGTGTGGATGAGGACTAGGCAGCCTTCCTAGACGTCGTCTACAACTCAGCGCAGGAGCAACTCGATATCAACCAGCGCAAACACCAGGACTGGTTTGATGAAAACGACGCCGACATTCAGATATTGTTGCAAGAAAAGCACACAAGCATTACCCAAAGTCCACCTCCAAGGAAGCTGCCTATAAATCAATCAAAAACAAAGTGCAGACAAAGCTCAGAGAAATGCAAGACTCCAGGCTTAGCAGAAAAGCGGACGAAATACAGAAGCATGCTGATACCAACAACTACAAGTGCTTCTATGACGCCCTAAAAACTTATATGGGCCACAGCCCCAAGGAACATTGCCGCTGCTCAACGCTGACGGATCAACACTTCTGACAAAAATGCCATCCTACATCGCTGGGCCGAGTACTTCGACAGCGTCCTCAATCGTGCGTCTACTAGCAACAGCGAAGCCATTGACCGCATGCCGCAGGTGCCAATAAACACTGAACTGGCAACACCTCCAACGGAATCAGAGATCATGGCAGCAATCAGCACCTTTCAAACGGCAAAGCTCCAGGCTCTGACTTCATTCCAGCAGAAATATACAAGGCAGGCGGACCAGTCATGACCCGAAAGCTAACAGAGTTGTTCAAGAGCATGTGGGAACAAGAATCCATCCCCCAGGAACTGAAGGACGCGACCATTGTCCATCTCTACAAGAGGAAGGGCAACAGGCAGTCTTGAGACAACCACAGGGGAATCTCTCTGCTCGCCACTGCCGGTAAGATCCTCTCAAGAGTCCTCCTCAACCGCCTTATGGCCACCTACCAGAAACACAGTGCGGCTTCAGAAAATCACGTGGGACAATCGACATGATATTCGCAGCACGACAACTGCAAGAAAAGTGTCAGGAACAACACCAAGACCTGTACACGACATTCGTTGATCTGACAAAGGTCTTCGACACAGTCAGCTGTGAAGGTCTATGGAGAATTATGGAGAAGTTCGGATGCCCATCAAAGTTCATCAACATGGTACGCTAATTTCATGACGGCATGCAGGCACATGTGTTGGACAACGGAGATTGCTCCGAGACTTTCTCAGTCACAAACGGTGTCAAGCTGGGTTGTGTACTGGCGCCAACACTGTTCAGTATGATGTTTTACGGCCATGCTCTCAGATGCATTCTATGACGACCATGACACATGCATTGGCTTCAGATACAGGACAGACGGAAGGCTCCTCAATGCCCTCAGGCTTCCGGCGAAGACCAAGGTTGAAAAAGACTGGATCCGCGACCTGTTCGCCGATGACTGCGCTCTGAACGCCACCACTGAAGCGAAATTGTAGCAGAGCATGGATCAATTCGCATCATCCTGCACAAATTTCGGACTCACCATCAGTACGAAGAAGACCGAAGTCATGTTTCAGCCTGCACCACAACAGGAGTACTCGGAACCAAGCATCACTGTCGAGGGAGAAACCCTGAAAGCTGTGGACAATTTTACGTACTTCGGAAGCACTATCAAGTTCAGTGAACATAGACACTGAGGTAGACACATGCATTGCCAAAGCAAGTTCAGCTTTCGGATGCCTCAGGGTATTGGTATGGGACAGGAGAGGTATCAAACTGTCCACCAAGCTGAAGGTATACAAGGCAGCCGTTCTGCCAACCCTTCTGTATGCCTGTGAGACATGGACCGTATACGAGCGCCACGCCAAGAAACTCAACCGATTCCACATCGACTGCCTTAGACAGCTCCTGAAGATCACCTGGAAGGACAGAATACCTGACACAGATGTCCTCGATCAGGCCGGAATGACTAGCATTCACACCCTGCTCAGAAGAGCCCAACTTAGATGGGCCGGACATATCGTGCGTATGCAAGACACACATCTCCCGAAGAGACTGCTCTATGGTGAGCTAGCAGACAGCATATGCTTGCGAGGAAGGTCAAAGCTGCGCTTCAAGGGCATGCTTAAAGCGTCCCTGAAAAACTTTGATATCGACACCAAGACATGGGAGGCCCTTACACAAGACTGCTCATCATGGAGAAGCTGCGTTGGCGAAGGTGCCGCCTCCTACAAACAAAGCAGGATCAGTGGAGCACAAAAAAAACGAGAGCTGCGTAAATCCCGAGCCAACTCCCAAGTCCAGAATCCAACAGAACACATATGTCTCATCTGCGGCTGAGCCTTCTGCGCATGAATCAGCCTCATCAGTCACAGCCGGACACATGAATTGTGATGATCCTTGGTCGTTGTCGATCACAACCGACGAACAACAACATATACATATATATATATATATATATATATAATATATATATATAATATATATATATATATATATATATATAATATATATATATATATAATCATACATATATATATAATACATATATATATATATATATATATAGCTAACGGGGTTTCTGCACTAACAGGTCAAAACATTTGCTGACCTGGGAGATCGAAAAAATCTCTACCTTTTACCCACAAGGAGGGAGGTACCCAGGCCGGATCACATCCCAGACCTTCCAATTAGATGTCTGACAACTGTACCTCTTGGTATGGGTTTTAAATCTTTTCTTCAATAAACAGTGATACCTTATAGACAGGCTGCCACTATTTCCTCCCAGGCACCCTGGCTCCCTCTTTTCTTCCACCCATTCCCTGTGACTTCACTTCATTCTTTCATTGGAAGGACTGCAGTTAACAACATCTTTAAAAGCCATACGTTGATTCCAAATGAAAGATAAGATTTGTTTTTTTGTCTGCACCTCACATCTTATGCTATATTTTCTGTCACAGATGCAAAGTAAATCTTCAGAGCATCATGCTGAAGTACTATTTAGAATATTTTGCGATCTGGAATGGAAATGCTTCAGTTTTAATGTCTAAAATAGTCTCTATATTTCTATTATGTACATTCTCTCACCTGATCAGCAGCTTTCAGGACACGACGTTTCTGTGAGGACACCAGTGCCATCACTGTCTGGGCCCAGGTATAGAAATTACCCACCACGGTCAAGGTGAGGATGCAGGCAATGGCAATTAAAATGCCATCCACAGCAATGTGTTCTTTGATGCGGAACTCTACCAGCAGTGCCACGCCAGCAGCAATGCAGCACAGCACTAACAGCACTATCAAGAAGTAGGGGATGCAGCACAGTGACTTGAAACGTCCTTTTTTGCGAAAATCTGAGGAAAAGAATCATCAACAGTGGCAAAAGCAAAGCTGAAAAGAGCAGAAAGAAAACTATTATTTCTTTTTTCTTTCCACATCATGACCTGATTAGTGAGTACTGACTGACAAGAATATCGTTTGAGTGCACAAGTTTTTTTAAAGCTATTAATGAAAAACCAATTATGATATGATAATCTGACTGAATAATTAAAGCACATCCCATTTCATATATGAAATGTTTTACTTTTCTTATCAATGAAAAACCGATTATGATATGATAATCTGACTGAATAATTAAAGTACATCCCATTTCATATATGAAATGTTTTACTTTTCTTTTGCACACACACACACAATGCACACACACACACCTGTGCACACACACACACACACACAAACACACACACGCTTGCACGCACACACAGAGATAGATACAGACATATATACACATACATAAGACAAAAACACAAAGAGCTTCACATCACACAGACAACACTGAAACAAACTTACTCTCAGCAGGTTTGAAGACTCGGAAGAGTCTTGTGACAATAAATCCATATTCCCTTTCTACTGCCTGACACAGAGTGGCAATCATGGCTGCCAGAGCCTTCTCTCCCCCAACACTTGTCAGACGAGTGCAGTCAGAAAACAGGAATCTATCAACACAAACAAACAATTTAACAAAGAACAATAACACTAATACTAATATAGTAATGACAACAAGGCACTAAATCTTGATGTATAAATCACATCAAAGTGCACACAATCATTGTTCACTCAAACATTCAGTCATAATGATAAGAACCACCAAAAGGTATAAATCACTCAGTATTTGACACATGTATAAATAGCGCCCTGTCTCCTGCTGATCTGAATCGATGTCCCATTTTCATTAACTCAATTTACCTTAGTCTCATCCGGCCGAAAGCTGCTCACTGTGACTCATATATCTAAGCTGCAGTTGGCCACATGTTCTCAAATATACACTATATGTTTCCATCATATAGGAATCTTGAGCTACTTCAAACACTATGAATGAAAATTGCTCAGAAAGCCCACGAATAAATAACTAACTGATAATACTAATACAAGACACTACTGCTTGTTTCATTCAGAAGCGTGAGGTCAGAAACCAACATTCCATTCTTATGATTGCCCGAGAAAGAGTGACAAAACATGAAGAAGACTGGGAGGAATATACGAGGAGGAATAAGAAGGTATTCTGAGAGAATTGAATCTTTTGTAGAGAAAGAAAAAGATAAAGAAGCAGATACAGAGTTTAATGTTCAGGAAATAAAGATGAAGAGGAAGATGAGGAAGAAATCGTGTAGACAATCTGCAAACAGCAGCAGAACTGTGGAAAATGTGTCGACGGGCTGCAGTGGCAAGTCCGGTAAACAAATTCTGATTCAAAACACCCTTCACATACACTGCATGCGAATGCAAGAGGGTCAAAGAAAATTGGAAACACAGACACGCACTATGGCAAAAATGAAAATTCAAACACATAAACCAAAGCAGATGCACAAAAATACCAACATGCAAACTGAGATGACCTGACAAGAGTAGTGGTTCTTTCATAGGTCCTTCTCCTACTCTCCCCATTTTAAGACCCTGCCAGAGCGCAGGTTCATGGTGTCTGCCAGATAATTGCTGGCAGATTTGGCAGTGTATATGAAACAGTCCAAATGCGATGAATTCCTCTTGAACAAACTCTAGCTTTGAGTGAGTGATGAGTCTGCAGAACAACACCACCTGAACAGAAGTATCAGTTTTGGGAGGTGTACACGCGCACGTGCGCACACACACACACACACACGCACACGCGCACCACACACACACACACACACACACACACACACAAACACACACACACACAGAACTCACCTGACAGCATACTGGTTAGTACTATTCTTGTCAGCTTTGAGTAAGCGACGGGGGTTACAGAACAACATGCGCAGAAGCAACATCATCAGACGCTGCCGTCGACCTAACACCTTACTGATTCGTACTGCAGCTTTCATGCTATAGCGCTGGTCACACACCACCACAGCACCTGAAACATATCCAACAATATAGTTGGGAGCAATCCATCAATGTATTTGGGACATGAAAATGCACTTGTTTCTATTTTCCTCCTTCTCAATGATGATTCCTTTCTGTTTAATTCATGATATTACAAAAAGTACATTTAAATACTAGGTTCAATATTCACCAATACTAAAATGTAAGAATCCCATATGGTTTCAGTCTTATTTGGTTTCCACTCCTCCCTCCTATCCCCTGACAAGCATTATGAAGTGCATTTTCTCTGAACATGTTTCATACACAACCATCAGTATACCAATGGTCAATACTCATGAGCCCGACATCATGCAAGTTTTTACATTATTTCATTCTTATTCCTGTTCCCCCCACCAATGCCAACACACATATGCACACCTGTTGTTCCCTGCACATATCCACACATACCCACATATACAATCACATCAATTCTGTCCCACATAAATTCATTCAATGAATTTCATATGAATGTAGTTTTATACATGGTATCAACTCCCATATCGATCAGATATTGCACCTGTTGTTTCTGTTTTTAACTTTGTAAGTTACACAACATAATCAAGATTTTTTCAACAGTAGTATTTACACTTAACTCAATCGCTTCGTGCCGGAAGAAAATCTCCGTCATTTCTGTTTATTGCTTGGGTACGCGACGTCGATTTATCGACGGCGGACATTTGTATTTTTTTTATGTCAGAAGCATCAGTTATAGGGAAAACTCACTGGGAACCTAAACTAGGGTATGTTTACAGCATTTATTTACCTTAGACCGTTTGTGGCAATGTGAAACAAAGACAACAGTAGCCTTTTTTCAGCGCTACCCGCGACATGCGAATTTCGCAAGTGGTGTCAAGGAAAGCAAGTTCGAACCTCACAATTCTGTAAATATTTTGTGCTCTGGAGCAACTGTACGCAAAAAGTGACAACTACCAGTAATCTTGTGATTTGAAACATTCATGGCATCGAAATCATGTTCTGGACTTCATCTAAAACTGTTTCACAGTGTGTGTTCATATCCATCAAAAAAAAAAAATTACCCCCCTTTGGATACCTATTTGGATACCTCATTATTTACAAGTACACGGAATACCATAAATAAAGTAAGATTATTTGTAAAGATCTAATCCTGGTCTTTCTGTATCACTTTACTTTGTTTGTCTACTTTATTTGGTTGTTTTTCCATATTTTTTTAAAATGTGCTAAAAATCCTCCGAATTGAGGGGGCAGAATGACCCTGAAGACTGCGACTCGATTGAGTTAAGACAGAACAGCAACAACAACAAAACTAATTTAACCCTTTTCCTACCAAAAAAATAGGTCACTGTACTTGCTATTGACCAAGTAATGTTAGGAGAGACTTCAGAAACACTCAAATTACGCCTGTTTTTTTTGCCATTTTTGCTGCTTCAAACGTCATGTAAATGCAGAAAGGAAATGACAAGAGTATACTCCCTTTCCCGGAAAAAGATACACGTCAGCAATGCGGTCATTTTCTATTTATACACTCGAAACAGAAATTACGGTTCAGGGCACAAAATCCTCGTGACACGATCCACGGAGAGAGAAAGCCGAGTCACGAGGATCTCGTGACGCGGTACGGAATGTGTTAAAGATGGATATCAAATTTTACACACAACTGCAAACCACTGCCACCAACACCAACACCCCATACCAAACAATTCATTTTTTGAATGCATGTATGCATATTGTTTTTTGATTCACACTGTGAGGGTGTTACATTGCTGAACAGTTTGCATACTTATTCTTTGGACAGAACATGTCTGCTGAGTATCTTCATGTTTCCATAAGCCATCAAACATGACAAGGATTTCAGGATCTTTTAGTGTGCATTTGAAGTTCTGCACACACGAAACTCAGGCACTAGTGGGCATGCACATACAGTGACCTCAGAGATGAGACAATTTTCCACTCTCTACTGACCTGGTGCTAATTTTCCACTCTCTACTGACCTGGTGCTACCAGGCAGGGTCAATCATGACTCTGCTACCCAGGCAGGGTCAATCTCTACTGTCCCAGTGCTATCCAGGCAGGGTCAATCTCTACTGTCCCAGTGCTGCCCAGGCAGGGGCAATCACCACTGTTCCAGTGCTACCCAGGCATGGGCAATCATCACTGTTCCAGTGCTACCCAGGCAGGGGCAATCATCACTGCTCCAGTGCTACCCAGGCAAGGGCAATCACCACTGTTCCAGTGCTACCCAGGCAGGGTCAATCTCCACTGTCCTAGTGCTATCCAGGCAGGGTCAATCTCCACTGTCCTAGTGCTATCCAGGCAGGGCCAATCTCTACTGTCCAAGTGCTACCCAGGCATGGTCAATCACCACTGTTCCAGTGCTACCCAGGCAGGGCCAATCTCTCTGTCCTAGTGCTATCCAGGCAGGGTCAATCTCTACTGTTCCAGTGCTATCCAGGCAGGGCAATCTCTACTATCCCAGTGCTACCCAGGAAGGGGCAATCTCTACTGTCACAGTGCTACCCAGGAAGGGGCAATCTCTACTGTCCCAGCGCTACCCAGGCAGGACCAATCTCTATTGTTCCAGTGCTACCTAGACAGAGGCAATCTCTATTGTTCCAGTGCTACTCAGGCAGGGCCAATCTCTACTGTCCCAATACTGCCCAGGCAGGGTCAATCTCTACTGTCCTAGGCTACCCAGGCAGGGTCAATCTCTATTGTTCCAGTGCTATCTAGGCAGGGTCAATCTACTGTCCAAGTGCTACCCAAGCAGGGGCAATCACCACTGTCCTAGTGCTACCCAGGCAGGGGCAATCACCACTGTACCAGTGCTACCAGGCAGGGGCAATCTCTACTGTCCTAGTTCTACCCAGGCAGGGTCAATCACCACTGTACCAGCGCTACCCAGGCAGGGTCAATCACCACTGTTCCAGCGCTACCAGGTACGGGCAATCTCTACTGTCCCAGTGCTACCCAGGCAGGACCAATCTCTATTGTTCCAGTGCTACCTAGACAGGGGCAATCTCTATTGTTCCAGTGCTGCCCAGGCAGGGGCAATCTCTACTGTCCCAATGCTACCCGGCAGGGTCAATCTCTACTGTCCAAGTGCTACCCAGGCAGGGGCAATCTCTATTGTTCCAGTGCTACCTAGGCAGGGTCAATCTCTACTGTCCTAGTGCTACCCAGGCAGGGGCAATCACCACTGTCCCAGCGCCACCCAGGCAGGGGCAATCACCACTGTCCTAGTGCTACCCAGGCAGGGGCAAACTCTACTGTCCTGGTGCTATCCAGGCAGGGTCAATCACCACTGTTCCAGTGCTACCCAGGCAGGGTCAATCACCACTGTTCCAGTGCTACCCAAAGGGAGGGTCAATCTCTACTGTTCTAGTGCTACCCAGGCTGGGTCAATCTCTACTGTCCTAGTGCTATACAGGCGGGTCAATCACCACTGTACCAGTGCTACCCAGGCATGGTCAATCACCACTGTTCCAGTGCTACCTAGGCTGGGTCAATCTCTACTGTCCTAGTGCTATACAGGCATGGTCAATCACCATTGTACCAGTGCTACCCAGGCAGGGTCAATCACCACTGTTCCAGCGCAACCCAGGCAGGGTCAATCTCTACTGTCCTAGTGCTACCCAGGCAGGGTCAATCACCACTGTCCCAGTGCTACCCAGGCAGGGTCAATCACCACTGTACTAGTGCTACCCAGGCAGGGTCAATCGCCACTGTCCTGGTGCTACCCAGGCAGGGGCAATCACACTGTTCCAGTGCTACCCAGGCAGGGTCAATCACCACTGTTCCAGCGCTACCCAGGCAGGGGCAATCTCTACTGTCCCAGTGCTAACCAGGCAGGGGCAATCTCTACTGTCCAGTGCTACCCAGGCAGGGGCAATCTCTATTGTTCCAGTGCTACCTAGGCAGGGTCAATCTCTACTGTCTAGTGCTACCCAGGCAGGTGCAATCACCACTGTTCCAGTGCTACCCAGGCATGGTCAATCACCACTGTTCCAGTGCTACCCAGGCAGGGTCAATCACCACTGTTCCAGCGCTACCCAGGCAGGGGCAATCTCTATTCTTCCAGTGCTACCTAGGCAGGGTCAATCTCTACTGTCCTAGTGCTACCCAGGCAGGGTCAATCACCACTGTTCCAGTGCTACCCAGGCAGGGTCAATCACCACTGTTCCAGCGCTACCCAGGCAGGGGCAATCACCACTGTCCCAGTGCCACCCAGGCAGGGGCAATCACCACTGTCCCAGTGCTACCCAGGCAGGGGTAAACTCTACTGTCCTAGTGCTATCCAGGCAGGGTCAATCTCCACTGTCCTAGTGCTATCCAGGCAGGGTCAATCTCTACTGTCCCAGTGCTACCCAGGCAGGGTCAATCTCTATTGTTCCAGTGCTACCCAGGCAGGTCAATCACCACTGTTCCAGTGCTACCTAGGCAGGGTCAATCTCTACTGTCCTAGTGCTATACAGGCAGGTCAATCACCACTGTACTAGTGCTACTCAGGCAGGGTCAATCACCACTGTTCCAGCGGAACCCAGGCAGGGTCAATCTTTACTGTCCTAATGCTACCCAGGCAGGGTCAATCACCACTGTCCTAGTGCTACCCAGGCAGGGTCAATCACTACTGTCCTAGTGCTACCCAGGCAGGGTCAATCACCACTGTTCCAGTGCTACCCAAGGAGGGTCAATCACCACTGTTCCAGTGCTACCTAGGCAGGGTCAATCACCACTGTTCCAGCGCTACCCAGGCAGGGGCAATCTCTACTGTCCCAATGCTACCCAGACAGGGTCAATCTCTACTGTCCCAGTGCTACCCAGGCAGGGGCAATCTCTATTGTTCCAGTGCTACCTAGGCAGGGTCAATCTCTACTGTCCTAGTGCTACCCAGGCAGGGGCAATCACCACTGTCCCAGTGCCACCCAGGCAGGGGCAATCACCACTGTCCCAGTGCTACCCAGGCAGGGGTAAACTCTACTGTCCTAGTGCTACCCAGGCAGGGTCAATCACCACTGTACCAGTGCTACCCAAGCAGGGGCAATCACCACTGTACCAGTGCTACCCAGGCAGGGGCAATCACCACTGTACCAGTGCTACCCAGGCAGGGTCAATCACCACTGTTCCAGTGCTACCCAGGCAGGGTCAATCACCACTGTACCAGTGCTACCCAGGCATGATCAATCACCACTGTACCAGTGCTACCCAGGTAGGGTCAATCATCACTGACCCAGTGCTACCCAGGCAGGGTCAATCTCCATTGACTCAGTGCTACCCAGGGAGGGTCAATCACCACTGTACCAGTGCTACCCAAGCAGGGTCAATCATCACTGACTCAGTGCTACCCAGGTAGGGTCAATCTCCACTGACTCAGTTCTACCCAGGGAGGGTCAATCACCATTGACCCAGTCCTACCGAGGCAGGGTCAATCACAATTGTTCCAGTGCCACCCAGGCAGGGTCAATCTTCACTGACCCAGTGCTACCCAGGCATGTCAAACTCAGAACTTTCTAATGGAAGTAAAACATCTTAACACTTGGCTGCATTACTGCATTATTGTAATTTTGGTTTTGATTCATGTGCGCACTTATGCTATCCAACACCACAGTAACCGACCACAGATGTCCAACCTGTGGACGTTACTTCCGTGCCCGGATCGGATTAATCAGTCACCTCCGGACACACTGACTCAAATCAACTTCATGAAGCCGTGGTCATCGTCGACGATGACAGACAAACACCATGTTTATCTAAGCCTGGGCATTTTCAGAGCAGTTTTTCAGTGACTATATGAAAAAAAAAATTCAAGCCTGTCTGTATTTTTGATTTTGTTGTATTTGTACATCTTGCTATCCAACATCTCTGTATATGTCTATCTAAGCCTGCGCATTTTCTGAGCAATTTTCAGTTTTCAATCACTGTATATGCAAAACTCTGAGGCACATGAAAGTGCACTTCTGTTGCATGCGCATTTTCTGAGCTATTTTTAGTTTTCAATCACTGTATATGCAAAACTCTGAGGCACATGGAAGTGGACTTCTGTTGCTGCGCATTTTCTGAGCTATTTTTAGTTTTCAATCACTGTATATGCAAAACTCTGAGGCTCATGAAAGCGCACTTCTGTTGCATCATCATATACTGACACATGGACACACAGTCTCTTCTCTCTGTCCTTTTTCTTTCAATCAGCTACTGACCACAGAAGATAAGCTGTACGAAGAAGATGGCGACAGCCACACCAATGCCCACTTTGAGGGAGACCCCAAGGATCAAGGCCTCACCCATCACCAGGGACACAAACAACATCAGCAACACCAAAGTCAGTGTCAGCGAGAAATGCTCCTCCACGTTTTGCTGAGTGAATGACTTCATCTCACCTGCAGACAAATACACATACAGGTATACATACATGCTGGCTTGTAAGCATGCACGCATATACAAAAACACTCACTGAAGCATACATGCACACATGTACACACACACACACACACAAATACATAAGCTGATACACATACATTTATAAGCATATCACCATTATCACCCTCCACCTCAATGAGGAACTGGCTTTATGAGTGCACGTCTTCATGCCTCAGGGCTTAAAGGGGTAACATCCGATCCAATGGATCGGGACGCATGCGCAGTAAGCATGGGCGGGGCTAAACTAAATAAAGAAAAGCACGTGGCTGAGGGTAGTAAACAAACACGCTATCACTGTATCAGTGACGAACAAAACAGACACTTGCTTCTTAGTAACTGAGAAGAAATTGAAGCAAATTCCGTCCACACAGCTCCCCAGAACTCGAACGTTTTCCTATGTAACACACGACGTGTATGAGGAAATGGGTTTTGTAAGTTCATTTTAGGGGTGAAGGTAGTCAACTTATGCTTTCCGTTGACTTTTATTACAGGAAAAGCATGATGTAGTTTTAGAAAAATTATAGCTTGGTCCCCCTTCAATGGGAATCAGTACACCCCCACACTATCTCCACAGTCCTGGTTGTCTCCTGCCTGGAGCATAACCAAAGTTTGGACAGGGGGACATCAGTTTGTGTTCAAGACTATTTATCAAATAGTATGAACACTTGACCAGAAGCCTTTGTATTTCTCGACAGTTTGTCATACACACACGCTGCATTATTACTGTTGAGAGCCCCTGACTTCGTGCGCAGATCTAAATTACAGATTGATAACCTCATCCCTTCACCCCTAAAACAGTTGATTACACTCCGGGCTGGCACGCGGTAACTGGGGCCTTGACTAGGAGATCCGGTAGATCTAAGTAAGTTACTTGAACCTTGCTGAGAATGAGAACAAAAGATGAGAAGGAAAGGATGGTGATGATGCTAATGGAAACTGCATGACTGCTATCCCATGCTTGGCCTCTCTCACGATGTGAAAGAAATAGCGCCAGAAATCTGTGGTCAGACCTATCATTGTCTGTAAGCAAATTTGCGCGCTCATTCTTTCTGGGTTCTACTGAAAACGCACACGTCTAGTTTGAGAGAGTTTGTCTTTGACGAAATAATGAATTTTAATTTATATTGCTGGATATAAACGAAGAAAAGAAGGAGGCTGTAAGACAATTGTTTGAAAGCTGTGGTTGGGAGTGGAAATGTGAAGTGCTATCACAAGTTACAATCAGTGAAGCTGACAGTGTCAGTGAGAGTAGTTCTGTGTGTGTTACCAACATCTCCTGTGTAGATACCACAGCATCTTGTACACCTACTTCAGTGGCTACACTGTCCTCAGCAAGTTATAGATTTACGCTGGCGACAGATGTAGTGTGTTCCTCATCTGGTGCTAGTGTCAAGTGTAGGTGATAGATCTAGTGTTAGTTTACAGCATGCAGTTAGTCAGGGCAGATGCCAGTTTTGTTTTTGTGAGCCGTGTGTTACTGCAAACTGTCAGAGGTGGCTGGGTAATGGACAGTCAGCACATGTTAGGAATTCTGGACTTAGGAAACAAGATATATAGAAAAGTTTGGAACATACTAAATTCTAGGAATGCGTGGAGACATCCACAATATTTTCGAAAGAAATGGGTGACTATGGGGCCTGATGGTGTAGATGAATGTGTGGTGACAGTCCTTCGTGAGATAATGCCAGACTGTGTGCTGTCGCTTGTAAGACTTGTACCCTAATCCACCTGGTAAGCAGTACATGGGACATAAGTGGTGGTGACTACAGGTCAGTGTTGTGTTCGTATTGTGCTCCGATGTGTGTGTGTGTGTGTGTGTGTGTGTGTGTATGTGTCTGTGTGTGTATGTGTCTGTGTGTGTGTATGAGTACGGTGTATGTGCGCACAGTTTCTGTGTGCAAATAGATCTATTGCATGTGCTTGATTTCTTTTCATACACTACACAATTTTAATTAAGCTGATCGTTTAATTCTCTGGACGTCTATATTGTAGGCCTTTCAGGTGTGTGTGTGTGTGTGTGTGTGTGTGTGTGTGCTGCGACAACATGCCTTCGTTGTTTTCTTTCCACGTGCTTTTCTATTTTTGGATGGCGTGCCTGTCAGATGTCTCGTCATGTTTTGTAGCCCCGCATCTAAGTTCGTCCAATTCAGATTTTAATTTCCTAATAAATGCATATACGCACATTTTTCGATAAAAATATAACAACAGTTTAAAAGCAGGGATTGAGATTGTACTGTGTGACAAATATGAGCCAGGTAGCTCTCCGACAGCGTCCGAAATCTGTAATTAACTCAGAGCAGACAGCCAGTGTTGCTTCGGCAAACGTTTGAATTCAAGTGGCTTCCGATCTACTTCCCGCCTTATATATTCCTGCTGCCCCTTTAAAACAGGAGGAGGAAAAAACCACTGAAACTGGGGGGGGGGGGGGGGGGGTCCGGAAAAAATCAGGGGCCATAACTTGCGCCGATCACGGATGCCTTGCTCCTTTCGTGGTTTGTTTTTTGTTTGTTTTGTTTTTTGTTTTTTTTGTTTTTGACAAACCGAAATCGCAGAAATCCGCCCAGACGCGGAATGTTTTAAGCCCTGATGCTTTTATCTGTTCCAATTCCTGCTTTACAAAACGCTCATTTACAAAACATGCCCAGTCATGTCTAAGACTTTTTTTTCCAGGTACACAACTTTTCCCTTCAGTCCCTTGGGTGCTGATTAGGATGTTTTTTCTTCTTATTCCAAGGTCAGATTGGATTCGCTGCACTGGGCACAATCAATTTACATTGCCCAAATCTCTCATTTTCATATTTTTCCATTCATTTGATCATATATATTTCCTTGAATTTGTGTGTGTACGTGTATGTACATATATTTATGCATACATGCATACATACACAACAACAACAACACTAGTAGTAGTAGTAGTAGTAGTAGTAGTAGTAGTAGTAGTAGTAGTAGTAGTAGTAGTAGTAGCAGTAGCAGCAGTAGTAGTAGCAGCAGTAGTAGCAGAGCAGCAGCAGCAGCAGCAGCAGCAGTAGTAGTAGTAGCAGTAGTAGTAGTAGTAGTAGTAGTAGTAGTAGTAGCAGCAGTAGTAGTAACAATAACAATAATAATAATGATAATAAATAATAATGATAACAATGATAATCATAATAATAATAATAAGTGATGATTATTCAGAGGAAAGGCAAGCTGGAGACAGGACGATCTTCACTCAAGGAAATAGGCTCAGCAAATGCATTACAGTTTGTTTTTTGTTTTCCTGTTTTTGGGCCCTGGACCCTCCTCAGGATACCAGAATGATAATATGGCATGACCACTTTTAACTGTATAATTCATTTCACTTCCCCACAGACACTGTAGTTGCCTCCCCTGCTTCCCAGTTACAACAATTCGAGACATTTTATAATTTCATATCCATCACTTTATCCTGCTTGACAGGGAAGTTTTACGGTTCCGTCACCTCCACCATCCTCCCCCCACACCTTACATTTTGTGTATTTGTGTGTTGTCTATGTTTACACTTGACAAAGGCTAGCTGGCTGAAAATCTGCACATATTTTGTCTTGTTATATTAAATACACATCCTGATCCTTTTTTTTTCTTTTTCTGGTTCATATTTCTGTCAAATGCAAGCAGTCACATTTGTTTTATACCCCTCCTCCCACACACACAAAGACACACCTCTCCCTCATCCCATCCTCCCAACTAACTGTCCCACACCATTTAACAGACAAGCATAAAAATCCTTGAGGAACTTACTCTGCAATTTGTTGATGAGGAAGGACTTGCCGGAACCCCACTTGGCGTACAGACCCACAGTGATAGGGGTGGAGAGTGAGGGGTCACTCAGGATGTCTGCCAAAGCACTGCTGTAAATGTCATAGCCCAGCAAGTTCTCTGCATCACTGGCATTCAGATTTCCTGCAAGTTTGACATGAATGATCTGATGTATATTTCACATCTATCATTCACTGAAAAACACGTTTCTAGTCATTGTTTCTTAACTCTTCCTGTACGTTAAGGGTTTTCAGACTGGACGCAGGGTTCATCTGCGACCTATTTTGGAACAGGGGGTAAGGTCAGTAAAACACTTGTAGATATGTTTATATTCAACATAGAACAAAAAGGTTGTTATTAACTTGTGCAGAATTGAATTCTAAACAACATACAGGTAATAAAATTATGATAATGTTCATTATATAAAACTTGACCTGTGAGTTTTGCATGCATACTATTTGATGCAGATAATTTTTCATGCATACAGTTAGTACTAAGCTCCAGCCGACCAGGTAATCCATGTAGCTCCAAAGTCAAAGAAGAAAACGTATTCCTCAACATCCATTAAATGAACACAGCACCTAAAAAAAAGTTCATTTTTCACATAATATGAAGTTACATAACACTGATCATTGTCAGGTGACGCACCTAAAATAACACAAAACTACTATTATTACACCACTGTCCATCCTGGGCTTGCACTGGTGTTAAGCCTACTTTGAGCAGGCCTGCCTCTATCCTTGTCACTCTCCCCCCTACAACCCACATCACCACTGTCACTAGGACAATCAGCCGATCTGCCTTGTTCCTGCCCCAATGTGTCTGTATATGATGTAAATGAAACAAAACGGGAGAGGTGTGGTCTCTTTGCAGAACAAGAAGGCCCTTCACGATCGTCAACACTCGCTTCTTCTGACAAAGTTATCATCACTGTCACTGGCAGCAATTTCATCATCACTTTGTAAAAAATTTCTAAAAAAGTGTGACAGCCTGAGCAGCAGTGAGCCTAACAGGACGCCAACTGCCTGACGCCATGGCAACTCCACTTACGAAAGTGAAAACATATCAACAAACGAGGCGCACACACAAAGAAAAAACATGGAATGACAAAGCAAAATGGATGAAAAGGAAAAGGAAGTATCTGACTGTCGTTATCTCCTGTCATGCAGTTGTATATCGTTAAATGGGGAAGAAATGCACATACAAAGTGACAAACCGTGCTGAGCCGCAGAGAGCAGCTCGCCGGCCATTTTGAAAGTCAGCCAAGCCACTCACTGCGGCTCGTCGGACAGGAAGTGTTAAATTTCAACAGACATCTGTTTCATTTATCCCCCCCCCCCTCCTCCCTTTTAATCATTTATCTACCCTACCAGAATTCAGGAATGCGAGAAGTGATGCTTTTCCCCCCTTGACAAGAATAATGCAATCATAGTTCAGGGAAGCTCATAGCCAACAAAACACAGTGATCAAAAAGAAGAAAAACACTAAAAAAAAAATCAACTTAAAATCTAAAAAAATAAGTCAGCATGCAAAACTATCAAGCAGCACTAAACCTCTAAATGAACTCAATGTACTTAATTTAATATCACACAACTGGATCTCAAAAAGACAAGAAAAGTACTAGCAAAAACAAACCAAAAAAAAAACAGTAGCTCTTCAGTCAGATTAGTTCCAATGAAGGCAGAGCAGAATTCTTTTGTTTTTCCTTTGATATTCCTTTTCTGCAAGCCACACATCATACAAAAATACTTCTCCTACAATGTCAAATCAAATGAATTCAATATCAACACAACAGCATATACATAATGTCTTTAAATATGCTTGTAATATTATTACATATTTTCTTTCCTTTCTTCAACAGCAGCTTTCTCATATACGTAAGAGACAATACCTTATCACTTTAGAGTCTAGTCCTTTCAATCATATCCACATGCAGATACAAATCTATATCGAAGTGCACATACAAACTCACATCCAAGTGCAATTATTGTAGAAATGCACAAAACCACATGAACAAACAAGGGTCATGTGCATTCAGTCTTCTAACAGCTTTGTATTAGATAACCATATCTTTTGAAACCTGTGATAGTTCATTTGTAAGTAAGAAATTATTAATTTTTTAATCACATTTTATCTCATAAAAGAAAAAAAACCCACAAAAGTTTGTATACTGAGCTTTGTTTTGTTAACGTGGACCAAAAAGGTTTGCAATCAAGACAAGATGATCAAACATATTGTATATTACCGTCTTTTTCATCAGTCCCAAACAGAACTAGTTCAACAAGTAGGTTCAGTCATGCATAGATTTCACATTTCTGTTTGAAGTGTTTCTAGTTCCCTCCAAAACATTTCTGAGTACCAGCAATGCCACAGGTAATGACGAGTGATGTCTTTTTCAGAACTACTTAATGATGAGTGATATCTTTTTCAGAATCATGTAAAACTACAACTGTTCTTGTCTATACTAAATCCATTCTTTGTAAAATTATTTTATTATGTTATTGTTATAGTCATTTTTGTTTAAAGCCAGCTGACTGTGTAGAGCCATATCAGGGCTATAACCATTTCAAAACGTACACCATACTTCACAGGAAAAAAGAAAAAGAAAATTAAGTACACATACTTAATGCATTCACATAAATAATCTTAAGAGATGCCCCTTGCACTGACCACTCTGTCCAATTTATTGCACAGGGGATTTAAAAAACAAACCTGAATACAAATTTAAACATAACTAAGGATATTGAAACATACATAAAAACGGGCCTAAATATCCAAAAATTGCTTCTGCTTATCTCATTTCCCTAGACCCCAAAAATGCACTTAAGACATGTACACAATTATCACTCCAAAAGAGAAAGTATGTAAGACTTTATCAAACACATACAGGTGAATGAACCAACAAGACAGAAAATGATATGACGAAATGACAGAAAGCAAAAAATAAGGCTGGAACAAAGAGAGTGACAGAAATGAGGGAATTTCTAGCAAAGAATCTCCAGAAGGTGGGGATAGTATTTATACTGAAAGAGCCCTGGGCATCCTCATGAGGGGGAATCATGTTGAAACCAACACGTGGCAAATCCTAAGCTGGAACCACTTAGTTTTATGTCTTTAATTTTGCTGTTTCCCAGGTCTTAAGAATATTCTGTTCAATCTTTTATAAAAGATCCTTTCTTAATAATGTCCTCCATTTCCACTTTATATTGTTATATATAACTTTGATCTCTTATCAAAACCTGATATTGTATGCAACAAGACAACTCCTCTAACCACTAGGCACCCCAGCAGCTGGCAGGAATTGGAGAAAAATGGACACTTTCATTATAAGAGTTGGCCTGACCATGTAGACCACAAACGAAAGAAGAAGCATCTGTAATAGTTTGATTTATACCAATTATTACTTTTTGTGTTCGTGTTTCCTTTTTAGCATTGATTCTCTGATTGCCTGAATACAAAAGATGTAATAGATAATTTGATCTTACTTCCCACTTATTCAGAAAATCTTACAAAGTCACCACTTCTTTTCAAAATGTCTTTCACCATGCAAACAGTATTTACAGTGTGTTCTTGAAATTAAATGTTGAGTTAGAAGTTTTAAAGAATTAAACTTATCGTTGTGAAACCTTGGTTCAATTGCTAGTTTGTTCCTACTATTCAGTTGTATTTGGCAACTGAATTTGTCATAGGCCAAGAAAATGTCTTTCTTAGTTACATTTCTTTGTATAAATCTTCTTGTCCATCTACCACCAACTGAATATTTTAGGATATAGAGTTAGTAGGATTACTTTCCATTTCATGTTTCTTATGAGTAATTTCCTTACCCATGATAATTTCAATGACTTATCTATCCATATATTTGCTATGATATGGACTGTGTATGTTCTTTTCATATTATCAGGCTTTTTATCCCAAGATCCAAAACAAGTGTGACTGCCCGCGCCCAAGCAAACATGAACCAGAAGAACAAGAAAACCAATATAAGTGCGTATCCAACGAGACAAAACAAAACAAGCGCAAATTTTCGGCCAACTAGCCTTTGTCAAGCGCGAACGCACGGTCACAAACAGATCACAGACACCAAACAATGGATAATAAAAACGGGACTAAAAACTTGCCTGCCGCCTCGTCCAGTGGGTAAGAAATGGAATCCCATACAAACTAAAAAACATTTTTTGCAACTGTTTCATCTCACTGTGTGGTGGACTTGGTAATAACATCCACAGATAAATCTGCCTTGATAATATCAAAGTTTTCAACAATGCAACTTTTTCCAAGTGTTATAGTTCTGTTCCACCCAATTTTAAATAGATTTTCCAATCACTTACCTGCTGCATTCATTTCTGTTATATGTGAGAGATCCTTGTTGAACTGAAAACCTTGAATTTACACCTTTTTGGATTCCATACCATTTTTCCTGAGGCAAAAAGACTTCCATTCTCTTATCTACTTACTATGTCCATAGATACCCTGCAAGATGCCTCTCTGATGATAGGTGTCCATGGCATATGGTGTCTCCCCTGACTTGTTGGGGCGATACAGCAGGCGACTGTTCCGCGGGTTTCGCAGCAACAGTTCTGTAATGCGCTTGCTGCGAGCCCTAATGGCAATGTGTAGTGCTGTATCACCCCTCTGAGACACAATCAGAGTACAGCAATTAGGCATGTTGGAAGACTGACAATTCAGAAACACAAACGAACAATAGCAAAACAGAACAACTTCATGTTTTGGAAAAGCAATAAAAAACAACTTGAAGGGAAGTTATGAAAATACTGAGAATCTATGTTTAAATGATATTAGTGATAACCATTCTCCACAGAGAGAGAAATATGAGCAAGTTCATGCATGTCCACTCACATAAGCATAACTGACAGACATACAGAAAGACCCTGACAGAAAAATAGCTGAGAAAAGATACAAAAAAAGATAAAAAGACAGAAAGATCCAAAGACACAACAGTCAGACAGGCAGCATGGAAGAAAAGCCTTGGGGCACCAAAAAAAAAAAAAAAAAAAAAAGAAAAAAAGGAGGACTTGTTAAAGACCACACTTTTTACTCAGACCACCCAACTGACTTTAAGTTATGACCGTGCTCAAGAACAAAAGACAGAAGTAAACAAAGACAAAGACACAAAATAAGAGACACAATATATGAGGGGCACTCACTAAGTTTTGCAACCATGACAATAAATGACATCAAGACTTTGTACTCTACATCATAGAAATTTGATTCTACAGAACCACTTCTGTTCCATGATTCAAAATGTGCGATAAGGTGATGGGTCTCCTTCCAACAGCTTTGACCTTACATGAAGGGAATGTTGAGCCATCATATTTTATGACTATTAGCAGGGGTAAATCTTTTCAAGAATGCTTTCAAAGCTTAAAACACTGTTTTGGAGATCTGTCTCCATCAAAAGGCCACTATTTTCAGGTGGTTCAAACAGTTCAAACCCGACCAAACAATGCTGAAAGATGATGACCGTTGTAGTAGACTTGCAACGTCACTCCAGAAAACATCTCTAAGATGGAGCTTCTTATGAGGACTCAACTATTACTTATACTGAAATATAGGATATCATGAAGATCTCTTGAGAAGTGTGGCACGCATTCTTTATGACTGCCTTGATGTGAGGAAACACTATGCCTGTTAAGAGCCCCATAATTTGAGTGAAGCACGAAAGCTGGGTAGGGTGCACCTCTGCTAAGAAAATTTGATGGACCTTACATTAGGGGTAATGTAACAGGGGACAAAACTCAGGTATGCCAGTATGCCCCTGAGACAAAGCGACAATCGGTACTGTAGGTCTTCTAAGCTGTGAACCCATACAGCCATGTAGTCACAATACTGCATAAGAACAAAAAAACAGTAACAGCCGACTGTTAAGTCAATCATTGTTTGTCTAGTCTTTCAGGCATGGTGCAAACAAGTCTTTGAGCTGGTGTCTGCAGTCTACTACTCCACAATGATATTGCCAGCATACACACAGCAAGTGCAATTCCAAATATTCTTGCCCAACAAATGTTCATCTGGTCACCCATCCACATTCCCCCAACTCAGCCCCTGTTTTGTTGCCTTTCATCGAGTGGGAGTTAAGTGGAAAGCAGTTTCAAAGCACTGTAGATGCTAAAGCGGTCTCTGAGGGAGTCATTTTTGACCTACCTCAGTAAAGGTTGTCAGGTGTCACTGATACAATGACAGTTGGTTTGAGACGGGAAAGTGTGCGCAGACTGACGGGATGGGGGGTTGCATAAAAAACTGAAGTTATCAGATTAGCTGTGAGTGTTCCTGAAAAGCCAGTTTGCAAAAATGAGTGCCCCTCATAAAACAGTAGAGACAATGCACAGTGATATTCTATCAATGTACGAAAGTGTTCAGTCCAATGGATGTTCCATACCTTATCACTGGCAGAAACTTTGGCCCCTTTTTCCAACAGTAAGCGAACACATTCCTCATTTCTACTCCGTACCGCCCTCAACAAGGCTGTGTCCTCATCCTTTAAACAAAAACACATAAGTCTGTCAACAAGTCATCAATACTAAACAACAGCAAACTGAATAACTCATTCCTTTAACAAAGAAACTGACAGACTTTTTACAAACCAAATAACCAACATATCTCCCCATCCAAAAAACTCAATCTTAACTGCAGATTTCTATCCACTTTTTAAGCACTACCACCACCACCAAAACTAAAACATATGATTCCATAAATATACTGATTTAATGTTATTGCTTTTTTTTTCCAATTTGAAGAAGAAAAAAGAAGAAAAACCCACTGACCTTTGTACATATCTCCAGGTCTGGCTCACTGGCAAGCAGGAGTCTGACAATCTCATTATATCCTTTCTCTACCGCCCAGTATAGAGCAGTTTTGTCCTCCTATCAAGACAAACAGCACTGCATAATAAAGTCAATCAATGACGTCAAAAAAAAAAGGAAAATCACAGCCCAAATAAAAGCATGGTTATAAGCAATTCTTTTCTGTCAAACATCTCAAATGGTGTTTAACCTACAGAGAATCACACACACAGACACACACACATGCGCGCATGCTCGTGCACATGCACAACCACACACACACACACACACACAGACACACACACACACACAGACACACACACACACACACATACACACACAAGGGTACTTTCCAGTAGAATGAGACCAACGAACTTATATGTCAAAGACTCACTGGCAAAAAAATGATTCATTTCATCTGTTCGAAGTATTCACCTCCTGCTGCCACACACTTCTGCATTCGCTCGATCCACTGTAGAAATGCCGCTCTGTAAGCTTCTTGGGTATATGTGACAGACACTGGAAAACTGCTGTTCCCAAGGCTGCTTGGCTCTTGAAACTTCTTCCTGCCAGTGATTTCTTCAGATGTGGAAACAGGTAAAAGTCACAGGGTGCAAGGTCTGGAGAGTAAGCAGGGTGTGGCAAAGTATGGATGTTCTCGGTTGCAAGGTATTCTTGTACGAGCCTTGACTTGTGAGCAGGTGCATTATCATGAAGAATCTTGATTCCTCTCAGGCCTGCGGTTGGTCGGGAAGTTGCATAAAACTTCTTAATGTCAGACAGTACTGAGTTTCTGTAGCAAGATCCCCATTTGTGTTGAAAAAGATGGTGTATAACACTTTCTTTACTTTCTTTTGCGAATGTTGACGAGTGATTTGAGGAGGAATCCCACCTTTAGGAATCCAGGCCTTGTTCTGTGACTTTCTGAGGTTCATACATGTACACCCGGTTTCGTCACCTGTCACAATTTCATCCAGCCGCTTAGGGTTGGAGTTCTAGTAAATTTTCAGCATATCTTGGCAGAAATGTAACCTACCCCCCTTATTTTCTTGCGTCAAAATATGAGGGATCCATCTTGATGACACCTTCCTGTAGCCAAGCTGATTTCTTAGGATCCTCAATGCAGTCGAGGAATGAATGTCGAGACAATCAGTGATCTCTTCAAGGCTGACTCTTGAATCAGCATCAACCATTGCCTTCACACTAGCCACTAACTTTTCATCGCACTTTTTGCTTTTATGCATTTTCCCCCTGTTGTCTTCAGTGCTGGCCTGGCCAATTGCAAAATGTTTTACCCATCTGAACACAGTTGCTTTCAAAGGAGCAGAAGGTTGTCCCAAAGCTCTCATGTCCGCAAATATTTCGGATGCATTCTTTCCGAGGACGACACATACCTTGATGTAGCTGCGATAATCCGCTGTTGAAAATGCCATTTTCTTTGCCATTTTTCAAATCAGAGTCTGACAGGGACTTGACATACACTGTCAGAACCGTAAGATGGATCAAAGATGAATAACGAAATTTGGCACAGAATTACATCATAGACTGACGTTTTCTATGACATAATTTTCCATTTTCTGTAAACGCGTTTTTAAGCTATACAGACCACGGCTGTTCCAAACGTGCTCTTTAGTTGAGAGGCGAGCGGCCTGACCTAGCAGTGACCTGACCTACTTTCAGCCTGTGGAGGGCATTCCATCCCACTGACAGCTGTAGTGCCAGCACAGCGCTGTCAGGGAACAAAAATGAGTTGGTTGCTAAAAAGTCCGAATTTTTAAAGTGCCTTTCAACAGTCTGTCTGATATGTAAAAAATCGTGTAGCCAATATAAACAGCTTTAGAACAAGACTAAATATGACCAGTTTAATTCAGTAGGCTACTCTACCAAATCTTGTATAACACATGTGTAAATTCATGCAGTAACGTAACTCCGTCACGATCTCAGTTTTCTCCCATAAATGTCAACCCCACTAGTCAAGCATTCTAGGTTTTCATGGTCTAATGAAGACACATTATGCAATCTTAACACTTCAGCTCCTGTCTTCGCTTATCAGACAAATTTCAAAGTTGGCGGGGAAGGAGGGAGCCTCCAGTTAATTACTCCACCATAGCGGCAACTTGACCCGCCTGGTACACTGCCTCTTAGTTGCCGGCTGCAAGAGAAAGTCCACATAGGAGGCCTATAGACTGTTTCTTGTGTGTTTGCACAAAGCCGTGAGAGAGAAAGAGAGAGAGAGAGATGGGGTGGGGAGGTGGGGTGCTTGTGTCTCTCTACAAAGGGTGTGTGTGTGTGTTTGTGAGAGAGAGGGAGGGGTTGTGAGTTGGTGAAACAGAGAGACGCTCCACACACCGGCCTACACCCCTCTACCCCTCCCCAATACACTCAGACACAAAGGCAGTTCTAAAGACAGAGAAAGTGAGAAAGTAAGAAACATGAAACATGAAAAACACTTTGTTATTCAAGGATTGTAGCATTAGGTCCCACTGGACCTGTCTTACAGCTAGTCCTTACTAATCTTGTAATACTAAGCTTACAGACATAAAAGTGAACAATGAAGAGAAAAGTGGACTGTGGCAGAAAAGAAAAATACTAGCTTTTAAACAGAAGGAAACACAGAAAGCATTAAATAAAAAACGAAAAGAAAAAAAAAACATAAAGGGAATAAAAAGGAGGATGGTGTGTGTGTGTGTGCGCGCGCACGTGTGTGTGTGTGTCAGAGAGAGAGAGAGAGAGGGGGGGGGACACACAACACAAACTGACACACGCACGCACTGGCACAGACGCACACATCACATAAACATACAGAGACAGACAGACAGACATGCGTCTTCACTTACCAGGTGTCTTTTTCTTTTACGAAAGGGGAGGAGGAAAACACAGGTTAAGTACTCCAATGTCATGAGGTTGGCCACTAGACTTGATAGACGGAGCTATGGCTGTTCTCACTATATACCGTTTATTAGTTGCATTGGTTTATTTTCCCTTGGGTCAGTCTGTTGGAGTCATATAATACATGAGAGTGGGACACTCAGTCATATTCTGTTCTATTCAGCTCCAGTCTAATAAAGTCTCATCATTTTTGATGAACAAAAGCAACTCCAACATTAAAAAAAATAGATCAGCTGCTGTTGTTGTCAATTAAACCTGTCAAATCCAGTTCGGTCTGTACTGAGATTATCACTGTATAGTAGAATGTAACAGAAATCATGCAATGTTGTTTTCAATTCAGCACGATTTGTAATTACCTTTTATGACATATTTTATTTCACAACGACCTAGTCCAGTCCATGCTCATGTTTGATTGAAAAAAAAACTGATATTACAATCAGTGACATTGTCTTGGCTAATTTTGTGTACACATTTTCACTCTATTTTTTGTGTTTTCTGGTCACTGACAGTAGTTCATGAAGAAATACACACACTGAAGATAGATACCGAAAATAAAACCAAAAAACACACACACTCCACGTTACTGGAGTAAAAAACTGAAAATAAACACCTTCACTTCAGCAGACACAATGCACTAAATACTCATTCAATTCCACGTTACTGGAGTAAAAGATTGTGTGCCCCACTCTTATTAGCACCACTTGCTCCACTAAAGAATTAAAATTAATTTCACTGTCTGACTAGCACAGATGATTTGTTGATACGGCAAACATATACCCAAAACGATTGCAAATAAATAGTAAACGACTAAACACGAAATTCTGAAACTTGGTGTAGTTCAAGACAAGGGAAAATTCTTTTGACTGACAAAAGATAGGCGCCAACAAAACCTTGACTGCACTGTAATCCGCTTCCAAAGAGAGTGAAAAGGCGCCACTTTTTAACAGAGACAAAGAAGGGAAGTACTCTGTGACCTTGATGGTAGGCAGTGGAATGTCTGGCACTGATGCTATCAGGGGTCACGGGCTGGGTCAGCCGCCCGCGGCCTAGCCGTAACTAAACGTGCCGTTTTTCTCCTCTCTGTACAGCCGTGAGACGTGGTCTCATTCTACTGGAAAGTACCCTCGTATGCATTCTTCATACTCTCACATACACATACATTAACACAAACACCCACTCACACACAAATAAGAGTATCGATCACGCAAGCTTCTAGAAAGGTCACCATGAAACACTGATGGGGAGTCTCTTGTTGAACTTGGTTGCAAAGTGGTCTATCATTGGGCGAAACAATGTTCCTTTATGTGCTGTAGTACTTCAGAGTCCAAGGTCCATTCTGTCTGGACTACACTTGTGCCTCATGAGTAGGGTGCATCTCCAGTAATTTCTTGGGCTGCTAGACCAAGCCTTAATTATGAGGCTTTTTAAAAATGGGAAATTTTACATTTGTAGCAGAACAAACCGACTAGCCTACCCACCCAGCTCCTGTGGGGACAAAGGAAGGAATGGTTTCTAGAACTGATTCCCCCTTTCTATTGAACATTTGGGCCAAGTTGCACTGGTGCACATGTTAGCACAGCTATCACTTGCATTAGCTCAAGCATCCGAAGCTAGGAGCCTAGTTTCCCCACTATTAGTTTAAGAGGGTTTTTTACCCAACAGAACATGATCCAAAGAGGGAGGAGAAATTGGGCAAAGATAATACGATGATAGGTGTGAGTATACACCAAGCCACGCTAAGAACAAGCAAAAATGAGTTGAGAAAGAGCATAAAAACCAAACAAAGACATACCGGTTGGTTGAGACATGCTGTTCATGAAGATGGCTGCCAGAAAAATTATTTGAATGGGAGGATGACCATCACATGTGTACACAAAAGGGATAACAAGGGCTGGACCACGATGCCCTACTTTTGATTTCTTAGTATTAGTCGCTACTAAAATTAGCTGAGAAAGGGCGACCTACTAGCCATATATTTCACAGTCCAATATGGTGCAGAATATGAAGCCAAACATGTGGGCTTCTCAACTGCATTGGAAAAGGACGATATACAACCTAATGGCCATGTTTCTCTGGGAAAACAAGCAAGTATTCAACATCTTCACTCTGAAGACAGTGACAAAAACAAAAGTACTTACTGAGCCCTGGACATCCACATCCACATACTTGTCAAGCAATGCTTTGACCACCTCCACCTGTCCTCCCTTTACTGAATGGATCAGGATGGAATCCCCTTCCTGTCATCAGATATAACATAACAAATGGTCAACATGACAAACACACTTTCAAACATACTGACACATATAAATTCACAAGTTAAAGTTCAAGTATACACACATTATTATGTGAACACACACACCACACACACACACAACACACACACACACACAACCACACACACACAACAAAACATATTCATACACACTGAAAACAATCCGACAAAAGCATTTACAGGCATGTATCATCATGCATGCAGTCTCACAAGCAAACACACATGCATGTAACTGCAAGCAGATATGCATGTGTGCATGTGAGAGCACGCACACACATGCAGGCATGCAGGCATGCACACAGGCACACACACACACACACACACACACACAAACACACACACATACACACACACACATAACACACACACACAATACACATAAACTGACCCTGTCTGGAATGTTGACATAAGCTCCTTTACTCAGCAAGTCTTTCACAATCTCCACATGGCCCTCTCTGGCAGCAATGGCTAGAGATGTCAGTCCATCCTACACAATATGACAATACATCATTATCATAAACCCGCATTTACTGTCAGGTAAATATGAAAGGTGTACTGATAAAAAAAAAGTCATTTGCAGACATGGTAATATCATGTCAGCTATTGTTTTAAAAATTCTACATTCCTGTCCTGTTACATAATGTACAATATCTAATTTTCTACCAGATGAGACAGTAAAGATCATTGAGAATCTGACCTTGTCTGTAGCGTTGACATTAGGATCTTGCTGCAGCAAAGAATTAACCACTTCACAGTGACCTCCCTTAGTAGCCACTAGCAATGGAGTCCAGGAGTTCTGTCCACAGAAAACATTTCAATTTTGTCAGTTATTACAATGAAGCACATAAAGCATAAGCTGGCACAAAAATGATACACACAGAGCACGACCTGGCACAAAAAGACACCATTAAGCACAACTTATTCTACAAGCACTGCAATACATCTGACTCAGGACATAGTCAAAAAATCATTGCAAATGCAACTGTTTCAAGCATTATGCATCTGCCTATCAAGTTCTAAAGAATCTGCAGAAAGTTTAGGCAAAAAAGCCACAATCTTCCATACAGATTAACATTTGGGCAAAGATTCTTTCTATGCTACACCTGTAATAACGCATAACTGCATCTATCTTAAGTATCTAAGAACAGTGCTATATCCATCAAATACACATTAAACGCTATTGCAAAATTCTATACTATGTCTATTATCATTTTCTTGTGGTGGAACAAATGCTACATTGCACTCATACTGTAATGGACAATGGAACATCCACAAAAAGTGAATATGGATAAATTTAAGTATGTTTTTTTCTCTCGATTAAAACAACATACATCACATGACAGCAAGATACAAATTTGCCACAGGGCTGAGAAAGAATGATACCATCCTCATTACTAAAACACAGACAACTGATTCAGAGGCAATAATCTAATGACAACACACACACAAGTGGAATCACAAATTCATTCCTGCTTAACAAATTTATTCATATTTCCCCATCATCAAAAAAAAAAAAAGAAAAAAGAAAAAAATCAGATTCATAAACAGGGTCACTCAAGTATCACAGCAAGGTGATAAAGAAACCATGACCTTTCAGACAGTTTTTGACAAAAGAAAGAATGACTATTTTTTTTTAGTAAGTAATGACTGATAACTGTAGCATTAACAGCAACAGTTAGCATCAACAATAATTAAGAAAAGAACGCTTACCATTCCAGAAGCATCCACATTGGCCCCTTCTGCCAGTAAAGCATCCACAATTTCAATGTAGCCCTTGCGACATGCCCAGATCAGAGGTGTTGTCCCATACTGTAAGGCAAAAGCAAAAGATTATAATGACAATGCCAATGAGATTTATTTACATATTGGAGATTAAAATGTGGTATATTTCTGCATGAGAATAATGTCTCTTTTTATGCACTTTTGCCTCCTAAACTTGCATAAATCAAAGTAAAACAAAATCTTCACCTCCTGTAAAAACACGGAAAGACACAAACTGAGTAAAATAAAACCACACATTCTCAAATAAGCAAGAGAATCGTTTTTTTTCAAGCAGATAAAACTGATTTTATACATTATACACACACACACACACACACACACACACACACACACACACACAACACACACACACTATATATATATATATATATATATATTATATATATATATATAAAAAATCACTTTATGTATACAGTTTAAAAAATCCAGTGTTGAATGTTGGTGTAAGCATTCAATATGCCTGTCCTGTCTTTTTTGTAAACACACACACACACACACACACACACACACACACACACACACACACACACACACACACATGATAATATGGGACTAACCTTGTCAGCAGTATTGACTTTTGCTCCTTTGCTGATCAACATCTGTACAACCTCCGTATGACCTCGCCCTGCTGCCCAGGCAATAGACGTCATATGGTGCTGTTAACAGAAAATGAACATTGCTATCCAATGAAAATTCGCAACCTCAACATCTGGTAGTCCACAAGGTCTCTCTAATTTCACTGCAAAAGTAACAGAATAACTGAAAGTTTCTGTAGAACCAACTACATTTGACTATGGTGCATTTTGGAAGCATCTCAGAATAAATGGCCAAATTCCTGTAGTAGTAATGAAAACTGCTATGTCTTTTCCTACAGGATCATATGGTTTGGTGTATTCATAAAATCATTCAGAACAAGTAAATAATTTGATTCCAGTGTCTTTGTCTTTCCTGTCATAGAATAAATACTTTCAGATTCAGTTTGTCCAAGGTGTTAAACAATGCATGATTTATGAATAGTACACTACAAAAGCCAATCGACATATAGATACAGATATAGATATTATAGTTATAAAAATATCATATAATCTTTTGAACAAGAAAAAATTAACTAATACCTCAGGCTGACTATCATTTATAACAAACACCTCAAACTAAGTCACATGACTCTTAACTCATTCTGCCCTGGGCGATTGTGTCAGTCAACAACCTTTCTGCCCTGGCTGTTTGGAAGGGTTACTAATAAAATTGTAAAAAAAAAAGTTTTGGAGTTAAAGACTTGAAACTTTCTGGTATTGCTAACATAAGAACAAACTAACTTTTGTGCAAGTATAAAGGTGATCTTTTGTTGATTTTTATTTTAATTGAATTTTGAAAAAAATGACACTTTTTCAAAAGTTTGCACGGGGGGTACCAATACATGCTAAGAATAAAAAACCCACAAATTTAGACTTTTGATATCAAAAACACTTCTAGACAGTTGCAATATGACTGGGCATTATGTTTACTAAGTATCATGAACTAGCTGCAAGTCTTTCTTTGTCAACAAACAATTTGAAGTATGCAAATTTTAAATTGTACACACACAAACAGACAACAATGGCCATTCATACTAAATATAAAAAAAAAAAAATGTATAAAAAAAATCATAAAAAATCAGAGGAAAGATAGACAGACTTGAAAGTTTCTGATGATACTAACATGGTTACAAACCAGCTTTTGTGTAAGTATGAAAGAGTTGACTTGTTTGGTACTATTTTTTTAATTTTGAGATGAATTATTTTGTTTTAAAAGTTTCCGCGGGAGGGGGTACCAATATGCAAAGAATAAAAAACTCACAAATTCAGCTTTCTGATATCAAAAACACTTTTAGGCAGTTGCAATATGATCAGGTATTATGTGTACTAAGTATCAGAAACAAACACCAACTCTTTCTTTGTGATCAAGCAATGTTTATTATGTCAATATCATAATGTGCACACATGCACAGAGACAATAATAGCCATTCACATTACATAAACAAAAAAAATCATAAAAAATCATAGGAAAGATATATAAAGTTGAAAGTTTCTGGAGATACTAACATAATTACAAACCAATGTTTGTGCAAGTATGAAGGTGTTGAGTTGTCTCCTGCCATTTTTTTTTTATTTATTGATTTTTTTTTTAATTGCGCGGCAGGGGGTGGGGGATGCCATATATGAAAAGAATATAAAACCCACAATTTAAGATTATTGAAATAAAAAACACATCTAGACAGTTGCAATATGATTGGATATTATGGGCACCAAGTTTCAGAAACCAGCTGTAAGTCTTTCTATGCAAACAAGCAATGTTCATTATATCATTATAATGTACACACACACCCACAGATGACAATGGCAATTCAGACACATAAACAAAAAAAAATCATAAAAAATCATAGGAAAAACAGACAGACTTGAAAGTTCCTGATGATACTAACATGGTTATAAACTGAATTCTGAGCAAGAATGAAATTGTTCACTTGTTTGGTACTATTTTTTTTTAATTTTGAAGTAAATTATTTCGTTTTTAAATTTGCGCAGGGGGGTACCAATACATGCAAAGAATAAAAAAAACCTACATTTAGCTTTTTGATATCAAAAACACTTCAAGACAGTTGTAATATGATTCAGTATTATGTGAACAAAGTTTCAGAATCCAGCTGCAAGTCTTTCTATGTAAACAAGCAATGTTCCTTATGTCAATGTTATATACACACACGCACAGACACAGCTATGGCCATTCACACTTCATGAACAACAAAAAAATCATAAAAAATCATAGGAAAGACAGACAGACTTGAAACTTTCTAGTGATACTTACATGGTTACAAACTGAATTTTGTGCAAGAATGAAACAGTTGACATGTTTGATACAGTTTTTAGAAATTTTACTGTAAATTATTTTGTCAAAAGTTTGTGCTGGGGGGTACCAATATATGCAAAGAATAAAAAAAACACAATTTTAGCTCTATGATATCAAAACACTTCTAGACAGTTGCAATATGATTGGGCATAATGTGTACCAAGTTTCAGAAACCAGCTGTAAGTCTTTCAATGAAAACAAGCAATGATTATTAGGTCAATGTTGTAATGTACACACATGCCCAAAGACAACAACAGCAATTCAGACTACATCATAAAAAAAAAATCATAGGAAAGACAGATAGACTTGAAAGTTTCTGGTGATACTAACATGGTTATAAACTTTTGAGCAAGTATGAAAGTGTTCATATGCCTTCTACTATTTTTTTAAAATTTTGAAGCAAATTATTTTGTTTCAAAAGTTTGCGCAGGGGGTACCAAAATATCCAAAGAATAATAATTTTAAAAAAAGTTAGCTTTTTGAAATCAAAAACACTTCTACACAGTTGATATATAACTGGGCATTATGTGTACCAAGTATAAGAACCTAGCAGTAACTCTTTCTTTGTCAAGAGGCAATGTGTAGTATATGTTATACTTTACAAACACACACACACTGACAACAAATTACAATGGTCATTTGCATTAGGTAAAGAAAAAAAAATCATACATAATCACAAGAAATATTGAGACTAGAAAGTTTGCAATCATGTACACAATAAAAGTGTACAAGAGCAAATAAGCAAGCTTGAAATCATGTTTCAGTGATTCATTCTGAATTGAAAATAAGAAAACAAACGTTTTGGGGGGTAGTTTGAGCTTAAATCAAGTTATCAGACAGTCATTATATATTCTGGTCCATGCAGTATTCTCTGCACATGTTTTGTAACACAGATTTACTCCTGTTCCTGAATCCAACATCAGTCCTGAATCCAACAAGGGGGGTGGGGGTGGGGGGCGTGGTTCTGCACATGCTCGACATGCAGACCACTCTCTTTGTCCTCAGTGAAATTGCTGATCACAGGGAAGAATGTGAAGTTCTCGTTCCATGGTTTTAGAAAAATGTCCAGAAACGCTTCAGTGTTCTCTTCACCACCCACTTCCATCTCCTCAGCATTGTCGTCGTCAGCAGGCATCGCTTCATCCGACTCTGTGTCATACTCGGTACTGAGTCGAAAGACCGAGTCTTGGTCACTGGAAGTGTCACTGAGTTGAGGGCCGACATCCGAGTCTACCACAACAAACTCACTACACATCAAGTCATCTTCTTCTTCAACGTCTGAGCCTTCAGTCTGAAGCTGTTCGATTCGTTCAAGCACTTCTGGTGCCGTGTAGCCACGAGTTTGTCTGCTTCGCTTTGTTGACGTCGAAGGCGCCGCCATTTTGATAACACGCAGCAGGCTGACACGGAGCTACTACCCTTACACATTCGCATACAGCACAGACAATGAAGCCTTGTTGCTCGCGGGAATGGTGCAGATGCACTCATAAATGAATGAACTAGAGGCCTGTAGTGCTTAGTTTCGTACACAGTCCAGCTCTGGCGAATGAAAAATGCAGAAAGCAAAAGTACCGAACTCGGTACGTTCGGGCTGAAACGTTGTGCGAGCAGGGTACCGATATCGGTACGTTCGGGCTCTAAGAGTTAATATCAATGCTTAGTTAAGATTAAGACAGTTGTACCGCAAGCACAACTGTGCTTTACGTTGCTTTGCACAACCACAGATTGTAGTAATCTGGGATATCAAAACAGACTGATGCCTTGACTATAAACAAAAAAAACAAACAAATAAATCACTTTCACATTCTGGCACATCAACATAATTATCATGATGTAATTATCATGATGTATCAGACAAACAGACAGTAAAATTAATGATGCCCCACTATCAAAGTGCCCCCCAAACAGAAAGAAGAAAGAATGAACAAAAAGGAGCAAATACATAAAAAGGAAGGAAGGAGTTCTCACATCTGCCTTGGTATTGGCCATGGCGCCTCTGTCCAACAGTTCCTGCACCACCATGATACGACCCTTGTAGCTGGCCCACATGAGTGATGACCATCCGCACTGTGACAAGTGCAAAAGTCAAATAAAAAAGTCATGCAAATACAAATCCATGTAAGACTGCAATCTATGATACAATACTCATACTAATACAAATCCATGTAAAACTGCAATATATGATACAATACTCATACAAATCCATGTAAGACTGCAATCTATGATACAATACTCATACTAATACAAATCCATGTAAAACTGCAATATATGATACAATACTCATACAAATCCATGTAAGACTGCAATCTATGATACAATACTCATACTAATACAAATCCATGTAAAACTGCAATATATGATACAATACTCATACAAATCCATGTAAGACTGCAATATATGATACAACACTCAAACTAATACAAATCCATGTAAGACTGCAATGTGTGATACAATACTCATAATAATACAAATCCATGTAAGACTGCAATATATGATACAATACTCATACAAACCCATGCAAGACTGCAATATATGATACAATACTCATACAAATCCATGTAAAACTGCATATTATGATACAATACTCATACTAATACAAATCCATGTAAAACTGCAATATATGATACAATACTCATACTAATACAAATCCATGTAAAACTGCAATATATGATACAATACTCATACAAATACAAATCCATGTAAGATTGCAATATATGATACAATACTCATACTAATACAGATCCATGTAAGACTGCAATATATGATACAATACTCATACTAATACAGATCCATGTAAGACTGCATATATGATACAATACTCATACTAATACAGATCCATGTAAGACTGCAATATATGATACAATACTCATACAAATCCATGTAAGACTGCAACATATGATAAAATATCCTGTCATATAATCTGCTTCTTTTGCTTTTCATGTCCCCTTGTACATGGGTTTCTTACATAGATTTCATTGTAACTTGTGTAAAGTTTTTTAAATCTTTTTTCAAACTTGTTTTTAATTCTTTTTTGACAAGACACAAAATCAATACAATGTTTGCTGAACATTATTACAATATCATTGAGAAAACTGAACAAGATGTGCACATAATGGATTGAGCAAAACTCATATACATACATCATATCTATCAATCTTATGTTTTTTAAACAATATAAAGTCATTTAATTTATATAGTTTCAGATTTTAGTTGTTGTTGGTGGTGTTTGTTTGTTTGTTTGTTTGTCTGTTTGTTTGTTTGTTCGTTTTAATTTTATTTGTATTCTCCCTCAGCAAAAAGTCAATGATAAACCCATTAGCAAAGCAAGATTATCTGCATAAGACCCAAAGTTCAAAACACAGTAACTTGTGTAAAGTAAATTAGAGGCAAATTACATTAAAAGCCAAATTACAATGCATACACATAACAGACACATCACACTGAAAATTAAAACACATTGTAATGCAATTAACCACTGTAATTAACTTTTGAGGCTGTCCAATACATGAAAAAAAAAAAAGAAATTTCTTCTATTTTGACCATTTTCACCTCAACTGTAAAAGCATAATTCCACAACAACTGCAAAAGCATCAAGAACTGTGCACTTTAAAAACATCACTGACACCAACAAAATAAATATATAATTCTAACCACTATCTGATTTGAACTTTTAGTGGTTGAAAATCTCACATCTAACTCAACTTGACTCTGATGTGCTAATGAACAGAATCCATATATCCATGGCAGATAACTCACCATATCTTTGTGTGATAACTAACCATATCTTTGTGTTCCAACAGACAGAATCCATACATCCATGGCAGATAACTTACCATATCTTTGTGTGATAACTCACCATATCTTTGTGTTCCAACTCTGCACCATGTTCCAGAAGTTCGATAGCAATCTCTAGGTACCCTTCCTTGGAAGCAGACAGCAGGGCATTCCAGCTCTCCTGTTAATTATGATAATGATTTTGTCAATTATCTTCAACACCAAAGTCACAATATGTTAAACAAATACAGCAGAACAATGCAGGAAAGAATGTGAAATAACAACAACTGGCCACAACATGAAAAATATATCGCTATGTTCTGTGCAATTCCCATTCAAACTATACAAAACCAAAATTAAAAGGTTTTATATAGTCTTCCTGTATGAAAAAGATCACAGAAAGAAAGTGTTAGTAAAAAAAAAGTTCAATTACTCTCATGATATTTCTCCAAATCACACTCAGGAGGATATGAAGAAAAGAAGTAATTTCACACTATAATAACATTAGCTGTAAACACACAAAACATACATTAATTCAATCATAATAGAAGCACATCTAAACATATAATGTGTCCCAATGGGCAACCAAAGTACAAATGAAACAGAAAGAACAAACCAGGTTAAACCACAACAATGTGTTAGCTGCATTTATCAAACGAAATATAAATTCTATCATATTGCAGTCCAGCAGATCTATAATCTCACTTTTTACACAAAAACTAATGAAAACAAAAGAAATATTCATTTCTAAAACATACACTCCTCAGAGCAAATCTCCTTGCAGGTGAGAAGCTAAAACAGATCTACTTCATAACTTCATTCTTCAAAGTTGTCGAAGAATCATAAAGCTACAGTATCTCTCTGTCTCTGTCTCTCTTCAAAGTTGTCGAAGAATCATAAAGCTACAGTCTCTCTCTCCTACTCTCTCTATCATATCTTCTTTTCTCATCCTCATCATCTCTCATCATTCTCATCTCTCTCTTTAATATATATATATATATATATATAATATATTCATTCTACCAGTTGTACAAAATCTTAATCAAATTTTAATGCAGTCAAAAAGTAAAAGAGCAATAGAGCTATGCTTACCAAAACTGATCTATGCTTACCTAAACTTAAGAAATTTGCCAGAATCTATCTGTTGTAAAGGAGAATCAAACAGCATCAATTTGCTGTGGTGAGATGATGTTCTGTCTCAGCAGGAAAACACAACAGTACTGTTGTTTAATCCTTTGACTCCCGCACCCTGTCCACTAGCATCCAACACTGTCAACCATACTAGCTAAGCAAAAGCTTAACCATTTGACTTCCTGCAGGAAGCTGGTGGACAGGGTGAAGGAGTCAAAGGATTATGTGTTTGCTGTTGGTGGACGGGATGCAGGAGTCAAAGAGTTAAATCTAATTTCTTATAAAACTTTCCAGATCTTACACCACTTCAAATTGTGCAATGAATCTTCAAAACAACATCACTTTGTGATTCACCTGACTTTGAAATGAAGACCCATAACAGCTGCCATATTTTATACATGTTATAGCAATTCTTTATGTCATTTATAGCTTAAGGAATGGAGATCCAGAATGAAGAAAATGAACTTTTACCTGAAAATGCAATACATTCATTACAAATCTGCAGCAGTACTTTTCAATACAAAACGCACGCACACACACACACACACACACACAAACAAAATATATATATAATATATTATGTATCTCAGAATAAAAGTTGTTTGGACCTAAATAGTTAATTTTTGCCTTCAATATGTATTCATCAATTTTTTTAAAGTTCAGCTCCTGTGCGGGATGAGGATGATGCTTAAAACCACTTAGAGTACTGCAGTGATATTCTCTTCACCTCTGAAACCAACATGTTGCACACCAACAGTCATACAGTGAAGAAGAAAATCAGATATAATTAGAGAAAACAACTTTGTTTTTAAGTTTATACAGAAATAAAATTCCTTGAATTTTTGACAATTTTTCTTTCAGAAAGTCTAATCATGAAAATACACATAATCTAAAATGTCAGTCACTGTGACCTTGAAAAACGTTTATTTGAAACATAACTTAGACATACATGCGAGGCAATAATAGAATGTAAAAACTGCAAAAACAAAATTTAAAGTTTGTCATGAGTTCATAAGAAAGTGCTGTTTGTACAGCTTCCTGAAAAGTGCTGATTTTAGACACCTGCACTAGCACTCTTTGGGTCCATGTGACCTTTTTCTTGGTGTCTTATCTTTCAAACTTATCATTTTGCAATGCCTCAAAGGTAAACGCCTTTGACCCAAATTGGATAAACAACTATCCATGTAGACTCAGAAATATGTCAACACATTTCTGTCAAAGACCGAAACAAAAACAAACACATATCTCCTATCGATATGAAATAATCTTGCTTTTCTCTCTTTCTTTCTTTTTTGAAGGGAAATTAAATGAGAAACAAATATAACACCTACATTGTCCACAGCATTGGGGTCAACACCAGCTTCCAGCAGTTCTCGTACTATGTTCAGTTCTCCTTTCTCACTAGCCACCATCAAAAAGGTGCGTCCAGTCTGAAACCAATGTATAAATGTCAAAACGTCACCACAGAAACGGAGTAACAGTTTTCCTGTCCATAATGATACTAATAATGCGACAGCATCATCTTTATAAAGAACATGATAATCAACAACATTAGCTCTAGATGTTTCAATAAACTTTCACTTCTCGTTCTTCACTTTGCAAACTGCTTTTGTCAGTTTGTGATTGAAATTTGCAGTAACTCTGCAAACAGCTGAAACAATTTATGCCAGCTAACACATATGGCTAAAGTGTAACATCACTCTGCCCTTGTTGTTTGGTAGTTTGCAGTTTGTTAAAGAGGGATTCATCGCAGTCAGCAAGTGCACATACGCTCCACCAACATGTACCAGCAATTATATGACAAAACCCTAGGCATTGGAAAGCCTTGCACTGGGGAGGCGGGGCAGAAATGAGCTATGAAATATTGTACTGACACCATCAGAATAATGGACACATTAAGACAGGAAGTGAATAGGCCAGGTTTTAATGTTGTGGTCTGGGACTGAATTTGAGACAGCAAATCTGAGTCCACAGATCCATGATAAGAACCAATCACAGCCTGTGAACTAAGTAGTATTCTTATGTAAGAAAACATGAAACCTACTCTACTTTTACTGCTGGATGATGACATACATTTAAATTCAAATTACAAGCACTCCTACAATTAATGGAAATGACAATTGTCAAAATAACCAGGAACATTTTTTTAAAAATTATATGTCATTCATGACAAACTCAAAGCACCATTGTTTGAGACTGACCTTGGATCAGTTGACACTGTCTCTGTTTAAAATCAATTCACACTGTCATGTGTTTACTGTTTTCGATCAACTCACATCATCAATGACATATTTACACTCACCTCATATCATCAAAATGATCTTTGTTAAGGACCATCTTGAAATCTTTTTAGGCCCGTTTTTTATATGTTGTAGTGCCCTTATTTATGTTTACATTAGTATTCAGGTATGTTTTTTTTTAAATCCTTGGTGATAAATTGGATGGAGTGGTCAACACCAGGGGCATATCCTTAGATTATGCATTGGTATGTGTATTTAATTTTCTTTTCCAGGGTTTTTCCCCATCTCTCCAGTGAGATATGGACAATTTTTTAGATGGTTATAGTTCTGATATGGCTCTGTGCAGTCAGCTGGACCTTAACCCTTTGACTCCCGCACCCTATCTATCAACAGCAAAACCGTAACCCTTTGATTCCCTTACCCTATCCACCAGCTTCCTGTAGGAAGCTGGTGGATAGGGTGAAGGACTCAAAGGGTTATGTATTGCTTTCTAGCATGGTTGACAATGCAGGATACTGGTGGACAGGCTGTGGGAGTCAAAGGTTAAGCAACAATAACAATCTCATATTTCTAAGATAATCATTCATCTGACTGTCTCGATAGGATGAGCTTAGGTTGGATGGATACAAACCATCACTGTGTAAGACATACTCACTTCATCTCTTTCTTCCAAATTGATGTTGCCACTTTCCAAAAGTCCATGCACTGCAGTCAGGTCCCCCTTCTTGATGCTCTCCCAGAGCATCTGTGCCTTGAATTGTGCCATGGTGATCGGTAACTTTACACTTGCCTTTGACGCTCTTGGGGTATGGAACGAAGTTTCTGTTGCAACAACAATAAATAATGAATATTACTGATAGAAGCCCAAGTCTCAAATGTAAGAAGAAATAAACTCATTTGAAATCCCCTGACTGAAACTTATGAGGAAACTCATCACCAAGTAATTGTTACTGCCTTGTTTTCATCAAACAACATATTTTTTCATGACCTTGAAGAGCATCAAACTATGCATCTTAATCAAACACAAGCTAAAAACATGCAGCAGCTCAAGTTATTACCATTCAAATATACACACACTGATCTAATCACATTTGGGTTGAGCAGTTCAGTAAATAAAACTTCCAAAATATGCGCTCACATGAAAATATTGCATAAACACAACCACTGCACATATACACATGCACCCTCTAAATGAGAACTGTGCACAGTAGCGTTGAACAAAAGCACAACTACATACATCTTGAAATGACTTGTACGTCTATGAGCTAATGCAACCTTAACCAAAGAAAAAGAGGAACTATGCAGAAGAAAAAGAAGAACAATTTCTGGAAAGTCAAGTCAACAGAATTAAACACTAATCCCTTTCAACAAGTTTAATACACTGTAACATACTGAAATGTTATTCATGATACACTTCAAATAAAAAGTGGACTGTAACATACTGAAGTGTTATTCATGATACACTTCAAATAAAAAGAGGACAAGATGAAATTCAAAATCAGCAGTAAATGAAACAGGAGAGGGTAGTTTTGCCACAGAAGACTGACAAAACTGGCCACCCAAGAAGTAATCAATGCAGTGAACAGTAAGGTGTTTTAGGTGAAACGTAAAGGATTGTCCCATGAACCAAGCAGCTGTTGGGAAATGAGAGTAAGAGATCTCAACCTCTTTTAGGGCCAGCATCATGAGAGTAACACCCATCTGCTCTGCCTCACTGATTTACTTTCCCCATCCCTAAAAAGGGATAGAGTGGCTGGGTCGACTGACACTATTGTCCAAGCAAAGGAACAAAACAAAACTGGTCACTTGTCTTATTTGGAACCTATGCTCGATCATACACAACCTTGCTGTGGAAGCAAGTGCTTTAACCCCTACTATCCATTCCAAGTAGTATGGAGGGAGTTTGAATACCTGAAAAGCACAGCATGCATCAATATCGATATCCACAGGCCCTACAGCAAAGCATATAGAGTGTGTTCCAGAGCAATTTATTGCTCTCTCTCTCTCTCTCTCTAACTCTCTCTCTCATCCACAGACCACTACTGCAAAGCGTACAGAGTGTGTTCCAGAGCAATTAATTGCTCTCTCTTGCTCTAGCTCTCTCTCTCTCATGTCTCTGGTCAAAAATATGAAATTTTGAAAAACACCATTTCACAAAGATCTGTCCACAAATAGCAAAGAAAGCCTTTTCTCAAAGAAAGCTTTTTTCTTGGAACATGTGTGGGCAACTTGACAATGTGACATTGCAGATGGACAATGGACATTTACTTTCATATAGAATGCTAGGGACCAATGCTCAAAGCTGTACATCATAGCTTGGATGTGTAAACTTGGAAGATTATTGATTTTACATATGTGCAAGATCATCAATAAATTGTCATCACTGGTGAGACAGAGAATGGTGTGTGAAAAAGAGAATGAAAGACTGGTTAAGACAGACAGCTATCCAGCCAAAGACAGAAAGACAA
This sequence comes from Monoplex corrugatus, assembly GCA_030674185.1. NCBI lineage: Eukaryota > Metazoa > Mollusca > Gastropoda > Littorinimorpha > Ranellidae > Monoplex > Monoplex corrugatus. The sequence goes on from CM060310.1 coordinate 58,407,388, forward strand.
CATGACAGTGTTTATACTCTGTGTGTGTGTGTGTGTGTTATGTGTGTGTGTATGTGTTTGTGTGTTGTGTGTGTGTGTGTGTGTGTGTGGTGTGTGTGTGTGTGTGTGTGTGTTGTGTGTGTGTGTGTGTGTGGTGTGTGTGTGTGTGTGGTGTGAAAATGGACAATGTGCATCTCTGTGTTATTGTTAACAATAAGAACACATACAACTGGAGCCACTGCACTGATCCTCCATGTTGAGCATCAGCTTGCATACAGCAAACAAAAGAAAATATTGTTTCCTGTGTGCCCTGTATTTACTCATGTGGGTCATCTAATAAAAATGTGGAATATTTCCAATGAATAGTGAGATTATGTCTATAACAATGAACAAACAATAGGATAATGATCAGAACCTTTCAATACTGCTTGACGTAACATCCCTCATCCTGAACGACTGATTCCATTGTTCATAAGGTCCAAAATGCCCATTGCTAGGTGACCAGAGCTGACATGTTGTGCCTGCTTGGTCACTTTCATCTCCAAGTCATTTAAGTCATAGAAACATACATCCTAGAGGGATTCTTTCAACTTGTGGAATAGATTAAAGTCTGGGAAACTCATATCTGGAGATTTGGCAGGGTGTGGCAGAGCATCCCATTGATAGGATGTCATAAATGATGTTACCTTCTCTGTTTTGTGGTAAGATGTGTTGTCATGCAATATTAATGGCCAATCATTCAAGTGTTTTGTTTCTTTCAGACTGCATGTCTTAGTATTTTCATCAGAAACATTTTGTTGTAGTCTTAACAGAAAATGTTGAAGTCTCAACAGTATGACCCATTGGAATACAAAGCGCCAACAATACACCCTTGTTATAATGGGTACACTTCATCATCATCTTAAATTTTCCTTGCTTTCTTCTCAATTTCATTGGCCTTGGGAGGTAAGAGCTGTGCTATTCTGACGACTGCCTCTTTAATTCTGGCTCAAAGATTCTAATCCAGGTTTTGCCAATGGCAACAATTCATTTACAAAAACCTGTCACCTTCACTTTAGTATCTGTCCAACAGAGCCCCTACAATAGCGACATGTGTGTGTGTGTTTATGTATGTGCGTGCGTGCGTGCGTGTGTGTGTGTGTGAAAAACACTACGGCATTATATACAAGGCTGACCCAGAACAGACATATGTGGAAAACCTACATTGCTAGCCTATGTGCCAGTGGCATAGTGGGCAATAAGTAATAAATAAGCAAGGCATTGTGAACTGTATGTAACTGTGCTCATGTGTCTGAGAGCACTGCAACAGAAATGAGAGACAGAGATTACGAGATACAGACAGACAAAGGGCAAAATGATTTATTTGTTGTAGCTTTTATCGTGGTGGAGGTTTGTCTGTGTTTGCTCTGACATGATAACGGGGTGGGGATGACGGTGAGATTTCTGTTCATCATTTTCTGTAATTTATTACCACAACACATGTGACAAAACACATGTTACACTTTATATCTTTCATCGTTTCCATAATTTATTACCACAACTCGTGTGAAAAAACACATGTTACACTTCTTATCTATGTTAGTTTTGATTCTCCATGGGAGCACTGGATGCAAAAAAGTTTCTGTGTCACTACCCTCATATAAGAACAGACAGACACACACAAACACACACACACTCACTATCAATAACTTACATATAAACACACACCACAACACACACACACACACACACACACACACACACACACACACACAACACACAAACACCCCACCCCCCCAAAGTAAAAGAAAATACCTTCCAGTTTCACAGATGAAACCTGTTCACAACACAAACACATATCTGGAGTGAATATGCCAGCATCCCAACAGAAATATGTGTACTGATCCATGAGGCTACCGGATAGGCAATGTTTTCATCTTTCTGACTGAACACGCAGTTATTGTTTGCAGTGTGCTTATTCTTTCTTACACCTCACAAGCAGTATGGGCGCACTGCCCTGTGAATGTTTACCAAAGAAACAAAACCACCACCCAAAGGACACTCCCAGAAAAGAGTATGTTGGCCTTCTCTAGTGCCAGTGAAGATATCAGATAAAAGTCTGGCAGACATGCCAGTTCCCTTCTTTAAAGAACTGTTACACATCTTGGTGATCATGATCTAAAAAAACAAAAACAACACAAAACAAAACCACAAAATGTTCAAATGACCTTTCATCAGTATTTTAAAGTAGCAGCTGTAGCAGTAGCATAATAGTGCTGACATCATCATTATCATCATCATCGTGTTAAATTTATATATTGACATTTCATTAACACAAAGCAACACTATTATTAGTATTATATATCATCTGGTATATCAGATACAATCTGGCAGAGATGCCAATTCCTATATTAAAAAAAGGAATTGTTCAAAAGACTGTTCATCAGTATTTTGCAGTAGTAACACAACAGGAGTGGTGGTGGTGGTGGTGGTGGTGGTGTAGTAGTAGTAGAAGTAATAATAGTGGCAGCAGCAGTAGCAGCAGCAGCAGCGCAGTGCAGTACCAGTAGTGTTAACATCATTATCGATTATTATACAGAGATTTTTGCGCTATAAATTTTATTTATATTAAAATTATTATCGCCATCCTCATCAACATACAGCAACACAATTATCTATATGGAGACCAGGCTTAGATTTTTTGAGTTATCTTTAACATTCAAGTTATGTTTACTGCTAGGAAACAGAAGAAAGATTTCAGAGAACAAACAGCTACTAATGCCAACCAGGCATGCTGACACAAATAGGCACACAGCAAGAAAGACACACCAAAAAAAAAAAAAAAAAGTTTAAAATAAATTGCTGAATAAAACAACAAAAAACTTATTGTGTCCATCTTGTTTTTATTATCAATCAATAAAGAAAGAAAGAAAAATAGATAAATAAAAAACAAAAAGAAAGAAAGATAGATAGATAAAGAAAGGAAGAAAGAAAGAAAAAAAAAAAAAAGAAAGAAAGAGAGAAAGAAAAAACGAAAACCCCAAACAACCCATATATGTGATAACAGCTGATGCTGAGAATCTAATATATATGGAAATGATCTACCAGGATTGCATGCATGTCCACCAAGTGACCCAACACCCATCTCTATGATTCTGATTAAATTGGTATCTTTAAACTTGGCCAGGTGGGCTTTAAAAACCCAAGAGAAAGGGCTGTATTTCAAGACAACATATTATGCAAAATTATGCAACACTCACAGATCTGTCACTGTGGTGCAGTTGTTAATGCAATGCAGACTACTGACTGAAATGTTGTGGATGTCAAATCCCAACAGTCCAACTACCGGAATTTTTTTTATCCTCACCACCTCCTGTAGGCGTGGACAGTCAACAAGCAAAGCCAGAACAAGACTGAGGCAGCCGAAATGTGGTTTCTAAGAAGAATGTTGAGAGTTCCATGGATAGCAAAGAAAATAAACAAGACAGTCTTGATGGAAGCAGACACAAGAAGATCATTGATTAGGAAGATTAGGAAAAGACAAGCAACATTCATAGGCCATTTTATGAGGAAAGGGGAATTAGAGCACCTGGTCACAACAGGAAAGCTGGAGGGAAAGAGAACACCAGGTAGACCCAGGGAGAAAATATTGGACAGACTTGCAGGGTGGCTGAAGACAGAGAGGGTGGAAAGTGTACTTGCAACGACAAGGAATAGATGCATATGGAGGACCATGATCACCAACGCCATGCGGAAGGCACATGATGATGATGATGACCACCTCCTATCCAGAGTTGAGTGTGTATGGGCTCATTGGGAAGCCGAGTTCACACAGCCAAGTCATATGCACTTCATGGATGCAACACTGAGAGTGTTGCTCAAATCTCCTGAACAACACTGCAGGTGTCTGTAGCTCATGGGCCTGATTAATCCCAGCATATATCATTATGGTAAGCAAAGAATACACCCTATCACACAGTCTCAATCCTAGACAGAACTCCATAGCATCATGACAATCATCCATCATCATCATCATAAAAGCACGGTGAAGAATTATCCTAAATTCTGTTGCCATGCATGTGGTATAGAAAATATGGTTATATGGGATGCAAGGTATTAAAACAATAAAAGACTTCAATATCCTTCAAGACTGACATTGTGATGGCGGATTCTATCACCTTTCTCTAACTGTTTTATCTTCTCTGTCCCGAAAGAGGAATAGGTACCCATTTACAGCAAGTGGCTAATGTGTTCAAGCCAGAGCATGAATCACCCATGGTACTACTCTTGATGGTCATTATGTGGAGTGAGTTTTTTGACCACCATGCTCTTCTATCCCCGTTTGTTCATTGAACTGATTTACTCTGAACACCACACTACGGTGACTTGTGAAGATAAAAGAAACAACACTGTTTAAACATTCACGCATCGAAACTGTTATTGTATGTATGTGAAACGACGTAGAAAACAGAGCCCTTATGAAAACAACGTATGACATTAGGTATGTGCATTCAACAACACACATTCCCGTTCCTCATTTAGGCGAGACAAAGAGACACGGAATTCTTCAACATGGTACTGGATCTTTAAACAATTCTGCTGCAGGAGCCAAAACAAACCCCATACCACATGTCCAGATGTTTGATTACCAGAACCTTCTATTCCTGTACGGGGGAAGGCGGGAGGTGCTGGTGGAAAAGCTGTTAAGGGAGGTAGGAACAGTAGAAGGGACACTCATAACAACAGGTGTGGGGTTAGCATTCTTTATCTCACTGCAGCTGCTGCAGCTTAATCACACTCTCTGTGCCTTCACCAAGACGCTAATAATGGATCGTAATGTCTTACACCTTCAAATACCATGAGATCTAGAGGGTGAAGCAGAAAAAAGGAAAGTAAACACCATATCTGGGTTACACATCTTGTTATTGTTATTTTTGTTTAACGCTCAGCTAACTGTGTAGAGCCATATCAGGGTTAGGGTCACATATCTGACCTAAACAAGAAGACATGAAGTGATGATGAACCAAGTTTTTTTTTTTTTCCTCTTTGACATTGCAAGAAAATGTGCTATTTCAGTGTCTGACTTAGTTGCTTATGAAGTATGCTCTTTTTCCATACAGTCTTTTCTGCAATAAACTGACATTTACAATATTACAATTCATAAATTAACAATTAATGCATTTCACAACCCATCTCCACACACAGAACCCTTCTATGCAATTTCTTTCTTTGGGCATATAATGATATTATTGATATACAGTTTCAGGCATATAATGATATTATTGATAGACAGTTTCACACAATCTTTCAAAGTCTGGCACTATAATGACTGGCTGTTTCATCTTAAAGGCTCTGTAAGGGAAATTCAGATTCTCTAGGGACACCAACATTTCTACACAAGGCCAGGGGTGCCAACAAGGGATTCAGTCTGTCTTGGTTTTTTTTTTTTTTTCAATGAATAGCTAGTAAACTAAGCACACAGTACACAAGCCTGAATGAGTTGTTAGTTTCTCAACTTGCAATTTTCACTAATGGTGAAATTTCTGCACATGCCAGAAAAGTAACAGAGATGAGTGATACAAAAGTCCTATTTATTCTGCCTTCTTTAAAATTTTCTATTGATACATAACTCAAATTGATATGCATTCAAATAGTCAAACACACACACACACACACACACACACACACACACACACACACACACACACAATGACACTTAATGAGTATGCACACACACACATCTTCTGCACCAACAAGCACACCAGTTATATCAGTTGCACACTATTACTACATCAAATTTGGTTACTGTTCATTGGCAAAGAAAATCTGAAACCAGTTTAATACTTAAGGATAGTAGCAATACATTGTTATTTTTATTTTCATTTAAAGCCCAGCCGATTGTGTACAGCCATATAAGGGCTATAATCATTTCAAAACATACACAATACTTCAACCGGCAAAAGAAAGGGAAAAGAAAATTAAGTACACTCAAACAAATAATCTAAGAAGATGCCCCTGGCATTGAGCACTCTGCCCAATTTATTGTACAGGGGATTTATAGGAAGAAATGACAGAGTGATACTGATAGAAAAGAGGAAATTTCTAGCACAGAATTTCCAGAAGGTGGGGATACTATTTATATTGAAAGAGCCCCCAGCATCTGGACATGTCTTATAGTTACAGCTATTCCATGCTGGACATTTATAGCTGTTCCCTGCTATTCTACGCATACAGTATAAGCATACAAAGATAACAATGAAATGTACCAATTAAAAGAAAAAAAATATAAAAGTGTCAAATAACAAACGTATACCGGTAATGAATACAAGAAAAAAATCAAGTATAAAAACAATCAAACAAACAAAACAGACAGTGGTACTTAACGATGAAATGGCTGGTTACATAACTATCTGACACAAATTCACGCACAGAAACAGGATTGCAATAGATATGGGGCTGTGAGACAGTGAAAATGATACCTCATGGACACTTCAGAGCCCTGTGAGCAGTCACAAAGGTAAGAGAAAGCAAAATGAGGAAGAATGAAGAGGAGAGAGAAAGAAAGAGAAGAAAGACAGAGACAGCACATAAACACACACACACACACACACACACACACACACACACACACACACACAAACACACACACAGCTGCATGTCTGTCAACACTCGAAACTAGTGTCACGTGCATGAATTGGGACACACATTCCTACTGTACCCAAACCCTGCCTTATATGTTCACAAAAGAACCCCAGCCTTTTCAGTTTCACACTGTATTACACTAGTGGCTATGAGTATGACTGTATTTAAAATCTTGCAACAAAAACTGAAAGCCAGTTCTACTGCCTTTACATCCTTTAGTTATCTTTGCATAGGACTATCATTTCAAATCTTTACATCACACAAAATGTTATATATAATGCACAGGTCCTTTTGTCTGTTATTTGTATAATTTTAGCCGTTATTTATCAAATTTCTAGCACCATAAATTTTCAAGCTTTCAAAGGAAAGGGGTTGAGGTTGGGAGAATTTTATCTATTTTTATTTTTGTTTATAGCCCAGCTGACTGCGTAGAGCCACAGCAGGGCTATAACCATTTCAATATACAAAATATTTCAACAGGAAAAAGAGAAGTCAGATAAGTTTTGTAATCCTATTTCTCTGCAAATTGAAACAAGTTTCAAATAAATGCAAAGTTGAAAACTGACCTCTCCAAAACTTGTGAAAATCACCTTCCAGTCAGATCATACAACTGACCTAATTTGAATAAAATGTTGAAACATGCATTGGAAAAAAAAAAAAAAACTACTGAAAGTGAAAGATGTTTGACATATCCAGAGACATGACATGTCAATTTAAAAGTCTGTTATTTTTCATTGGCACACAGCAATGTATTTCTTATTATCAATTATCATTATTTACTACTCAGCATTATCACATGACTTTTTTTTTTTATGGGAAGTGATCAAAATCTGATAAAGATCTACCAAAAACACAACACTGCTGATGAATCCATGTAGACACATTTCTGTTTATAATTACACACAATTGTCAAACTCCATCACTTCACATACACTACAATGCGCTTCTGTTCACAGTTACACAGAACTGTCAAACTTCTTCACCTCACGGCCAATAGAAGTATTAGAACAGTTTTTATTTTTATCTTTCCTTTACCTCACGACCACTACAATAGTTTTTATTTGTTATCTATTTAATTATTAATTGTACCCATTACATAAGTTTATTTTATTTGTTATTTCCCCCTCCTGGGATGCTGGGGTCTCTTTTAACATGAATGGTATCCTCACGTTCTGGAAATCCTGTACTAGAAATGTCCTCTTTTCTGTCATACTTCTTGGTTCACCCTTGCTCGTTTGCTTTCTGTCATTTCTTTCTGTTATTTTCTGCTTTGCTGGTCCATTCACCTGTATGTGTTCAATAAAGTCTTACATACTTTCTCTAAGGACTGATAATTGAGAACACATACTTTCTTTAAGGACTGATAATTGGATACATGTATCATGGGCACTTTCCCTCTAAGGAAATGTGATGTCCAGAAGTAATTTTAGGTAATTTAAGCCTGTTTTTACAAGTATGTTTTATACATTTTAGTTATGTTTACATTTGCTCTCATGTGTATTTTTAGAAATCATCTACTGATAAATTGAAGGAAGTGGTCAACACCAGGGCATGTCCTTAGATTATATGCACAAATGCATTGACATGTGTACTTAAAATTTTCCATAGTTTTTTGTTTGTTTATTTTTTCTTTTTCTCCAGTGAGGTATAGTGTACTTTTTGAGATGGTTATAACTTATACTATAGCCCTGATATAGCTCTGTGCAGTCAGCTGGGCTTTAAACAATAATAGCAATAACATTAACATTTTGTTACTTATTTATGTATTCGATATCTATCATCTATAATATACTTCATTACAAGAAATATAGAGTCTAAAAATAGTAAAATCAATGTGAGGGGAAAAAAATTACCGCCCACTGACAATGATTTGAATACTTCAATGAATGTAGTAACCAATGTTATTATTAGTTGACAGTTCCCTCTTTCTCCACTCCACCTCTGCCCATATTTGTTAACTGTCTTTTTGTTGTTGTTGTTATTCCTTATAATATTTTGACAACTTTTGTTAGTTTCACTGGCAACTTGGTTGGCTGACTGGCATTCATAGGTAAGGGTAGATCGCTTTATGTTTTGTTGTTGTTATTCGTTATAATATTTTGACAACTTTTGTTAGTTTCACTGGCAACTTGGTTGGCTGTCTGGCATTCATAGGTAAAGGTAGATCGCTTTATGTATGTTGATTGGTAAAAAGTTCAAATAGATATAGCAAACAAACCGAAGGATAAATGAATTGTTTCAACAGAAATGTACCAGTTGTGTAAATATCAGACAGACTGAAAACAGTCATGTTTGACATAAATGAAAATAAACACACAGATTCAGTACTGATTTGATAATCCTTCTAGGAAAAATGTACACTGATAAATGCAAATCTGAAAGAGAAAATTCTGCCGAACACAATTTCCTTTAAAAAAAAAAAAAAGCAAAAAGGAAATTTAAAAAAAAAAGCAAAAAAAAAAGCAGTCCTATTTGTACATCCAATAAAAATGTGCATATTTGCTACTCTGTATACCTAATCTGTTCAAAGCATGGAATGTCTACAGTTTGTGACACCAACAGAGCACCAGATAGCCCACTGAAACATAAGCCTACTGACTTTTTGAGATACCTATGACCTTCACAGTGTGTTAAGGTTTCGCAAGCTTGTTAAAGCTACTAACATTCATGTGTGCTAAATTGTGAAACAAAATAGTGACAACAGCATGTCATCACTCTCATCAGAATGAAGCAGGAATTACATGTGATAAAACCTGACACAATGAGATGCAATATATGTATGTAATGCATGAAAATAACAACAAACACTTAACCATGATAGACACTACAGCTAGTACAGCAGAGAGTGAAAATAATGTACTAACAATCTCCCTCCTCTCCCTCAAACTGAATTCCCAAGTTTCATATCGAATCTACAGTCATTTGCATGTTGGATCATTATTTTATGTATGTATTAAATAAAATATCTATATAATTTTGTAATTAGGTGGAACTTACTGTTTGCTTTTTGTTCAGTTTTGTTTGTTGTAAAATTTGCCTGAAACCAGTCTTTCCCATGCTTATCAAATATTTTTGTCAATGGTTTCGTTTGTGGTGAGTTATACTGAGACTGTTAACAATTTCCATTGAACAAAACATTGAACTGACACAATCAATAACACACTTCCTCACTGCGTATAACCAATTCAGTCTGTTATCTATAATTGGTATAAGTGAAATTATTGTAAGTCCTGTTATCTATAATTGGTATAAGTGAAATTATTGTAACTATGTAAGTCCTACATGTTGGCCTCAGCTGCTGCTGTACTGGTCATGTGCAAAGATAGAAGTTAACTTTGTACCACTTTCAGAAGCATTATACTTCCTCATTATACATTCAGTACACAATATTTGTTTATGTTATTCTGACACAAAACTAAGTTCTACTACCCTTTGAACCTAATGTGTTGTTCAGAATCTGTGTTCATATGATTGCTTTCTTCACTTTTCAGGTCAGTTGCTTTCTTCACTTTTCAGGTCAGTGTTCATATATTGTTAGTTCCTCATGGTTTTCCTTTATCCATCCACTGAACAACTGCTTAAAAATATTCCAACTAATCCAAAACTTAAAAGCCAGTCTTCACTTATATGTAGTAAATACATTATAAATGGTAAATCTTCATAATGGATGCCAGTCCTAAACTAAAAGTTTAAACCAAAGCTGATACCAATCAATATAAGAAGTGATGCAAAAGAATTCTATCATAAAAACATACAAAATAAGTAAGTAAACTTGTATGTAAATAAATACACAAACATGAGAATTTGTTTCAAAAAGAAAGAAACAAAGAAAGAAATAAAGAAAGGAAAGAAGAAAAAGTGTAAGATTTTAGAAAAGAAACGTAGAAAGCATCACCATCAGCCTTGATAAGTTCCACATCAATACATCAGTACCTTGCCAGTTGTCACAAAAACACACACACACACCAAAAATACATCATCACCACCAATCTCAGTAAATTCTAATGTGGTAACTTATTACAAAGTTTGAATGAAAAAGTAAAAGATCAGACTGAAACTGAAAGTGAAAGCAATACTTACTGAAACACAGTGTCAAAGATTACCCTTGGTTTTCGGCAAGCCCATCACTCAAAGAGTGAAAGAGGTATGTCAGAAAACTAATACCAAAGCACTCTTGAAACAGTATACCTTGTGTACTTAATCTTTAGATTTTTAGGACAAGCCAAAAGCATACTGGTGTTGTTAGGTCAGCTGGAATATTTTGACCTGTTGAGATTAGCGCGTGTTAACTGAAAGTGAAACTAGTAAGGCCTGTCAGAAACAAGAGCATAATATCATATTCTTGTATCACACTGTAGTCTCAAGTGGCACTGAGAAAACATGTACATAATCACATGTACATGTGTTGTACTGAGGTTATGTAGGGCAGAAAAGGTAAAGGTTGTTTCATGACCTCAAGGTTGTAAGGAAGATTAAGTTCACATGGTCCATCCTGTATCAACTTATAGGAGAAGGAGGGAGGGGGAGGAGAGTAAAGAAAAGTAGGAGCATCTAGAGAATATAACAGGATGAACATTAATCACAAAATTTTACTCTAATTAACTAATGAAACCAATGAAATATCCATCTTCTTAGAATATTTTCCCAGAAGGCCGAAAACCAGATAGCTTGACAGACACCAAACTTTTCCATTAAAATCTCACACACACACACACACACACACACACACACACACACACACACACACACACACACACACGTGTATGTATACATATACATGTATGTGTGTATGCGTGTGCATATCCTCATCCCACCCCTATTTCCTATTGTTTAAATCCTTTCTTTATATACCAATGTTGACTTCACATGGAACTTTTAATATGACATAATTGACAGCCCTACAACTGACCTTCCAAGCTGAAGCAAACTACCAAAACAGAGACATAGTATTTTTAATGCTAACAAAATTTCAGGTACATACTATTGTAACTATACTAGCTGAAACTAGGATTGTAAACAAGCTCAGTATGCTCCTATCCTAGTAGGTGTACTTAGTAAGTTAAGTCGTGAGTATCTGTGTGCGTGTGCGTGTGTGTTTGTGTGTGCGTGTTTGTAGTTACACATACATATATACATATATATATATATATTAAATATATATGAGCAAGTGACAAAAGGTCGTCCAAAAAAGCCAACAAAAAGTGGATTTTTCAAAATAGTTTTTATTAACAGCAATTTTGTCCAAAGGAAGACTGATGTTTAAGGGTCATAAAAATATACATAAAAAGATAACTCATGCACCGATGTTCCGCTAGTAATGCGATAAGGCATCATAACGAGCATCTGACGGTTGTTATGCTGGACATTCAACTTTATCAATATTCCTATTTGAATGTCTCTTATACAGCATAATTGTTTCAGTGGGAGTAAGACTGAGTATTACAGCTAAATTTCATTCCAAAAGAAAAGGCATCTGTGCAGTTTAAGATCAAGTTTCACATGAGATGGTATGTCCGACATAACAACCGTCGGACATATTGATTTGTTCTTTATTGCTCAGTTGGAAATAAGACAGTAACTGCATCCTCTGATGATTTTCTGTGTTGTTGAGGGTGCATTTCATGTAATGATACCAAGTATAGGACCCACAGTAGCCTTGTTACCATGATATGGCGTTTTTATCTGACAGTTGTTATGATGTTGCATTGGACATACCCAAGTATTTCCCAACAATGCAAAAATAACAACAGTCATTAAAAAAAATGGGCATACTTTTCCTTTGAGTACAGTTATATTGTTATTGTTATATTTTACACATAAAGGCCTATAAAACAAGCTAAATAAGTCACAATGATCATGTAGACACCTTAAACAGAATCCATCTGACAGTTGTTATGGCCTCACTGTTGGACATACTCAACAAACTGTTCATGTGCTGACAGGAATTAGATTATTTATGATCAAAATGAATAGAAACAGTTTGACAGTAACAACAATAATAATAACATGTACATTTAGGGCACCTGCTCTCTCTGATAAGCTCAGAGCGCTTACAAATCATATGAAAATACATTTTGTGGTTAAAGAACATAATTACAAATTACAAGAAACCAAAGAAAGTTGCAACATTAAATGTTGTTTTGACACTTGATGACAAATATGTTTTCAAAATGCTTTAAAACAGGTTACTGGTTAACAAATGTAATTTCACAAGAAAACATGTGGCAAAATTGTTTTGTTTGGTTGGTTTGTTAGCTGTTCTTTCTGTCTATTTAACTGAATGTACAAAGACAAATAAAGGAGCAAACATTAAGTCAAATTGTCATGCCACAAATTATGATATCAAGCAGTCTGAGACAAGGTTCATCTTTATGGCAAAAAATGATGACTAGTTGCAACACATCAGAAACAAGGAAAATGGAGCCATAATACTGTTATGGTACAAAAGTAGAATCAAAAAGATTCTTGTAAACATTTGATTTTTACTTTCCCAAACAACATCAGCATTGACTGTGATTAGCTGCTGACAATGACACAGTGTCAATGGAAAAACATCATCATAACAGACTTTCCAAAAAGTATTATTCATGGAGCACTTAAATTTGCATACTGAACATCTCATAATATTTATGTCAATATTCATTGGTAAACCAACAGTCACATCACTGGAAACCGTGCACAATGTCAATTTCAGGAGTGAGCAAAATACAGCCACATGCCAAAACAAAAGCTCATTTTATGTCCCTATTAGACATCAAGGTCAGATTTTGGTCTACTTTTTAATTTAAAAAAACTGCATCCTCTGATTGCTCATCAGAGCATTCATCTCCATCTCCACCTTTTCCTTCAAAACACGGACACGTTCCCAGGAAAGATCCTCTTGCAAGGGCCAGACATAGAATCCCTTTCGAGACTCCATGAAACTGAGTTTGACCATCTCTTCCTCCCTGTCCACTTCCAGCACCTGAGCAACATAGTCTTGTCAAAATGCTCACAACAGTTCTGGTACATAGATGCTGCATTCTGGATTACAGATCCTGAAAGGATGTCATCTTCAACCAGTCTTTTTATGACACCCCCACAAGCGTCGCAGGGGCTCTTGCCATGACGACTTCCAAAATAGCATCTCTCCACAGCAACATCAGCAGCAGCACTGTTGGCAAGATAGTGGAAAGGAAGTTTTGACTTGTGTTGTGCAGCACAACCATCAGAAAATATGACCATTTTATCCAGCTGCCCCATGGTGGCAGCAAGATGCTGTTTGGCCTGCTTTTGTATGACCTGCACCATGTGGGCATCATGGTTGAGATCATCAGAGAGAAAAATTAAATAATCAGTGACGAGATCCACACAGTTTGGGCACTGGTAATAGAATACACATGGATGAACAGTGACCTGATTGTACCCCCAGTGGGCACTTTGCACCTCATCTTGGTATCGACACAGAAAGTTTTCTGCGAAATCCATGATGACAATGGCCCATTTCGGAGGCAGAGAGGTCTGGATGGTTTTCAACTGATGGTGCTGCCAGCGGAAGGTGAACAGATGCTGAGAAAAGGAATGGAATTCTTTCAGCAACTCATTAATGAGAGTTTTCATTGTTCCTTCTCTTTGTATCAGCTCCCTTCGTTTCCCTCTCTCTGTCTGTACCATTTGCCATGACTTCCATTTTACTGGACTGGCCTGGTCTTGATGGTCAACAAGATGGGTGTCAATATGACACCTGATTTTCTCGACACCACATTGTTTACATTTGCGCTGTAGGCATGACAGTGTGGGTTGAGGACAGAGACTCATTTCAGACAGTTCATCTCTGCCATCAATCGGTGCAGTAATGATCTTGTTTACTGCATCAAGTTGTAAGTCAATGTTTGCACAGATCTCACACAAACACTGACGGAAAACTTGTTTTCGTGATGTCAATATGCTGTTTGGCAAGAGACGATAAAAAGTTCTCAGAGAGACCTTTTTGTCAGGGAATTTTTGGCAAAAGTCCCTGTGCAGTCTCCTCAGTCTCTTGGGCAAGATTTTCTTTTGTTGCCCAGTTTTTTTAGATACAGACCTTTTTCCTGGGATGTCCACTGCAACATCATTCAGAAAGTTCAAAGCTGTCTTTGATGCTGGGGAACTCTTCTTTCTTTTATACAAATCAGCATTGTCTGGTGTAACTGATGTGTCGACAAAATCATGCAACAGTTTTTTCAATAATGCTGCATCTCTGGTTCTGGACTTCTTTAGGTCATGAAGCCGTGCTTTGTAAGCTGCTTTCAGTCGTTGTGGTGACGGTGAATTGACATCATGTTTTTTCTTTGGTGTTGCTGTCAGTGTAGTTGGAGTGGAAACACCAAGTACAGGATTCCCAGACTGTGTCCCAGAGAAAGTTGTAGGGATACCAGTTGCCTCACCTGACAACAGACAAATAAACGTAAAAAAACAGTAAACAAATACAAAATCAAAAAGTGAGCATACATTTTAAGCAAGTATTAAAATCATTTCTGATGAAACATGTGTTTCTTTTTTCCTTGTATGTGCTACGAGTATGACTGTGTGAGACTGAACACCGACTTAAAAGCTCTTAGACAAAACAAACACATAAAACAAATACATACACCCCTTGCCATTCCTCCATTTTACAAGCTGCATTTGAAAGAGGTGAACTGTGAAGAAAAATAAATGGAGGGACTGGGAGGAAGGGGGCTGGTGGAATCTGGTTGCTGGTCTCTACTCCTTCACATTTTATCAAAAAGAATTATGGAAATAGCCAAAAATGTGCACTTTCAAATTTTCAAAGTAAATATGTATCATAATGAAAATAAACTTATCATTTATTAATCACAAGAGATACTGATGGTCGTTACGACAGACATACTGAATGATAATGTCTTCAACTATGAGAGTAACAACTGTCAAATAATCGCCAGATTTCCCACTAATCCTATGATCTGAACTTTAGTTCTGTCATGTATTTAAAGAAGAAGCAAAATAGAAATTCCAAGCCGTTTTCTGCCCCAGTTTCACGTATAATTGATACATTGATTAACTTAATATCCTTCGGTCGTTATTTCGGACATCGCTAAAACGATGTCCTAATCATGTGTCATGCACAAAACATCGCCCAAAAGTTGCGGAAAATCCCGTTGAATTGCCGCCACTCTACTTTTGGTTCACTTGCATGTTAAAGAATTTTAATCATTTACAGAAACACATTTGACAGAACAGCTGAAACCAATGTTTCTATCATTTTCTTCTGACGGTCGTTATGCATTTGACAGTTGTTACGATTTCTGACGGTCGTAATGATTGTGGACAAACAACATTTCCTCACCTTCTCTGCTTCGACGCGCCATTCTTGACGAAAGCTCCAGCCTCGATTTGAAACCGTTTGCCTTGAGTGCTATTTAAAGCACGGCATGGGATCTGTAAGTTCGTTGTTAGTAGAATTGCGAGAAAAAATACGGTCGTTATTTTCTGACATACTGCTTACTACCGTATGGATTTCGCGCTCGTTTGCAGCCATTGAATCCAATTTGGTTCGGAAAACACCTTTCTCCATTCGGTTAGTGTTGCCTGACATGCCGAGTTATATGAACACGAAACCGAACCGAACTTGATGTGAACGATCGAGAGATTTGCTGACCGACACGATTTGACATTCAGCGTTACGACTGTCAAACGGATTTTTACCGCTTGACTGCATCGAAAACAATCAGAAATAGAAACAGTTTGTGATATTAACATGTTCGCCGTTGATTTTTCTGCATCTTTTATTCATACTGTTGTGATGGTATGCAATTTAGATATGTATCCAGGCTTCGACACCAACCGCATCACTCGTCCGCCATCTTGAACGGGAAAATTTATCTAAGAAAAGCGTACAACTTGGGCATTTTCAAATGAAAGGCAGACACCCAGACTCACCATGTTATATTATGTATCTCTTCAAGGTATTATAAAGCATCAAGCAATAAATAAAGAAGCATTGGTAATTTTTTAATTCTTTATTTGTGCGATAAATATACAAGGGGTCTGGACGATCACCTTTTGTCACAAGCTCATATATATATATATGTGATCTCCTACCACCAATTCAGTCTTAACTTGCAATCAGTCGAACAGCACTAGGAGCTGAAAAGGTGACTGAGAGTCTATCTGGGGTGTTTTGAACTTTTTCTCAAAACTGATTTCTGTGGACTACAATCTATCCCCCACAGAAATTTTTTTCTTGAAAAAATATCATAAATCAATCTAAAATGGTATTTTAATGCACTGGTCGTAGCAGAAAGAACACAATTTCTCACCAGAAGTACCTCTTTTTGTCTCTTATTGTGAACCGTAACCTGTACAGACCCCCACATGTAATATACTGACTAAAAGCTCTTTGGTGCACCTTTCCAATAATGACAGCTAAAATTAGAAACAAACCGAGTCAAAGCCACCAAATAAAG
The DNA here is from genome assembly GCA_030674185.1 of Monoplex corrugatus. Taxonomy (NCBI): domain Eukaryota; kingdom Metazoa; phylum Mollusca; class Gastropoda; order Littorinimorpha; family Ranellidae; genus Monoplex; species Monoplex corrugatus. The sequence goes on from CM060310.1 coordinate 58,424,433, forward strand.
AAATTTTTAAAAATATGTAGGAGAGTACGTAAAAACTTTAGAGGCTGTTTTCTCAAAATGGCCGTCATACAACAACAATATGTGTGTATTACATGTAACATGTATTACATGTTACATGTATTTATATGCATGTATACTTGAGATCTATGTTCCCTCATGTACCCTCCGCTCTGCCTCCGATCCTCTGACTTTTCGCTTTCCACGCACTAAGCTCAATACCTATGGTCCACGAGCCTTCTCTGTTTCTGGTCCACTCTCCTGGAACAAACTTCCTCTCTCAGTCCATCAGCAACCTACTTTTGTCTCCTTCAAGTCCGCTCTCAAAACTCACCTTTTCTCCTCTGCATAAAATCCTGACCTCACTCAACCCCCTCTGAAGCCTGTCTCCACTCGGAGGGGAATCACATTGTAATATATATTTGTTTATAATATGCTCTCTATAATTTTCCATTGCTTTTATTCTTTCTCCCCATTTATAGCCATGCGTGTGTGTGTGTGTGTGTGTGTGTGTGTGTGTGTGTGTGTGTGTGTGTGTGTGTGTGTGTGTGTGTGTGTGTGTGTGTGTGTGTGTGTGTTTGTGTGTGTGTGTGCACGCGTGTGTGTGTGCGTGCGTGCGTGTGTGTCTGTTTCAGCGCTTAGATTTGATTTTATCAAGATTTTGCGCTATATAAATATTGTAATTATTATCATTATTAATATTATGATTATTATTATATAATATAATATACTGAAAATGAAAAAGACCTATAAAATCTTATGAATATAACAGAAATAGAAAGCAGCAATAAACTATAAAGGGCTAAAGCTAAATAGTATTAGTAAGAAGACTGAACTTGTGATATGCAGTAAGAAAAAAGAAATCCCCTCATGCAAAATAACAGCAAATGGTACAACACTGAGTCAAGTTGATAGGTTCAAACATGTGGGAACAGTCATCTCATCAGACCACAGATGTACATTATAATTATCCAGCAGAACTGGCCAAGTCAGAACAGCATTCAAAAAAGAAAAAGCGTTCTTACCAACAAATGCCTATCAACTGACATCAGGAAGAGAGTTTTACAATCCTGTATAGAACCAATACTGTTACATTTTTACAAGGATGTGAAGCCAGGACAATCAACAAGCAAGTAAGAACAAGACTGAGGCAGCTGAAACGTGGTTTCTAAGAGGAAATGTTAAATAGTTCCATGGACAGCAAAGAAAATAAACAAGACAGTTTTAAAATAAGCAAACACAAAAAATGCATTAATGAAGAAGTTTGGGAAAAGACAAGCAATATTTATAGGGCATTCTTATTCTAAGACTAAGAGGCAACAGAAATTTGAGCACATAGTCATAAGAGGAATGCTAGAACTTCTAGAGCAGGAAAAAAAAAGCACTTGGTAAACCTAGAAAGAAAATACCAGACAGTCTTTCAGAGAGGATGGGGACAATAACTTGAATAAGGATGGGAAATATATGCTTGCAGTGACAACAGATGTGGAGGGCCATGAATGCCAATGTCCTGCAGCAAGGCACACAATGATGATGACGAATACTGATTGCAATAACTGAACATATGTGAAATGTGATGTATGCCAAATAAACCACTATCAATCATACTCCAAAATAGTGTGCACTTTCTCTAGTGAAGGAACTGAAACATTAGATACTAGATTAATAGTAGGTGTCTTCAGCTGTCACCATCATACTGTCATCCAGTGTTAATCCAGCTGACAAGGTACTTTAGAAACATCTTTTTCTTTATCTTTTTTTCTTTCTTTCTTTCTTTCTTTCTGTCTTTCTTTCTTTTATTTTTTTGTGTGTGGGTCATTTGGTATACCTTGTGACAATGCTCAGGTCGTATAAACTTTCACTTACTGAACTTTTCCTCCTTCCTGGTATTATCATATATGACCAATCAGCACAAAGTAAGTGCCAATTCACTAAGGCGAAAAAAAGGCAAAATAAGTGGTGTGGGTCAGACTAGTTGATTTTCAGCAAAAAACTAAACTTTCATATTTAACTATAACTTGTTTTACAAACTTAGCTTCAAATGTCATTAAAATTGTTCAAAATCAAGCTTACATGTAATCTAACCAGTCAGAAAGAATACATATAATATACACTTCTTGGATTTCTGATGAATAAATGAGACTTGAAAGATGATAAACAGAAATTAATCAATTGATCAACAATACACATAAATAAATAAAACACACAAACAAACCAAAACATTAAATATACCACCATCATCAACACTACCATCACTTAACACTCTGAGCACTCAGACAGAGGGGCAGAGAGAGAAGAAACAGATAGTGAGAACAATGCTTTATTTTCCAACATCAGAGTTCACTTAAACTAAAAGCCATTCTATGATTTTCCAAACTTGCTGATAAAAAATCTACGTATCTGCCTGGAACTGCAAATACAGAAAAAAAACACAAAAAAAAACGAAGATAAATTATTAATCATTAGGGATTAGGTTAGAATGATAAAGAGGAAATCAAAGAGTAACAGTAAACACTACTAATATTAATAACAGCATATATGCATTATCATCATGATTATGCTGTTGTCATCATTCAGGAGACTAAGAAGGAGATCTCTAAGGGGGGAAAAAAGGCATGGGGAGACTGAGATTAGGAAAACACAAATGATGTACTCATGCACCCAGAGGAATTCATATCATAACACATGCTATATATTAGATGTATATTCACATACACACAGTACACACACATCTGCACATGTACACACACACACACACACACACAGATACACACATACAAACACACACAGATACACACATACAAACACACATAGATATGCTCATATGGACTCAAACAAGTCAGTGTATAACATACTTTCACACACAAGCAAATATTTTATGTATACATTTATGTTATTATTATTAATATTACACTCGTGCTTTTAAACATATATAATGTGCACTCCTCACCACATACTACTTACTAGGGAAGTACTAAATGCTACAAATTGTACAATGCATAATAAAATTTAAGAATTAACAAAATGAAATCTGACAATGTAGTGACTAGTCATTTCCACTGTAGGGACAGGCCATCAGCAAAAGAGAGGGGTAAGATAGACAGGAGAGGAAAGAAAATCAACACAAATGAGATACAGAAAGATAGACTAGTTTAAACTAAATCAGTATATGAATGAAAATAAGAGTGATAGATGGGCAAACAGACTATGGCACAGAATAGATTGTAACAGATGCTGAGGTAAAGTGGCTACAGAACAGACTAGATTGTAACAGATGCTGAGGTAAAGTGGCTACAGAACAGACTGCAACAGATGCTGATATAAACTGGCTGTCAGCGAATTCAATTATTCATAGCCTATGCTGGCCTCAGTGCCAATTCCATTTTGCTTTGTTCAAAAAAAGCCCTTGTAATTGTACTAGTTCTAACCATGTTGAGAAAAATTAACTGTTGCTTTGTAAATGATATTGTGTTAATAAAAATCTCATTTTTACATAAACATATGGCAATAGCTTGTGTTTCTATTTGTGATTTGCTGACCAAGACCCCCAAGGCCAAGTTGAAATGAATGCAGAGATCCCATTTTCCAATCTGGCTGCACCGATTTGCATGTTTTGACACTGGCCCAAGAAAAACTGTGGACCACTCCACCCAGTGTAAATGGATACCCATCTGTGTTCAGGATTGGAGAAGCTAGAACAGCAAGCTCACTTCCTTTTCATCTCAGGATAAAAGGATAACCTTTATCTTTACTTGACAAAGATGAAAGCTTTTTCTCAAGCTTCCTTTCTGTTCAATTTCCATGAAAGTTGCCATCTTATGTATTTTTTGTAATAAACTTTCTGAGAAGAATAACTGGTACGGTAACTGTACATGCCATCTTCTATGTTCTTATACAAATTTGCCACATTTCAAACAGAAGAGATGAACTTAGCCTTGTATGCTCAAAAGTTCTGTAGCTTGAAGCAGCCACACAAGGCATACTGAGGCAACAATAACAAAAACTGCAGCAAGTTAAGCTAGCCTCAGTAGCCTGTCTCCATGTTTATGGACAGACAGATAATTGGCTCTACAGTACATTGTGCAGGCAGACAGGAAAAGACTGACAGAGAAATAAAAACTACAGAAACTGAGGGTGAGAATTAGAGCAGAGAGATGAAGAAATAATGTAAATGACATCAAGACTGGGAATAAGAACTATCAGAATATCACTGACACAGTGTATACATACACTTAAGCAAACATACACATGCACACACTTGCATACAGTGATACATACACACACATATACAAAGAGTACACACAAGCTCAAGTGTACACACCAAATCCATCAGCTACTTCAATACTGGTAGATCTATCTATACTCTGATTTAGATCTAACACTCATAAGATTTTCAAAATGAAGAATTATAGCTTCCATAACATTTATGCCAATCTTTTCTACGATGGTGCGCAAAGTACATTTCAAGACAGGGAGGTGAAGATCATCATGATAATACAACAAAAATAAACAACAACAACAACACAACAAAAAGAAGAAGAAGAATGATTCATTGCCCTCTGCCAAAAACTTGATTTTTAAATTGACTGAGCTCATGATAGTTATACTGATAGCGACCATTACAAATACAACAATGCATTCAATTTCAATATGGTCAATCTGCCCCATCCCCTTTTCTTTTCTTTTAAATCAAATATTCTCATTTTAGTTGTGTTGTAGGCTATTGTTTTTGTTTTCTTTTCAGACGACTGTATACTTCTGTTTGTTTTGTTTGCATTGTGCAGGAGTTTGTCTTTGATGAGTGTGCATGCTGGGTGTTATGTTTCCAGAAGCCAGTCACTCATGACTTGTACGATCTTTCACGCACATATTTGATATTCTGCATGCGACTAGCTCCCCCCCCCCCCCCCCACCTTTGCAGGTGGAGGCTTAGCCTATGCACTGGCGGGATCAGCACACAAGTTGAAGTTACTGAAGTTGACCTGGGACATCAGTCATCGGAAAAGTCTCCACCCTTTTGGCCTTTAGTGGCTTTACAGAGCTTTCCGATCGGAAGTCCAATGTTTATCCATCTGACTAACGAAATCTTAAAAACTAGGCCAACATGATGAGCACAATGCATCAGATTCTGACACGACGGAGAAAAATTGTAGGCATAAAATGATTTACCACACATTTGACAATTTCCACACCAAAAGGCAAATGATCGAACTAAAAACGGTCTGTAAAAAATGGGTGTAATCAATCTTTTCATCGTGAAACACGGAAGCACTACCGGAATCCATTCCATACCTTTTCAAGAATATGTGCGCTCTGTTTCAGAGCAGAAGACCACAATGTACACAGACTTATCAGCTGTGCAACAGTAGCCTCCCCAATCGCCCATTAGCCTAGTCTTACGAGATACTACGAGATTTACGAGGGTGTTGTACAAAAATAAGTTCCCACAAAAATTAACCGTGGCTAACATTTTGATTTGTTATCGTAGAACAAATGCGATGATTTTGATAATGTAACGTTTTCGTCTGATATAAATGTAGTTTCAAACACAATAACAAATAGATGAACATCGAATGTCCAAGACAAAAAGAAAGAAATCTGAAACTGAAATAGAGATAACAATTTATTCATGGTACATAACTTCACGCGACACCGGGCTAAAAAGAAAAACAACCGGAAGTTGATACCAGACGACACTTTGCCGTACATTGACGGTAGGATAGAGACTGTGGTCAGTGTGGAGAAAGACGTGTTTGTTGATACTTGTGGACGATATTGATATTTTTGACTCATGGAGGAAGATGCATTGGAAGAGTGAGTTATAGATACCACGTCCGTAAAATTTATTTTAAGTAATAGCAAGAAACTGAGGAGAGCTGGACAGCAAAATGTTGTCAAAGGCAAAGGAGAACACCGAGAACTGGAAAGCCCCCATCAATTTGAAACAAATGTTGCAGCCCCTAAAACTCAACTGATAATGATTATAAGGATGCCGAGTCAGAACCAGGCCATGACTCCTCGATGCTGTTCTCTCTCATGTTTTTGTGTGTTTGTCTGTTTGTTTTTTCTTACAGGTTCGAACCCACATCTCAAAAGTGGTCAGTCGCCTCAGGCCACCGCCAAGTCATCTGACCTTTCAGTCCTTTGACGTCGTCAGTTTGTGACGGATGTTTTCCACTTATTTAAGGCTTTTATACTGTTAACATTTATCGGACAAAGCTGTAGGCATACAATGGGAAATTTTTAAACCTCGTGAAGTTTGTTTGTTTTTTGTTCCTCATCGATCCAGATCCAGTTGGAACTCTTTTCAGCTGCTTTTGCCATTGTCCTTTGCAGTCTTGGGCTCTGGTTCGCTCCTTTCTACAAAACAGAACAGTTTCATGAGGTCATAGGCAGATGTGCCTATCACTAGTATCAGCCCTATTTTTTCCAACCTCTTCATCAAATGCTTCAGCATTGAAGATGGATTCCCACAAGCTGCTGCTAGAGTGGCATACTTTTCTATAATTTCAGTCTTGTAGATGTGGATTTCCTCAACTCCACTTTCATAGGAACAAAGAATTTGTTCAGATTCATTTGTTTTGATGACAAGGAGTGAAATACTTGTAGGTCTCATACCCACTTACTGATGATTTCTGGGTGTTTTTACCATTCTAAAAGATCTGCTGTGTGCGCTCAAGTCATCTGCTTCGTCTAGTAGATGACACATCAATTTTCCAAATGTCACAGCATTTCCAAGCCACAGTTTTCTGTCTCCTGCCATATAACATGTTACTGGAATTTCTGGTGGCTTGGGTTTCTCCCTGGCAGTGCTTATCGCTTGTGTGATCTCTTCGATCACTTGATTATGCATCCATGTGTACAGGTCTTCTTTAGATTGACACTACTTTGCATGATCTCAGGATATGTTTCATTGTTTGTCCTGGCAGAGCAGGCACGCAGGGTTATGAGATTACCCCAAATTTGGGAACAGAAGGGATATGATACACAGAAATGTCTGAAACAAAACTGATCCTGAGAAGAGTCATATTTCATTCCAGCTGAGATTTTTTTTTTCAGAGCATACATCCCCACATTGTCCGTTATCCTGTTGGCTGTACTGGATTCTTTTGGCGCTCTTTCTCAGCGGTGGATTATGGAGGAGGAGAGGTTCCAGGGCTTCTGGAAACTCTCCCCCCCTCCCCCCCCCCCCCTTATCCCTTTCTCCCTAAGCTGTCAAAAAAAAAAAAAAATGTAATACGGAGTCTCTGTTCAGTGTAACAATACCTAAAAAGTGATTGAGTATAGATCTACAGATAACATGGATCCACTTATGTATTTAAAAAAAAAAAAAAGAAGAGGAAGAAACAACCAAAATCAAACAAACAAACCAACAAACGAAACCAACCAAACACTCTTATTGATTATTAAGAGAAAGGAGAAGACTAGTAAGGTAATATGATACATTTTTAAGTTGTTCAAAGCAAATTACATTATTTCATCAGTAGAGTGTATCAAGTGGCTTGTATAATTTTTTTAATGCTGTTGTATAGACAAGAAGTTTTCTTGGGTAGGATGCCTCGGACCGCCTGGGTTTCTTTCAAAAACCCTTCTATCTGCAAGGCCATGATACATCCCTGTATCTCTTGTTTGCTTTCCCCTTCATCTTTGACCACTATTCTGCTTTTGTTGATCCCTGTCCCTGTGTATTGGTTTGTGTGTGTCATATTACTTCTTTGACCAGGAGGCTTTTCTTTACCATATGCAATACCCCCAGGACTTTCCGTTTACTGCCAGTCTTCCATTTACTGCCTGTAGAGACTCTGGGGAGAGTAAGAAACTGGGGAGAGCTGGGCAGCTAAAGGTCTACAGAGGAGAAGCCTTCATGAAGCCAGTGTTTCAGCCCGAAACTCTTTATACTCTAAAGAAGCTGATTACGTGGCAAAACTTTATATGTGCAGCCTCCATTCTACATCTCTGTGAATAGTTCCTGAACTTGTACAGGATATTAATGGCAACAGCGGCAAGGGAGGAGAAATGGGTACCACCCTTATCATAATGACACCAAGAAAAATTTAGTCTCTACCACATCGCTCCCCTGTTACCTCATGTTTATGAGACAGTCTTAATCTTTTTCAATATTCTTGCAGCAGTTCTGTATAGAATTGTTACTGTTTGTGTAGAATCATAACACTAATACCATGAGTAACAGGCATTAATAATTTAATCAATATCAGTGTTATTGAATTGACTGAATGAAGCTAGTATATGTAAGCTACGCACAAAAAGTTAAGGATCACTATGAGAAAACAGGTGCGTAATAAACTCAGTTCGCTACTGTTATTTATTTCTCAGTCCAGCCAAATTGTTATGAATTCTTGTTCAGCTGTAAGTGGGCGATGTTGTGTTAGTGCGAAAATAAACGGGATTATCTCTTACTGAGCTTGGCCGCAAACAGAAAAGCGGAAACTTGCGAAAAAGGACCTTGTTTTGGACCGTTCTGCCTGAACACATTGCACAAGCCAGATGGAAAAACCATTATGCACGTGCAAACACTGCTGTTTATGTGTGAGATGCTGTCTCTTGCTTGGCTTTATAAGAAGACATTCCACCAGTAGTAGGCCTGATCTGACAATGCCTCCACGACGAAAATTGAGCGAGTTTGAGAGGGGACGAGCTGTTGCATGGTTCCAAGATGGTGTTCCCAAGCGAGAAGTGGCCAGGCGACTTCAGGTGTCCATCTCGGTCATTGTCAGACTGATTCAACGCTTCACAGCCACTGGGAGGGTCCATGAAAGACGCAGATCTGGTCGACCAAAGAAGACAAACCCACGTGAAGATCGTCTCATTGAACGACAAGCCCTGCAGACAAGAACAGCCTCTTCCAGCATCATTCGAAGGCAGCTGAGGGTGGCTACTAACATCAACATCAGCCAGCAGACCATACGGAACTGCCTTCATGGGTTTAACCTCCGTTCTCGTCGCCCAGCTGTACGGCCACGCTTAACTCCAGCCCATAGGGCAGCACGCCGCGCCTTCTGCAGACGTCACGTGAGGTGGACACTCAGCAATGGTCCCAGGTCCTGTTCAGTGATGAATCACGCTTCACCATGAACCACAACGACGGCCGACTGAGGGTCTGGAGGCGCCCAGGGCAACGCTTTATTGACACCACTGTCCAAGAAAAGGTGGCCTTTGGTGGAGGTTCTGTAATGGTCTGGGGGGCCTTCAGCCTTCACCACAGAACACCCTTGTATCATGTACAGGGTAACCTGACTGGCCTCCGATACCGGGATGAGATCCTTCGACCGCGGGCTGTGCCTACACTGCAGCAGATGGGACCGACGGCTGTCTACCAGGATGACAATGCTCGCCCCCACAGGGCAAGGGTGGTCAACGACTTCCTGCAGCAGTCTGGAGTCAACAGAATGGAGTGGCCAGCATGCAGTCCCGATTTCAACCCGATTGAGAACCTCTGGGATGAGCTGGATCGCAAAGTGAGGAGCAACCACCCCCCTCCCAGGGATGCCCAACACCTCTACCAGATGCTGCAGGCTGAGTGGCAGACGCTTCCACAGAGGATCTTCACCAACCTGGTCAACTCGATGAGGACTCGCTGCGTCGAGTGCCAGAACAGCCATGGCGGTTACACGCATTACTGAACTTTTGGGAGTATCAGAATGCCCTGTCTTGTGATTTCAATGACTTCGGGAAATCAAATTTCGATACGTACCCACTTTGATCAAATGTACACACCAAACGATTGCTCGAAATTGAAGGCAATTGTGTATCGTTATCACTAAAGCATGGAATTAAATGTTTGCCAAACTTCAACGCATTGGCTTTCTTATTTTGAAAGTTATGAATTTTTGTGCAAGTGATTCTTAACTTTTTGTGCGTAGCTTATATATCTATCTGTCTGTCTATCTAGACTGTCTAGTGTCTTGTGGTGGTGACTTCATGTCCCTTTTCATGTTTGTTAATGTCTAATGTGTCACATTGTGTGTGTGTGTGTGGTGTGTGTGTGGTGTGTGTGTGTGTGTGTGGAGTTTTGGTGAGCTTTTCTTAATATTATTATGGATTTATGGTCACATTTTTATCTTTGTAATCATTTAGTTCGATAATGGTTTTTGGTTACAGGTTGGCAGTGGAAGAAATTCTGAAAGACTTGAAGCGAGGAGCAGAGAGAGCAAAGGAATATGGAGCTTTGGGATGGTTAGTATAAATACAAAAAGCAGTCTTTTGTCAAGTGGTATGTTTCCTATTTTGAACAACTAATCATTCAGACCAGTTCAGAAAACCTGCGTGTCATTCTGTCATCATAGATTTAGTATTAGATATGAATTGATCATGTCTTAGTTTAGGCATGGGTCTTGTTCATTAGTCTGGAAATATTCAGGAATGTATGAATTTGAATGAAGGCTTTAAATTAATGCATAGTGATATTATTGTAATAATCATATAATACTAGCAGTATGTGTTGCTCACATGGTGTCAAGCCCACGACCTCTGTGTTTCTAGTATGTTGCTCTAACCAACTGAACTAATGGGCAAAAAAAAAAAAAAATTGGCAAGGATGGGATTGAGACCACTTGGGAGGACCTCATTGAAATAGCAATCCATTGTCTTTACCATTCAGTCACCTTGTCTTTAAAAACTTCATTCTTACTTGAGAATCAAACTCAGGACCTCTGTGTTATCAGCGCAGTATTCTAACCAAGTGGTTTAAAGGGTCACAGGAAAAGAATATGGCCCACAAAGGGTCAGACCACAAATTCCATATTAACAGCACAACGCTCATTGAGTCAGTGGGCTTCATGGTAAAATACAAAACAAAACAAAACAAAAGGTATAATTTCTGTAAAAACAGTTCATTTCATTGTGGGGAAACTAGTTTTCTTTGTATAGATGTACAGAAATGCAGATAATTAAAATTCTGTCCACTTCTGAGTCTCTTGTTTCACTCTGTCTGGCTTGCTGTCTATTTGATTATTGTCTGTTTGTATCATTAGATATGTGTGTGTCACTCTCTCAGTTCATATACAAATTATAGCAAGAATCAGCTGTAAAACAAGTCTGACCAAAGGGATATGCTGCCACTCCTTAATTGAGCAACAGAGAGCTCTATTTAGACTGCACTCCCGTCTCTTACTCTCTCTATTCATTTATTCTGTCTCTTTGCTGGTATGTGCACACGCATAATTATGTGCGTTGTATTATAAATTGTAAGCATGTGCTTGCATGTTTTAGTGTGTGTGTGTGTGTGTAATGTGTGTGTGTACATGCGTGCATACAAGAGAGAATCTAAGCTTATTACTAAAACTAGAAGTCAATGAATGTAGGCTACCATGACGTGGTATTTGCTGTTTTCAGGCAGAAGAATCCAGCTCCTCCCCCAAACAAAAGATTTCTTCGAAACATGCTTGTGTCCACGCTTCGAGATGACAGGCCCTTGACCTACCGGCGTAAATTTCACAATGGCCATCAACAGGACTCTGGTCATCATGACAGATCTCCCAGAAGAACAAGTGAAAGTGAAAGACATTTGCACTACAGTGACAGATATCGTCAAAAAGACAGTTTCGACAGTGGAAGTAGTAGGAGAAGATACTCGTTTTCAGAATCGCATGGTTACAGAGAAGACTCAGAGTCCAATCCAAAAGCTAGGAATTCTGAAAGAAGACAGCAAAGCTCCAGCCCAGAGATGACAGAGAGAGTTAGAATCAGTGCTGCCAGAAGTGAAAGTACTCGGCATGGTGGAAAAAGACCTAGAACTTTGAGTTCCGATTCAGATGAGGAGAGGAATGGAAATATAAAGAACAAAGAAAAGCGAAAAAGGAAGCATCACAAAAGTACTTCTGTGAAGGATGGTGAACATTCACATGGAAAGAAGAAGCATAAAAAGTCGAAGAAATCAAAAAAACATAGATCAAAGAAATATAGTCACAGCTCCGAAGACAAATCATGAAATTTATTTATGTATACAAGGAGACTGACAGGTAAAATAGGGCTCAGCTTTCCTGTAAGTGTAAGCACATCATCATTCGTGATCAACCAGGTTTTCCTGGACCAAAGTATTTAACTCTTTTCCCGCCATGGTCGCAATCAAGCGACTTCCCGTATGAACGCCATGGTTGCATTTGTGCGACTTGGAGGGGTCATGCTAAACGATAACTTTTCATGCGGGCACAAAGCTTCTGTCAGCACCACTGGTGAATGCAGGCAACTGTGCTATTTTTAAACTTTATCCAGCGACCTAGTTTTTCAGCAGTAAGGCCGGATTGTGGCTTTGTTAACTATCAGAATTTACGTCACGTTTTCTCCGAAGCGTTTTCTCCAAAATGGCTGCAAATCGACACGCATTGTCTGCCACTCTGAGTAGAATAAGCAGACAGCTGACTTTGTGTGTGTGTAGATTTTCCATTGCTTTTCCTCATTTATTATAATGATATCTGGTGCACAACTCATGAAATAAGGTCAGTAGTACAACTAATAAAAAGTATGAAAAAAAATTGTTTGTTTTTCTTTATAATGAGATTATCTGTGGAATAATCAATCAAGCACATAAACATAAGCAAGCATTCATATATAAATACAACATATGCCCTTTACACAGCAAAAAAAAAAGTAAGTGAAAATCTTTAATAGTCTTTGAGATATAAGCTTTTAAAAATGCATACTGCGCTGCAAAAATTGGCTGCCCAAAATATGCTTGTCGCTGAGGAGTGCCCTTTCTGGGGAAACTTGGCGGTGAAAGAGTTAAGAAATGGAAGGGGGAAGAAGGAAAAAAGATCAGTCTTTAGCTGACTACTAAGAACTGAAAAATAGAGACATTTACCTCTTTTGTGTAATTGTTAAATATTTTGGTAGAAGATTATTACATATGGCAAATATTTTAATAGGCTCTCTTGTGTAATTGATAAATGCTGTGGATGTAGGATTATTGTTGCAAATATTTTAATAGGCCTGCTCAATAAAACATAGATGTTTACTGCATGTTATGCAGGTTTATCAGCTGTTTGAAAATATGCAAAGAGTGATTTTGTTACCAAGGTGGGTAATGAATATTATCAGTTTTATATTGTTTATTGTAAGACAGACATAGTCATTGTGATACATTCATTGTATTGTGTTTATGTTGGGATTTCTGATGTAGTATTTGTGTCTGGGTATATCATGTGATGAAGTCATTGTAAATGCATGACTAAATCTTTATTCTGGGGTATTTATTATAGTTGTTAAGTTGGGGGTACTTGCAGTCTTTATGTTGGGATGTCTGATGTAGTCGTTACGTTTTTGTGCCTTATATAGAAATTGTGTTTTGTTGTTGTGTCTGATGTAGTCATAATGTTGGGATGTCAGATTTAGTCGTTATGATTTTATGTCTGATATACAAATTATGTTTGGGTGCCTGATGTAGTCATTATGCTGGGTGTCTGATGTACTCGTTCATGTGTTGGGATGTCTGATGTATTTGGGATGTCTGATACAGTGATAGTCATTATGTTGGGATATCTGATGTAGTCATTATCATAGGGTATCTGATATACTCATATATTAGGATGTCTCATAAAGTCTTATGTCATAATGTTGTTGTGTCTGATGTAGTCATGATTGGGTGTCTGATATAGTCCTTTTATTGGGGTGGCTGGTGTAATCATGATTGGGTGTCTGGTGTAGTCATGATGGTGTGTCTGGTGTAGTCCTTATATTGGGGTGTCTGATATAGTCATGGTAGGGTGTCTGATTTGTCATGATTGGGTGTCTGATGTAGTCCTTATATTGGGGTGGCTGGTGTAATCATGATTGGGTGTCTGGTGTAGTCATGATTGGATGTCTGATGTAGTCCTTATATTGGGGTGGCTGGTGTAATCATGATTGGGTGTCTGGTGTAGTCATGATGGTGTGTCTGGTGTAGTCCTTATACTGGGATGTCTGATATAGTATGGTAGGGTGTCTGATGTAGTCATAATTGGGTGTCTGGTGTAGTCATGATGGTGTGTCTGGTGTAGTCCTTATACTGGGGTGTCTGATATAGTATGGTAGGGTGTCTGATGTAGTCATAATTGGGTGTCTGGTGTAGTCATGATGGTGTGTCTGGTGTAGTCCTTATACTGGGATGTCTGATGTAGTCATGGTAGGGTGTCTGATGTAGTCATAATTGGGTGTCTGGTGTAGTCATGATGGTGTGTCTGGTGTAGTCCTTATACTGGGATGTCTGATATAGTATGGTAGGGTGTCTGATGTAGTCATAATTGGGTGTCTGGTGTAGTCATGATGGTGTGTCTGGTGTAGTCCTTATACTGGGATGTCTGATATAGTATGGTAGGGTGTCTGATGTAGTCATAATTGGGTGTCTGGTGTAGTCATGATGGTGTGTCTGGTGTAGTCCTTATACTGGGGTGTCTGATATAGTATGGTAGGGTGTCTGATGTAGTCATAATTGGGTGTCTGGTGTAGTCATGATGGTGTGTCTGGTGTAGTCCTTATACTGGGATGTCTGATTAGTATGGTAGGGTGTCTGATGTAGTCATAATTGGGTGTCTGGTGTAGTCATGATGGTGTGTCTGGTGTAGTCCTTATACTGGGGTGTCTGATATAGTATGGTAGGGTGTCTGATGTAGTCATAATTGGGTGTCTGGTGTAGTCATGATGGTGTGTGTCTGGTGTAGTCCTTATACTGGGATGTCTGATTAGTCATGGTAGGGTGTCTGATGTAGTCATAATTGGGTGTCTGGTGTAGTCATGATGGTGTGTCTGGTGTAGTCCTTATACTGGGATGTCTGATATAGTATGGTAGGGTGTCTGATGTAGTCATAATGGGTGTCTGTGTAGTCATGATAGGGTGTCTGTGTAGTCCATTATAGGGTGTCTGATGTAGTCATGGTAGGGTGTCTGATGTAGTCATGTAAGGGTGTCTGGTGTAGTCATGTGGGTGTGTTGTGTAGTCTCTTATATGGGTGTCTGATGTAGTCATGGTGGGTTGATGATAATGTTCTGATTAGTCATGTGGGTGGTCTGTTGTCTAAGTATTTTTATATTGGGGTGTTCTGATGTAGTCATGGTGGGGTGTTCTGATTTGTCATAGTGGGGTGTCTGTGTAGTTTTTATATGGGTGTGTAGTCTGCTGATGTAGTCATGGTGGGGTGTAGTGTCTGATTTGTCATAGTGGGGTGTCTGTTGTAGTTTTTATATTGGGGTGTCTGATGTAGTCATGGTGGGTGTGTCTGATTTGTCATAGTGGGGTGTCTGTTGTAGTTTTTATATTGGGGTGTCTGATGTAGTCATGGTGGGTGTATGTGTCTGATTTGTCATAGTGGGGTGTCTGTTGTAGTTTTTATATTGGGGTGTCTGATGTAGTCATGGTGGGGTGTCTGATTTGTCATAGTGGGGTGTCTGTTGTAGTTTTTATATTGGGGTGTCTGATGTAGTCATGGTGGGTGTATGTCTGATTTGTCATAGTGGGGTGTCTGTTGTAGTTTTTATATTGGGGTGTCTGATGTAGTCATGGTGGGGTGTCTGATTTGTCATAGTGGGGTGTCTGTTGTAGTTTTATATTGGGGTGTCTGATGTAGTCATGGTGGGGTTATGTGTCTGATTTGTCATAGTGGGGTGTCTGTTGTAGTTTTTATATTGGGGTGTCTGATGTAGTCATGGTGGGGTGTATGTGTCTGATTTGTCATAGTGGGGTGTCTGTTGTAGTTTTTATATTGGGGTGTCTGATGTAGTCATGGTGGGGTGTCTGATTTGTCATAGTGGGGTGTCTGTTGTAGTTTTATATTGGGGTGTCTGATGTAGTCATGGTGGGGTGTATGTGTCTGATTTGTCATAGTGGGGTGTCTGTTGTAGTTTTTATATTGGGGTGTCTGATGTAGTCATGGTGGGGTGTATGTGTCTGATTTGTCATAGTGGGGTGTCTGTTGTAGTTTTTATATTGGGGTGTCTGATGTAGTCATGGTGGGGTGTATGTGTCTGATTTGTCATAGTGGGGTGTCTGTTGTAGTTTTTATATTGGGGTGTCTGATGTAGTCATGGTGGGGTATGTCTGATTTGTCATAGTGGGGTGTCTGTTGTAGTTTTTATATTGGGGTGTCTGATGTAGTCATGGTGGGGTGTACATGTCTGATTTGTCATAGTGGGGTGTCTGTTGTAGTTTTTATATTGGGGTGTCTGATGTAGTCATGGTGGGGTGTACTGTCTGATTTGTCATAGTGGGTGTCTGTTGTAGTTTTTATATTGGGGTGTCTGATGTAGTCATGGTGGGGTGTACATTCTGATTTGTCATAGTGGGGTGTCTGTTGTAGTTTTTATATTGGGGTGTCTGATGTAGTCATGGTGGGGTGTACATGTCTGATTTGTCATAGTGGGGTGTCTGTTGTAGTTTTTTATATTGGGGTGTCTGATGTAGTCACATGGTGGGTGTACATGTCTGATTTGTCATAGTGGGATGTCTTTGTAGTTTTTATATTGGGGTGTAATGTTGTAGTCAGTATGTTGTGTGTGACTCATCTTTAATCCTTTGACTCCTGCACCCTTTCCACCAGCACCTGCACCCTTTCCACCAGCACCCTAAATTGTCAACCATGCTAGCAAAGCAAAAGCTTAACTCTTTGACTCCCTCACCCTATCCACTAGCTTTCTGCAGGAAGCTGGTGGATAGGGTGAGGGAGTCAAAGGGTTAAGTTTTTGCAGTTGGTAGGTAGAGTGCAGGAGTCAAAGGGTTAAAACTGACTGTTAGGTGTCTGATTTGATCAAACATAATGCTAGGATATGATGTGTTGTTCATACCGGACTTTTGTTTTGCTTGCATATGATGTTTCCACTGGTAAAGTCTTACTTATTTTTTAGGTGTATTAGTCTTAATATTATGTTGTTCAGCTTGGGGGATGATTAAATCTTTGATAATGATAGTCCCAATTTTTTTTCCCTGTTTGGGAACCAACGTTCTTGTGGATGTGGTGGGGTAGATGTGGAGGTTAGACTGTTCTAATAGGAAATCTGTATGATCACTGTGATCTTGACAACAGGGCATTCCTCTCCTTTGAACATGAACAATTGTGTGTTGTATGGCGGATTTTATCACTTATGTCTGACAACCATCTGTCGATAAAGAGTGGGGAATTCTTTCTCAGTTGGCATCTTATGTTTATAGTCTTT
The DNA here is from genome assembly GCA_030674185.1 of Monoplex corrugatus. Lineage (NCBI taxonomy): Eukaryota > Metazoa > Mollusca > Gastropoda > Littorinimorpha > Ranellidae > Monoplex > Monoplex corrugatus. The sequence goes on from CM060310.1 coordinate 58,441,566, forward strand.
TTTTTTTTTCTCATTTGCTTCATAATAAGTGGTGGTGCAAATTTTTGTCTATCCAAAATATACCTGCAAATTTTTTTTTTTTAAGTAATTATTCATTTGTTTTGTAAGTTTTGATTCCAAAATTGTCGTCGATTTTTTTCCTATAATTATTTGTCCATCCAAAATATGTCAGCAAAGATTTTCAATACATACATACAGCTGTCTAACTAAGGATCTATCTATCTATCTATCATATCTATCTATCTATCTATCTATCTATCTATCACTATCTATCTATTTTCCATATATCTATCCACATATCTATCCATCTATCTGCCTATTTATCTATTTATCTATCTATCTATCTATTTATCTGTCTATCTGTCTATCTATCTATCTATCTATCTATCATTTATCTATCTATATTTGCACTCACACACAAAACCAAAGAAGAGAAAAATCCTATGTTTATGGAAAGAGAGAGAGAAAGAGAGAAAACAATCCATTACCTCAGTGACTGTAAAAGTCGAGTTGTTCCATAGCCAAATGTTTGATTCCGGTTTTGAGTAATACCATGTGAAATGTGCATATGCTCATTGTTCTGACTTGTTAGGCTCACAATGTGAAGGTATTATCTTGTTGTGCAGTCTGCATACTCTTTCTTTCTGTGGTAGTAAATGCAGGTACCACAGTGAGGATTTCTTTTCTGATCACAGTTATTGCCTGGACAAGTATGCTTTTTGTTTGTTTTGTTTTGCTACATTTATGATTTTTTTAACTTGTCAGAGTGGATTTTTTGTAAGAAAGAACCATTTTCCAGGGAAAACTCTTTTGTTGCCATGGGTTCTTTTATGTGTCTGTACATGCTGCACTCGACCATGGTCTGGAAAGAAAAACATTGAAAGTCTAGTGGAGAGGTAGAAAATTCCCTGTCCAACTGTGATTTAAACCTTGGACATGAGGCTTTTCTCACTTCCTAGACAAGTGCTTATCCACTTGGCATCCTTCTACCCAAGCCTGTTATAAATCATTAGTTCACAAGCAAGAGTCTGTGTGACTTGAGTCAGCCCCCAGGACAGGGTCATTGTACTAATCAGCAGTGATCATGCTTTTATTGAACTAAACCTTGTCAGCTGTGCATTGCATTCATTCCTTAAGTTAAACATTGATTTTTGCATCAGACTTTGCCACAGCTCATCATGTTAATTTTGTTGTTTTTTTAAAAAATGCAAGTGACAAATTAATCATGATATGACTTGTGTCTCATGTGGAATCAAGGTTAGTTTTGGGTTTGGTTTTGTTTCATTGGTATACTTAAAAACAAACATGCTTCATTGCTTTTTTGTTTGTTTTGCTGTGTGTGTTGTCTATCTAAGCTTGATGTAGAACAAATTTTACCCTTTGGTTTTACATTTTTAAATAAATTTTAACAGCACTGAAATGATCTTGGGAGCAAAGTAAGAAAAATGATGGTGCATTTAAATTAAGAAGAACAAGAATGACTTTATTGTCTTAGCAAGATAATTGGTGTCAGATTCAAACATATTAAAACACAAGCATTGAATTATGCATGAAACCATTATTTCTAAGCTCTTTGTCTAAGATGTTTTTCGATTTCTATTTTCAGCTCACATATTTGCTCATCACACATCATACCCCAACCATTTACGCATTGCGAAGCTGTTGAGAAAAAAGAGAAAAAATCCTCTAGCACATAATAAACAAATCAAAGTATAAACATCCCTCCACCCTCCACCCAAATGGGATCTTTAATACTCGCACAGGAATAGTGAGTGCCACAAGCGCTGCTTAAATTATCTGTCTACCTGTTTGTGTATTCTGTTTGATTTTGGCATGGTTTTGTTGCATTCTGTTGGATTTTAACATGATTTTGCTGCTGATCTTTAAATTGATCTAAGTTTTAAACGGTTTTAGTTTAAGTGTGCTCTCAGCCTGGGCATCATCTTGTGATGGATGGAGCTATAATACATATAACTAGTTTATGTGGTTATTTGACCAATAGATTCATTCATTCATTCTTTACATCATTCTGTACTTGCTTGCTTGCTTGCTTGATTGGTTCATTATGCTCATATCAGAGCCCTACACCACAAGGCATTACGCTTTCGTTATGACTCGGGATGGAGAGTTATCCTCAATCAGGATGGATAGTTATCCTCAAATCAGCAAAGGCAGCGTACTCATTTTCTGAAGTGCAGTATTTCTGGAGAAAAACTCTGTGTTTGAATGTTTGATTTATGTATGATTGTAATGGCTGAGGAGACCAGTAACATGTATTGAAATCATGTTTTTTTGTTGGAATTTGGGGAAGAGATGGGGTAAGCCTTCACCTGGTGGCAAGACAGGACGTGTGGCCAACAGACACTCCACTGACAACCAAACTCCATGGCTGCAGACAGGAGCTGGAAAAGACGGCTGCATTCATCACCCGGACTCAGCTGATTGTGTAGCAGCGTACGCCAAGAAGAAGAAGCAGCCCATTCTGGGACCTATCTTTATGCGACATTACCATGTTCATGATTGTACTGCATGCATGTCCACCAGGGCTAAATCTGTAAATTTTTACATTGTTCTTCACATATTTGTTTTGATATGTTTGATTAAAGCTTGAGAAAGAAAGATAGGAGCTCTGTTCTGTTGACGGCATATGTGTTTTGGTATGTGTGTGTGTGTGTGTGTGTGTGTGTGTGTGTGTGTGTGTGTGAGAGAGAGAGAGAGACACACACACACACACACAGAAAGAGAGAGAATTGATAAGAATATTATATATACATAATATTGATATTGTATATCATCATTATTAATGTAAATCATTCTTGTATAGTGCTAATATTACACAAACACACACAGACATACACACACACACACACTTCATTAAAGAAAAGATACTCAACAGGTGCACTGCATATTGTTTGTGTTTCTATATTTTGGTCCTTGGCGTTCCTCTGGGTGAAATTGCAATATGCTGGCATGTAATTCATCATATGCAATCACGTGAGGCATGAACTCCACACACACACACACACACACACACACACAAAACACACATTGCACAAGCACATACACACACACACACACATACTCACAAGACCTTATGCACATGATATGCTCATGCACTTGTACACCAGTAATATCGAACTTACACATCAATAATACCAACCATTTCACATGTGTTTCATGAACATACCACCCATCCAGTTTCCCATCGGTCCCCCTGTCACCAGGACCAACCACCCAAATGCTGCACTCTCTCTGTCAAGAATCAAGACCTTTTTAGCACAAAACCAAATTACTGCAGCCCCATCACTCCCTTAACTGCACACGCCCTAATTAGCCACCTCTCCCTGCTCCAACAAAACACAAACATGAGTTTTTGAAAACAATCTAAATAAAACATCATCATCATCATGTGCCATGGCCTTGGCAATTATGGCCATCCATACAAATCTGTCCTTTGTTGCTGCAAGTATATCTCCTACTCTTTCTGTCCACATCCACTCTGCAAAACCAATATTTTCTCCAGGGGTCTACCTAGGTCTATTTTCACCTCTAGCCTCCCTGTTGTGACCAGGTATTCAAATTTCTCTTGCCTCATAAAGTGTCCTATAAATATTGCTTGTCTTTTTATAATTTTCTTCATTAATGTTCTTTTTGTGCCTGCTTCTTTCAAGGCTGTCTCATTTGTTTTCTTTGCTGTCCATGAAGTTCTTAACAGTCTTTTTAGAAACCACATTCCAGCTGCCTCAGTGTTGTTCTGACTTTGTTTGTTGAATGTCCAGGCTTCGCATCTGCACAATAAGGAAAGAGGGAGTGGAGAAGTTACTTCGAAATATCCGAACCTCAGGCCCCTGGACCAGACCAGATACCCAACATGGTACTCAAAGAGTGTGCAGCCGAACTAGCACCAGGTCTATCAAAAATTTTCCAGAAGTCGGTGGACACAGGAACTCTCCCAGCTGACTGGAGGAAAGCTAACATCACCCCAGTCTTCAAAAAGGGAGACAATCACCAACCAGAAAACTATCGACCGGTCTCCCTAACATCTGTACCATGCAAACTGCTTGAGCATATTATCTGCAAGCACCTCCTCGACCATCTGGAGAAAGAAAAGATATTGACAAACCTCAACCATGGCTTCAGGACTGGTTTCTCATGCGAAACCCAGCTCATCACAACCCTTCACGACCTCTGCAGAAATTTTGACCAGGGGAAACAGACCGACATGGCTATACTTGACTTTTCAAAAGCCTTCGATACAGTCCCCCACTCCAAACTTCTGTACAAATAATAATAATAATAATAATATATTTTATTTATATAGCGCAAAATCTTGATAAAATCAAATCTAAGCGCTGAGCTTATACATGCATACATACCTACATACATATGAGCGTATACATGCATACATACATGCCTACATACTTACATACATAAATCTAAGCTGAGCGTATACATGCATACATACATACATACATAAATCTAAGCGTATACATACATACATACATACGTACGCACATGCATACATAATAATTACAATATTTATATAGCGCAAATCTCGACAAAATCAAATCCAAGCGCCGAAAAGACACACACGCACACACGCACGCACGCACACACACGCACCACACACACACACACACACAACACACACACACACACACACACACACACACACACACACACATGCATGGCCACAAATGGGGAGAAAAGAATAAAAGCAATAAAAGCAAGAATAAAACCAATGGAAAACCACAGAGAGCACATCATATACAATTATATATTAAAACAAAGTGATTCCCCTCCGAGCGGAGACAGGCTGCAGAGGGGGGTTGAGTGAGGTTAGGATTTTATGCAGAGGAGAAAAGGTGAGTTTTGAGAGCGGATTTGAAGGAGGCAAAAGTAGGTTGCTGACGGACTGAGAGAGGAAGTTTGTTCCAGGAGAGTGGACCAGAAACAGAGAAGGCTCGTGGACCATAGGTATTGAGCTTAGTGCGTGGAAAGCGAAAAGTCAGAGGATCGGAGGCAGAGCGGAGGGTACGTGAGGGAACATAGATCTCAAGTAGGCTTGACAGGTAATCGGGGGCTGCGTTATTGAGGCTTTTGTAGCACATGGTGTCTAGTTTGTACTGTATGCGCTTTGATACAGGGAGCCAGTGAAGTTGTGCCAGGAGAGGAGATATGTGGTCAGCTTTTTTCTTTTTGAGTACAAGGCGTACAGCATTGTTTTGAATGCGCTGTAGGATGTGAATGGTGGAGGCAGGAAGACCAGACAGGAGTGAATTGCAATAGTCAATGCGAGACATTATGAAGGAGAGAACGAGTTTTGCAGTTGTTTCCACAGAGAGATACTTCCTGATCAGGCTTATACGATGGAGATGATAGTAGCAAGATCTGGCAGTTTGAGAAACAAAGTTGTTCATGGACAGGGTAGAGTCAATGCAGACACCAAGGTTTTTAGCTGAATCAGAAATTGGGACTGATGTGTTACATAATGGGAGAGAAAGAGGAGGCAGCTGGGAAAGTTTCTGACGGGTGCCAATGAGGATAGCTTCTGTCTTGTCGTCATTAAGCTGAAGTCTATTGTGTGTCATCCAGTTCTTAATGTCCGAGTAACACTCAGTGGTGCGAGTCAACAGGCGCTGTATATTATCAGGTGAGTCACTATCTTGAAGTTGGGTGTCATCAGCATAGAAGTGGTGTTTTATAGAGTGGGAGTTGATGATGGTGGACAGGGGGGAGGTATAAAGAGTGAAAAGAACAGGGCCAAGGACAGATCCTTGTGGAACACCACAGGTCAGGTATGCAGGTTGAGAGTAAGTGCCATTGATGAGAACAGTTTGTTTTCTGTTTGATAAATACGAAGTGAAAAAGGAGAGAGCAATGTCAGAGATGCCAAAAGTATGATGAAGTCTAGAAAGGAGAATACCATGGTCAATGGTATCGAAGGCTGCAGACAGATCAAGGAGTGTGAGGAGAGAGATTTTGCCAGTATCAGTTGCAAGGAGGAGATTGTTGAGAATGTGTAGTAGGGCAGTTTCAGTGCTATGGCACTGGCGGTAGGCTGACTGGAAAGGATTGAGGAGATTGTTGGCAGACAGGTGAGAGTTCAGCTGGTTGAGGACGACCTTTTCAAGGAGTTTTGACAAGAAAGAGAGATTAGAGATAGGCCAGTAATTTTTCATTTCATTTGGGTCTAAATTGTGTTTCTTGAGGAGAGGGTGAACAATAGCAGACTTGAAAGAATCTGGGACAGTTCCAGTTTGAAAAGAAGTGTTGATGATGTCAGTGATGAATGGGAGGAGAGTAGGGAGACAATCGGAGTAGAGAGAACCTGGAAGAGGATCCAGTTCGCAGGTTTTGAACGACATGGATCTGATTGTGTTGAAAATTTCTTCTTGTGAGACTGGGGTAAAAGTAGTGAGAGGTGTGCCAGAGAAGGAAGGGTCAGGTGGGCATGGTTGACAGGGTGTCCTGTCAAGCCTGTCACGAAGAGTTTGTATTTTGGTGGTGAAATACTTAGAGAATACAGATGGGAGTTCTTCATTTGTATGTTTTGTTGGGAGAGGTAAGTCTTTTCGTGTGCCAAGGAGATGATTCATGGTTGTAAAGAGTTCTTTTGAAGAAGAGGCATTCAGGATTTTGGTTTGGAAATAGCTTGTTTTTGCAGATGCAATGAGGGTGGATACTTTTGTTTTAGAGGCTTGGAAAAGTTGCCTGTGTACAGTGAGTTTGGATTTGCGCCAGCGGCGCTCTGCTCTGCGGCGGGCACGTTTTGCACAGGCAATCTCATGAGTGAGCCAGGGGGTAGGGGGGCGGTCAGGTAAAAGACGGGTTGTGGCTGGAGCATGAGTGTCCAGAAGATGGTGGAGAGTAGTATAGAATTCATCGGCAAGGTTATATGACTTTTCAGAAAGGAGACGGGAGGCATCAGATGAAAATGTGGAGAGGTCGATAGATTTGAGATTGCGTCGAGTCACTGTGCGCGTGGTACGGAAGGAGGAGAAATGTCAAGAGAACAGAGAATTGCAGAGTGGTCAGATGGAAGGGCTGAAGTTAGACGGGTAGAAAGAACTAAGCAGTTGTTAGTAGCTGAATTGTGGTGATCACGAGAAATGATCCAGTCAAGAATGTGACCTTTTTGATGGGTTGGTTCAGAAATGTGTTGAGTCATATTGTGATTGGACAGAGAGTTGATGATATGTCTTGTGTCATAACGGTGAGTGTTGTCATAGTGGACATTGATGTCACCTAGAATGATGAGATTTCCAGGTAAGAGGCAGTAGTGGTCAAGCAGTTGGTCAAAGTCAGAGAGAAACGTGGATGTGGTGAGTTTGTTGGCAGAGCTAGGTGGAGGTCGATAGACACAGGAGAAGGTGATGGGGTGAGGGGTGGAATGGAAGGATACTTCAACGTGCTCGAAAGAAGGATGGGAGAAAGGCAGAGACTGCGAGAAAGATAGGCGGGAATGGAGTGAGTCGTTGTAGAGGATGGCGATACCGCCACCTCGAGATGAGCGATGGAAAGAAGCAAGCCTGTAAGTGAGGCTAGCATGTATAGATTCATGACCAAGGGGGTTAAGCCATGTCTCTGTGATAAAAGCAATGTCAACGTGCTCATCAGCGATAAAATCGGCAATGACTTCGGCTTTGCCATCTTTGCATATTGATTGAGCGTTAAAAAGGCATAGTTTAAGTTTATCACAGTCATATGGCGGCGGCCGAGGTGGCGAAGAAGGCGGCACCGACGGGACAAAAGACGAAGGCGACACCAGCGGGGCAGAAGACGAAGGCAGCAACGATGGAACAGAAGAAGAAGACAAAGGTAGCACCGGCGGGACAGAAGACGAGGGCAGCGCCGGTGGGACAGAAGACGAAGGCAGCACCGGCGGGACAGAAGGCGAAGGCGGCACCACCAGGACAGAAGGCGAAGGCGAAGATGGCAGAGGAGGAGACGAAGCCCGCAGCAGCGAGGTCGAAGGCAGGGGCAGTGGAGGAGACGAAGAAGCAGAAAAAGAAAAGTGGCGTCGGGCTGGCACAGCAGGAGGCAGGTTGTGCCAAAGTCGGTGGAGACGTCCACCACGACAGGATCGCGCAGTGCGGGGCTTGCTACACAGCCCCAATGTACGTATGCGCTGGTAGACGCCTCCACCGAGGTAGCATTTGCTGTGTTTAAAAAGTGTCAGTCCAATTTGTTTAATAAGGATGGACGGATCCATAATTGAGAGCCAGTCAGGAGAGGATGATGTTTGTAGAGAACAACGAAGGTTTGGGAGCTGTAGCGTTGGGCGAACACAGTAGGCTAAAATGTTAACACAGTTCACAGGTTAAATGTCCGACCTGAACGGCAGAATTAAAATGACGAAAAGTAGGCATACGAAACTCTAAAATCAGATTATCCGGTAAAATATTCAAAATTAAAAAAAAAATTTACATCACCATTTGTCGGGACCCAAGAGGAATAAACTGATATAAAATTCAATGTACAAAAACAAATAGAACCACGATAAAATCACTGTAAAATACCACACACACTTTTGCTGCCTACTGGCGCGACATCTACTCACTACAAACTGAGAAGTTACGGCATTTCTGGGCCCCTGCATAGTTGGTTGGACCATTTCCTAACCAGAAGGCTCATGAAGGTAGTGGTGGATGGTGAAGAGTCAAAGGAAGTGACTGTGGACTCGGGAGTACCTCAAGGTACCGTGCTAGGACCTTTACTGTTCCTCAGTCACTTGAACGACCTTCCAGACTGTGTCAAGTCGCAGGTTCGTTTGTTCGCTGATGACTGCCTTCTGTACCGACCAATCACTTGCCAACAGGACCATCACACCCTGCAGTCTGATCTTAAGGAGCTGGAGAAGTGGGCTCATGTATGGGGCATGAGGTTTAATGCAAAAAAATGCTACATCCTCAGCATCAGACCCAGGTCATCACACTTCTACATGCTAAACAACGAGATCCTGCAGCAAGTCCCCTGCAATCCATACCTCGGAGTCACCCTCACTGACGAACTCAAATGGACGGCACACATTGACAACATCGTCAAGAAAGCAAGCTCGACCCTGGGGTTCCTACGAAGGAACCTACGCTGCTGCCCAGCTCAAAGTAGGCGCACAGCGTACATCTCCCTGGTGAGATCAACCCTTGAGTACAGTTCGTCAGTGTGGGACCCGTTCCTCCAGAAGGATGTTGATAGGCTGGAGAGCATCCAGAGGCGTGTGGCTCGCTTCATCACCCAGAATTACAAAGACCGCATCCCTGGATGCATCACAACCATTCTGAAGCAGCAGAATTTACCACCACTGCAGACCAGGAGGAAGGAGCAACGCCTTACCCTGTTCTTCAAGATTGTCAGGGGGGAAATCCAGCCATACCAGCAGAGCAGTTTCTCAAACCTGTGGCCAAATCAAAAAGGAAAATCATACCACGCTTAGAGAAGGACCACGTAACAACTAATATAGTATCAACCATGGCCAGAAACAACAACAGGTGCTTCGTGGTTGACCGCTCAAACACCACCACCTTCAGGAATTCTTTCTTCCCTTGAACGACAACAGAGTGGAATGGTCTGCCAGACGATATCATCACCTTATCGTCGGCACACCAGTTCAGGATGGCTGTGTCTGGCCTCAGATGCAGCCCAAAACCAGCCTGCTGAACGAGGAGGGGGCCCCAGCGACCATACTAGATGGTGCTGGGGGTCGGCTAGGCCAGCTGATTATACCAACTTTCAGCTGAAGTGAAGCCTGCCGACGGTCAGTCCCCCCCCCCCCCCAAAAAAAATCTTTTTCTTTTTTTAAAGTTAGGAATCCTGTGTGCTCTCCCCCAGTTTTCCCCCGTTGGCGCGTATATCCAGAATTGGATTCTGCCGACGTCTACACATCAAGATCAAGATCAAGATGATATAATACCGATTAAAACAATCAAAACATGACTCAAAATTGTCAGTTTCAAAGGTGAAAAGTAAAATGTACACTTATCCCTTTGTAATAATTTTCATTTACCTGCAGTGTATGCACAGGTGTACACAAGCACGTACATACACACATTCATACAAGGGTATACTTTCCTATTCACGTATATGCACACATACAAGGTAATACTCTGTTTAAAAGAACAAGCAAAGTGAGGATCACCTGAGTCAGTTAAGCTGTGACACACACACACACACACACACACACACACACACACACACAAAACACACACACACACACACACACACACACCACACACACACACACACACACACACTCACACACACACACACACACACACACACACACACACACACACACACACACACACACACACACACACACACACACACACACACACACACACGATTACATTCCGATCCATCCACGTATAGATAAAAGATAAGCTACGCACAAAAAGTTAAGGATCACTATGAGAAAACAGATGCGTAATAAACTCAGTTCGCTACTGTTATTTATTTCTCAGTCCAGCCAAATTGTTATGAATTCTTGTTCAGCTGTAAGTGGGCGATGTTGTGTTAGTGCGAAAATTGCACGGGATTCTCTACTAGTGAGCTTGGCCGCAAACGGAAGAGCGGAAACTTGCGAAAAAGGACCTTGTTTTGGACCGTTCTGCCTGAACACATTGCACAAGCCAGATGGAAAAACCATTATGCACGTGCAAGCACTGCTGTTTATGTGTGAGATGCTGTCTCTTGCTTGGCTTTATAGAATAAGGCTGGAAGCACCAGAGGCCTCCATAACAAATAGCGAGATTGAAAGACCGACGACGCGGCTGGTTGCACAACATTTCCAAGCAGAGAAGTGGCAGGCGACTCTGCGACAGAAAGACACCCTACCCTGTCTCAATCTCAGGGGAATCCGCCATATCAACGGTCATTTCAGACTGTCAAACTCAAAAAGGAACATCAACCACGCTTGAGGAGTGACACGAACAAGATTGGTATCCACAGGACAAACACTGAAGTAGTTCTTGAACGAAACGCCTCAACAACCACCTCCTTCCAGAATCATTCTCCTGAGCTGAAGACACAATAGAATTCAGCCAACGACTCATAACCCTTCATCGGGTTTAACCTCCGTTTCGATGGCTGTGTCTGGCTCAATCGCTTAACACCACCTGAACGAGGAGGGGCCCCACGACCAACTACTGTGACGTGTGGGGCCGTCTAGCAGGTCATCCAACTTGTCAGCTGAATGAACCTGACCGACGTCAGTCCCCCCCCGCGGCCGCCCGGCACCTATGCCATGTCCAAAGTGCCAATTTTTTTTTTTTTTTTTAAAGTTAGGATGTGCTTCAGCCTCACCCCAGAATTTTCTCCCTTGGCGGTAGTCAAATGGCCTTCTCCGACCTACACATCAAGATCCAGACCATGATGTCATACCACTAGAACAATCGAAAACCAGACAAAATTGTCCAGGATTGACAACGTGAAAAGTAACTGAAGCTAGCCTGGTAATAATTTTCTATGCATCTGAGTGTAAGAAGGTGTGCCAGCACGTCATCCACACATCCATTGACAAGGGCTTATTATATCACAATTGAGGACATACAAGTACCTCCGTTAAAAGACCAAGCAAAGTGAGACACCTATCAGTACGTGCACACACGACACACACACCCACACCACACACATCACACAAGACTTCACCACACACCATGGAATGTACAAATGATGATAAACCATTTTAGAATGGTGTTCCCCAGCATACAGAATGTACAACGGTATTAAAACCATTTGAAGAAATACTGAATTTTGCAGTCATCATCAAAATGCCTCTTTGTCATTCAGAGTGGAATTGGAATACTTTCTAAAATCATCATAACGACCCACTTTATCAATTAACCCCGTTATTGTCTTGATAATTAAAAAATTTTTGTCCATTTAATTACTAAATGCCATGAATCCACACACACACAGCACACAACAACCACACACTCCAACACCATGGCTCATTTGCAAAATACTAAACGATTAATGATCCTTCATTCCTGTTGATAAGATATATACGGAAAAACAGTCGTAGGGAGAGCGAGCTCTCGCATGAGCGTACGAAGGGAAACAACCTACATTATTAGCATGTTTTTGTGCAACTAGAATTGTGCCTCTTGGATCACAGTTGGACGGAGTTCCCTGTCCATGGAAACATTGTTTACCTGCCGCGCGAACACAATGAGTAGCTCAATTTTGCATTATTTTTACAGTTATCAACATAACTCGAGCCAGTAGCCTACGTTCTGAATGTCACTGTTGATCGTGATCATCTTGCAGTGTTGGTTGTCTTCATGTTACAAGAACTTGAAGGAGTAGTGTTAACACTGCAAGACGGAACAGTTTTAAGTTTACGGGAGTATTGAGACAGATGTGAGAGGATCAACACCACACACACACCACACACACACACACACACACACACACACACACACACACACACACACACACACACAAAACAATAACAACAGCAACAACAACAACAACAACAACAAAACAAAACACAACACACACACACACACACACACACACACACACACACACACACACACAACATACATTAAAAGCCAAAGGAAGAAGGAGAGTTTAGACAGACAGTTCTGAGTTCAAAGTTAAGACATCATAATTGTCCTATCAGTCCCCATTGATCAAATTTATTGATTGACTTAATGAATTTAGAGCTTACATACAACGACCCCTGTCAGCTTTCCAACACATCCAAACCTACTGAAACTGAGGGCATGGAAGGCCACAGAATCTGGGACAATTTTGTATGTGCCTTAATGAAAATTAGAGACAGTGACTATGTTGCACATTGAGACTGCATAACAGGACTATGCACTATGCTTACATCAATAATCTACCTGGCATCAACCAGGCCCAAAAGACATCTATAGACACCTGCTGTGGTGATTAGGAAATTCTAGCAATACTCTCAGTGATAGTATCCTGTAACACTGTTAAGTCTGAAAGATCCCATTATTAATTTGTTATATTAGTGCTGAATACTTTTTTTTGATTGTTTTCAAACCCATGACTTATGAGTCAGTGTCTGGGACATATTATATACACACACACACACACACACACACACACACACACACACACACACAAAACACACACACGCACATGCACATGCATACACACACACACACATACATTCACTCACACATATACACATACACACAGCACACACTCACACATGTACACACATGCACATACACACACACACACACACACACATACTCCCACGTACGCAGACGTTCTAAAACAAAAGCACACACGCAGGCAGGACGTCCAACAGGCACAACGATCAAACACAACAAAAACTAGCAGCAATACTCGAGCGAAAACAGAGCTTGAAAAGAAAACCAAAGACGGGAAAGAACACCATGACATCAAAAAAGCTAAAGACGTCACATCACAGCTCAAGGACGCAACGTCACACACCAAAAAGATTTCAGAACAACGTAAAACAAACCACGACCTTCCCTATGTTCTGACTATCCATGATTCGGTGTTGAAAGGTGTCAACTCGAGACGACTGGGACGATCTTATGGTTTTGAAGGAGACTCAAGTACTGTGAATAACATTCATGACATACAAAAATCTTTAGACAAGTCACTTTCCAACTTTGACAATCCTGAAGACTGTATTGTTTTACACTGTGGTGTCCACGAACTGAATAGCAAAGATCTCAAAGCAACAACACAAAATTTAGCTTCTTCCATCAAACATATAACACAAAAATATCCAAACACAAAGATAGTCATCAGCAAGGTCGCCCCTGTACGACATTCACGTATGGAAGTTCGGCGGAATTTGTTTAACGCCTTTTTATCTGCTGAACTTGTTAACATAAAAAATCTATCATTTGTCTCCCATGATAACCTTCGAACTAACCAGCAGTTTCTACAGGACAATATTCACCCCACCGCCAGAGGAAGCAGCGTGATAGCGGGGAACCTGGGAAGACACATTCGGGATCTATTTTGGGAGACGCCTAGAAGACCAGGAGGATCACGACCTTCACGGCCACACGCCTCTAGATTCTCCCGAGGACCGTTCCCCTATTTGACAGCTATGAACCGTGGTGGCTGTCATACAACATGTTTTGAATGAATAGTAGTAGATCTACAGTGACCAACGTTTCATGTCACAGGACTTTTTCCTCGTCTTCTCTGACAGTTCTCTTGTTGAAAGTGTATAAACGCTAGGAATTAGTCAGTCAGGACTCAGACTATAATCTCTGTACATTTGAAGGCGTGTATACTATTATTTAATTTATTTATAATTTATTTCTGTTCTAGATCAAAAGTCTTATCTTGATTAGTAGGACTTCTTTTCTCCATAGTTTTACTCATTTTTTGTTTCTACCTTTACTTTGTAGTAAAAGTAATCATTCCCCCCCCCCTCCCCATTTTCCTCGTACACAGAAAACCAAATATACGTGATTTTCAAACAAATCACCGTTAATTGAAAATAAGGGATTAGCCGACTATGAAAATCAATTTTTTACAGTGGAATTGTAGGTCTATTTCCACCAATTCAGCATACCTGGAACATTTCCTTGCCTCAAATCAGTGTGAAGTCTTGATTCTGCAGTCGCTTAATGTTATACCAACCAAACTTCCCAATTTCCAAAATTACTATTATCCACCAGTGTATGCCTATGGGAATCCCGGGAAGAAAGTAGCCACTGCGATATACATACTTAAAGAGTTACAATATCACATATTTACTTCCCCAATTTTAACGTCAACTGAAGACTTACACGCTTGTGCCGCTACAGTACAATTCAGTAATTCTTTTATCCTGAACGTTTTGTCAGTCTACCTGCCAACAGGTCCAAATGACCACACACAGAATGGCTGCGCACGATTCCGGATCTGCTGCACGGTAAATGGCTAATAGGTGGAGACTTTAATTCCCACTCCCCGTTTTGGGAAAAAGATTGCTGTACTGTGACAAGCAATCGTTTAGTAGAAAATATAGTTGACAGTTCGCTTTACCTTTTGAATGATGGGAGTGTCACTAGAATTCCTGATATTTCCAAACATCGGGCAACAGCCATCGATCTGTCTTTAATCTCACCAGAATTAGTACCCTGATGTACCTGGGACACTCACAGAGATACTTTAGGAAGTGATCACTTACCTATCCTCATAACACTAACTAACGAAAACATCAGGATGAAAGACAGCATTCCTGATATTATACCAAAATATAATTATACACGCGCTGATTGGTCCTTGTTTCAGACTGTTCTTTCTAATCGAGATTTCACACATTATGAAAGTGAAAATGTAGACGTTATGTTTTCTAAATTCCAGGAGTCAGTTCTAGCTGCTGCAGACCTTTCCATCCCGAAACTCAAAACTTTTAAGTTTAATAACCGTTTGGGTAATGTTTGGTGGACGGAGGTATGTGAGCAAGCAGTTCAGTATAAAAAAGAGAAATACAAAATCTACATCAAAAGCAGGAAACCTGAAGATCATATGGAAATGAAAAAAGCTAACACCCAGTGTAATAAAATCATCGCTGAAGCAAAGAAAAATTACTGGGCATCATACTGCACAAAAGAAATTTCAGATTTCAAGGATTTCCATAAAGTATGGACAAAAATGAATCAAATGAAAAATGGAGCCAACTTACCTAGGTGTCCAATAATGATTGATACAAGTCACAAATTTCTTTCCGACATGGACAAAGCTGAAACTTTTGTGGAACTTTTTGCCCAAAATAGTAAAGTAGATGGTTTGACTCCTACCTGCAAACACTACAGGGAAATGGCAGCTAACAACCCTATCTACACTGATCCAATACCTCAAAATGATCTCTGGTTTAATTCTCCAATCACCTTAGAAGAGTTAAAAAACACTATCTTGTCTCTGCGCAACAAAAGGAGTTCGGTAGGTGTTGATGCAGTTTCAACTGAAATGATTAAACATCTTCCAGAAAACTATATTATTTTTTTACACAAAATTTTTCAGAAATGCTGGGCTGGTGGAACTATACCACAATTATGGCAAACGTCTGTTGTTATACCAGTATTAAAAGCAGGAAAGCCTAAAAACAATAAAAACAGTTACAGACCTATTGCTTTAACGTCCCATACGAGCAAACTATTGGAAAAATTGGTATTAAACAGACTTGTAGATTACTGTGATAAAAATAACGTTATTCCAGTAAATTAGGCTGGTTTTAGAAAAGGGAGATCTACAGTTGAGCACCTGGTTAAACTTACCACTCACATCAAGAAAGAGTTTGCCCGCAGAAAAAGTCTTTTAGCTACATTTTTTGATGTGAAAAAAGCTTACGATCAAGTTTGGCATACGCGTTTATTGTACAAGCTGAAATCTATTGGTTTATCTGGCAATATGTATGATTACATTAAGTCTTTTTTAGCCAATAGAACTATTCAGGCAAGAGTGGGAACTAGTTATTCTACTTCACGACATCTTGATATGGGAATTCCACAAGGTTCAGTGATAGCACCGCTTTTATTTAATATCCTTATACAGGATCTTCCTAAAGCACTCTCAAATCGTGTTGTTTTGGCACAGTATGCTGATGATATATGTATTTGGATGAATATTACTTTAAAAAAGACAACTCCACAGAGAGCACAGAATTACATTAGGAAATTGTATCAATCTGATCTTGATAATCTTGGAAACTATATGTTAGAAAATGGTCTGTCGTTGTCAGCGGAAAAAACTAACATGATGCTATTTAATTCTGGTGGTACTTTAAGTAACTTGCCTACTTTCAGATTGCTTGGTGAAGTGTTACATTACAAACAGGTTGTAAAATTTCTGGGAGTCTTTATGACATCGAAATTAAACTGGAATGTCCATTTTGATTATATTTCAACAAAAGCAAGAAAAGCCCTAAATTTTCTAAAGATAATAAGCCGATTACCTTGGGGAATGGATACGAACATACTAATTCATCTGTCAACAGCACTTGTACGATCTAAATTATCCTATGCGCAAGAAGTGTTTTTCAGTGCACCAAAATATTTATTAAAGAAGATACAAAGCTTAGACTGCAAAAGTATTAAAATTGCTCTAGGTGTCCCTACTCATGCCTCTAATCTGGAAACGTACAAAGTTGCTGGAATTCTGCCTCTGAACAACTATCGTGAGCTAGCGACAGCAAAATTTGCAGTTAGAACTACTTCACAAACGGACAATTTTGTGAGTAAGGAAATTAAAATCAGGTCTGATGTTGACTTTCCAAAGCGAGCAAAAAGCATTTCATTACAAATGACTGTTTCAACTTACATATCTGACTTGGTCAAACAGTCTAACATAAATATGGATGAAATAGCTGAGACACCATCAACAACGCTATCCCTACATGTGAAATGCAAAAAGCCTCTTTTGATATTGACTATACAGACGCTAAGAAATCTGAAAACGTCAACATTTCGATATCCACAGCAAGAGAACACATCGATGAAAAATACCGTACCCACCTTCACATTTTTACCGATGGATCAGTCTTAGAAAATAAATGTGCTGGAGCAGCATTTTATGTTCCAAAATTTAAGATAAAAATGTCATTTTTCGTTGGGGCAAACTTATCGATCTTTACAGCGGAATTAGTCGCTATTAATTAAGCATTGCATTATCTAGTAAATCTTAAACCCATGTCTTTCAAAGTAGTTCTCTTTGTTGACTCAAAATCTGTATTATATGCCTTACGGTCTTTTAATGCCGACACAAGACCTGATTTAATTACTGAGGCAAATCATCTTATACATCGTTTAAGGGTCAAAGGTACAGATATCAGTTTATGCTGGGTGCCTTCTCATGTTGGTCTTCACGGCAACGAAGTAGTTGACAGAGCAGCTAAGCAAGGCGCCCAGAATGCTGATAATGCTATAGAATTACATGTTCATACCTCCGTAAAAGAAGCTTGCAACTTGCTCGAATCAGCCTCATGGACTCGATTTCTTGAACATTCAGATGAACAGTTTGTGTCACAACAAATGATAAAGCTTACCGTTCAAAATGTATGTAAAAAATTGCAGTATTCTTCTATGTATCATTTGAGATCGATTGTTGCTGTTTGTTTTCGTATTCAGCTAAACGCATTGAGAA
Source organism: Monoplex corrugatus (assembly GCA_030674185.1). NCBI lineage: Eukaryota > Metazoa > Mollusca > Gastropoda > Littorinimorpha > Ranellidae > Monoplex > Monoplex corrugatus. Next base: position 58,459,668 of record CM060310.1, read on the forward strand.
CAAAATATTGTAAAAATGTCAAGTGTATTTGCGGCGAACAGTTCACACTGTTTCACTGTTTATTCTACTGCAAAATGCTACGTTCTTTTTTACCGAAAATGTTTACTCAAGAAAAGTATTCTGAAAATCATTTCCAGAAAATTACATCAGATCAAACGTTGTTAGTTAGAATTTCAGAATCATTAGTTCACAGTCCTGTTAATGCATTACTTTAACTTTATTCGGTTTGTATTTTAGTGTTACAATTTCCCTTCACGTTATTGAAGTTAATTGTTAGTGTTAAGTTCTCGTTCCATTTTACTGTTCCCCCACTGCTAATGTCTTTTTCCTCTGTCTTCCCTCTGCCCAAATCCAACCCGTCCAACTATCGTTCTACATTTTATTTTGTTCACTTTTTTTTATTTTTTTTATTTTATTTTTTTAATAATTTCCCCTCCCCCCCTCCCCCGTCTAATATCACTTATAGTGAAAAGACGTTAAATTAAAGAACGAACGAACACACACACATACACACACACACACACACACACACACACACACACACACACACACACACACACACACACACACACACACACACACACACACACACACACACACACTTGATGTTGATGAGTACTTGTTCTAGGAATGTTAAGCAAGTTTTCATTTCCCTGATTATTGTGTACAAGTTATATATCGTTTGGATATATATGTAAGCAAAATAGCCACAAATACACATAGAAAATAATTACATTTAGAAAAGAATTATATAATTCAGTTATGATTAATAGTTATGTGCACTGTTTTGATTATTTTCAAGGGTAGTTTTCAACATGATTATTTACATTCATGCATGCATATGTGTGCACACATACACACACACAACACAAACACACACACACACAAACACATACACACACACAAACACACACAACGCAATGCAATGCAATGCAACATGATACAATACAACAACATAACACAACAACAACAACAACAACAACACACACACACACACACACACACACACACACACACACACACACACACACACACACACACACACACACACACACAACTTGGAATGTGATCATATGTAGCCTATTCTGACCACCTTATGTATATTTTCAGCCTGGCGTCACTAATTTGGACACCGATGATGACAGACACAGGTTTCCTACAATCAAACAACACTCCTGAAGTTCACCCAGCAGGACTCGCAGAGAATGATGAGACTAAAGCATCGTGGGGTCAGAGACTTGATAAATCAGATGGTACAGCGTGCTTGCCATTAAATGTCAAAAGCACCAATGATTTGGGTCTCAACTCTTTGCCTGACTTGGTCTTGCTGGCTGTACTGAGAATGTCCTTATTGAGTGATAGGTTTCATCTATCTCTTACCTGTAAAAGGTTGTACACACTCTTTAACCAACCATCTGTGTGGAGATCTGCTAGTTTGTACTTTTCTGGAGCGGATTCCAAGTGTAGGTTAGGTACCTACGCCAAAAGGTGATGATTGCAAAGTTTGGTCATTACTTCGAGGATGTCAGTCTTCATGTGTCTGGTCATTTAGTAAAGCTTGATGAAGAATCACGACAAATCTTAGCTCATGTGAGTAGCCAGTGGAACTTGCGCACACTGACGCTGGGGATTGGATCTTTCAACTGTAGATCAGTTCGGAGTGGTTTTCATCCTGACAGTGAGGTAATGTCTATCATACAAGAGATTGTTCTCAAGGCCCCAGGACTGACCAAACTGGACCTCATTACTTGGCCCTCCAGTGCAAGCATCTCAGTTGAAAACATATTGAAGAATGCCTCTTGTACTGCACTGCAATCACTGAATATTTTCTTCAGAGTCATCGATAATTGGTTTGCAGCAAGTTACGCTGATGCACACAGAATTTCTCTTGCTGTAGTGGCTACCAGGTTTGAAGCTTTGCAGCATTTGTACATACAAGATTCTTTACTTAGCAGCAACCTCTTGAACTGCCTTGCTGACAACAGACGCAGTCCACTAAAAACTTTATCCATTCTCTACTACATTCGTCTGAACACAGGTTCTTGTATCCGACATGAGGTGAATTCTTCAGACTGGTTGAAGCTGTCATCATGTTGTCCAGATCTTCAAGTCTACTGCAGCCTGGTGAATAGGCCCCTCGACTCACATCTCTTAAGACTTTTCAAATGTGGTGTTCCCGTTTCTGGTGTAACAGTTTTCAAATATTCACGGTGTTCCACGCTACTTTTGCATCTGCTGCAGCAGTACAATAATTCATTGAAATTCTTTTTATGCTTTAATGCTGATGACTATTGTGAAGATCTGTTGATCAGTCTGGTGAAGACTAGTCTGCACTTGTGTCATCTTGCGTTCTGGGGACAGATCCAGAGTTGTAACGTGGCACAACTTGCTTCTCTTGAAAGTTGTAACGTGGCACAACTTGCTTCTCTTGAAAGACAATGGAGAACCTTCATGTTCCGAGAATCTGACATTGTCACCAAGACACCTGCAGCAGTAGAAAGCAATGATGAAGACACTGTCATCAAAGAGAACAAAGAGGGCGAATTTGTTCTTGTGCGCTTGGAAAATCGCCTGAAAGAGGTGGAAAATGAAGAGAACAGGCAAACAGAGCTGCATCGAATGAACAGTTCTGTTTCACAGTTCATGGGGTATGAATGGGAGCCTCATAATAATAAAGAACAGTGACCAGATGACACAGCTATTGAAATTTGTAGGAAGGAAACTTCGTGGAAAATGACCGAAGAATGGTATCACAACATCGATCAGTTACGAACGAAAGTGAGACTGTCGTAAACACAGATGTTTGAAGTATTTTATTTTTGAGCAAGCAAACATACTGAAGTATAACACGTAACAAAAATTGTAAGAATGTAGATCATTGATTCCTAATTCTGCCATCAAAGAGTTGAAAACTTGAAACTTTTGGCTCCACTGGTGGCAGTGAATAAATAATCACCGTAGGAAAATATGATATAAGATTAATGTTATTGAAAGACTCCGGCTTCTGAAAATCACGGAAAAAATCAGGGAAGTCCAGGAATTATGAGAAAAATTCAAAAATGGCACATCACTCAACAGAACCTTTGGATATTAACTACATGTACATCCCAGCTGCTGAAGACTGCTCTTATTACATGATCATGATTGCATGCTGAGGTGTTGTTAAAACAATGAGAGCGAAGTCGAGCCTCTTTAGAACAGCACACTGATGAAGGTAATGGTTAAGATGAAAACGTAGTCAGTTTTGACTTATTTTCACCAAGCAGTTTTTGCAAGGTACAAATTGAAATTACTGCACAAAACTCTCCATAGTTATTAAGTGAGTTTGATGAAGGCATACCATGTAGGATAGCTGCTGATGCACCTCCAACATTTCATACAGTTGGCTTACAGTACATGTATTAAGGTATACAAGGAAATTACCAGATTTTGAATCTGTAGGAGCATTGTTTATGGCTTCATCAGATGTTTTGTTACTTTAATAAACCGGGAACATTACTGATTTCAGCTGTCTGCATACATTTTGTTTACTGGTTTGGTTTTTGGTGGTGGTGGGGTCTGTCCCATTTTTGTGCCATTTCGCTGGTCACAGAGTCTCGAGCAATATTTTCATGCTATAATGCTATGATGATGAATTAAGATACGTATGATCACCATGATGCTTTGCAATTCCATTCAAGATTGAAAATACATGACAGTGTAACGATATCACGCGCTGTGTCGTTCCGGCCGGTACGCGCATGCTCGGACGAAGTCAGAAGTTTAGCTGTTGTTAATGAGTTCAGTTAGTAAAGTTTGTTCGCATTGAAACGCTACGTATGGAGTGTTTTTGGGTACGGCTGTTTTCTAGCTTCAGGGCGCATTACATGGTAGCAGCGTGGTTGAAGCAAGTTGGACAAGAACTTTCCTCGAGTGGATTTCTATCGCAACTATGTCTTTCAAACCACCCACGTCGTTTGACTTCTCCACACCCAACAGTTGGCCGACATGGACTGATGGAGGCAACGGTTCATGAGGTACCGCACAGCATCAAAACTGACAATAGAATCATTTGATGTCCAGGTCAGTGCCTTGATTTATTCAATGGGTGCAGAAGCAGAGAAGATATATGGAAATTTCGTAATAGACGAAAACACGACATTCGATTACGTCATCCAAATGTTTGACGAACATTTTACTCCCAAGAAAAATACTATTCACGAAAGGGCAGTATTCCATCAGCGTTTTCAGCAACCTGGTGAAAACATTGAGCAGTTTGTGCGAGCGCTTTATGAACTAGCAGAGCATGCAGATTTTGACAACAAAGAGAGTGCTATTCTTGATAGATTAGTCATTGGAGTGGAGTGAGAGACCGTGAGCTGTTGTGGTAATAGGTGATCGTAGTAAAGAGGCAGGAAGATGGACTGACAGATGATTAGCGTATCGATCGGCTCAGAGCGTCCGTGGTAACCGTTAAAGGGGCAGCAGGACTATATAAGGCGGGAAGTAGATCGGAAGTCTTCTTCTTCTTTCCTTTGGTGCCCACGATCTTGAGGATGATCATTCCGGCACATAAAGGGGGGGGGGGGGGGGGGTGTTGTAGACACAGTCCATTCGTAAGCTCCGATCATTTCACTATTCTCATTGTCCGTAGACTTGCTGAAATCCGTTACCGAAAGGGCCACATGGTGTCCAGAAACTCACTGTTGGGCGGAGGCTCGCGACACAAAAGCATCGACTGTTGCTGCCTCTACTGTTTCGTTGGGAAGATGGTTCCAGTCCCCAACAGTCCTGGGTAGAAAAGAGCCACCTCTGTACTGAGTTCTGGTGTTGATGAGGCAGAACTGCTGGTTGTGGGTCCGGCGCTGTATGGTCGGGGTGGGACTAGCTTGCTCCTGATAATTGGGCACTGGATTAGTCCATGGTGGATTTTATAAATGAACCCCAGGCGTGTGGTTCTTCTTCGCTGCTCAAGAGATGGCCATCCCAGTTGGTCATCAATCGGCTGATACTTGATGTGTTGTGATATCGGTTGAGCACGAAACGGGCGGCACGTCTCTGAACGGCCTCCAACTTGTCTATGCTCTTCTGTGTGTATGGATCCCATACTGATGATGCATATTCAAGAAGGGGTCTCACGAATGCCTTGTACGACTTCTCCTTGATGGAACTGGAGCTGATCTTTAAATTACGCCTGAGGAAACCCAGCATTTGGTTAGCTTTGTTTACCGTCTCGTTGATGTGGGTGTCCCATGTCATTTCACGATGTAGTGTGATGCCCAGGTATTTGGCTGTGTGGACGGTGTCCAGGTTGTGGCCGTGCAGGACGTAGGAGTGATCCAGCGGGCTCCTGCTCCTGGTGACTGGCATAGACACGCACTTTGCAGGGTGGAACAGCATGTCCCAGCTCTTCTCCCATTCTGATAGGCGCTGGAGGTCTTGCTGTAGCTGGTCTTGTTGTATGCTGTTGACTACAACCCTGTACACCGCTGTGTCATCCGCAAATAGTCTTACCAGTGCCGTCAGTTTGTCCGAAAGGTCGTTGATATAGGCCAGGAATAAACAAGGTCCCAACACGGAACCCTGAGGGACTACTGACCTAACGCTGGCATAGGAGGAGTGGTGACCGTCAACTGCGACTGCTTGGCGTCGATTCTTAAGGAAGCTGTTGATCCATGTGAGAGTAGAGCCTTGTATTCCATAGCGTTGGAGTTTGTGGATCAGCAGACTGTGGTTAACCCGGTCAAAAGCCTTGCGAAATCCATGATTAGGATGTCTGTCTGCTTCTCATTCTCCAAATTGGTGGTTAGCTCCTCCAGGAGTTGGCTCTCACATGATCGCCCCCATCGAAAACCATGTTGGCTGTCGTTGAGAATGGTGTGAGCCTCAAGGTGCTGCATCACAGAGCTGACGACTATGTGTTCCATGAGCTTGCATACGATACATGTCAGGGAAACTGGCCTGTAGTTAGCAGGGTTGTATCGTTCACCCTTCTTGAAGATTGGTGTAACGTATGCACTCCTCCAGTCAGTTGGGACGATGCCTGAGGATAACAATGACTGGAAGATGGTGGTCAGTCGCTGGTGCTAATTCCTCCGCAAGCTCCGTAACACTCTCGGGCTTATACTGTCAGGACCTGCTTTGTGTGGGTTTAGGTTTTTCAAGAGTCTTTTCACTCCTTCACAGCTAATGGTGATGTTGTCCATAGCCGGCATATTTTGTCAGTCATTCCAGTTTTGAGTTCAAATTCCTCAGCTGTGTACTTGTGACCATCCCCAAAGACTGACTGGAAGTGCTCGTTCAACAACTCTGCTTGTTCCTTCGGGTCTGAAGTAAGGCGGCCATCTTTCTTGAGTGGGGCAACGCCGACGTTACTTGAACGCAGGTTCTTGATGTATGACCAGAACCTCTTGTTACCTACCTGGTAGGTGGTCGCCTCTTCAGTGAAGACAGAGTTAAGGTATCTCCAGTAGCTTCGACGGATCTGCCGTTGAATGGTACGCCGCAGGACCTTACCTCCTCTCTCAACTCTGCAGATCCTGTTTTCTTCATCATGCAGTATTTTCTGTCCCGCCTGTTGATGAGCTGGCGCATGCCTGGTGTGATCCATGGTTGGCTGGTCTTAGTTCTGGCTGTCTTGTGTGGTATGAATTTCTGGATTGCTGACAGCAGGGAGTCCTTGAATGTCTTCCACAGCCCCTCCATTGTATCGCACTTGTCTTGTAGGTCTGCACTCAGTTCTAGTAGCAGCTGTCCTAAGACTATCCCAGTCCGTCTTGGCGTACAGGGGAATTTGGCGCCGTGTCTGCTTCTTTCTCCAAGAACTGGTGCTGATCTCACAGTATGGTATGCAGTGGTCGGAGAGGCCTGGTACAACTTCAACTCGAGGGATAAAGTCTGGACAGTTTGTCAGGAGCAAATCCAATGTGTTTAGCTCTCTGGTTGGTTCCTTGACAAGTTGCTCCAAACCATTATCATGTAGCATGTTGAGAAAGTCATAATGCAGGCGAGGGTACGATGACTTTGGTTTCAGTGTTGTTGTGGTCCAGTCCCAGTCTGGGAAGTTAATTACAGATTTCGGACGCTGCAGATTTTGACAACAAAGAGAGTGCTATTCTTGATAGATTAGTCATTGGAGTGAGAGACCGTGAGCTGTTGTGGTAATAGGTGATCGTAGTAAAGAGGCAGGAAGATGGACTGACAGATGATTAGCGTATCGATCGGCTCAGAGCGTCCGTGGTAACCGTTAAGTTCCCAGCAGTCTTATCTTTATCTCGCGCGCCACCTAAGTGGGTGACGTCCCTTGGTTCGTCTGCTATATTATACCACAGCTGTCTGAAAAACTACAACTGGAAGCGGACCTGACTCTTGAAAATGCTATTGCTCGAACCCGGCAACATGAACAAGTCAAGCAGCAATTGTCAGAGCAGAGAACATCAATGGATGCTGTACAGTCGGGACAAAGCAGAGTTGGCAGAGGACGCGGCAGTTATCGTGGAGGTACCCAGGGCAATGCAAGGAATTCCAATTTTCGTGGAGGCCATCATACTGGCAACAATTTTCATAGTTCGCAGCATACTAGTACTTCTCAACGTGGATGGGGCAGAGATGACGGTGGACGTTGTGGATACTGTGGCAAAAGTCCCCATCGTAACAGACAAGACTGTCCAGCCAGAGAAAAATCTTGCAGAAATTGCGAAGTATGGACATTTTTCTCTCATTTGCCGTCAGCAGAGCATCACGTCTGTCAATGCAGTTCACGATAATGGAAATGAGGTGTATTTCCTGGGTGTCGTAGATACTGCTGATTTTGTTCCCCCATGGGTCACTAAAACTGAACATTAATGGTACCCCCATGCAGTTCAAGATAGATACAAGGGCTGATGTTACAGTGATGTCAGACAAGCAGTTCCAAAAGATTCGACCACTTCCACCTCTTCAGCATACTAGAGCAGTGTTACGCAGTGACAATGGCGTGATGGACTGCAAGGGGTAGTTCACGGCGACAGTCCAAGTAAACGGCATGAATTTCCAGCTGCAAATTTTCGTCATCAGATCCGACTCCGACAACCTCTTGGGACGTGCTGCTTCAAGTAAAATGGGGCTGGTAAAAAGACTTGATGAAGTCCAGAGACCAGACACGCCATTCTATGCAGCATTCGGTAATCTTACTGACAAGCCGGTGAAATGCAAGCCAGTGAAAATCCAACTTAAGGAGGACTCAATGCCATACAGCTTGAATTCTGCTCGACGAGTTCCCATTCCTCTCATGGATAAGATCAAGGAAGAACTTGAAAAGATGAGAAAAGCCAATATTATTCACGAAATCACACAGCCTACTGACTGGTGCGCAGGGATGGTTCCTGTTCTCAAGAAATCTGGAGCAGTCCGCATATGCGTTGATCTAAAGAAACTGAATCTTGCTATCAAGAGAGAAAGATACATGATCCCAACCATAGATGACACACTGCATAAACTCAAGGGATCTTCAATCTTCAGCAAACTTGATGCAACATCAGGATTCTACCAAATCCCTCTGGAAGAAGAATCGGCGAAGCTGACAACATTCATCACTCCGTTTGGGCGATATTTTTACAAGTGTCTCGCATTTGGTATCTCGTCAGCTCCAGAGATTTATCAGAGAACGATGGAGGAGATCCTACAGGGAGAAACCAATGTTGTCTGTTTCTTTGATGACATTCTGATCTACTCAGCAAATCCACAAGAACACGAAATCCACTTGAACAATGTCCTCAAGAAGCTCAAAGATGTTGGCTTGAAGCTCAACCAACAAAAGTCAGAACTTCGCAAGAGGGAGATTCAATTTCTTGGACATTGCATCAGCGCAAATGGTGTACGACCCGACGAGGCAAAAATTGAGGCAATACGGAATATGCCAGATCCAAAGAACGTCACAGAGCTCAAACGTATCTTAGGAATGCTGAACTTCTTAGGCCGCTACATTCCCTCCATGTCAACAACACTTCATCCTGTCACAGAACTGCTGGAAAAGGACAAGGAATGGATTTGGGAACAACCACAAGTGGATGCTCTAGCGAAAATCAAGAAGAGTTTGACCACAGCTCCAGTGCTAGCATTTTTTATCCCTCAAAGAAGACAACAGTTAGCTCTGATGCCAGTAGTTATGGCTTAGGAGGAGTACTTCTTCAAGACCATGAAGGAATCCTACGACCTGTTGCATACTGTTCACGCACACTCACTCCAGCAGATCGTGGTTGTGCACAGATAGAGAAGGAGTGCCTGGGAGCTGTGTGGGCATGTGAAAAGTTCGAGAGGTACTTGTGGGACTTGAAACCTTCAAGTTGGAAACAGACCACAAGCCTCTGATACCTTTAATAAACACCAAGAATCTACAAGATACTCCACTTTGTTGCCAAAGGCTCCTGCTCAGACTCATGCGGTTCAATGTCAAGGCTGAGTTCACACCAGGCAAACACCTAATCGTGGCAGATACCTTGTCCAGATCTCCACAAGAAGGGCAAGTGAATTCAATTTCCACAATGGAAGACGACATATCTGCTTATGTCAGCATGATCAGAACTATGTGGCCAGCGACAGATAGACTGCTTGAAGACATAGCTGAAGAAACCAGTCAAGACAAGATACTGAGTGCAGCAATGTACCACACAGCAACTGGATGGCCAGCACACATCAGTAAGGTCGATCCTGCACTCGGAGAATTCTTCTCAGTTAGAAATGAACTGAGCATCAACAGAGGCATGCTTACCAAAGGCATCCGGATCGTAATCCCACAGAAGATGAGAGATGACATTCTGACGAGGATTCATGATGGACATTTTGGCATAACGAAGTGTCGGGAACGAGCTTCACATTCGGTATGGTGGCCAGGCATTAGCAATGACATCACGACGATGGTCAAAAGCTGCCAATTTTGTGAAGCAAGACAGCCAACGCAAACAAAAGAACCCCTGCTGACAACTCAACTTCCTGATCGTCCATTCCAACACGTAGCTGCAGACCTATGTGACTACAAGGGAGATCAATTCCTAGTCCTAGTGGATTACTACTCAAGATATCTGGAAATATCCCATCTCCCAAGAGCCACTACTGATATTGTGATTAAGAAAATGAAGAATATCTTTGCACACCATGGCGTGCCAGAGACTTTGATGACAGATAATGGACGCCAGTTTACTGCAGCAGAATTCCAAGCATTTGCCAAGAAATGGGGTTTTCATCATGTCACAAGCAATCCTTATTTCCCTCAGGCTAATGGGGAGGCAGAGAGGGCTGTGAAGGAGGCAAAGAAGATTCTATCACAGAAAGACCCTTTTCTGGCCTTGCTCACTTACAGATCATCACCTACCACAGTTACAGGGGCAAGCCCAGCAGAACTTTTGATGGGTCGTCACATCCACAACAGCCTTCCAACTTTACCAGAGAACCTGGAGCCGAAAATCGCTGACAAACAGGCTGTAATCAATTGTGACGCAAAGAAGAAGGAGGCTAACAAAGTCTACTTCGATCGGCGTAATAGAGCCCAAAATTTACCAGACTTGCAACCAGGTGATGCAGTCCTCCAGAAGCTAGACCTTGAGAAGGTGTGGGCAAACCCAGCCAGGGTACATAGCAAGATTGCACCACGCTCGTACATTGTTGAGATTCCGTCTGGTCAGTACAGACGGAACCGTAGGCATCTGAAACCTACGCAGTACCCTGTTCCTTCACCTGTTCCCACCTCTATCCAGTTCCCTATATTCTCCACACCCAGTCCAAAGCCTATCCAGAGCCATTCTCCCCATTGCCCAACGAAGGTGACGACTCCAAGTCTTCCAGAAGCTCCAGAAAGCCCAGAAGGCCAGCTTCTACCCAGTCTGGTCCAATCCCAAGGGGCAGCAGACCCAGCTCAACCACCAGACACCCCACACCTCCCAGAAAGACCCGTTGTGGACGTCTTGTGAAGACACCTGTCCGTTACAAGGATTGAAACCAAGACAGAGACATAAATAGTTACCTCCCTTTGGTAATCAAATTATCGAACCGATAAACAGATAATGTTTCGCACGCTCAATTGTTCGAGTATCTAAAAAGGGGGAGATGTAACGATATCACGCGCTGTGTCGTTCCGGCCGGTACGCGCATGCTCGGACGAAGTCAGAAGTTTAGCTGTTGTTAATGGAGTTCAGTTAGTAAGGTTTGTTCGCATTGAAACGCTACGTGTGGAGTGTTTTTGGGTACGGCTGTTTTCTAGCTTCAGGGCGCGTTACAATAGGACTGTATTCTACGCTTCCTTTCATGACATATCCTGGCGTCAAGCAGGCCAGAGAGACACAGACACCTGCGGTGTTGGTCAGGAAATTTGAACAACATGCTCATAGACACGTTTGTTCAGTGAATGAAAATAGCTTGTGTGGTGCCAGTTTTCCAGGTTTTTTTCCAGTGAGCCCAGCACACAGTGTTAGTCAGGAAATTTGAGAAACACCGTCAATGACACACTTGTTCAGTGGATGAAAGTAGGCTGTGGGGTCACAGTCTTCCAGTGAGCCCATAGCACACCGGATAGGAGCTGGATGGGGCAAAAATATTCCACAGTGATCTTGACAGGACAGATGGGGTTCGACCCAAGTCGCTAGTCCGTTGCATGTTCTCTACATGAATTAAAGAAGTTCTTGCGACATTTCCGTTTTTCCCCTTGTGCAGAAATCGTGTTTTGCATATTGTAAAGAGAGAGAGAGAGAGAGAGAGAGAGAGAGAGAGAGAGAGAGAGAGAGAGAGAGAGATTGTAAGTATCAGAATGAACAGAAATAAACGAAAAGGAATAAATAGACAAGAGAGAATGAACTTTTTTTGTGTGATAAGAGATATAGGCTACAGTTTTGTACAGAAATAAATAATGCATCAATAATGAATTTGATTGAATATGAAAAAAAGGAGGGGGAGAGGGGGTAATGTGAAGTAAATAAATTTGGTAGGGAGGGGATGAAGGAAAGCGGGGACGGGGGTCGTTGATAGTCGTCATATTGGTACTGATTAAAGTCATCACAGCACCCGCCCCACCCCCACCCCCACACAATTACCAGTACTCCACACCAAGCTACTTCACCACCCTGTTCCACATCACACCCAACAAATCCACACATGCATCCCCCCTCTACCACACACACACACACACACACACACACACACACACACACACACACACACACACACACACACACAACACACACACACAAAGTAATAGATATTGAAAGAACTATTAAGTTGTCTGTTTAAAAAAAAAGAACTTTCAGTCAGGCTTCTCCATCTTCAACTACCACACTGCACAGTAAATTAAGATGTTCAGTTACTCTGTCTCTGCCCCTTCTATCCCCTTTCCTCCTTTCGTGCATTTCTTTCCACACCTATCAGGCTACGTTCTGAATTATGTATGAGTAGATCTGTTAACCCTTTGACTCCCGCACCATACCCACCAACTGCAAAAAAAACACAAAAAAACATAACCCTTTGACTCCCTCACCCTGTCCACCAGCTTCTAGCTGGAAGTTGGTTGATAGCGTGTGGGAGTCAGAGGGTTAAGGTGGCTTTGGACTGGGTGGCAGAAGTAGAATGATGGTGGGGAATTGTTGGTTTTTGTCTGCTGGCAATGACGATAATAATCACTGCCAGTTGATATAAAATCAATACTAAGCCTTTCCTCCCCATGCCCCCCTTGGTTCCACTTTTCACTCTGTACGGAATTCACCTGCTTCACAATTAACCATTTTATTTTTTATCCAAGTATTCATAAATTCGTTATTTCCTTACTCATTTGAACAATCTCGTTATCACAATAAAGTTTATTTCATGTACCCTATTTAATCATCATCATCATCATCATCAGGTGCCCTGCCGCATGGCATTGGCGATCATGGACTTCCATCTGTCTCTATCTCTTGTTGCCCCTAGCATCTCCCCCACCCTCCTCGTCACCAGCCACTCTGCAAGTATGTCCAGCATTTTCTCCCTGGGTCTACCCGGTGCTCTCTTTCCCTCCAGCTTTCCCGTTGTGACCAGGTGCTCCAGATCCCCCTTCCTCATAAAATGGCTTATAAATGTTGCTTGTCTTTTCCTAATCTTCCTTATGAGTGATCTACTTGTGTCTGCCTCCATCAAGACTGTCTCGTTTGTTTTCTTGCTGTCCATGGAACTCTCAACATTCTTCTTAGAAACCACATCTCGGCTGCCTCAATCTTGTTCTGGCTTTGCTTGTTGACTGTCTATGCCTCGCATCCGTACAACATTATTGGTTCTATATAACATTCAAGAACTCTCTTCCTGATGTTAATTGACAGGCATTTGTTGGTAAGAATGCTTGTCATCTTCTTGAATGCTGTTTTGGTTTGGCCGATTCTGCTGGCTATTTCTGATGTGCATCTGCCGTCTGATGAAATGATCGTTCCCAGGTATTTGAATTTATCAACTTGTGTCAAGGTTGTGCCATTTGCTGTTATTTTGCATGAGGGGATTTCATGTTTTTTACTGATCACCATGACTTCAGTCTTCCTGCTGTTTAGTTCCAGCCCCTTACCTTTGCTTTCTATTTCTATTATATTCACAAGGTTTTGTAGATGTCTTTCACTTTCTGCAATTAGCACGGTGTCATCTGCGTATCGAATGTTGTTTATCATTTTCCCTCCAACCTTCAATCCAGGATCTTCTTCTAGGTTTCTCATGATGTTTTCGCTGTAAAGTGAAAACAGATCTGGTGACAAAACACAACCCTGTCTGACTCCTCTTTTGATATTTTCAGGGATGAAAAATTCTCCTCTTTTTCCGCCGTTTCAGCCGATTTTTTGCTGATCTCCGCCCCCAAAAAAAATCTCCGCCCAAAAAACAACAACAACAACAACAACAAAAAAACGATCAATAACTGAAAGGCCGTCAGCCGGCAGCCTCAGACGAACCTCTAGTTCTCAAACGAACCGCTATTCACACAACGAAGTATTCTCAAACGGTACAGTAGGCATACCGTTTGCTGAATTATCGACTCGTCAACATGGCGTCTGATGGTCGCGAAGATGGTCGGAAAAAGAAGAAATATGCAAACACGTGGAGGAACGAGTGGCTTGGAAAGCTCGTTTCCAATCAGAGAGTCGGTGATGTCATTAGGAAACGTGACTGCGACAGCGAATTCACAGTTTTCTGTGAACCTTGCCAAAAGTTAGTATCTTAGTATTTCTTAAAAATGCTTCAGCTTCAGGGGGCACCGCCCCCTGACCCCCACCAGAGGCGTTGCCCCTAGACCCCACTGGGGGCCTACGGCGGCCCCCAGACCCCTGCCCATTTCTCCTCTTTTTTTTTTAACTCCTCTGTTTTCATCCCTCAATTGGGGGGAAGAGCTTACATTGTTTTCTATTCTCGTTGCAGCTGTTTGTTCCCAGTACATATTTCTGATTATTCGTAGATCTTTTCCATCAACATTGAGTCTCTCCAGTTGGTTGATCAATCATCATGTCTTACCCGATCAAAAGCTTTGGTGTAGTCAACAAAGCATAAATACAAATCCTTATTCATCTCAATTGACCTCTCTATGATAGTTCTTAGCATGTATATGGCATTAATAGTTCCTTTCCCTTCCACAAATCCACACTGTTCTTCTGCTGTTTCTCTTTTGATTCTATTCCTTATCCTCATCATGATTATTCTTAACAGGATTTTTGTTACATGACTTATCAAACTGATTGTGCGATGGAGTTCACATTCTATAGCCCTGTCTTCTTTGAAAGTGCAGTGAAAATTGATTTTGACATATCTTTGGGAATTTTTCCAGTGTCGTAAATTTCATTTAGGAGGACAATGTATAATCAAATTTTTTTCAGCTCTTACATAGGTACTAGGTGTGGAGATTTACCAATAACTTATCACAGCTATAGAGTGTTTAGGAACTCTGAAGAGTTTAGAAGGTAAAGCTCCAGGAACAAGATTACACGGCGCTAGAGTAAAACAAAAAAGTGCCTAAAATCATCACTTCATCAAGGAGTATAAGAACAACACTAAAGAACTTTTGACCAGATTTTAAAGTCACATTGCGACAGTCTACCATCATCCTCGATGCACGTTGTATCAACAACAGACAACGCTTCTTGAAGGTCATAATGACCCTGAAAGGTCCCCAAAACTGGATTTTCTGCGATAATGTTTGTAGAAACAGGGAGATTGCTACACTTCTTGAAGGTCATAATGACCCTGAAAGGCCCAAAATCTGGATTATCTGCAATAAAGTTTGTAGAAAAAAGGAGACAGCTACAATGACTTTTGACAAACTTGTTTGTATTCGGTTTGTTTGCTTTGCTTGTGGATACTCTCTCTGTCTCGTCTCTGTTCGTCTGTCTCTTCTCTGTCTCTCTCTCTCTTATCTCTCTCTCTCTCTCTCTCTCTCTCTCTCTCTCTCTCTCTCTCTCCAATGATTCATACGAAACTGATTAAATTCGGTTGACCAGTTTGATTTATAGAGGAGCAATTTCATTAAGTGACTAACTGGCAGTAAAATGGTTGATTATTAACTGATGTGGTTCGTATGGTTAGAAAGTGGCAATTTTCGATGATGTCATTATATGCATTGAAAAAATGTGCATAAATCACAAAAGTCATATTTTCCTCCCCACCCCACTGACATCGCTCTAGTTCTGAACTCTCTCCCTCTGTCTCTCTGTTCTCTCCTCTCTCTCCTCTCTCTCTCTCTCTCTCTCTCTCTTTCTCTCTTTCCTCTCTCTCTCTCTCTCCCCCTCTCTCTGTGTCTCTCTCTCGGGGTCATCAAGTCGGGGTCTTGGTCACACTCAGTCACTGCAGTGCTGAAGGATCACTAGTCATCTTGCCAAGCTGTTTTTTTTTCAATCTGCCCCTTCAGGTTGTGTCGTTCTTCGTACCAGCCTCGCTTAGGAGTCTCTGACCTGTCATGAAGGGAGTGCTTCTGGAGGAAAAAAAGGGTGGACAGTCGGGATTATCATTATTATCATTATTGGCTGAGTCACGGATTGTTTATTAAGATCCAGTTAAGTGGACAGAACCATGTCAAGATTGTAACCATCTCAACACCAGTTTGAACTTTATAAAAAAAAAATCGACAAAAAAGTTAGGTACGCATATCAATGCATTTTTGTACGTAATCTGAAGATATGCTCCTGGTGTCGATCACTTCGTCCAGTTTATCACAAGAGGGGTAAAAAAAAATACAAATAATAAAACAGAACTAAGTGCTCTGAAACACAGATATAAACTGTCCTGAATTGCCTTGAATTGGTTCTACACATCATATTTCCTTAGAACTAAAAATGAAGTTACTTCATGTGTCCAGTTATCAATCCTAAGAGAAAGCATGGAAGGCTTTAAAGAAAACATATAGCTGGTATGGCCAGCAAGGCAGAAAATGATAGGGAAAGATGATAGAAAGCAAAAGAGCAAGACAGAAAAATGATAGTGACAGTAAAGAGAACATTTCTAGCACAGCAAAGACGATAGAAAACAAAGGAGTAATATAGAAACAAAGAAAGTGACAGAAAAGAGGAAATTTCTGGCACAAAAATTCCAGAAGGTCGGGATACCGTTTTTATTGAAAGAGCCTACACCATTTCACGGGGGAAGGACTTGGGGGAAAAAAGTCGGCTCCTATCACTCCGCCATACAGACCTATCACGATCATG
>CM060310.1:58481307-58483807 GCA_030674185.1 Monoplex corrugatus
TTTCTTCCTCCTTTGCTTTCTGTCATTTTTTCCATTATTTTCTGCCTAGCTGGTCCATTCACCTGTATGTGTTCGATAAAATCAATACCTTCTCATAGGACTGATAATTTGGTAATGTATTAAGTGCATTTTTGGCTCTAGGGAATGGGATATGAGAAAGCAATTTTAGGTAATTTAGGCCCGTTTTTGTGTTTTATTGTCCTTGCTTATGTTTAAATTTGTAGTCAGTTTTTCTAAGATTCCTTGTGCGATAAATCGGACAGAGTGGTCAACGCCAGAGCATCTCCTCGTAATTAGGTGTTCGAATGCATAAATATGTGCATATAATTTTCCTTTCTTTTTTTTCCTGCCGAAGGATTGTGTATGTTTTGAAGCGGTTATAGCCCTGATATGTCTCTATGCAGTCGACTGGGCTTTAAACAAAAATATCAGTAACAGTCTTCCTCCTGTATTAAGTATGGTGGTTCTTTATCAGACAATTTCACGGTGCATGTGTGTGTGGTGAAGACTTCTGTTCATTTGTGTTCCTTTGCCCCTCGTTAGATTTCCTCATACTTGTTATTATGGTTCCTAATACTTATTTTCATTTTAGGTGTTTTTTCAATGTCTGTTGTTATCTGTTATATTTCATTCTGTAAAGTACAATCAGCATGTTGATACTTGATTTAATAATTCTTATTAATATTGTAAAGTGCGGCGAGCTTGCTTGTGAGATGGATCGTTTCTGCTATACATATGAAATAATTGTTATTGTTCTTCTTCTTCTTGTTATTATTATATTATCATTATTATTATTATTATTATATTGCTATTATTATCATTATCATCATCATTATCATTATATTGCTGCTGTTTTGCTGTCATTATCTTTAAACTGAGAATAAGTCTGCATGAGACGCCAGCAATTTGAGAAGTTTAGCTTCATTTGATTTTCTCTGCTTTTCCATGAAAGTGTTGAAGGTATAGATGAAGGGATTAAGAGCTGAATTTAAGGGAAGCACAAAGACAGCCAAAGCCACGTTCAATTCTCCAGAGATGGAAATACCTGCCACAGACAGCATTCCACAAAGTCCAATGGGAAACCAGCACATGAAGTCAGTCACCGCCACACTGATCAGTCTCCGAGCTATGGTTATGTTATGCGATACTTTTGTGGTGTTGGTCGTCAAGGTATTCTTCTTTACTGACCAGTAGATGCAAGTTTGTCCGGCAGATATAAACAAAAACATAACAAAGTTGAAGATGATCAGTATACTGAAAGAATACATATGTCCTTTAAACTTTTGCCTCGTAACAGGCAGTGGAATACAGATACTTGTCTGGCCGTAAAACTCCCAGTGTGAAGTTGCTGGCAGTAAAGGGATCATAGCAAGGAGACATCCAGACAGCCAAACCAGCAGTGAAGTCACTGATGCTGATGTTTTCTGAAAACGCAAAGAGCTGAACGGAAAATGGATAACAACGAAACGATCAAGCGTAATAAGCCAAATGATCTGTGCTGACACTTCACTAGACAAGAGAGACAGAAATCCGCCATTTTGCAAGCCAGTGAGTTCATCCATATGTGATCATGATGGAGGTATCTACCAAGAAACAACTGATCGGCCACTCCAATGATAGCAATATAGACACCCATCAAAACGTCAGCCATGTTCAGGTGGGTGACAAAAACACTGAAACCACTGGAAGAGCTGCCCTTCCGTGCACATAAACGAAGAACAAAACAGAAGACGTTACCAGTCACTGAGAGACAGCTGATCAACCAGAGAAACAATCGATATATTTCTGACCCAGTAAATCTTCACACGATGAAATTTCGTCTTTGGGGGCATAGCAGAATGTACCTTCAAAATGAGATGGGAGTATTTCTTTACAGCATAGTTTGTAATTATCTGTTGATACGACACGAAGATGGGAAAGATCTTTAAATACGTCTGTTGGAAACGTTTTCACGGGACTGCGGTCTGTGTACAACTCAGCTAAGCGAGGTGTAAATCGAAACCCTTCTGGGCTAACGGTGTGAATGGTAGTAAAAGTTAAATTCAGCTTCCGTAACATCGAGAACTTTGATAGAGATTTGGTGCCAAACACTGTCAGTTTTGTATATGACAGGTCTATCATAGTTAGAGCAGTGTGTTGGGTAAATGAGGAATTATCAAATAACAACGAGGTGAGAGGGTTGTTGGACAGTGACAGTGTTTGTAACTTTCCCAAGTCAACAAACTGATCCATGTTGACATACTTAAGTTTGTTGTCAGTGAGGTCTAAAATCCTCAGATTAAACAACTCTATTTTAGACAGGAGGGTCAAAGAGCACTCGGCAAGAATCAAATGAATAAGGTAGACATTATTATTCACAGCAGACAGATTCATACCAGAACCTGTGGCATCTAAAAAACGGAGTTGAAGGTAAGCTGATGCAGAAAATGGATGGAAACACAGAAAAGAGAAACCTTGACACAAACATTCCACAGGACAGGTCATATCACAAGCCAGTTCA
>CM060310.1:58488807-58523807 GCA_030674185.1 Monoplex corrugatus
TTGAAAAATCAGTTCCAAGGTGTTTTTGAAGGATGCATGCCCACAATGTAAATGAATATTACCTTCAACATTTTAACATGATTTTTTTATCAATAAAAACGCGTAAATCTCCAATAATTGTTTGCAGTAATACACATCTTTTTAATAGGAATAAAAACATGTAATCATTTCCTAGTTTATTATCATGTACTCGCAGGGTTTTTTTTGACATATATTGCTACATGCTCGATTTCGATGGCAACAAAAGTCGTGACTGAAACTTTTGTATGACTTTTTCTTCTTGCGTTTGTTGCTGTTGCTGAGCAGCAAAAGTCCACATGAATAGGACTGGATTAAATGCGGATTTGAGTGGTAACATAAACACAACCATTGCAACATAGAGGCTGTTTGACACCGCACTACCACCTAAGGCCATCACACTAGTCAAGCCAAATGAAAACCAGCACATAGCATCTGCCACAGCTGCTCTTAAAAATAAATGAACTGAGGAATAAACTGGTCTTTTAGTAAGATAAGCGACACATTTGTATTTTGCTGTCTTTCTGTTGAGGATTATTTCAGCTGGCACAACCAACAGGCACAATACATTGTTAAGTATAACAATGACTGTAAACCATGGCAATTGTTTATTACAGTTGTAGCAATCAAACAAAGCCAGACGACATAGCCCAGACTGACGCTCAAAACCCCAGTCTGACAGCCAGGAAAAAAATGTATCACTGACAACAGAACCCCAAAAAGCCAGTTAACACACAAACTGTTGCTGTTGAACGTTGATTGAACTTCCAGCTGGTTAAAGGGAAACAAAGGATAATGATATGATCCACCGTTATCAACCAGATGATCAGAATTGATACTTCACTAGATAGAATGGAAAGAAAACCAGCAACCTTGCAGGTCACACTTCTTGTCCATGACTTTTCAAAATAGATGTAATTTCCATAGAATAATTCATTCGCTCCTGTAATTATGCCGTGTAAATTCCCATGCACACATTAGCAATCTGAAAATTTGCAAAGTAAGTGACGAAAGTTCCGATCAACTTGTTCTTTGCCACGAACAGAACCACGAAGCAAACTAAATTTCCCACAGTGGCACAGATACTAACTGACCAATAAAAAATTCTGTACAAGTCAGTTGGTAACAATTTTGCGCATGAAGATAGCATAGGCTGTGGCGCTAAACATGCTATTTTACTTGAATGTGCAAGAAGCAAACGTGCACAACAAATTCTAAAATCTGACGAAAAGATCGTTTCCAAATGACTTAGTTTAAAGGAGAAATTGAAATGAACCATGATGATTGGATTCTGTCTGACGTCCAACTTGTTTAGTTGTGGCATATTTTTTAAGCCAGCAGATCCAATGGTTTTGATGGCAGAAAAAGATAAATTTAGATATTGTAACTGAGGAAAATACATAACGTTAAATAATTCTAGGCGTGTACTTGACAAGTGTATTGTTCTCAACGCATAATACACGTTGAAAGGTTTGCTTGTAAGTGACAAGAGAGGGTTGTATGACAGAATTATAGTTCTTAACTGTGATGCTTCTGAAAATGCATACATATTGACAGTTCTTATTTGGTTGAAAGTCAAATCGATGTGTTGCAAATTTGAGAACTTTATATCTGGTATGCCAGTTAAGGTGCAACGCGCAAGTTTTAGCCAAATTATGTATGCATTCGAACTGAAATTAGTCAGCGTCATTCCCGAGCTTGTGGCGTCTAAATAGCGAATTTGAGGAAATGCATCAGCAGAAAACGGCTGATGACATACGAAAGAATGACTTTGACACAAGCAGCCTGCAGGACAAGTCATGTCGCACATCCATTCATCATCCCCGTGTGGGCATTGGCTCCAGCCATCACAGAGATGGTCTCCTAGTACACAAATTCTGGATGAATGACACTGGAAGAGACACGCCACCATCTCGCAGTTTTGTTCATCTTCTCCATAAGTACAGTCAGAGAATCGTTGCATCGAGTGTAGATAGGGAGGCAGTATAACCAATCATCTGTACACCGGTAATGAGTGTTAGGACAAGACTCATTAGATTTCATTGCCTGCTGAATAAAGTAGCCTGTACCATCTAGGTTGATGAAAAAACGGTGCTTTTTGTCTGCCTCTTTGTGATCACTGAAAGGCTGATAAAGACAGTAACCTTTCGTCAGACATGTCCGCACAGTCTACCTGCAAATTACAATATTGCCATGACCTGCACACATACCATTGTCACACTGAAATCCAGTACATGAAGGATGTGCACAGAATGATTCATCACTGTTATCGGAACAGTCCTGTTTGAAGTTACAGACTAGAGTATATGGAAGTGTCACAAATCATCATCACATTGAAACATAGTAATAGCAGAAACGGTGCTTCTCCTTTGAAAACCGAAGGTATTGTTCTTTTTAGCATCAATATCCAAGAACTCACACAACTGTGAATACTTTCTCTTTCCACAGTGACTGCTGGGATCACACGAATACAACAAGTGTATCACATGACCATCTGTACATTCAGACAATATTTGTTGTGTTTGTTTGAAGATGAACAATAGTGGACCGAAGTCAGAAACTTTGAACAGGAATGATAGTCCCGAATGTGATTTGTTTCACACAAGCATTCTGCATATATTTATCTTTATCCATGAGGTGTATTTCAATCACATGTCATAATTTGCATAAAAATCGATATTGTAAACTACATGTAGTTTAATAGGTCTTATATGGCACCACTGACACAAAGTGGTCAATATTATAAATAGGTGAATTGTCATTCCACTTACGAAACATTCTGTACATTAGAGACAAAGAACCAGAACCCATCCTTGAATTATAACCCATGACTGCCCGAAAACAGTAGTTTCCTTTAATAATGTTTAAAGAGTCCTCTTGCTCCTTTTTCGTTTTAATTGAAGCAAGTTTTGCAGCAGTCTTTTGACATTCATATTTAAGTTTTTGGTAAGTAATTTTACTGCTCAACCGGACATAGCTAAAACATTTGTTATGTGAAGCCACCAAGCCCTGACACCTAGCACTGCTGAACGGACAGTGTTCTGTTTCATCCTGCCCATCTACACACTCTATCCTCAGGTTACAGTCCAGCTGGTGTTTGAAGGTAGAATAGTAATCCACAGAACAATTGAATAATCCGCTGGGTAGCTTTTGGGGTTGGTTATATGCCGATAGAAAAGAAAACGCAATTTTGTTTTCTTCCGTAAAATCCCTGCATGTGTTTGGAAGAAAACGAATGTGAAGATACGAGGTTGGGTAAACACTTGGTGTTGTGTCAAATGCTTTGCACACACGTGAAACTCGGTAGTGGTCTGTATTTGATTCTCTGTAAACAATTTCGAGGCAATGGGAATGTCTAAAACACATTTCTACCCGAAAGCTTATCATGATGACACGTCCAAAGGGGGCTTTCAGTTTGACAGAAACATTGAAACTGGATTCGGCATCAAATGTGCTAGATGGTAGTATCATGTATCCTGAATATGCCAATACATTTCGTATGATAAAACCATGATTTTTAACTGCCTCGATTCTAATTTTAACCAAAGGAAGATTTATGTGAAATAAGTACATGTGGTTTTCTTCTGAGTCAATGACAATTTCTTTACGTGAATAAGTATCGCATCTTATTAAAAAATTTGACATAGGTCTAAAGCCTGAACGATTCCACTTTATTTCATCTACCAAATTCCTAATGACCAACGTTGCCCATGGACTGGACTCACACCAGTAAGCTAACCTTTCAACATAAACACGCACAAACATATTCTTCGGTACTTCAAAACGTTGGAAACAGTAAACAGCGGCATTAGCACACACACCATACACCACACCCTGCCCTTTCTTAAAATATGTCTCTTTGAAGTTCACACAGTCGGGTTTATCGATTTGCTGGACAGTAACGTTTGTTTTGTTGTACAAATAATCAACACCTGGACAAACTTCATTTATTCTCAGCTGACTAAGTGTACCGTTGACGCTGACGGTGATACTCATGTTTTCTATCTTCCTTTGATCTGTGGATATGTCAGCACTGATGAAAAGATCTGCACACATTAACTGAAACACTGACACAAGGAAAAGTATCTTTCCAAAACTACCACAAAATCTGGAAGACATTAGAGATTGTACGTCAGTCATATTATGTTTATCGGTCATTTTGTTTTCTTTGAATAAATACGTATGTTTTCCTTTAATGTCAAGTGTACTGGTAGGTTTTATCTCTTTGGCTGATTTTGTCAGCATGATATTGTGACACCGAAGGTGAAGCACAATGACACAAACGTTTTCCTCAGTATACACGGTAACGTAGGTGTGACTGTAAGCATGCCACTTGATTTATGAGTGTCAGAAATACTCAAGTTCGAATTTCTCGTATCATTGCTGCTTTCAAGGAGTACAACATCAACGATGCTACAACTAATAACCATATTGTTATTGTTATTGTTGTTTAAAGCCCAGCCTACTGCGTAGAGCCATATCAGGGCTAGAACCGCTTGAAAACATACAAAACTTCAACAGGAAAAAGAAAGAAAAAAGAATTAAGTATACATATCGATGCATTCGCACACATAATCTAAGGACATGCCCACAGCGTCCAATTTATCGCATGGGGGATAAAAATACAAACAAACAACAACAACAAAAAACGCACCTGAATACAAATTTAAGCGTAACTAAAGACACCCAAACATATCTAAAAACGGGCATAAATTACCAAAAATTGCTTCCACATATCTCACCTCTTTAGAGCCATAAATGCACTAAATACATGTACCCTATTATCAATTCTAAGAAAACATAAGTAAAACTTTATCGAACACATACAGGTGAGTGGACCAGCAAGGCAGAAAATGATAGGAAGAAATGACAGAAAACAAAAGGAATAAGGCAGAAACAAAGAGAGTTACAGAAAAGAGGAAATTTTTACCGCAGAATTTCCAGAAGGTGGGTATAATATGTTTACTGAAAAAGCCCCCAGCATCCCCACTAGGGGGAGATAATACTCATATAGATCGTCATCATCATCATCAGATGCCCTGCCGCATGGCATTGGCGACCATGGACTTCCAACCATCTCTATCTCTCGTTGCCCCAGCATCTCCCCCACCCTCCTCATCCCCAGCCACTCTGCAAGTCCGTCCAGCATTCTCTCTCTGGGTCTACCTGGTGCTCTCTTTCCCTCCAGCTTTCCCGTTGTGACCAAGTGCTCCAAATCCCCCTTCCTCATAAAATGGCCTATAAATGTTGCTTGTCTTTTCCTAATCTTCCTTTTGAGTGATCTACTTGTGTCTGCCTCCATCAAGACTGTCTCGTTTGTTTTCTTTGCTGTCCATGGAACTCTCAACATTCTTCTTAGAAACCACATCTCGGCTCATCGATCCTGCTCTGGCTTTGCTTGCTGACTGTCCACGCCTCGCATCCGTACAACAGTATTGGTTCTATATAACATTCAAGGACTCTCTTTCTGATGTTAATTGATAGGCATTTGTTGGTAAGAATGCTTGTCATCTTCTTGAATGCTGTTTTGGCTTGGCCGATTCTGCCAGCTATTTCCGATGTGCATGTACCGTCTGATGAAATGACCGTTCCCAGGTATTTGAACTTATTAACCTGTGTCAAGGTTGTGCCATTTGCTGTTATTTTGCATGAGGGGATTTCATGTTTTTTACTGATCACCATGACTTCAGTCTTCCTGCTGTTTAGTTCCAACCCCTTACCTTTGTTTTCTATTTCTAGTATATTCACAAGGTTTTGTAGGTCCCTTTCATTTTCTGCAATTAGCACGGTGTCATCTGCGTACCGAATGTTGTTTATCATTTTCCCTCCAACTTTTAATCCAGTGTCTTCTACGTTTCTCATGATGTTTTCGCTATATAATGAAAACAGATCTGGTGACAAAACACAACCCTGTCTGACTCCTCTTTTGATGTTTTGAAAAGAGATTATATTGTTTTCTATTCTCATTGCAGCTGTTTGTTCCCAGTACATATTCCTGATTATTCGTAGATCTTTTCCATCAACATTGAGTCTCTCCAGTTGGTTGATCAGTTCTTCATGTCTTACCCAATCAAAAGCCTTGGTGTAGTCAACAAAGCATAAATACAAATCCTTATTCATCTCAATTGACCTCTCTATGATAGTTTTATGATGTATATGGCATTAATAGTTCCTTTCCCTTCCACAAATCCACACTGTTCTTCTGCTATTTCTCTTTTGATTCTATTTCTTGTCCTCATCATGATTATTCTTTACAGGAGTTTTGTTACATGACACATCAAACTGATTGTGCGATGGAGTTCGCATTCTATAGCCCCTGTCTTCTTTGGAAGTGCAATGAAAATTGATTTTGACATATCTTTGGGGATTTTTCTAGTGTCATAAATTTCATTTTGAAGGACTGTTATTTTTTCTATGCCAAATTCCTTGCTTTGCTGGCTACATTTTCCTTATCAATAAATGTAATGTGAAAAGAGTATACCCTGATTTCTATAAATTTGAATATTGTTTGAAACATATTTACAATGTACAAAATTATTATTCACTAGTAAACACGAACATGTTTATGACATCATGGTTTCATTACGAATTGTCAGTAACATAATCTGTTGACTTATTTCAACATAATCAGGATCAAATGAAACTATCAAAAAATGTCAACTTAGCTGAATGATAATTATAATAGTAGCACCAGTAGTAGCATGAAATACATAAGGTGTAAATTTTGTGTGTCATGTGGGAAAAGATGGGACTCTTTGAAATTATGATCCTTTTGTTAATCATGTTTAATGTGCATCCAAGCAATCAAAGTATCCTTTTTAATGTACGATTAGTTGCATAATGCATCATGATCATATGCTTTTGTCATGTATGTATGACGTCATGTATATATGTATCTATTTGTGCAGGTATTTATGTAGGTACGTAGATATGTATGTATGTATGTATGTGTGTATGTATGTAAGCATGTGTAAATTCCACATGTATTACATTATGTATGCTTGCAATAGTATATAAGCATTTGCGTATGAATGTATGTATATACGTATGTGTGTATGTATGTATGTATGTTTGGATGCATGTACGTACGTACGTATGATGTATGTGTGTATGTATGTGTGTATGTATGAATGTATGTATGTATGTGTGTAGTATGTATGTATGCATGCGTGCGTGCATGTATGTATGCATGAATGTATACGTGTATGTGTTAAATATGATGTTTATGTATTTATCAAATATAATTTGGTGTTTACTTTGAACTTATTTGATGTAAACAAAATTTTTAAAAATCAATCATTTGTAATAATGAAAACAACAACTGTACTGTAAGCAGAAATGTGTCTCTTGAAGCTGAGGTTGCGCTGAACAATCAAAACTAGATCCACCTTTACAGGATAACCACAAGTCTTCGGCAAGACACTGATAATTTTTTTCCAGGTTTGCCACAGAGATTGCTTTGTATAGAGAAGCAGTCTTGAGTGTCTTGCTGCAGTTTCTGTGAAACGTAGGTTACCTACCTGTAGTGCATCCAGCAGTTAAAACGATTCTATCAAATTGTCTCTCAGTCTGAAACACCATCTGGCACGATCGAGTGTCCAACCTTAGTTCTGAAGAAGCGCAGCTCATCAAATCTTTGCTGTCTGCATGGAAAACGGCCACAATCCAGAGATGCTTCTGTTTGGAGAGCTTGAAGCAATAATATCGACAATAACAAAGATAAATTTATTTTCCAACGGTAGAAATGAAACCAAGGCCATTTTTCACATTTACCATTCGTAATCTACACATCTTCCTAAAACTAAAATACTGGAACAGAAATGTATCTGTAAATCAGTAGCTTAAGACATAGCACATAAGGAAATCGAAGAGTAGCAACACTTGCACAAGTATGTGTATTTGTTTGTGTCTGTGTGTCTGTATGTGTGTGTGTGAGAAAGAGAGAGACAGACAGACAGACAGACAGACAGACAGACAGACAGACGTAGGCAATAAAATAATAACTTTGTATATGTGTGCGTGCCTCCCCCCTCCCTCACCCGCTCTCTCTCTCTCTCTGTATGTGTGTGTGTGTGTGTGTGTGTGTGTGTGTGTGGTGTGCTGTATGTGTGTATGTATGTGTGTGTGTGTTTATGTGTGTGTGTGTGTGTGTGAGAAAGAGAGACAGACAGACAGACAGACAGACAGTCAGAGAGTCATAAAGAGGCAGGGAGAATGAGAAAGAGACATGGAGACAGAAAGACAGTACACTAAAGTGTTACCATAACATCCGTTAAGCCGTTAATACGTTAACACAAATAACGTGATACCCAGGTAAGCCTATCATAAATGGACAAATGCTATAATGCGAATGTGTAGGATAAAGAGTTAATGAGATAAATTGAAAATGTCAGGGAAATAATCATTCATTAGAAACTTAAGAAAAACAATACCAAACACACACAAACAAAGAAAAACAGGAACAATAAAACACACGCATACAACTTTATCTAATTCTTGATAGAGAAACAAAAGATGGAAACAGCGAATCAATTGTCCCATCATTTGCATGTATTTCACCGAAGACCGAAGGATTAGATTTATGACGTTTCAGGTCGTTAAGAATATAAAGAAAATGGCCTTAAGAATGAGCCCTGATGTACACCACACTTCACGTGATCATTTGTATAGTATGCTTCACTGAGGAGTACTTTTTGTTGGTGCTGCTTGTTTCCGTTTTTTTAAGATAGGGTCTGAAAATACAACGAATCATTTGTCCCTCATTCGCAGTTATCTCACCAAATAACGCAGGATTAGACTTATGAAGTTTCGGATCGTTAGGAATATTGACAAAACCCCGGTCCTAAGACTGAGCCTTTATATACACCGCACTTTACGTGATCTTTTGTATGGTGTGATCCACTGAGTAGAATTATTTTGTTTTCGTTTTGTGAGATAGGACATGGAAACAGAAAAACGCTGTATGCTTAAGAAGACAAGGATGCAATTTAATGAGTTGAGTATTGTGGTTTACAAGGTCAAATGCTTTTTATAAATTTACAATCACTGTTCCTGTTAGAAGACATTCATTTATTGCCAACAGCCAGGTATCTGCTAGTCGTGATAGAGCGGTGTGGCAAATGCATTTCTAACTAATTGAAGAGAATGAAGATTTTGTCTTTCTAAGTAGTCCAGTAAATGCTTATGGACAAGTCTTTCTAAAGGGTTTGATACGACAGATAGGAGAGACAGGTCTGAAATTGGTTATTTCTGAAAAGGCTTCGTTCTTTGCAAAGAGATAACTTAAACCTATTCAAGAACTGTTGGAGAGTTGTTTTGTTCTTACGAATGCTGTAGATATGTCAAAAGGTTTCTATGAGACAGATCATTCGTTAGTTCAAAATTCAAGGTTTAATTTCATCTAGCACTGATGATTTTGAATCACTCATCCTACTCATGTGCATGACAGTTTCGTGGGCTGCTATGCCAAGAACGTTAAACGGATTATGCTGTTTGTTTTTTGTTTACAGAAGTTTATTAGAATTTTGGAAGGGACATGGGACATATCGAGCGGTGTTTGTACAGGATGTCAAATGATTTTGATAGCAAAACAAAAGAAAAAAAATCTTTAAATCTGTTTGTGGCAAGATAGGTGCGGATAGGTTGGGTGCATATCTGAAGACCTTTTTTCCATTTCCTTTAGTAATAAAGTTGGCAGTTCTCAATATAGCCAGAATGCATTTTTATGATCTTTCACGAGTTTATTTAAGACTACATTTTCATTATCTGTCACGAGTTTATTTAAGAGAGAGTTCTTGACTTGACAAACCACTGACTTCACCTTATTACTCATAATTTTGTATTCTATTAAAAAAATGTCTTTCCTATATGTGTCTCATAATGCCATTATATTCATACTTTCTTGCCATAACCAGGAAAGTATTCTTGGATATGTCAGTCCTTTTCTTCGCAATGGTGCATATTTATTTACAGCAATCATAAACAAGCCAAATGTCGGTTTTGTCAAGATCATTGGAGCTAAGAACATTATCAAATGGAACAACAACGAAAAACATTTACATGACCTACACGTGATACACGTATGCATACGTATTTTTATGTTTCGGATTATCACTGTTGCTAAGATCGTACAAGCTGCCTTAGTGATTGCTTCTGGTTGTATACATATGATCTGGGAGTGTTCTTGATGTTGCTGTTTCTCTGGTTAGATCTTCTTCTTCTTCTTCTTCTACTTCTTCGTCTTCTTCTTCTTCTTCTTCTTCTTCTTCTTCTTCTTCTTCTTCTTTTTCTCTGTTAACTCGTAAATATTCACGGGAGGAGGGGAGAGGGGTGAAGGGAAGAGGAGGTTGCACTGTTCACAGATTCCTCCCGCTCCGTCAGCTGTGTCCCAAAAGCGTAGGCCTCTGCAAATGGTTTCTCTGTCCGTTCTGTGATGTTGTCAGGCCATCTTTTTTCTGTCTCTCCCTCCATCTCTCTCCCTCAACAATTCCCTGAAGGACTGATTTTGCAAGTCTACTGGATCTTATTACATGGTCATACCAACGCAGCTTTCTTTTCATAACTGATATCAGTAGATTCATTTGGTCCAGTGCGCTGCTTGACAGTTTGACGCATTTCTTCATTAGTGTATTTGATCAGTGTGTTTGATGTTAGTATCTTGCGATAACACCTTATTTCCATGACTCGGATTCATCTCTTCAAATCCAATGTGAGGAGTTACTGCAGTTATTTCAAGAGAGATTCATCGCGCTTGGAAGCCCTATATACACTCCACCCAAATCCTCCAACAATTATCTGACAGATGTCCTAACCCTGCACAAAACCCTACGCGCTGGCAAGGTCTTGAACCTGGGAAAAGGGGAGAAGGGACCTGTCAAACACTACGCTGACACCACCAGAATGATGGAAACATTACGATGGGCAGCGAACAGGCCTGTTTTTAATGTTGCTGGCAAGGAAGGTCCATGTCTCACATGCATACAAGAAGATGGAATGTACCAGTGTACGTAAGAACCTGTCTTGTGTTTCCATCGAGGTATGTTCTCGTCCTTCAATACAGATTTCAGCCTGGAGAGTTCTGATGTTGACTTTGCTGCCCTATACAGGATTTCTACTTTGGAGAACACTACTGTAGCACTTCCCAATTGCCAGCAGATGAATTTTACGTAGACCCACCCTCTGGTGCCGGTATTACTAAAGCCCTGAAAAATCCACGTTTGGAAAGGCACCACAACTTGATAGTATTCCTTCAGATATCTACACAGCTATGGCAAAGATATTCTTGGACAAGCTGACAATACTGTACCGGTCAATTATGGCAGAAGGAAGTGTTACGTCAAGACTGCAAAGGATGGTATGATTAAAAATCAAAATTGACTGGCTGAACTTAAGTTTTGTATGGCAGAAATAATCTCCAGCTAAAAGACGGTAAGACAGGTGCAATGCTTATCATTCCGCCGAAGCTCCAAAAGTGCCCTTATCCATCTGTTTATCAACGTCAGTAACGTCCCATTCTAGGCACTTAAACGTGATCTGGGTATCACAACACATGTCATTTACACGCAGCCAAGATTATTCCAGTGACAGGCTGATAAAATACCAGTATAAAGTGTAGACTAGGTAAAACATAGTCTAGGTAGGGCCTCAGGACCTAGCCAGCTCATGGATTTATGTGCAGACTTAGGGATTGTACCATGAACACCATACACATGGCACCTGTGACGTTAGTGAACATCGAACTCGTTCCAAGTGCGGAGAAATCATCTTGAGAAACTGAAACTGAAAATTGAAACTGCGTATCACATTCAATCACACACTCCTCTTTAAACAGCATATTTCTAACATCTGAAAAGTGGTCTATCTCCGTCAATACCTTTTCACAAATGTCCCTTATGTAATTATTTAGATGTTTGATCTTAAACTGACCATAGCAAAGCACG
Source organism: Monoplex corrugatus (assembly GCA_030674185.1). Taxonomy (NCBI): domain Eukaryota; kingdom Metazoa; phylum Mollusca; class Gastropoda; order Littorinimorpha; family Ranellidae; genus Monoplex; species Monoplex corrugatus. The sequence continues at coordinate 58,500,765 of CM060310.1, forward strand.
AGTTGCTGATCTTCCAAGATATCTACTTCTTTGGCTCCTGAATGTTGCAAATATTTCTCCTCAGCTAGATGTTCAAATCTTCCAAACATGAACACAGCTATCAGTTATAATAATTATTGCATACGTCCCGCTCAATCGAGAATCAAATTAATCTATATATCGCGCGCGCGCGCGAGTGTGTGTGTGTGTGTGTGTGTGTGTATATATATATATATGTGTGTGTGTGTTTGTGTGTGTGTATGTGTATGTGTGTGTGTTGTGTGTGTTTGTGTATGTGTGTGTTTGTATGTGTGTGTGTTTGTGTGTGTGTGTTTGTGTGTGTTTGTGTGTGTGGTGTGTGTGTGCGTGTGTGTGTATGTGTTTGTGTGTGGTGTGTGTGTGCGTGTGTGTGTGCGTGTGTGTGTGTTGTGTGTATGTGTGTGTTGTGTGTGTGTGGTGTGTGTATGTGTGTTGTGTGTGTGTTGTGTGTGTGTGTGTGTGTGTGTGTTGTGTGTGTGCGTGTGTGTGTTGTGTGTGTGTTGTGTGTGTGTTGTGTGTGTGTGCGTGTGTGTGTGTGTATGTGTGTGTGTGTGTGTGTATGTGTAACAGAAGAAGGGAGGAAGACACTATGAACAAGTACATTTAAATTTCAATGTTCATAGTTTTTCACCATGTCTATGTGTATGATTGCATATATATATATATATCTGACACGCTGCACAACTAATTCCCGTATGCATGTGAGGACTGCATACACCTTGAATCTGAAAGGGAAGATTTAGTATTGTCAATCCTAAACATGTTTAACCCTTTGACTCCCGCACAATGTCCACCACTATTATGCATCATCAATCATGCTAGCAAAGCAAAAACTTAACCCTTTGATTCCCTCACCTTATACACCAGCTTCATGCAGGAAACTGGTGGATAAGATGAGGGAGTCAAAGGGTTAAGGTTTTGCAATTGGTGTATAAGGTGCGGTAGTCAAAGGTTTAAGTCTGTTGGTCTGCTTTATGATGGTCAACAATAGCATGCTACTAAGCATCATCCTGCTTTGAGATTACATTGACATAATTATACTGTGCCTACTTTTACTATCATTTAAAATCCTAACATTAACCTGAATCCAAAGATGTAGGGACCTGCGGTATTGGAAATAAATTATAAGCCGCACACACCGAAGGTGCCCCTGTCTATTAGTGGTAGGCGCCTGTGGATAAAATATAGACCAACTGATCTGATCCCAGAGTTCTGGTTCTGTGCTACCCAGAAAGAAATTGTTAATTATCAAGTTGTCAGTTTAAAATGTTAATCATTTTGTCTCAGTGATTTGTATTCTACAACTATCTTCTCGGTTCTTCTCTTTAGATTTTTTCTATTTTCGTTTCATTTCTCTTCATGTTCTTTATTTTTTTCGCCTTGCTTCCTTTTTTCCTTCCTGCAAGACTATCAAACCGTTCGAGCCTATTTCAGTTCAAGCACATCACTAAAGACGTGAGGAATCCTGAAGGCTATGATGCCATTTAAACATTTTGAAATATGCAGCAATGGTGCAGCATCGACCCTACACAAACGAGAAACAGGTGTGTGCTAAACGTACGTGTCTGTCTTACTGTCTGGAGTGTGAAAGTGAATATCTGTTACATTATTTAACTCTCGTACAGCGCGAATAGGGAGATAAACTTTTCTTCACTCCATCCGTGCCAAATCGTTTCTCCCAAGACAAGAAAGATTTATGGACTATTGTGAAAAATTTTTCACTGTCTCCGTTTGTTACAAAGATTTATGGTTAATGGCTGAACAAAGGAAACGAAAACGGAGCAACGCAAACATAAATCATCACTTCCACCACCATCTCAACCACCATCACCGTACATCTCCACGCAACTGAAATCAAAAGCGTTCAAGCCACATCTATGTTCTCTGACTTTTATAAATACCTGCGGAGTTAAGTGTGATCCAGAAAACGTTTCCAACAACCAACTGTCGTGGCATTCAGACAGAGTTGATAGAAGGTGAAAAGTTCAAAATATACAGAAAATGTACTTTCATATCTTAAACCTGGAACAAATCGGTGTTTAACGAGACCATTTACCCGTCCATACCATTCACAGATGAAGAAGAAGAAGAAGAAGATGTCAAAAGAGTGCAGAAGGCAGTCCAGCAAGGTCAACAGGGGCAATGGACAACATGGGACAATGCACTCCAAAGAAGTCTCAGCTGGAACGATATGTGGCACATGGCTCCTCTAAGGATAAGCTTCCTCCTCAGATCTGTATATGACCTGCTCCCCTCGAATGCAAACTTAGTGAAATGGGGGAAAGCAGACGACCCAGCATGTCCGCTCTGTCAGAAGAAACAAACAGTGGAACATGTCCTAAGCTCTTGCAAAGTAGCGCTAGCCCAAGGAAGGTATACATGGAGGCACAACCAAGTTCTGAAAGTGATCACAGATGTGGTTAGCGAAAAAACCATGACCCCAAACGCACCAATTGCTATGACAACGTTCTACAAAGCAGGAGGGAAACAGGTCTGGCCCGAAAGTGCTATGACAACCAGCACATTGCCAAAGGGTCTTCTGGATGGAGCAGTCGACTGGGAGTGTACAGCAGACCTCCCAGAGTGGAGAAATTACCCAGATGTCATCAGCAAGACAGGCATGAGACCAGACATCGCTCTCCACTCTGACTCCTCGAAACAAGTGATTCTGATAGAACTCACTGTGCCATACGAAAGCAGAATGGAAGAAGCACATATCTACAAGACCGAAAAATACGCCGGTCTTGCCAGCACCCTGAAGAAAGCAGGTCTTCGCCATAGAGGTCGGGGCAAGAGGGTTTGTGGGCACCTCCGCTTATGATCTCATGAAACAACTCGCCATTTCTGGGAAGAAGAGGACTAGAGCCCTTAAAGCGATGGCAGAGGCAGCAGAAAGGAGCTCAAGCTGGATCTGGGCAAGGAGGAACGAAAAAAGTGAACTTCATAAGGATTAAATTCCCTACAGATGATGTGTGCCCCGTTAGCACATTGGTAAAACCGCGTACCGCAGTTCTGAAGCGCAGAATCGCCCAGGTTCGATCCCCGGCGTGGGAAAAAAAAATAGACAACAGCAGAAGGGCATCCAGGAGTCATGACCTGGATGTGGCCCGGCCCCCCGAGAGTGTAAGGAATTCAGGGCCGAAACACTTGTCTAAAGGGGGTTACTTCTCTGAAGACCTTCTGTTGTCTAGCTCTCCCTAGAGTTTCTTTCTACCTGCACATGGTCAGTCCATTGACTTCCGGGAATAGTTCGGAGGACATTCGGGAAAGACCGAAGGACACTGGGAAAGACTAGATCTGCGGGCTTTGTGGGTTGGCTTCCCACCTTGCCTTTGATAACATGCCACGAGTTTTTCAAATGAAAGATGCTCCCAGGATTCACCGAAAGGGGGAGAGAATGATGAATCCATCGGCACTGACTCCATCACGACTGGAAACGCACAACGGACCATGATTAATGACCAGTTGGAATTTCCGTGTGCGTGTGGAAGGAGATTCACCACCAAACGCGGCATGAAGATCCACAGGACAAAAATGGGCTGTTTGAAGACACATACGAACCAGCAGCAGCGCACTGCGATAGCAGGTGAGACGTTGGATGACCAAGGCCAGGAATTAAACCATAGTGCCAAGGACATCCATGCTGACGGTTCTGATGCGGATTTTGCACAAGCTCTTAACGCCAAACGTGGAAAACTCAATTTGCCGCCTGCCGGTGCAAAAGAACAATGGGAGAAATTAGATGAGGAACTTGTCCTTAAGCTGAATGCGCTAATAGGGAACAGTACGCTGGAACACAAACTTGACACATACGGAGACATCATATACTCTATCTGCAGGGACACTTATGGAGTGAAGCAGCCAAAGACAAAAACGCCTCCCCAGAAATCCAGAAGACAGCAACAGATGGAGAGCATCCGGAGGGAGAAAAGGAAGCTTAAAAAGCGAATGAAAACTGCCTCAGAATTCGAGAAGCAAGGGCTCCTGGAACTCTGGAAAGATCTGAAGGCCAAACACAATGCTCTCAGCAAAGTGGAATCAGCAAGGCGAAGAAAGAGCAAAAAGAAGAAGACTCAAGATCGTTTCTTCAAAGATCCCTTTGACTTTTCAAGAAAGCTGTTTGAACAACCCAAATCAGGGACTCTCACAGTGGGCAAGGAAACCCTAGAGCAGCATCTCAGGGAAACATATTCCGATTCTCAGCGCGAGGCACCACTTGAAATCCAGAATCTGGTTTGGCCTGCAGCGCCCGAAGGAAAATTCAATAACAAACCACCAACACTGGATGAAGTGAAGAACGTAGTAAAGAAAGCCAGAGCCAAGTCAGCACCTGGACCAAACGGAATACCATACCTGCTCTACAAGAAATGCCCAAAAGTGCTCGAGTGGCTCCACAAGATGATTCGATCAGCATGGAGGAACCAGAAGATCAGCGACCAATGGATGAGAGCTGAAGGAGTGTACATTCCGAAGGAGCAGAACTCCAGCAGCATCAATCAGTTCAGGCCAATATCACTTCTGAACGTCGAGGGGAAAATCTTCTTCTCTGTTATGGCAGCAAGATTGACAAAATACCTGACTGAAAACAAGTATCTGGATATGTCAGTCCAAAAGGGAGGCATACCAGGAATGCCTGGATGCTTGGAACATGCCACGTTGATTTGGGATGCCATCCAAAAAGCAAGAACAGAGAAGAGAGACATTGACGTAGTTTGGCTTGATCTGGCGAATGCATATGGATCAGTTCCACACGATATGATCCAGCTGGCTCTTGAAATGTATCACATCCCAGAAAACATCCGAACAATGCTGAGGAAGTATTTCCAAGGGTTCTCAATGCGGTTCTCTACCAAAGAATACACCACGGACTGGATAGACCTAGAGGTGGGCATTGCAATGGGCTGTGCAATCTCTCCCATACTGTTCGTGTTGGCAATGGAAGTCATCTTGAAAGCTGCAATGAAGAGTTCAGGTCCAATGAATCTGGGAGATGGATACCAGATGCCTCCTCTGAAAGCTTTCATGGATGACACAACAGTCTTGTCCACGGATGAGGAAGAGACACACCAAATCTTAAAGCAGCTGGATGAGCTGGTGGCCTCTTCAAGAATGAGGTTCAAACCTAAGAAATCCCGAAGTCTCTCACTGCGAAAAGGAAAAGTGGCAGATTCAGTCAAATTCATGGTAGCCAACCAAGCCATCCCCACTGTCACAGAAGAGCCAGTAAAAAGTCTCGGAAGATGGTATGATGACTCCCTGAAAGACACACAAAGGGGATGTGAAACCAAGCAAACAGCAGAAGAAGGCCTGAAGAAAATAGATAACTGCGGACTGCCAGGCAAATACAAAGTCTGGTGTCTACAGTTCATGCTGATACCAAAGCTGCTGTGGCCACTGCTAATCTATGACATTTGCACCAGCACAGTCGAAGCAATGGAAGCCAAAATCAACAAATACACAAGAAAATGGCTCGGTGTCCCACCTGGTCTCACTGATGTTGCATTCTACTGTCGTCAAGCAATGCTGAAGCTACCTCTCAAATCCATAGTGGAGGAATACAAAGTTGGAAAAGCAAGACTGTTGAGCATGCTGGAGGAATCGGAAGACAATATCGTGAGATCAGTTCATCCAAAGCTGAGAACTGGCAGAAAGTGGAAAGTCCAAGAGGCTGTAAACAATGCCAAGAGAAACCTCAGCATCAAAGAAATAATTGGACACACGCAAACCAACAGACAGGGACTGGGAGCAACAAAAATGCAGTGGTGGTCCAAAGCCAAAGGGAAGGAAAAAAGAGACATGATCATACAGGAGTTGAAGGAAGAAGAAGATGTCAAAAGAGTGCAGAAGGCAGTCCAGCAAGGTCAACAGGGGCAATGGACAACATGGGACAATGCACTCCAAAGAAGTCTCAGCTGGAACGATATGTGGCACATGGCTCCTCTAAGGATAAGCTTCCTCCTCAGATCTGTATATGACCTGCTCCCCTCGAATGCAAACTTAGTGAAATGGGGGAAAGCAGACGACCCAGCATGTCCGCTCTGTCAGAAGAAACAAACAGTGGAACATGTCCTAAGCTCTTGCAAAGTAGCGCTAGCCCAAGGAAGGTATACATGGAGGCACAACCAAGTTCTGAAAGTGATCACAGATGTGGTTAGCGAAAAAAACCATGACCCCAAACGCACCAATTGCTATGACAACGTTCTACAAAGCAGGAGGGAAACAGGTCTGGCCCGAAAGTGCTATGACAACCAGCACATTGCCAAAGGGTCTTCTGGATGGAGCAGTCGACTGGGAGTGTACAGCAGACCTCCCAGAGTGGAGAAATTACCCAGATGTCATCAGCAAGACAGGCATGAGACCAGACATCGCTCTCCACTCTGACTCCTCGAAACAAGTGATTCTGATAGAACTCACTGTGCCATACGAAAGCAGAATGGAAGAAGCACATATCTACAAGACCGAAAAATACGCCGGTCTTGCCAGCACCCTGAAGAAAGCAGGTCTGCGGGTCAAAATCTTCGCCATAGAGGTCGGGGCAAGAGGGTTTGTGGGCACCTCCGCTTATGATCTCATGAAACAACTCGCCATTTCTGGGAAGAAGAGGACTAGAGCCCTTAAAGCGATGGCAGAGGCAGCAGAAAGGAGCTCAAGCTGGATCTGGGCAAGGAGGAACGAAAAAAGTGAACTTCATAAGGATTAAATTCCCTACAGATGATGTGTGCCCCGTTAGCACATTGGTAAAACCGCGTACCGCAGTTCTGAAGCGCAGAATCGCCCAGGTTCGATCCCCGGCGTGGGAAAAAAAAAAAAAATAGACAACAGCAGAAGGGCATCCAGGAGTCATGACCTGGATGTGGCCCGGCCCCCCGAGAGTGTAAGGAATTCAGGGCCGAAACACTTATCTAAAGGGGGTTACTTCTCTGAAGACCTTCTGTTGTCTAGCTCTCCCTAGAGTTTCTTTCTACCACAGATATAAACTAAAACATATGATATACAACAAAAGATTGCCAGGTTTAACTTAAGGACCTTTGACAGTGTCAGTAATTCTTTGGGAAAACAAAGTCGAAGATTTTACTCATTATTGAAAGGTGAAAGCCTCCAAAGAAAAATCTTGGGCGACCTATGGAGAGAAGTTAAGTGAAATTTGCAAGAACTCCCCAAGAGAATTTGTCAAAAGTGTGAAGACGATGAGAGTAAGAGATGAGCCATTCAACCCAACAACAGTAGTGAATGATGCAAATGGAGAGGCACTACACAAAGAAGAGGAAATTCTGAAAAGATGGGAAGACTATTTTAAAGACCTTTTAAACCCATCTGGAGTCCAGGCTTCCAGCTCCCAGTTCTCACCACGCTATAAAGACCAGTTAGAGCCCCAAATCCTTGAAGCAGAAACACGAAAAGCAATTAAGACCAGCCCAAAGGGCAAAGCAGCAGGCAATGATGGCATAACAACTGAAGCCATCCTTGCATGCGGAGAAACGGGAGTTAAGTGGCTCACCATCATCTTCCAGAAAGCATGGGAAGAGAGGAAAGTACCAATGGACTGGCAAAATGCAATAGTGGTGCCAATTTGGAAGAAGAAGGGCAGCAAGAAAGACTGCAGCACATACAGAGGCATTTCACTTCTCAGCCATGTAGGGAAAATGTATGCAAAGATTCTGGAACAGCGCACAAGAGCCAAAGCAGAACACCTACTGAGCAATGCCCAGTTTGGCTTTCGGAAAGGAAGAGGGTGCACAGATGCCATTTTCGCACTCCGACAGCTGTGTGAAAGAGCCATCGAATACAACCAAGACCTGCATACAGTATTCGTTGATCAAGAAAAAGCTTTTGACCGAGTCAACAGAGACAAGCTCTGGAAGATCCTGGAGCAGTACGACGTGAAGGGGCAGTTGCTTGATAACATCAGAGCAATCTATGCCAACAGTAGGAGCGCAGTCCGAACAGCCAGTGGAACATCGGACTGGTTCCCGGTTACATCAGGGGTCAGGCAAGGCTGCGTACTCTCTCCCCTTCTCTTCGTGATCTACATGGACCAGATTACAAAGGAAGCCAATCCAGATCTGGAGGCCCTGAACGAACTATTATTTGCTGACGACCAGTCCTTGATGAATCAGAACAAAGCAGCTCTTCAAGAACACACAGACCAACTCAACACAAGCTGCGAGAAGTATGATATGAAGATCAGTATCAACAAAACAGAAGTTATGTCTGTCAGCAGAAATCCAGGAAAGCTGGACATCAACATCAACGGCACCCAGCTGAAACAGACCAAAGAATTTAAATACCTTGGCAGCCTCTTCACTGAAGATGGAAAATTGGACAGAGAGATAGAAACAAGATGCCAGAAAGCGAACGCAGTCAGTTACCAACTCGCCCCCCTTCTGAAACATCCCAGCATCCCAATGAGCACCAAGGCAAAACTCATCAACGCCATCTTCGTTCCAACACTCACATACCAGTGTCAGACATGGGCCCTAACAAAAGCCTTAGAGAGAAAATTGGTCACATGTGAAATGCGCTGCCTGAGAAAAGCTGTCAACAAGACCAGACGCGACAAGATCAAGAATGAGGTGATCAGAAACATGGTCGGACTAACACCAATTCTCCACCATGTCGAACAACAAAGGATCAGGTGGTTTGGTCACCTCACCAGAATGCCGCCCGACCAACCGGCCCTACGGGCATACACCACCAGATACACTGGCTGGAAAGCCAGAGGTAGACCACGGAGACGATGGAGCGACTCCGTGGCTGACACCCTGCGAGCCCATGACCTGTCACTCTATCAAGCCTCCCGCCTTGCTGCAGACAGACGTCTGTGTCTCCCCGCGACGCCGAAGGGCACCAGCGGCAGATGAAAGAAGAAGAAGAAGAAGAAGAGAAGATTGAAAGGTGATTCATCTAAATGAAACTCTAAAACGTCTTTTGTTTATATGCATTGTGCACAGTTATCACGAAAAACGTGTCTTAAAAAAACATTCAGACATTGCTATCAACATCTAAGTATTATCATCGGTATTGTTGCTGTTCGCATCATTATTTCTTTTATTGCTGCTAAGGACTTCTCACTCATATATCCATCTATTAAGAAATGACTGGAATCTAAGATCATATAACCTTCTGAACAAAGATCATAGAACCCGGCAGGAAACGGTAAGCGATCCTAATCATATTCTCTAAGGAAAAATACGAAAAAGGAAACTTACAGAATACAGATGTTTTTGGAATCTTTAAAACGTAACGTCACTAACGTGGCAACAATGCACACATCCATTTAAGTGCTGAATGTTAAACTTCCAAATGCAATAACAAACATGTCTTGTTTATTGTTTTGAAAGTGACGACAAATACAAATCCTTTCATAACAATTTATATATTAACTTTACTATGCGCCGAGAAAATATGCATTCCTCAAAGTTTGATATGCATCACAATATTATAGTTGATGTATCTTACATCCCAATTACTGGTGAAAAAATGCAGAAAACTTGAATTTTCAAACATTTGAAGCTAGAGTGCTCAGCAGATCTTCTGCCGATTTGGATCTGATAAAGCGAAACCATTATGAGAAACCTAAAAGAATACCCTGGATTAAAGGTTGGAGGAAAATGATAACATTCGATACGCAGATGACACCGGAGTAAATGCAGGGAATGAAAGGGACCTACAAAACCTTGTGAATATACTAGAAATAGAAAGCAAAGGTAAGGGGTTGGAACTAAACAACAAGAAGACTGAAATCATAGTAATCAGTAAAACATATGAAATCCCCTCATGCAAAATAACAGCAAACGGCACAACCTTGAGACAGGTTGATAAGTTTAAATATCTGGAACGATCATCTCATCAGACGGCAGATGCACATCAGAAATAGCCAGCAGAATGGGCCAAGCCAAAAATCATTCAAGAAGATGAAAAGCATTCTAGCCAACAAATACCTATCAATTAACATCAGGAAGAGAGTTCTTGAATGTTATGTATTACTGACAATGTTATACGGTTAAGAGGGGTGGACAGTCAACAAGCAAAGCCAGAACAAGATTGAGGCAGCCGAGATGTGATTTCTAAGAAGAATGTTGAGAGTTCCATGGACAACAAAGAAAACAAACGAAACAGTCTTGACGGAGGCGGACACAAGAAGATCATTCATACGAAAGATTAGGAAATGACAGGCGACATGTATAGGCCATTTCATAAGGAAAGGGGAATTAGCACACCTGATCACAACAGGAAAGCTGGAGGGAAAGAGAGCACATGGTAGACCCAGGGAAAAATATAGGACGCACTTGAAGAGTTGATGAGGACATAGAAGTGGAAGATGTGTTTGCGGCAACAAAGGATAGATGCATATGGAGGGCCATGATCGCCAACACCATGTGGCAGGGCACTTGATGATGATGAAAGGGTGGCAAGCCTTTTCATATCTTAACTTTTGGTCCAGCTTTGAGACACAGACAAGTCCCCCTTGCTTTAAATCTTGCCATTTATGGGCCCTCTTATCTGGATGACCACATGCAGTTCGATTGAGAGATATTGCTGATAGTGGACACATGCAAATGAGTACGAGGTCAGCATCTCTACCTTCATGTTTTACGACCGGCTGTCGAAAAGCTGAAGGCTCTCTGACACTTGTAATTTCAATATTGTCTTGTTCAAATCACTATTTTGTTTAAAATAGTTATACGTAAGTAGGCAAAACAGCATTCAAGAAGATGAAAAGCGTTCTTACCAACAAATGCCTATCAATTAACATCAGGAAGACAGTCCTTGAATGTTATATAGAACCGATACTGTTATATGATTGTGAGGCGTGGACAGTCAACACGCAAAGCCAGAACAGATTTGAGGCAGCCGAGATATTGCTTCTAAGAAAAATGTAGAGAGTTCCGTGGACAGCAAAGAAAACAAACGAGACAGTTTTGATGGAGGCAGACACAAGAAGATCATTGATAAAGAAGAGTAAAAAAGACAAGCAACATTCGTAGGCCATTTTATGAGGAAATGGGAATTAGAGCATCTGGTCACAACAGGAAAGCTGGAGGGAAAGAGAACACCAGGTTGATCCAGGGAGAAAATATTGGACGGACTTGCAGGGTGGCTAAGGACGGAGAGGGTGGAAGATAGATTCATATGGGGGACAGTGATCGCCAACACTATCCGGAAGGGCGCATGATGATGATGAGGTTGGCCCATAAAACGTAGATGTTTTGAGCTAGGGGGTATATGGCATTCACAGCAGAAGACAGTTTGAGAGGCTTTGATTTCGGGTGTTTGGGTATCTTGCCGTTGCTGTCCTCTGCGCTATTCAAATCTTTAAACGCTCATTGGCTATTATTGTAATAATAAAAAAAAAAAGAAACGATGCTATTTGTGACATGTATTACAAACGCCTACTTCATAATTGAGTTAGATAAGGCTTTGCTCCACAAAAGAGTTCGTTGAAATTCGCCGTATTTGTGAGTGGCTGATGCCAAACAACTTAATAGACACGCTGAACGCCAGCTACATTCTCTAAAGTTGGAAGTTCATTCACAGATTGTTTGAAAGCAAATTAAAAGAGTTACGAAAACGATCTCGAAATCCCAAACTGACTATTGTTCGACCCAGGTCCTGGAATCTACAATTACAGAACGTTGTTCCCAGTCGTGTCTGATGTTTTGAGTACTATTAAGTCAACTCTACTAGAGTTCTTCCCTCTAACATCAGTCCTCTATGTCTTCCAGAGGCTCTCTCAACTTTTTAGCTTTTGTCAATTTAACGATCTTTTGGTCAAGTTAGACAACACCTCTTGTCCTCCATCTGTTCCTGATCTTACATTCACAGGTCTCCCACTCACCGAATTTCAAACAGTTTCTCAACACTTTTCCCGCCATGGTCGCAATCAAGCGATTTCCTGTATGACCGCCATGGTCGCATTTGTGCGACTTGGAGGGGTCATGCTAAACGATAACTTTTCACGCGGGTACAAAGCTTCTGTCAGCTCCACTGGTGAATACAGGCGACTGTGCTATTTTTAAACTTTGCCCAGCGACCTAGTTTTTTAGCAGTAAGGCCAAAGTGTGGCTTTGTTAACTGTCGGAATTTACGTCACGTTTTCTCCGAAGTGTTTTCTACAAAATGGCTGCAAATCGACACACATTGTCTACCACTCCGAGTAGAATAGGCAGACAGCTGACTTTGTGTGTAGATTTTCCATTGCTTTTCCTCATTTACTGTAATGATGAGGACAAGGAATAGTATCAAAAGAGAAATAGCAGAAGAACAGTGTGGATTTGTGAAAGGGAAAGGAACTATTAATGCCATATACATCCTAAAAACTGTCATACAGAGGTCAAATGAGATGGATAAGATTTGTATTTATGCTTTGTTGACTACACCAAGGCTTTCAATCGGGTAAGACATGATGAATTGAACAACCAACTGGAGAGACTCAATGTTGATGGAAAAGATCTACGAATAATCAGAAATATGTACTGGGAACAAACAGTTGCAATGAGAATAGAAAACAATGTAAGCTCTTTCCAAAACATCAAAAGAGCAGTTATACAGGGCTGTGTTTTGTCACCAGATCTGTTTTCACTTTACAGCGAAAACATCATGAGAAACCTAGAAGAAGACCCTGGATTAAAAGTTGGAGGGAAAATGATAAACAACATTCGATACGCAGATGACACCGTGCTAATTGCAGAAAGTGAAAGGGACCTACAAAACCTTGTGAATATACTAAAAATAGAAAGCAAAGGTAAGGGGCTGGAACTAAACAGCAGGAAGACTGAAGTCACGGTGATCAGTAAAAAACATGAAATCCCCTCATGCAAAATAACAGCAAATGGCACAACCTTGACACAGGTTGATAAATTCAAATACCTGGGAACGATCATTTCATTAGATGGCAGATGCACATCAGAAATAGCCGGCAGAATCGGCCAAGCCAAAACAGCATTCGGGAAGATGACAGGCATTCTTACCAACAAATGCCTATCAGTTAACATCAGGAAGAGAGTTCTTGAATGCTATATAGAACCAGTACTGTTGTACGGATGTGAGGCGTGGACAGTCAACAAACAAAGCCAGAACAAGATTGAGGCAGCCGAGATGTGGTTTATAAGAAGAATGTTGAGAGTTCCATGGACAGCAAAGAAAACAAATGAGACAGTCTTGATGGAGGCAGACACAAGTAGATCACTCATAAGGAAGATTAGGAAAAGACAGGTAACATTTATAGGCCATTTTATGAGGAAGGGGGATTTGGAGCACTTGGTCACAACGGGAAAGCTGGAGGGAAAGAGAGCACCGGGTAGACCCAGAGAGAAAATGCTGGACGGACTTGCAGGGTGGCTGGGGACGAGGAGGATGGGGGAGATGCTAGGGGCAACGAGAGATAGAGACAGATGGAAGTCCATGATCACCACCGCCAACGACGCAATTCCCGAAAATCTTTTAACTCTTCTTTCTTCTGACTCTTATTGCTGAGATCCAGAACTGGATGATACAGAATACTGTTGAATGGAGATAAAGCCGAAACAATGCACACTGGCACCAAGCACAAACTTTCCACTGGAAAAGTTTGTTCTATCCAGCTAGGGGACAACACTATTGTACTTTCTGATTCGGTCAAGAAGCTTGGCGTTTTTCTTGATCTTCAACTCACCATGCAGTAATTCATTATCAAGACGCATCAGTCATGTTACATGTCAACTGTGACATTTCATTTCTGTTCGTCGTTATCTTTTGATTATAGCAGCTTCCAAACTAACGATTTCTCTCGTCTTGTCTCGTATTAATTGTTGTAGCTCTCTGATCTCCGGTTTGTCTATTTCTTCCGTTGCATGCTTCCAGCATATTCAGAATTCCATGGCCCGTCTTGCCTTTTGTTAAAAGAAGCATGATCATATCACCCTTTGCTTCACTGTCTCCATTGGTTGCCCGTTTCTCAAACAATTTCAAACAAAATCAATACATTATGCTATAACTGTTTCAGTGGTACTGCGTCTGTTTCTCTTTGTGACAACTGTCAAATGAACACCCCACCACCCGATCTCTTCGTTTTGCTTCTGATACAAATTGTTCACAAATTCCTCAGTACGTATGTTCCACAGTCGGTCGCCGCCCTTTTCTGTGTCTGGTCCATACAGCTAGAACAATCTTTCTCTGCCTATTCGACAGTCACACTTGGTCTTCCTTCAGGTGTAATTTGAAGACATACCATTTTCTTTCCCAGCAGTAGTTTTCCCCTCTATGTGCCAATCCTTCTGTCCTATTCCCCTCCTGTCCTCCCCCTCACGGTCAGTGTGTATTTTGTACCCTTGAGTTTCTGTCATTGCGAATGAATGCTTTGATGAATGATGAGAGTGCACGCCTTGATCTGATTTACATACCAAGATTTGGCGCCGTACATATGCCATTATTATCATTATTTATCATCATCATCAGGTGCCTTGCCGCATGGCGTTGGCGATCATGGACTTCCATCTGTCTCTATCTCTCGTTACCCCTAGCATCTCCCCCATCCTCCTCGTCCCCAGCCACCCTTCAAGTCCGTCCAGCATTTTCTCCCTGGGTCTACCCGGTGCTCTCTTTCCCTCCAGCTTTCCCGTTGTGACCAAATGCTCCAAATCCCCCTTCCTCATAAAATGGCCTATAAATGTTGCCTGTCTTTTCCTAATCTTCCTTATGAGTGATCTACTTGTCATTATTATTATTATTGTTATTATTATTATTATCATTATTATTGTTATTATTATCATATTATTATCATCATCATCAATGAAGTCATTGTTATTATTATTACTATTATAATTGTTATCATTATTATTATCATTATCATCGGCATTATTATTGTTACTGTTATTATCATCATATCATTATCATCATTATTACTTTTATGATCATCATGTTATTGTTGTAGTAGTAGTAGTAATAGTGGTAGTAGTAGTAGTTATATTGTTATTATGCTTTTTCCAACGCATAAACTAGCATCTACATCAGTTACTGCCTTTGGAAGTAACCATCATCTCCTATTACATAATTGTTATGCATCATGGCAGTATGTCTCGATAACGTTGGCAACACGAATGTCAGGACAACACATAATTATGTTAACTATATGCGTGGTTTCATTTAACCTCATCATCATCATCATCATCAGGTGCCCTGCCGCATGGCGTTGGCGATCATGGACTTCCATCTGTCTCTATCTTTCGTTGCCCCTAGCATCTCCTCCACCCTCCTCGTCCCCAGCCACTCTGCAAGTCCGTCCAACATTATCTCCCTGGGTCTACCCGGTGCTCTCTTTCCCTCCAGCTTTCCCGTTGTGACCAAGTGCTCCAAATCCCCCTTCCTCATAAAATGGCCTATAAATGTTGCCTGTCTTTTCCTAATCTTCCTTATGAGTGATCTACTTGTGTCTGCCTCCATCAAGACTGCCTCGTTTGTTTTCTTTGCTGTCCATGGAACTCTCAACATTCTTCTTAGAAACCACATCTCAGCTGCCTCAATCTTGTTCTGGCTTTGTTTGTTGACTGTCCACGCCTCACATCCGTACAACAGTATTGGTTCTACACTACGCACAAAAAGTTAAGGATCACTTGCACAAAAATTCATAACTTTCAAAATTAGAAAGCCAATGCGTTGAAGTTTGGCAAACATTTAATTCCATGCTTTAGTGATAACGATACACAATTGCCTTCAATTTCGAGCAATCGTTTGGTGTGTAGATTTGATCAAAGTGGGTACGTATCGAAATTTGATTTCCCAAAGTCATTGAAATCACAAGACAGGGCATTCTGATGCTCCCAAAAGTTCAGTAATGCGTGTAACCGCCATGGCTGTTCTGGCACTCGACGCAGCGAGTCCTCATCGAGTTGACCAGGTTGGTGAAGATCCTCTGTGGAAGCGCCTGCCACTCAGCCTGCAGCATCTGGTAGAGGTGTTGGGCATCCCTGGGAGGTTTGCTCCTCAATTTGCGATCCAGCTCATCCCAGAGGTTCTCAATCGGGTTGAGATCGGGACTGCATGCTGGCCACTCCATTCTGTTGACTCCAGACTGCTGCCGGAAGTCGTTGACCACCCTTGCCCTGTGGGGGCGAGCGTTGTCATCCTGGTAGACAGCCGTCGGTCCCATCTGCTGCAGTGTAGGCACAGCCAGCGGTCGAAGGATCTCATCCCGGTATCGGAGGCCAGTCAGGTTACCCTGTACATGATACAAGGGTGTTCTGTGGTGAAGACTGAAGGCCCCCCAGACCATTACAGAACCTCCACCAAAGGCCACCTTTTCTTGGACAGTGGTGTCAATAAAGCGTTGCCCTGGGCGCCTCCAGACCCTCAGTCGGCCGTCGTTGTGGTTCATGGTGAAGCGTGATTCATCACTGAACAGGACCTGGGACCATTGCTGACGTGTCCACCTCACGTGACGTCTGCAGAAGGCGCGGCGTGCTGCCCTATGGGCTGGAGTTAAGCGTGGCCGTACAGCTGGGTGACGAGAACGGAGGTTAAACCCATGAAGGCGGTTCCGTATGGTCTGCTGGCTGATGTTGATGTTAGTAGCCACCCTCAGCTGCCTTCGAATGATGCTGGAAGAGGCTGTTCTTGTCTGCAGGGCTTGTCGTTCAATGAGACGATCTTCACGTGGGTTTGTCTTCTTCGGTCGACCAGATCTGCGTCTTTCATGGACCCTCCCAGTGGCTGTGAAGCGTTGAATCAGTCTGACAATGACCGAGATGGACACCTGAAGTCGCCTGGCCACTTCTCGCTTGGGAACACCATCTTGGAACCATGCAACAGCTCGTCCCCTCTCAAACTCGCTCAATTTTCGTCGTGGAGGCATTGTCAGATCAGGCCTACTACTGGTGGAATGTCTTCTTATAAAGCCAAGCAAGAGACAGCATCTCACACATAAACAGCAGTGCTTGCACGTGCATAATGGTTTTTCCATCTGGCTTGTGCAATATGTTCAGGCAGAACGGTCCAAAACAAGGTCCTTTTTCGCAAGTTTCCGCTTTTCCGTTTGCGGCCAAGCTCAGTAGTAGAGAATCCCGTGCAATTTTCGCACTAACACAACATCGCCCACTTACAGCTGAACAAGAATTCATAACAATTTGGCTGGACTGAGAAATAAATAACAGTAGCGAACTGAGTTTATTACGCACCTGTTTTCTCATAGTGATCCTTAACTTTTTGTGCGTAGCTTATATAACCTATATATCCTATATGACGGGAGAGATGAGAGAAATGAAAGCTTGTTTGTAACAAAAAAAGTAACTTGTCTACAGAACCATTCACTAAACTTCAGTTGGGCTTGATAATGATTCGACATTCACGACATTGTTTTAAACTACATATCTACACTCGCACTCTCACACACACTCACACAGACACGCACGCACGCGTACACACACACACACACACACACACACACACACACACACACACACACACACACACACACACACACACACACACACACACACACATATACAAAGAAACCATGGGTCGATTTGAACAATCCTCTCTCTCTCTCGCTCTCTCTTTTCTCTCTCTCTCTCTCTCTCTCTCTCTCCTCTCTCTCTCTCTCTCCCCGTCCCTCCCTCTCTTCTCATAAATCTAGACAGGAAGACATCAATGAGGGTAAAACGTCAAAGGATCGCTAAAAATGAATCCGTGTATAGCATGATATATTATCATGTGTGCACATGCACACGATCACGCACATGTATAGCCTATGCACGTGCACACACGCATGCACACACACTACCGATGTGCACACTTATATACACACTCATACGACGTGCACGCGAGCGTGCGCACAGATACAGACAGACAGACAGACACACAGACACACAGACACACACACACACACACACACACACACACACACACACACACACAACACCCACACACACACACACACCTGAACAGTTTATACCGATGGCTCTTAACTTGATATTGAAATGGTAGGATAACAGCATTAATTGTCTTACCGGCATAAAAGGTACAACAATCATTCTCGTATCATCTATGTAAAGAAATCATCTCTTTTTAACAGTCGTACTGCCTGCTATTCTTACAGATTTACATATACCAGAAACTACTGAGTACTATTTTTTTTTTTACTGATTCTAAATTACTATCAAAGTCGTTAAAATCAATTAACGTGAAGGAATAGTGCGTAGCTAAACTTGCTACAGACACATCTGATCTATTTCCTTGTTTAAGCGGGTACTATCTACTCCTGCTAGACAGAGCAATAGATAAGAATATGAGCAGCTTTGTTCCTCTGACCTTCTATCTCTCTGTGTCCCTGTCTGTCTGTCTGTCTGTCTCTTTCTCTGTCTGGTTGTCTCTCTCTCTCTGTCTTTCTCTCTCTGTGTCTCTCTTTGTTTTACTGTCTGTCTCTTTGTCTGTCTGTCCCTTTGTCTCTGTCTCTGTCTCTCTCTCAGCAATGTGTTGCCCAACCTCTCACAGGTTTTTTTTTTTAAAGAGCCAGGGACTCTGGAGTTTAACGTCTCGAGTTCAATCCCAGCCTAACCCATAACATAACACCTGGTCATGTTTGCTGTTCATCGTAACTCTTCAAACATTCTGGTGGTGTCCGTTGCTGCCATTTACAGTCTGGTCTTGCCCATTCTCCTGATCCTTCTTAGGACCTTGCGAGTGCAGAGAGTATTTTTTTTTTATTTTGCAGGCTCAGAGAATGCGGCAGATAAGTCCTGACAGGTTTGGTTGGTGCGTACATGGAAATGTTTGAATCTGATAAATCCCTCTTCAAACGAATCTAGACCGCAGATTGGACATAAGAAGACTGACAGAGCGGCAAGGTGAGGTGAATTTGAATTGTCCACCCAAACTATTATGGCTAGCAGAATTTTGTATTTAGATAGAAATATGGTTGTGTCATGATGGAAATGATCAGTCAAAATATAAAATGATGTGGTACAGGCATAGTGGTAACTCTTGAGATTCCTTAGCTGATATCAAACTCTTACGTTCATCATCACCATCATCATGTGCCCTGCCGCATGGTGTTGGCGATTATGGCCCACCATATGTATCTATCCCTTGTTGCCGCAACCACATCTTCCACTCTCTCTGTCCTTAGCCACCCTGCAAGTCTGTCCAATATTTTCTCTTTGGGTCTACCTTGTGTTCTTTTTCCCTCCAGCTTTCCTGTTGTGACCAGGTGCTCTAATTCCCCTTTCCTCATAAAATGGCTTATAAATGTTGACTCTTACGTTACCGTTGACAAATTTAGAATAAAAGCGTGCGCAGTTATTCTCTCAGTTGACGAACGAATTTAGAGGTGTGCCCACTCTGTAACTGCTATCAAATTTTAACCCGCTGTCAAACACACGAAAAAAGGTGGTAACAGATAATATCAGTCTCCAGAGTAGACGCACAATAACCTACTAACCGCTCCATCCTTACGCTATGATTTGTCGCATATGTAATTTTTGTAAAACCGTTCTTTGATTAGCTTCTAACAAAGGAAACCGCAAGAACATATCATTTTATACTCTTGAAAATGTATTCTTTCAAAGAATTTAATTATTCAAGAATTTTTTTTTTAAATCAAACATCGTCAGAACACCCGTATTTCAACACATCTTCTCTTCTGTTCATCATTTCCAGTGAGAAATGTAAGATTCTTTATTCACATGCGATACAACAGACACTAAGTTAACGCCTTTTTTTCCAGTTTTTAAAGAACGGAGACTGATTCATACTGACTAGAGGTGTGTGTGAGTCAGACTGCCAGGCTGGCTTTAGTAAACTGCTGAAACAACTCATGTAGTGTTCGTAAGTGTTTCGTGAATCGCTGAAACATCACATGTAGTGTTCGTAAGTGTTTCGTGAGTCGCTGAAACATCGCATGCAGTGTTCGTAAGTGTTTCGTGAATCGCTGAAACATCGCATGTAGTGTTCGTAAGTGTTTCGTAAACTGCTGAAACAACTCATGTTGTGTTCGTCGTAAGTGTTTTGTAAATTGCTGAAACAACTCATGTAAAGTTCGTAAATGTTTCGTAAATTGCTGAAACAATTCATGCAATGTTTGTAAGTGTTTCGGAAATTGCTGAAACAGCTATGTGATGCTCGTGTTTCGTGAATAGCTGAAACAACGCATACAGTGTTCGTAAGTGTTTTGTAAATTGCTGAAACAACTCATGTAGAGTTCGTAAATGTTTCGTAAATTGCTGAAACAACTCTTGCAATGTTCGTAAGTGTTCCATCCAGGTGCACATATGCACGAGGATGTCTTCTTAATAGCAAACCACATATTTCATGACTGCCAACAGTTTTTGCATCTTTCCTAACAATCGCCCGGGAAAAGCATCTGGGGAGTCACGTGTTGAGGAAGGAAGAAATAACCTACTCTTTAGGTAATCAAGACCCTGCTTATTTACAGTATTAAGGATAAATGAGTGAAAGAGAGATGTCTGTCATACGTATTACGAACTTAAACATTGGTTAATATCATACATTTACAAACAAATGGTCACTTCTTCTTTCTCTTTATTACGAGCTTAAACACTCTTTACTATCGTATATTTTCAAACAAAAGGTCACTTCTTCTTAGTCTTCTTAGTTTATATTTTCATCCCAGTGCAAAAGTGCGATATGGACTGTCCTGGATATTCCTTGATTTCCTCACCCTATCCACCAGCTTCCTGGAGGAACCTGGTTGATAGGGTAAGGGAATCAAAGGGTTAAGTTTTTGCTTTGCTAGCATGGTTGGTAGTGCATCATACTGGTGGCTAGGGTGCGGGAGTCAAAGGGTTAAGCCACAACCTGGAGACAAACAGCTTTCTTACAATACTACGGTGTTTCAATTGATTGGTGACGAGTTTCAAGTTACAGTACTTTACTGGTGGGATACACTCACGGGTATTATTGATCTTAGGGTGCTGCAATGTTGTCAACGTCGTTCAGTTCATCCTGACACAATACAAGATGTTCGGTGGATTGAGGCATTTTTTGAATAGACCGACTTATTCTATATACATTGTTTTAACATGTTTTTATCGTGACATTCTCAGTGTTTGAAGAAAGAAATTCTTCTGATGTCAGTGGAAGGCGATTAGATTGTTCCTTTGAATGAATTAGTAAATTACTGCAAATCAGTGTGAAAGACCATATAACTGCGTGCATATATGGTCTGTCTCTGCCTCTCTTTCATTTTTACACACACACACACAAAGACGCACACACAGACACACACATTCTTTGTCTGTCTGTCTGTCTGTCTGTCTCTGTCTCTCTCTCTCTCCCTTCCTCTCTCTCTCTACCTATCTCTCTCTCTCTGGTACCTTCCACGATCGCCCTACACACACACACACACACACCACACACACACACACACACACACACACACACACACACACACACACACACACACACCACGCACGCACACACACACACACACACACACACACACACACACATAAAAGAAACCATGGGTCGATTTGAACAATCCTCTCTCTCTCTCTCTCTCTCTCTCTGTCTCTCTGTCTCTGTCTCTCTCTCTCTGTCTCTCTCTCTCTCATGCTCACGTATCTGCTTTAGCGGCGTGATATGAAGCTTTCACATACAACACAAATCCTGGTTGTTTCTAGATAATAACGTGAGACATATATACGTGTTTCTCCTTCTGTAAGTGTAAAGTGTTCTATTAACTTTTAGATATGCACGAACAATTTTCTTTTGCGCCAATTTAGTTCAAACAACTCCTACTATTATGCGATGATTGTAACTGAACATCATTATCTCTCTTTCTTTGCTTCTCTGTCCCACATTTTCAGCTCTCATTTTTTTCCCATGTCCCATATTTTCAACACGTCTTTTTCTTTTTTTTTGTATGTGTGTGTGTCTCTCACCCCAGCCTCTATCTTGTCCGATTTTCTTGCATGCTTCTCACTAAGCGTACATCCATTACTTGTCTGCCATCTTTCACAGAGCTTGACGAAATCATTCCATTACCCTAGAATTTTTTGCAGTGTCTCCTTTTCCTCCTCACATGTTTCACAAATACTCACCGACACGTGCGTTTAGTTTCATCAGACTGCTTAAATCTATTTCAGTTTCATTATGGAGACCGATAAGAACGCGAAAGTCATGCAAGTGAGTAACTCAAAGCGTTGATGCTTCTGGCATTCAAATATTTCTTTTACGTTTGTTTTTCTCTCACTCCCATATCACCATCACACCATCCATCGAACTTGAGGCTGGGATTAACGAGCGGAAAGAGAAACTTTTTTTTATCTTTCTCACTAACTCATTGGAAAAGTAGGTTAACGGGTCAAGTAGGAATGACACATTTCCCGCTTCGCTTGTCTCTATTTGTCTTTCTCTCTCCATATACAAGGGAAATTTGAAAAATTAAATACAAACGTATACATTAAGCAAGGCAGACACAAGAAGATCATTCATAAGGAAGATTAGGAAAAGACAGGCAACATTTATAGGCCATTTTATGAGGAAAGGGGAATTGGAGCACCTGGTCAAAACGGGAAAGCTGGAGGGAAAGAGAGCACCAGGTAGACCTAGGGATAAGATACTAGACGGACTTGCAGAGTGGCTGAAGACAAAGAGGGTGGAAGAGATGCTTGAGGCAAAAAGAGATAGAGACAGATGGAAGTCCATGATCGCCACGCCATGCGTCAAGGACCTGATGATGATGATGATGATGATGATGACACCAAGCAAGTTTATTATAATACGAAGAATGCATTGTGCATAGATTACTAGCACTACTCTGCTACTTTTCCACGAATTCGCCATCAAAATAGATATACTTATCCGATCTGTGCACGAACGCATAAATACCCCTCTTGAAGAACGCAGCATCTAGCCACTGGAGCCACCCTCGTACCTCTGCAACAACAGCTTCATCTGTGTTGAGCTTCTGCCCGGATAAATATCCTTTGAGCAGCTCAAAAAGATGATAGTCTGAAGCAGCCAAATCAGGAATTTTCGACGGGCAATATGTCTGATGACTGGTTATGAATGGGTCATGCAATGCATGGACAG
>CM060310.1:58528807-58553807 GCA_030674185.1 Monoplex corrugatus
TTCTAAGAAAGTTTGAAAGACCTTTTGTTATAAGATGAACGCCATCAAACTGAATGCACTGTTTTGGTGTGCTTAGGTTCTGTAGTTTGTCGTCTCATAGTAATGTACTACGTTGGTTTATACACACTTTTTTTTTTCCAAAACTGTCATTCACTTCATGTATGGATCTTGTGGGCCCAGGTCCTTATGTAAGCACTGCAGTCTATGCGATGTTGGAAGAAAGAAAAACTGTCTTGGCCTTGTGGGGGAGTGTCAGTAGCTTGCCATGGCATTGTTGGAACTGGTGGCATTCTTCACATGAGTCATTTCAGGGAATGTTCACATTTGACGGTGTCCTTGTTTATGTTGCACCGCTGTAATCCAGGTGGCTTCTCTAAATGGACTGCAGACTGGAAGCTTCACAAAGAAGACCTGTGGATTTATGTTTGTTTTTGTTTTGGTTGTATCTTGTTTTGTTTTTCTTCTTTTTTTTTATTTGGTCGTGTATATGATAGTAGCTGCCAGTGCTTACATTGTTTTTATGTGGTGAGGGTTTGATATGGTCGAGTTTGAAGAAGTATGGATTTTGTTAATTGAAAACCACTGCAGAAGGAAGGGGTGACTGCACAGCATTGCAAAATGATATTTTCTCATTTTTGTCGATTTATTAACCTGAACAGTTATCAGAATTTAATTCAGAAGAGTCTGCAGAATGTCTTGGTCAGTATCTGTGTTTTAGAATACATGTGTGCGATGACCATTCTCAGAATTGTGTGTTTTACGATCGTCAAGTGTAAATATATGGCAGTGCATGTCTTCAATATCTATGCGTTTGTTGGGACTATGTGCACAGGCTGGGGTTTGGAAAGTTGTGCCTTGGTGCATTTTCTGACCTCATCTTGCAGTTTGTTACATTCATTGTCAGAGGTATCTACATTGCAAAAAGCTTTTGTACAGGTTCTTGAAGATATTTGTTTTTCTTTTGCAAGTATTCTATTTCAGCTATGAGAGATTTTGTAATTGCTCTCTGTGTCTAGCTAACATGTTTGTTTTAACCCTTTGACTCCAGCAACCTATCCACCAACTGCAAAAAACCAGCCTTTCGATTCCCTCACCCTATCCACCAGCTTCTATAGGAATCAAAGGGTTAAAGTTTTTTGCTTTGCTAGCAAGGTTGGCAGTGCAGGATGCTGGTGGGCAGGGTGCGGGAGACAAAGGATTAATTGCGTGTCGGATAGCAGACATGAAATCTTAAAATATAGTACACAATGGAGGGTTGACTGGGTTTCCATACTGAATTTTATCGATGGCTGGGTGGTTTGAAAAATATTCTCAGTTCAGGGTCAGTTTGATATTTAATTCAGAAGAGTCTGCAGAATGTCTTGGTCAGTATCTGTGTTTTAGAATACATGTGTGCGATGACCATTCTCAGAATTGTGTGTTTTACGATCGTCAAGTGTAAATATATGGCAGTGCATGTCTTCAATATCTATGCGTTTGTTGGGACTATGTGTCACATTCAACTTGCTGAGATTCTGATAACTGTTTAGGTTAAAAACAACAACAACAACAACAACAAAACGCACTAACGGGAGATGAATGAACACAGACTAGTTGTAATGCCTGTGCTGCTTTCAAATTCTGAGATGTTATCATTTTCATTTCTTCTCACACTGAGGTTTTTTTTTGTTTTTTTTTGGGGGGGGGGGGGTGTTTGTTTTGTTTTGTTTTGTTTTGTTTTTCAAGTTTCGATGATTTGTTTTTCGAGTCTCAATGTTTTGTTTTTCAAGTGCCACAATATCTGCCGAGGTTTGCTGAGTTTCAAAGATAATCATCTAAATCAACGTTTGAGTAGTCAGTTGTTTTGCAAGTTTCATTTAATGATAGTGGCAACTGATCTATTTTTTGGGTCAGCAGAGATTTTTTTTGTCTCTGATCTGTTGAGTGCAAATTGACTATACAGATCTCAGGTAAACATGGTCAGTTTGATAGATCACGACTGATATTATAATGGACAGCAAGTTATTGTTATTGTTATCGTTGTTTAAAGCCCAGCCGACTGCGTAGAGCCATATCAGGGCTATAGCTGTTTAAAAACACACAAAACTTCAACCGTGAAAAAAATATTAAGCACACAGATCAATGCATTCGCACACACAATCTAAGAACATGCCCCTGGCGTTGACCACTCCGTCCAACCTATCGCACAGCGGATAAAAAAACAACAACAACAACAACAAAAACACACAAATACAAACATAAGCATACCCAAGGACACCACAGCATATACAAAAACAGGCATAAATTACCTATAATTGCCTCCGCATATCTCAGCTTCCTAGAGCCAAAAATGCACTCAATACATGAACCCTATTATGAATCCTACGAAAAAGTACGTAAGACTTTATCGAACACATACACACGAACAGACCATCAAGGCAGAAAGTGATTGGTAGAAACGACAGAAAGCAAAGGGACAAGGCAGAAACAAAGAAAGTGACAGAAAAAAAGGAATTTTCTAGCACAGAATGTCCAGAACATGGGGATACTATTTACACTGAAAGAGCCCCCGGCATCCCCACGAGGGGCGGGGGGTGAGTGGAGGGGGGGGGGCAGCAAGTGCCTGGAGTTAAAATGATGCCAGTAGAACAGTAGATAGAGACTTATGATTTGAACACCGTTATGCCCCACTCTGATGACAGTCTAATAAATATCAGTAAGGGGACAGTTAGACGGACTGCAGAGTGACTGAGGACAGAGAGGGTGGGAGATGTACTCGCAGCGACAAGGGACGGATTCTTATGGAGGGCCATGATCGCCAACGTCATGTAGCAGGGGACATGATGATGATGATGATGATGATGATGACGACGATGATGATGATGACGACGACGACGATGGTGATGATGATGATGGGGATGACGACGACGACGATGATGATGGGGATGATGATGACGACGACGACGACGATGATGATGATGATGATGACGACGACGACGACGACGACGATGATGATGATGATGATGACGATGATGATGATGATGGGGACAATTAGCAGCGACTAGACTTATCTCATCGTCATTGTCGGCAAGGTCATCGTCATTGTTGGCTATGTTCAGAGGACGTTGTTGTCTTTGTTCACCCGTTCTACCCCGAACCTGGGTATTTGTATATATCTTTCCTGAAGCATTTCAAAAATACATTTCATGCTGTTGGCTAGATCTGACGTGGTACTATGAAAGTAGATTATTTGTCGTCCTGTTTGACATCTACTTCGGGGTCCCAGTCAGATACAGAATGCCTGACTTCTAGAGCACACTCACACACAGACAACCTCTCTCTCTCTGTCTCTCTGTCTCTCTGTCTTTCTCTCTCTCTGTCTTTCTCTCTCTCTCTCATACACACACACACAAACACGTACTCATACACACGCAGACTGTCTCTCTCTCTTTATCTCTCTTTCTCTCTCTCTCTCTCTCTCTCTCTCTCTATATATATATATATATATATACATACATATATATATATATATATGTATATCTCTCTTTTTCTCTCTCTCTCTTTCTCTCTCACTCTCTCTCTCTGTCTCTCTCTCTCTCTGTCTTTTGACTACCATATAGTTATTAAAGACACATCTTGATGAACCAAGAGAAAGGTAAACTGTTAATCGGTTCAAATTCGTCAAAACTGTTAATCAGTTCAAACTGGTCAGTTTAACAGCAAACTGCTCATTTAATTTGCTAGAAGAAAAAGAAAAAAAAAAGAAATACAAGTTACCGTCATTATAATGTTATCACAACTGTCAGCTAAAGAACACAAAAACCTCAACGACATGGCCAGTTACATATTAGGTTTGCCGATGCGATGCCACACAAGGAAACATAATAGTACTGAGCGGTATGATGCTGACGACGACAAAACAGAGATCGGAAACCGGACATTTCGCTAGCGATCATGACCCCGTACAATCGACGCAAACTGTTAGTTGGAACCAGAAGAACAAGAAAACCAATGTAAGCGCGTATTCAACAAAACAAGACAAGACAAGTGCATATTTTCGGCCAACCGGCCTTTGTCAAGCGCGAACGCACGGTCCCAAACAGACCACAAACACCAAACAACGGATAATAAAAAGAGGACTAAAAACCTATGAGATAAAAGCAAGACGATAAAAAGACGCTAAAAAATTAAAATATAGTAAAATAAAAACAAGATGTAATACGAAGACGCTTATACTGACAAAAAGCAGACTCCTGTTAGTTGGAGTCTAGAAATTTTCGGTAATGGACGAATCTATTTGTTAGCATGATTACAGTATTTATACGGTGCAAAATCGTGACAATTCAAACCACAGCGCGCTCACGCACCAGGTATACGCATACAACCGACAAAGACTACCTTACAATATTTAGTATTTTAAAAAAAAAAAAGTACACAAGCTGAGGGAAAGAAGTAGTTGTAGAATTTTCATTGTTGGGAAAAGAGATGGGTTTTCAAATTGGATTTAAAAGCATTATGATGTGACTTTGTAGAACATCGCAGCTGATCAGTGTTCTGTTGACGCGGGTTGAGTGTCGCTTACCTGATCAGAGAAGGACGTGTATCTTCCATCTGCTGTAACGGTATTCTTCTCAAAAGTACCCAACACAGCAAAGCAAGAACGTGAGACTGCTCCAACTGCATACAACGGCAAATAACTATTCACTCAAATGCGCGTGTACATATTTTGGGTTTCTATTGCATGAAATTGTTGGTCAGACCGAGATCTGCCAAACTCACGTGACTCATCATCATCAAGTGCCCTGCTGCATGGCGATGGCGATCATGGTAAAACCCTCCATATGTATCTGTCCCATGCTGCTGCAAGTACATCTTCCACCCTCTCCGTCCTCAGCCACCCTGCAAGTCTTTGCAATACTTTCTCCCTGGGTCTACCT
The DNA here is from genome assembly GCA_030674185.1 of Monoplex corrugatus. Taxonomy (NCBI): domain Eukaryota; kingdom Metazoa; phylum Mollusca; class Gastropoda; order Littorinimorpha; family Ranellidae; genus Monoplex; species Monoplex corrugatus. The sequence goes on from CM060310.1 coordinate 58,533,724, forward strand.
GATGCTCTCTTTCCCTCCAGCTTTCCTGTTGTGACCAAGTGCTCCAATTCCCCTTTCCTCATAAAATGGCCTATAAATGTTGCCTGTCCTTTCCTAATCTTCCTAATGAATGATCTTCTCGTGTCTACCTGCATCAAGACTGTCTCGTTTGTTTTCTTCGTCGTCCATGGAACTCTCAACATTCGTCTCAGAAACCACATCTCGGCTGCCTCAATTTTGTTCACGTGACTGTGTATAACAACTAGCCATAGTTGTCACAGGCACAAAAATCAGAAACAATGCAGTGAACAGAGCCGTCTCGTACGATCACAGTGGTGCCAAATGACTACCTGATTTCTTTATGTCTTTTTTCTTTTTTTCTTTTATTGCAGTGTTTCATGTGTGTCTGGCCACATTGGTGGTTTTTCTTCAGGACAACGTAGTAGAAGTGAGTAGACACTCATCATCATCATCATCATCAGGTGCCCTGCCGCATGGCGTTGGCGACCACGGACTTCCAACCATCTCTATCTCTCGTTGCCCCTAGCATCTCCCCCACCCTCCTCAACCCCAGCCACTCTGCAAGTCCGTCCAGCATTCTCTCCCTGGGTCTACCTGGTGCTCTCTTTCCCTCCAGCTTTCCCGTTGTGACCAGGTGCTCCAAATCGCCCTTCCTCATAAAGTGGCCTATAAATGTTGCTTGTCTTTTCCTGATCTTCCTTATGAGTGATCTACTTGTGTCTGCCTTCATCAAGACTGCCTCATTTGTTTTCTTTGCTGTCCATGGAACTCTCAACATTCTTCTGAGAAACCACATCTCGGCTGCCTCGATCCTGCTCTCGCCTTGCTTGTTGATTGTCCACGCCTCGCATCCGTACAACAGTATTGGTTCTATATAACATTCAAGGACTCTCTTTCTGATGTTAATTGATAGGCATTTGTTGGTAAGAATGCTTGTCGTCTTCTTGAATGCTGTTTTGGCTTGGCCGATTCTGCCAGCTATTTCCGATGTGCATCTACTGTCTGATGAAATGATCGTTCCCAGGTATTTGAACTTATTAACATGTGTCAAGGTTGTGCCATTTGCTGTTATTTTGCATGAGGGGATTTCATGTTTTTTACTGATCACCATGACTTCAGTCTTCCTGCTGTTTAGTTCCAACCCCTTACTTTTGCTTTCTATTTCTAGTATATATTCACAAGGTTTTGTAGGTCCCTTTCATTTTCTGCAATTAGCACGGTGTCATCTGCGTACCGAATGTTGTTTATCATTTTCCCTCCAACCTTTAATCCAGGGTCTTCTTCTAGGTTTCTCATGATGTTTTCGCTATATAGTGAAAACAGATCTGGTGACAGAACACAACCCTGTCTGACTCCTCTTTTGATGTTTTGAAAAGAGCTTATATATTTTTTTCTATTCTCATTGCAGCTGTTTGTTCTCAGTACATATTCCTGATTATTCGTAGATCTTTTCCATCAACATTGAGTCTCTCCAACTGGTTGATCAATTCTTCATGTTGTACCCGATCGAAAGCCTTGATATAGTCAACAAAGCATAAATACAAATCCTTATTCATCTCAATTGACCTCTCTATGATAGTTCTTAGGATGTATATGACATTAATAGTTCCTTTACCTTCCACAAATCCACACTTTTCTGCTATTTCTCTTTTGATTCTATTCCTTGCCCTCATCATGATTATTCTTAACAAAATTTTTGTTACATGACTCATTAAACTGATTGTGCGGTGGAGTTCGCATTCTATAGCCCCTGTCTTCTTTGGAAGTGCAATGAAAATTGATTTTGAATAGACACTAGCGAATTAAATTACTGCAATGTCATGTGTAAAAATGCTGACAAATATGAGTAAATATCCATTACAAGTTAACTCTCATCAAAACATAGAAAGTCAAAACCATCTTTCACTTCTTGAGCCAGTGATTCGTGCCCGATCCAGCCATTAGTGGCTATCATGAGTCAGAAAAAAACAACAATCCTAGCCCAGTGCTCGTGCCTAAGATGAGTTAAGCATGACAACAAAACAAACGCAAAAGCAGCAGAGTGAATTTCTTGTAAACAATATAATAGCCCTTGAAGAAGCGCTTATGAAGAAGTATGACAAACTGTTCAATCTTCTGACGAAGGACGATTTCTACCTGCTTACAGACGATGTTACTAAAGCCACTGGAAAACTGTCCTGTATAAATGGCATGCTAAAACAATAATATATAATCGAGAAAAAAGTAAATGATAAACCCGTGGGGATACCGGGGTCTCTTTCGGTATGAATAGTATCACCACTTTCTGTACATTCTGTAGCAGAAATTTCCTCTTTTCTGTCACTCTGTTTCTGCCTTGTTCCTTTGCTTTCTGTCATTTGTTCCTGTCATATTCTGCCTTGCTGGTCCATTCAACTGTATGAATTCGATAAAGTCTTACGTACTTTCTCTTAAGAGTGATATACGATCGTACATGTGTTAAGTGCATTTTTAGCTCCAGGGAAATGTGATATGCGGAAGCAATGTTAGATAATTTAGGCCCATTTCTATATTGTTTTATTGTCCTTATTTCTGTTTAAAATTGTAGTCAGGTATTTTTTAAGCCCCTTGTGTGATAAATTGCACAGAATGTTCAATGTCATGGGGATCTCCTTAGATTATGTGCATTGATATGTGTACTTAATTTTCTTTTCCAGGTTTCTTGTTGAAGTATTGTGTGTTTTGAAACGATTACAGCCCTGATGTAGCTCTGCGCAGTCGGCTGGGCTTTAAACAAAAGGACAATAAGATGATAAAACATGCATGGAACTGATTAATTAGAAAGAAGTAAATAAGAGAATAAAAGACCACCTCATCCAACAGAAGGCAGGGGATAATGTCAGTAATTGAGTCAAGAATGACATGCAGCAACACGGGCGTCAGTTTAACCTAAGGGTTACTGAAGTAAAAGAACAGACACAGGAGAAGGAGACTGTGACTGACTGTTTCCCCAAAAAAATGTTGAAGTATTTGCCTAGAAACTGGAGACCGGGGTTTGAGGCATCTGCCATACTGGCCAAGTTTTCTCAACAGAATTTACAGAAGAGAGGGCTGGTATTGTCAGAACGTCGAAAACCTGAAAACATCGGGATATCTCTCAGCAATGACATGACAAAATCAAACTTCCAGGGCCCACAATCATTCTGTCACATTAACTGTTTGGGCAGATTCTGGCCAATCTTTAAAATGAAAAAAAAAAACTTGTTGATATTCATAATAATTTGGACGAAGTGTTCATGAAACATCTGACAAACATTCCATGAACTTGTGTGGCGAAAAACAAATCAGATATCCAAACAAACATGGATGTATATGCAATGTACATGTAAGTCTGTATGTATATCTGTATATTTGTCTATGTATCTATCACTCCCTCTGTCAGTCTCTCAGTATGTCACCCAGTCTATTTATCCGTGTATCTGTGTATCCATATATCCATCCATATATCTATCTATCTATCTATCTATCTACTATCTATCTATCTATCTATTTTATCTATTATCTTTCTTTCTATCTGTCTGATTGTCTATCTCTCTATATACTCTAGTATTTATTATATTTGCATTGTTGATCTCGTGACAACAAAGAAAATAGTGATACATTCAAAGCCAAAATGTACTCGCATAAATGCACTCATACACACAGCGATGTACACAGATGCACGCATTCACTCCTATGTATTTGAGCATTTACACATACGAGCACATACACGCCGCGGTATTAAGTACTGTAATATCTATATCAAATGCTGATGAACGTTGATGATATTATGACTTTAATTAACAATGGTCATCTATGTGAAATCTTTTGATGTTATTTCGGTATTAATGTCTACGATTCAATGTGGCACGTACAGCCCTTTTTTTAAAACTATAAATCAGTATGCATGTATTGAGAATTTTGGCCACTGCTGTAACGTCCTTTGCAAGGATGTATTCAGTTTATGGGACTAATTTCAGACATTATGTACTCCACAAGGACAAAAGAGTGAATCAGTGATTAACATTGCTTGGATTATTGAAAATATTACACCACCCAGGTTTTTGGGTTGGCGGTGGCGGGGGATGGGTGGTAAACTGTTACGGTTGGATGTTAAGGTTATTCTTAGAAAAGCTGTCTAGAGAGAGAGAGAAAGAGAGAGAGAGAGAGAGAGAGAGAGAGAGAGAGAGAGATTTCTTAAGTCAGTCAGTGCTATTGATACTTATTCTTAATTAGATATTCAACAAATAAAAACATAAAAACAAATGTTTGCTTGTTGTATGATATATTATATATATATATATATATATATATATATATATAATATATATATATATATACACACTTATTATCATCATCATATCAGGTGCCATGCCGCATGGCGTTGGCGATCATGGACTTCCATCTGTCTCTATCTCTCGTTGCCCCTAGCATTCTCCCCCACCCTTCTCGTCCCCAGCAACTCTGCAAGTCCGTCCAGCATTTTCTCCCTGGGTCTACCTGGTGCTCCCTTTCCCTCCAGCTTTCCCGTTGTGACCAGGTGCTCCAAATCCCTCTTCCTCATAAAATGGCCTATAAATGTTGATATATATGATTATATGTATACATATATATATTTATATATATATATATATATATATATACATTTTTTTTCAATATCCTAAATCGGTCTGTCAATCTCGCATCACAAATAGTCATTTGGTCACCACACTCTAAACTGACGTAAAGTAGCAAAGCGACGCGTTGATACCGCCAACGACAAGAAATGAAGAACAAACTGAAGACACTAGCAGCAAAAAAGATGATGTTGACACGTAGACATGACTGATGTGTAGTACTGTCAATACACAAAAAAGACACAATCATAAAGCAAGACATCTCTGAGGAGAGGTGATTTTTCAGCCTGTCTTGCAAAAACGCTAGTGCTGTTGCCTTTCGACAGGCAGGCATATCTGAATAACTGACAATTCCTGGTGCTGTTAATGGACCAAAACAGCCGGCTGAAAGACGTCAGGGATCAATCCTGCCCCAAAACTGGGTTGACAGGCTTTTTAAACATAAAAGTTCTAACGTTTAATAAGACAGACAATCCGTATGCCTCTCAACATAAATCAGTCAAAGCATAACATAAAAGTTATGACGTTCAAGAGAGACAATCCTTATGCCTCTCAATGTAAATCATTTTCCAAGAGTTATTCCCCTCATACAACATTTGTAAACCAATCTGAAATGGAATCGTTATACATCATCGCATTTAGAGACAGAGACAGAGATAGATACAGAGACACAGAGAGAGACGAGAGAGAAAGGGAGAGAGAGAGAGAGAGAGAGAGAGAGAGAGAGAAGAGAGAGAAGAGAGAGAGAGAGAGAGAGAGAGAGAGAGAGAGAGACAGCCCATCGTTTTTGCATTTTTTTCTAAACGTGGGAAAGATCTTTCTCTTTATCTTCACTTTGAAATCGTTTGAACTCTATAAAGACTGAACGCTGGACCTTGTAAAACAAAACAAACAAACAAACAAAAAAACCGATTTGGTGTTCTGAAGGTTCCAGTGAAGAAAGTTTCTAGAAATCATGACGTTTCGAATCAAGGACACTTCTTAAGGTGGACTGGAAACTTCATTCATAACCAACTTTAAACGAGTAGTTCTACAAAATTGAGAGTTTGTGAGATCGTATCAACCAGCAATGTTGCATGCAAACTGTGTATACAGAGGACTGATTCATTCTTTTCTTTTAATTTCACAGTGTTTAAGCTCTGCTGTATGGATGTGAAAATCAATTAATTGATGCATGTTGTTGCGGAATGGGGTGGGTTAGGCTTAGAGTGTCACTTTCTGAAGGTCAGTTCCTTGAGACTGCAACGTACCTCGACGGGGATGACGTGGCTGTCCATGAATTTGCGATAGAGACAATCTCTGCGACCATCGCGTCAAACAAGCTGCCACTCTGACACGTGAAAGGTTGTGGTGACCAATACTGAAGTTGATTTCAACAGGAGTGTCCTTCTTGATGAAAACGTTGTCCCTGTGTTCTTTGAAGCGTTCATTCAGGGTCCTGTAGGTCTCAGCAAGATATATCACATGGCAAAGGCATGGCGCATACCACGTTTTACGTTTGGCAAAAGAAGTGGAATCTGATGTTAAATTTCTAAATGTTACATAATAAATTTCCCACGCTTTTCAACATTGTCCTGGAATGCTGTTCGTCCTTCGTTGTCGAAGAAGACCGCGACTTTGATTTTGACTGGGGGATTAGTGATTATGGGTCCAGAGGTGGCTGGTGAGGCTAATCCTGGTCAGGAAGGCTCGCCCGCACGTAGGGCAAACGAGGGTTGGTGCAGTTGTAGAATTGGAGCTTACTCACACACACAGGACCCAAACACCGATCCTGGAATACGTAATGACTGTCGCACTTGAAGATCATGTCAGCATAGTCATCACTGAAAGAAGAACTATCACAAACCTTCGCTTTGCAAATGACATTGATGGCCTGGCAGGCAATGATCCAGAACTCCAGAAGCTGGTTAAACGACTGCATGAAATAGCGACAAAACATGGCATTGAAGTCAGCGAAAAGAAGACCAAGTTTGATGGCCAGCCACACCATCATCATCACGATAGATATAACTGTCCATGGACTGAAGCCAGGAAATGGTCAACAAATAACTTACCTCGGATCCACCATAAGCAACGAGGGATCCAAACCTGGAATCATCTCGAGGCCAGCATAGACAACGTCAACATTGTCCAGGCTGAAACTTACATGGAAGGACAAGAACATCTCCATGAAACAAGCAGCCACTGCAAGTAAACTGCCACGTCTGCAAGAAGCTCTGCAAAACATCAGATGCGCCAGACGGGTACTGCAGTGGATCCACTCACACTATAGAATCCGGGGAAATGAACAGGCGTATAAAATGGCGAAGCTGAGAGCAGAACATGAACAGAAAACCATCATGAAATCTTTGTTCAGAGCACCTCAGCAACATGATGATTATTACCAGCTGTCGCAGTAAGAGCAAGTCGTTATCCTCCAGCTATGAACTGAATGCAGCAGATTGAACCACCATCTGTATCATCCACTTTGTGCCTCTCTCTCTTCTTCTTCTTCTTCTCTGTCTCTCCCTCTCTCTCTCTCTTCCTGTCTCTGTCTCTTCCTCTCTCTGTCTCTCCCTCCTCTCTCTCTTTCTCTTTCTCCCTCTTCGCCTATACCTCTCTCTGTGTCTTCGTCTCTCTCTCTCTTCCTCTCTCTCTCTCTCTCCCTCTCTCTCTTTTCCTCTCTGTCTTTCCCCCATCTCTCTCCACTCTCTCTCTCCCCCCTCTCTCTCTCCAGCATTCCCACTGTATTTAAATGCGGTTATTTTGCCTGCTTCTCTCTTTCTGTCTCGGTCTCTCTGTCTGATTCTCTTCCTCTATCTGTTTGTCTGTTTCTGTCTGTCTGTCTGTCTGTCTGTCTCTCTCTCTCTCTCTCTCTCTCTCTCTCACTCACTCTCTCACATTCCCAGTACATCTTAATGCTTTTGTTTTTTTTACTTGCTTCTCTCTTTCTGTCTCTGTATCTCTGTCTTCGTCTCTCCTCTCTGTGTGTCTGTGTGTCTGTCTGTCTCTGTCTCTGTCTCTCTCTCTCTGTTTCTCTCTTCCCAACACTCCCACTGTATTTTAACGCTTTTTGTTTTGCTTGCTTCTCTCTTTCTGTCTCCGTCTCTCTGTCTTGTTCTCTTCCTCTCTGTGTGTGTTTATCTGTCTGTCTGTCTCTGTCTCTCTCTCTCACTCCCATTACATTTTAATGCTTTTGTTTTTTTTTACTTGCTTCTCTCTTTCTGTCTGTATCTCTGTCTTCGTCTCTCCCCTCTCTCTCTCTATCTCTCCTCTCCTCTCTCTCTCTCCTCTCTCTCTCTCTCTCTCTCTCTCTCCCTCCCTCCCTTATCTCCTCTCCTTAATAGCTTTCTTACGGTATCTCTTTCTGAGTTGACGGTGAGATGTGTCTAACAGGAAATATTGCATGTTTTCTTGAATGTCATTTATTTGTGATTGAAGTCAGGATGTCACAATATGTGCCCACGCGCGCATGTTTGTGTACATGTATGTGTTGTGTGTGTGTGAGTGTGTGTGTGTGTGTGTGTGTGTGATTGTGTGTGTGTATGTTGTGTGTGTGTGTGTGTGTGTGTGTGTGTGTGTAGATATGTATGCGTGTGTGTGTGTGTGTGTGTGTGTGTGTGTGTGTGTGTGTGTGTATGTGTGTGTGTGTGTGTGTATGCATGTATGTGTGTGTGTGTGATTGCAGTTAAATGAACCTGGTCCATTTCAATAGGAAAGAGCGAAATATTGGGTTGAACTGGTTAAGATTCGGTAACTGTTGTTTTCTGGACACCTGCATAAATAAATACAGCGTTTAGATTTTCACACACATACAAACTCTGACACCCAAATTCATGACTACTTCCTGCAGTGATGCCTAACATACATGCCTCACTTACGTCTGGGACAGAGGAAGGTGGGGTGGGGGGTGAGAGTAGGAATTACCGAGCAACCAAGCACACAGATGAAAAATAGTAATATGTGACATGTTTTTGATGATCCTTCCAAGCAGTTATCTCAAAAATGATTTATGAACAGATTCAATCTAAACACGAGTAAGATATGAGAGTGAGACAGAAACTGATGCGATGGGGAGGGGTGGAAGTGGAGCTGGAGGAAAAGTAGTTAGCCTACTGCTGTAGAGATGTCAAACTATTGATGTCCCCACCCCCTTCCCAATAATATACAACGGTGATCGGGGTGCATCCATTCGATTTACTGCCTGTAGAAGGCAATCTCATTTTGTCAAGTTAAGGATAACGCTACGCGTATCCTGACGAGATTTGATTTACGCAGGGTGAAGAGAATTAAAACTCTACGCTATGTAGGATTAGCCTTTATAAGCTATTTCACTAGCAAATCAAAAAAGTAAATCAAATTGATATATGACTTCCTGTTGTGTTTCTTTTTCATTCCATCCCCCACCCCCACCCCCACCCCTTCACTACCTTTTATCATAAACACGCATATGATAAAAATGTTTTAATCAAGTATAGATCTTATACGGTGTGAAGCTTAAAATACGTAAGTGTGAAAAAGTATGGTCAGCTATGGTCATGCACAGCAGTACTCACAATCTTGAGGTTGAGTTTGAAACAATTTTGGAGAACAAAAAACACAGAATTATTTATCTGAAATGAATGTACAACAAGGAGTGACGAAAGGAAGCTACAAAACTTAACAAATATGGCCATCTAAAATGTTGTGTCTTAAAAGTCTCTGTCATTGATGGTAACATACTGTTACTGTTCACTTTAAGCCTATCTGACGTGAATGGAATTCATACACTCAGTAATGTTATGTTACGTCTAAAGCAACATATTTTAAAATACAGTATCTTGTTTCATACAATTAACAAACAGAACGAACAATGTTTTTTCTTCAAGCATACAAAAACAAAATATACATTCGTGAACACACATTTACGCGCGCGCACACACACACCACGCGCGCACACACACACACACACACACACACACACACACACACACACACACACACCACACACACACATACACACACACATACACACACAGAGATATATATTATATGTATACACACACACACACAACACACACACACACACACACACACACACACACACACACACACACACACACACACACACACACACACTAATATACCAGAGGGACCACCTTTCGTAAGCACAATGTGCAGAGTAGCAAAACACAGAAGTTCCAAGGTGAGATTGGAGAACAGAACACACTCACACACAGTGGTCTATAATCCATCTCTTCCAGCGTGGTTCCACACCATAGCACAATAAACGGTCTCTACGTGGACTCGTGTATGATTATATAGCGTTTGTTGTAAAAGACCCTTTGAAGCAGTGGGTTACCAAACATAGCCGTGTCACTTGCAGAACTCCTGTTCTAAATGAAACCTACACCCTCGGAATTATTTCACAGTTCTCAAATATTCTGGTCCCTCTTGCATAATCAAAGTACGTAAAATCTTAGACACATCATTTACAAGAAATATATCTGAATGATCATATTATTCCATGCAACCAGAAGTTACGGATATTCGGGTCTTTTATTTCAACAGATCATGGGTTTAAAAGAGCATGTATAAAAAAGCAGACAATACATAAACAATACATTTTAAACAACAAAACCTTATGCACTGAAGTTTTTTCATATAAGATACACATCTCTTGGATGTGGGGATAGTGCTGGGGTGGTGCTCAGAACATACGTTTTGTAAACTAGAGATTAAGATCAAGTAACCATATTTTTTGGATGCCTAAAACATTGCATCCTGGACCCTCCAACTGTAACTGGTTACCTGTTCTTCCCAGGTAAGGTAAAGCAATGAAAAAAAAGTGAAACTGAGTAACACCTTCAGAATACTGGACCCAAGAGTAGAGATCTCTAACACCTCACAGTTTAATGATGCTCAGGTTATGGAAAATACAATATCTACCTTTACTATTGATGAAATTGGCTGTGCATACATAGCTATGTTCAGCAGTATTTAACAACAATAATTTTGAGATATTATATGAGACCGATTATGAGCAAATACTAACATCGTGATCACACGAATGCTCACTTGTTTTACTTGTTTGAAAATTTGCCAATTTATGCTGCATTGGAAGTACATATTTGATCTCACTGGACTTATATTCAAGTTGTTTCAAAACAGCCTTATCATGTGACTGATAGCTTCGAGAGAGGTGAATAAAAGATGGAAATGGAATTTATTTTGCGCGAAGTTGAGGAAATACATATGAGACTGAGCCCAAATTTTGTCTGGTGCATGAGAAAGGAAATTGTCCGTGTGTATTTGAGAGGAGGCCGATTTTGATATGACGCCATCAAAAAGTGTTGTGTCTTTGATGTTACTTATTTGTGAAGATAAAATACAGTCGCGCTGTTACTCAGCTGGATATTATTGTATTTCTTGTTTTCATAGTCTTCTATACTGAGCATATAATCGTTCAAAGTCATTCTTTAAAAAAAAAACAAATTCTTTTCCTCCACGCGTATGCAATAACCATTCAGCTACCTTGATCAAACCTTTCCCTCGATATAACATCAAAGGATTGCTGGTTTTTGAAGCTAGATCATAGAATAGTTTGGAAACCATTTCATGTTGTTATTTGTTCTTTTCTTTACACACACACACACACACACACACACACACACACACACACACGCATGCACGCACGCACGCGCGCACGCACGCACATACACACACACACACACACACACACACACACACACAATTTGAGCCTGTGTGAAATATTTCACAGTCTCCAATTCCAATTTTCATTTGAAGATGACATTTGAAAAGGTTAGTTCAAAATACAGCACATGAATCCACATACAGTAACTTAATCCATACATCACTCAACCTCCCGTGCGCGAGACAGATTTTAATATCTTCCACCAACAATTCCAAATGTGAGTCATGCCTATTGAAACGTACGGATATGTGGCTTGCTGTTTCACTGAAAATATCGATCAAAGTTGTTAAGCATCCATTTACCAGCGTCTATTTCATTCTCGTTGACACATTTTACTTCGCGACCAAAAAAACAGAAACAGACAATGATATATACTGGAGCTAGCGGTTGTTTGGATTCAGTTTAAATTGTTTTAGGAAGGAATATTTGACAATTACAAATTACACCAAAACAAACCAGGATGACACATACAACTATTATTTAAGATTTCCAATCATAACTGCGCTGGAAATCTCTATGATTTTCCGTAGAAGCAAAATCCTGTGCAGGTTGCGACAATTCTTAATAGCCTGAAGGAAGAATCTTTGTGAAAACCAGTAGTCAGCATTGTAATGGTGGATTATTTGTCTTTCAGTGATGGTTTTGAAACCATGTCAAAAGGCGTTTTATTGCTTGTTTTGATTACAGGCCTCTGTGAGGCTTTGAGAACATTTGAAAAATCGTACAAATATGTATTCTGTTGCAGACCTGATGATCCAGCACCAACAACAGCGTCAACAACCAAGGTTGCTCCACCTTCACCTTCCAGCTTGTGCAGACCACCCTCTCTAGTGCGTATACGTCACTTCCTCTACCTCCTCCTCATGCATACATCTTCCCTCTTCCACTCCCCCTTCGTCCTATGTAAGCGCAGCTGGAACGTCGTAGAAGTGCAGTACTCATTACGGTTGCACAGAATTTCAGTTTCAGTTTTTAAAGATGACTCCCCGCGCTCGGAATGAATTCCACACGCACTAACGTCACAGGTGCCATGTGTATGGTGATCATGGCACGAGCCTGAAGCCTGCACATAAACCCATGAGCTGGCCAGGTCCTGAGGTCCTACGTAGCATATGTTTTTACTTAGTCTACAATTTTATACTATGACATCCTCGGCTGAGAAGACAATGTTGATGATTTGTCTCCGTACCAGATCCTTCTTCTCCTTAGTAAAAGGCCTGTTTTTCACAATTGTCGTGGTTAGCATGTACAAGTTTGACCTAAATGATATGAGTTACGTGACACTCATTGTGAGTTTAAATGGTGATGCTTTGTAGGTGGTCTCATACAACCGTAATGGACTGGCTTCAGTAGAGATGGTAAAGAAATACTCAGAAATATCAGATACCATACAGTCTTGAACATGAGCCACATTGCTGTCTATGATGTACTCAAGTCCATGTTCTACTCACCCTAGTCTCAGTCACTGCCCTGAATCCACAGCTTCTAGAGATGGACCCATGATAGATCATTATGCTGTTCCATATCCAAGAACATCTCCAGTTCTGTAAAAGAAGAGGGAACATTAAAAAAAGCCCCCCCCCCCCAATCCACCTCACTCTTGCGTCTTCCTATATTAAGTTATCCCATTCTTCAAACGCCATATGGGAACCAACCAACTGGTGGCAAACTGTTCTAGAATAACAGTCTTTATGCTATATCCTCCTTCTTGTCTGTAACTATAGCCCTCCTTGAATTGCCACGTCTCGTTTTTCTCAGTTCTCATTATCTTTTGCCCATTTCTCTCTCATTTCCGTTTTTTTTCTTATTTTATTTTTGCACGTCTCTTTCACTAGTCGTATTCAGTATCTGTCAGCCTGTCTTCACAGGCCTATGATGAAATCAATCCATCTTTTCTAAGTTTTGTCTCCTTAACTGTATCTCTTTTCAATAAACAGGTTCCATAGATATTCACCATCACACGCCTTCAGTTCTGTCTGACCATTTGCATTCATTTCCACTTCACTAAGGACCTGTAAGGAAAGTGATAGCGACTAGCAGGTGACTAGATCGAAGTCAAGATTAGTACTACCAGTATTGAATGTTTTTCATATTGATTTCTCACTTACATTAACATTAGCCCAGGCCGTCTATCGATTTCGAGATTGGGACTAATAAACGAAAAGAGGAAATAGTCTGTCTTCCCATTATTTCATCGGAAAAGTAGGTTGATGGTACATGACATCATTAGATCTCTCTCATGTATACCCATTTGGCATCTTTCTCTTCCAGTCTTCCTGTTTGCTCTGTCTGTCTGTCTGCTCTCTTTTTCTGTTTGTCTACTCTCTGTCTCTCTCTCTTCTCTCTCTCTCTCTCTCTCTTTCTCTGTATATGAGTGTATTCTCTCTCTCTCTCTGTATATGAGTGTATTCTCTCTCTCTCTCTCTCTCTATATATATATATATATATGAGTGTATTCTCTCTCTCTCTCTGTATATGAGTGGATTCTCTCTCTCTCACTCTCTCTCTCTCTCTCTCTCTCTCTCTCTCTCTTAACCCCATGGAATATCATCATATGACATGTGTTCTAGAGCAAAAAGTTGAAAGCAGCTGTGTTATTGAACGTCTCAAGAAAAAAAGGAAAACAAAATCAAAACAAAACAAAAAAATAACAACAACAAACGAACAAACAAACAAACAAAAAACAAACAAAAACAAAAACAAAAAACAACCCTGAGATTCCGCCACAACTACATAAACGTAGTTAATGGCATGACAAATGGGAAGATAATTAGCCTGGCTTGAACGTCATCTTCTCTTTTTTCTGCCAACTTTTCTCTTGCACTCTCATCTACATATACGAGATAAAAAAAATCATTGCACGTGCCAGATTGTTGTGATAATTCTTGTATCTACAGAACTACGTTTTTTTCAGGAAAACAATCACATGCAGACAATTTTCCCCGACACATTTCTTAGCTGCTTGTGAGCTCTATCTGCTGGATAAATAATTTTAATCATCTTGAAATAACTTTGGAATCTGCGTATGGGAAGAACAACAAAAGAAAGCATGCTGAGAGACGAGCGAATTACACAAATGACAACGATGTTGCATGGAGTGAATCAGAGATTGTAGTAGTGGGAGCAAAAGTATTTATAGAAGAGAACAGACACTTTTTATTTTTGGTCTCCAGTGTGCCTGAAGACATGTAACGATTTGAGTTGAATATACGCGACACTATGTCTGGAATCTAGAGTCCGGGGTTTCTTGTTTGTTTAAGAGCTATTTCTCACTCTCAGACAATTCCATATGCGCTCCATCCAAAAGTAACAGTAGTTATCTGGCAGACGTTTTGTACCTGCGGAAACTCCTATTGTATTGGCAAGGGTCTTGTAATGAAAAGGGGAGTGGGATCCATGAAAGATGACACTAGTAGTAGGCCTCCCTCGGTCATGGCTGACCATGGACAAAGTACATCCGTTCTAATGTCTAGATGGACTGTCTGATTGGTCCAAGCAGCGTCGCCTGTGGCTGTAGAGACCAATGCGAGAGAGGCAGTCTCTGTCGCAGCGGTCGCATGTGTATGCTGATCCTGGTCTGTTGGCTATCATCCCTTTTCTGCGGACTCGCTTTTCTGCTGCAGCAGCTGACAGTTTGTCCTCACCAATCCGCAGCTGTTTCTTAATAATAATAATAATAATATATTTTATTTATATAGCGCAAAATCTTGATAAAATCAAATCTAAGCGCTGAGCGTATACATGCATACATACCTACATACATATGAGCGTATACATGCATACATACATACTTACATACATAAATCTAAGCTGAGCGTATACATGTATGCATACATACATACATAAATCTAAGCGTATACATACATACATACATACATACATACATACATACATACGTACGCACATGCATACATAATAATTACAATATTGAGAGTGGTTCTCCAGCTGTTGCTGTCGTCTGCGAGGTCCTCCCAGGACTCAGTGTTGATCTCAAGCGCCTTCATGTCACGTTTGCAAACGTCTTTGTATCTCAGCTGTGGGTGGCCAGTGTTTCTCTGCCGTGTGGCAAGTTCACCATAAAGGATGTCTTTTGGGATGCGACCATCTTCCATGCGGCGAACGTGGCCCAACCAGCGCAGCCGACGCTGTTTCAGCAAGATGACACTACCAGACCGATAAACAGCATTATAACGGATAGCGATGAAACCAACTTTTGCACTGCACAATGGAACTGAACTTTCAATACATGAGACCTTCAAATCTTCGATTCTTTCAGAAAGACTCAGCCAGACTGCGCAGCAGGAAAGTTTTATAGTCGTTTTCTCCTAATTTTTGTATAATGCGTTTGTTTGTTTGTGATCTTCCGTTTACGCTTGTCAAAGGTCAATTTGCCGAAAATTTGCGCCTGTCTTGTCTGGTTTGTATTAGATACGCGTTCTGATTCTATTTTTTTGTGTTTTTTCTGGTTCCAGACTGCGTAAGGTATAGTCCGCTCAAATGGTCAAACCGACGACTTCTCCGTCATCAGTATTGTGCTCTAACTAAATGTGACCTACCACGAAATCAGTCTTAACTAGCAGTTTGGGCATTTTGAGATATACATATCACTGGAAAATGTACATTCTGCTGATTATTTTGGTACTTGAATAAAGCTTGTACTCAAACAAATGTAGAAGTTATGTATGTTTAAAATCATTAAGTTGTATGACGGCCATTTTGAGAAAACGGCTTCTTAAAGTTTTTGTGTGCTCTCCTACATATTTTCCTTAAATTTCTTTATTTGGTGATATTGACCCAGTTTGTTTCTTATTTTCGCTGTCATTATCTGAAAGGTGCTCAAAGAGCTTTCCATCAGATATTACATGTGCGGGTACTGTACAGGTTACGATTCACAATAAGAGACAAAAATAGATACTTTTGGTAGGAAATTGCGTTCTTTCTGCTGCGATCAGTGCATTAAATACCGATTTAAATTGATTGATAATATTTTTTCAAGAAAAAAAAAACGTCTGTGGGGGATAGATTATAGTCTACAGAAATCAATGTTGAGAAAAACGTCAAAACACTCCAGATAGACCCTCAGTCACCTTTTCAGCGCCTAGTGTGTTCGACTGACTGCGAGTTAAGACTGATTTCGTGGGGGGAGGTCACAAATGAGCTATCTGGGGGCACTATGGCCTGCCTGAAGACAGAGCCCACGATCCCCGCGGTATTAACATAGTGTTCTATTCAGCCGAGAGCTATAGGATTCAATACTGAAGATAACGCATTGAGTTCTTTTAGCTTACAACACTTTGTTACAAACTCATCTTTCACTCCCCTTTGACTCCCACACCTTGTCCTTCAACTGCAAAAAACTTAACCCTTTGACAATCCTCACCGTATCCACCAGTTTCCTGCAGGAAGATAGTGGATGGGTGATGGAGTCAAGGGGTTAAGTTTTTGCTTTACTAGCATGGACACACAGACGCAGATACACAGACAGGGAGGCAGACGGACAGACAGATAGACAACACACACACACACACACACACACACCACACACACACACACACACACACACACACACACACAGACACACACAGAGACACACACACACACACAGACACACACACACATACACACACACACACACTCACTCGAGCACACACACACACACACCACACACACCACACACACACACACACACACACACACACACACACACACACACACACACACACACACACACAACACACACACACACACACTTTAAGTGAGTGGAGAGATACAGTCCTGATAATTTCGAATTAAAAACCAAACTGCATTCCGTATCATTGTCTAGTTTTGACATTACAGCTTAATCAAATATTTCAATTCCTAGATTTCGAGTTGGATAACATTAAATCACCAAAATCTTGCAATATTTCTCTGGAATAGAATCGAACATATTAAAATTTAAAAAATCCTGCCCAAGATTTTCGCTTCTTGCTTAAAGATTATTTTTCAGTTAACAAGACTATTTTGAAACACAATTTCTTTTCCAGTAAGTTCTGGGAATGGCCGTGATTATATAAATGATTTGATGTTAGTGAAATCAATGAAATGTTATGGCAAAGTTTTCAGATCAACCTGTGGAAGGAAAGATCTAAGGCAGATGCTTTCAAGAATTGATCAATGTGGAAGCAGTTAGTTTCCCGTCAAACTGCCATTATCATGTGTAGATGAAATCCAGAAAAAAAAACTAGAAGGCAGATTTTTTTGTGGTAGTAGTTTTCTTTTCTCCGCCACTTGAACGTATCTGCACTAATCAATAGAGAAGTTGATTCTCTGTGTGTGTATGTGTGGTGATGGTGGTGGTGGTGGTGGTGTGTGTGTGTGTCTCTGTGTGTGCGTGTGTGTACGCGCACGCGTGTTGTGTGTGTATGTGTGCGTGCGTGTGTGTGCGCGCGTCTGTGTGCATGCTAGTCTTTGTGAACCTGTGTGTACTTTCTGACCATTTTGGACATTATGTGAAACACAGACACACAATGACACACACACACACACACACACACACACACACACACACACACACACACACACACACACACACACACACACACACACACACACACACACACACACAACACACACAAGCGCAGATCAAGAGAGAATATACATACGAGTAAGTCACAGATGAGGTACAATACTGACAAAAACCCTTGAACAAAACCATTAATTTGAAGCTAACTAGGGTACCATGTCCTTTGGTTTTGTTTCAGAGAAAGTTATCTCAGTCTATTCCATATTTTGTTCGATCAAAATCTGTCAGTACTGAGCCGAAAGACATCTTTAGCCTGAGCAATATTCATATATTTTCTGTGTATGGGAACTCAACATGAGCAGCGTTCTATCAGAACAGGCACACACTTGATCAGGATCACAGCAGCGGTGACGGCCATAGGCAGACTTAACAGAGTAAGGAGAAGCCATTCGATCAGATTCTCCATCCCAGCACTCTATGACCATCCTTCAGGTCAATAATAATACAAATAATGATCATGATAATACTACTACAGCTAACAACAACAACAACAACAATAATAATAAAAATGATAATAATAATAATAATAATGATAATAATAACAATAACAACAACAACAAAATAATAATAACAACAATAATAATAATAACACTACTACTATTACTGCTGCTGCTGCTGCCACTACTACTATTACTACTACTACTACTACCACCACCACCACCACTACTACTACTACTACTACTATTACTACTACTACCACCACCACCACTACTAATAATAATAATGATAATAATTACAGTATTTATACGATGTCAAATTTTGACAACTCAAATTAAAGCGCACTCACGAATCAGGCATACGCATGCAATCAGTAAAGACTACCTCATCATCATCATCATCATCATCATAATCATCATCATCATCATCATCATCATCATCATCATCATCATCATCATCATCACATCAGGTGCCTTGCCGCATGGCGTTGGCGATTATGGACTTCCATTTGTCTCTATCTCTTGTTGCCTCAAGCATCTCTTCCACCCTACCTGTCTTCAGCCGCTCTGCAAGTCCGTCTAGTATCTTCTGCCCGGGTCTACCCGGTGCTCTCCTTCCCTCCAGCTTTCCCGTTGTGACTAAGTGTTCCAATTCCCCTTTCCTCATAAAATAGCCCATGAATGTTGCCTGCCTTTTCCTAATCTTCCATATGAATGATCTACTTGTGTCTGCCTCCATCAAGACTATCTCGTTTGTTTTCTTTGCTGTCCATGGAACTATCAACATCCTTCTTAGAAATCACATCTCGGCTGCCTCAATCTTGTTCTGGCTTTGCTTGTTGACTGTCCACGCCTCACAACCGTACAACAGTATTGGTTCTATATATAACATTCAAGAGCTCTCTTCCTGATGTTAATTTATAGGCATTTGTTGGTAAGAATGCTCTCCATCTTCTTGAATGTTGTTTTTGCTTGACTGATTCTGCCGGCTGTTTCTAATGTGCATCTGTCTACCTTACCTGGACTACTTTACAGTATAAAATAAAAAACCTACACAAACTGAGGGAAAGAAGAAGTCGTTGAATTCATTGTTAGGAAAAGAGGTGGTTTTTTTTTATATTGGATTGGAAAGAAGATTACTCAAGTTGGCCCTCATCGAGGTCAAATCCAGAACAGATGAATGCCAAAAGACAAAGAATAGACCAACCTCAGTATGTCTGGCCTATTTTGTACTGCGGAAGCATAAGCACAGATGGCGGAATATATCTGCTGCATGTGAAATCAAAATCTAATTTCCTCCGCTCTGTAATTATGATGTTACGAGTTGTATAAACGTTTTCCTTCTGACCTTTTGAGCTGGCTGAACTGAAATTATCGAGATCTTGCTATATTCTGCTGGAATAGCGTTGACACTTTTTGTAAGAAAATATTCAGATAGTTTTCTTTCTGTCTTTCTTCCTGTTTTTTGTTTTTTTTAACTTTTTTTTGTAGAATTTCATCAGCTGGACTGTTTTCTAACGCAACATTTTGTGAGCAGTAATTTCTGGAATAGCAATGATTATATGGTTAGCTTGATGTTAAGGCAAGCTATGAAAGGTTATGGGAAATCGTTTATATTAATTATATATGGAACTGTTCGAGCCAAATGTATTCCAGGAGTGATTAACTTTGAGGCAGTTTCCCTTGAGTCTGTCAGTTTTTATATGTAAATAAAAGTTGAGAATGAATAAAAGGTGGTTTTTTTTGTGATGAACATTCGTTTAGTTTTCTTCAAAATGGTGTAATCTAATAACTGA
>CM060310.1:58558807-58561307 GCA_030674185.1 Monoplex corrugatus
AAGATTAAACTAGCGTGGCCAACGTGCTCATTTGCATCAACGACGGATATAGACACAACTGAAGAACGCACGCACACACAAACACACACAGACACACACGGACACACCTACACACACACACACACACACACACACACACACACACACACACACACACACACAACACACACACCTACACACACACCTAACACACACACACACACACACACACACACACACACACACACACACACACACAAAACACACACACACACACACGCCAAAACAGAAAAAGTAAAAAGTTTCTTGTAAGCCTAAATAAGTAAAAAGTGCTATTAGTAGAAAGAAATTTTTTCCATCAATGTTAACAAGTATTCACTGTTGCCATTAAACTTGATCATTGCTGAATGACGATTAAAATTCAGATAATACTATCATTAACATTTCATTCCTGAACATCAGATAAAAATTCACCACAACTACTGCCTCTACCACAACCATCATCTCTCCCACACCAAGACCGAAAGCATAATATTGATAAATTGATAAATCTGAAAGGAAAATCACTGCAAAACACGTAAGAAAACATGTTGTTCTTACCTCATGTATTAAAAAAGAAACAAAGAAACAGAACACTTTGGTCTTTAAACACACAAACTAGCAACGCGAGCGTGTAGATACACAGACATGGATACACACACGTACAGCACTTACACACACACACACACACACACACACACACACACACACACACACACACACACACACAATATATATATATATATATACACACACACACGCACACATGCACACACACACACACACACACATATACATACACACGTATACACACATACACATACACACATACATACACACATGCACACACATACACACATACACACACACAAACACACACACACACACAAATTTACTCTTCCCAACCAAAACACACACATACACACACACACACACACACACACACACACACACACACACACACACACACATACACATACCCACACACACACACACACACAAACACACACACACACAGACACACACACACATTTACTCTTCTAAACCAAAACACACAGACACACACAGACACTGACACACACACACACACACGCATACACACACACACCACACACATACACACACTTACTCTTCCCAACCAAAACACACACACACACACACACACACACAACACACACACACACACACACACACACTTACTCTCCCCAACCAAAACACACACACACACAAATTTGCACAAACATACATGGCACCCCCACTGAACCCCACAAGACACACATACACACCAGAGATTTGTATCGGGACTTCTATCAACACGATGCGAGAAATACAAACACCTGAAATCTTTTATTCTCACCTTTTCTGTCATTTGCAGACCTATCCCGAGGCGAAAATGGAGAGCAGAACAGCCACACACAGCGGTCCAGCATCCATCTCTTTCACCTTGATTTCACATCACAGAACAGAAAGAAAATATGTGACCCGTTTTCACGAAATGAGTCCTAACTCGCAGGCAGCGAAAAGTGTAGAAGCCCGGAAAAGGTGTGATGGGTCGATTTTGTCAATTTTCACTTTTCGTCAAAAATGGAATATTTAATCTTTAAATTACATGACCATGCACTCAGCACTTTATAATTCAATCGGAAAGTGTATTTAAAATGCGTTTAAACAAGATAACGGCATGCTTTTTGTGTCAGAAAAAGAGATATATACACTTAATAACAAGACAATTACAGTAGATTTTCACACCAATTTTTGTGTGCTATTGCAGCATGATGTTTTTCACCATGGTACAAATTTGGTAAAGATTAGTGAAGTATAAATACCTGTTGCTAAGGTAAAACTTCACTGAATTGGTGAAAATTTTAAAACTTGATTTTCTCAAAATGGCTGTTTGCTATGTCACACACATCAAACACCCATAACTTCCTTATTTTTAGGAGTACAATAAAAAAAAATGCATATGAAAAGAAAGTTAATAATCTGGATATTTTGAAAATCATAATATCCTAAAATCTGTTATTTTCACCTTAGGACTCATTTTGTTAAAACGGGTCACATATGTGGGCGATTGTATGTTTATGTAGCATTTATTGTGAAAGCCCTTTTGAACAAAAGTATTGACAAACTAAACGGCATCGTCGGCGAGATTTGTCGTTTTAAATTGAAGGTATACCCAGGACGTTTTTCAGAGATCTGACTTTTTGTGTAATCAAAAAAAAAACAATATCTTACTGAAACAAACTACACGTAAAATGTATCTAAATAACCATATCAGAACATGTACACGGATGTGACATACATTGAGGTCATTTGAGTCAATGGATCATTTAAACAATAAGGCTGGGTATATGCTAGACATTACATAAGAGATAGCCTTCGTATCAACAAACCACATGATTGAAATAATTATCAATTTCACATTTCAAACCTGTAAAAAATCTGTCTCTCAAATTTAGACTGGTAGGGAGACTATATACTG
>CM060310.1:58563807-58568807 GCA_030674185.1 Monoplex corrugatus
AGGAGAGAGAGAGAGAGAGAGAGAGAGAGAGAGAGAGAGAGAGAGAGAGAGAGCTGGCATCATCGGCCTTTTCATGATTCTTTTACGGCACCAATTCTTTCATCCATTCTTTCAATGATTTGTCCAGAACCTATTTCTGTAATGAACGTATTTTGTTAAAACTAACATTTAGAGACATATTTATTTCCCTGAGTTCTGTTTACTAACATGATTTGCTTTTTCATTACTTACATGCCTAGCAGAGAACTTTTTTTCAATTTTTTTTTCAGATTTCTTTTTGTTCCACCCTTTGAAAAACTTTGTCTCTGAAAATATTATTACACCGTGAAAGCGAATGTGTTTATATGCCATGTCTCATTTTGTCATTGTGGACAAACACAAAACAAATGTTTTTACCCTTTATGTGTGCTCTCTCTCTCTCTCTCCTCTCTCAATCTCTCTCTCACTCACTCTCTCACTCTCTCTCTATCACTCACTGTCTCTCTCACTCTCTCTCTCTATCACTCACAGTCTCTCTCACTCACTCTCTCTCACTCTTTCTCTCTCACTCTCTTTCTCTCACTCTCTCTCTCTCAATCTCTCTCTCTCCCTCTCTCAGTCTCTCTCTCTGTCTCTCCCTCTCTCTGTCTCTCTCTGTATTTATTTTTGAGACTGTTTTGATATCAAATAGAGACATGCTGAATGTGTGTCTGTAGATCTGTCTGTCGTCATACAAACACACACACACAAAAATGTAAAACTGTGTCCTCGACGGTTTCACGTTGTTTATAAACGGATGGTGTTCATGTGTGAATCTTTAACGGACTCGGAGGACAGGAAAACTCGACACGTTGACTGGAAAAAAAAGAGAACACAGAAAACAGCACATACTATAAGTTTGTTTTGATCCAGCGAAATCGATTTAGAAAAAAGAATGTTAAAAAACAGCAAAGGAAAAAAACTTACCAAATCTCACTCTCTCTCTTTTCTCTCTCTCCCTCTCTCTCTCCCCCTCTCTCTCCCTCTCTCTCTTTCTCTTTCTCTCTCTGTCTCTGTCTCTCTCTGTCTCTCTTTCTCTCTATGAGTATATATGTATATATAAATATAAGTGTATATATATATGTATGTGTATATGTACGTATGTATGTATGTATTATGTGTGAATGTAAGTAATTCTGCATGTATGTATGTAAATATATATATGTATGTATGTATGTATGTATGTATGTATGTATGTGTGTGTGTCTGTGTATAAATTTAAAGGACTGCACCCTATCCATGATTACACTGTGGAAGTTAAACTTTCTTTTTGCAAACAAATCCTGTGGAATTTTGATTTTTTTATGGTTTCAAGGAAGAATGTTTGGAAAAAAGGATACAAAAGCTATCGCTATCATAGCAATCAGTCTATGTACAGAAACAAACCACTGATGGGAAGAGTATGATTTTGAGCCCCCAAAATTCCAAAGAACTTTTTCTTTGAGTTTTAGGCTCTGACCGATTCCAATCCAGAACTGACGTGCCATGGTCTCGTTGGGAAATACTGGAATCACGCAGTCAAGTGTCACCCATATGTCGTCACTGAGGATGTTACTCAGATTTCTTGACCTCCACCGCAGATGTCTGTATCTCTTGGGCCTGATTGTCACCAGGATATAATATGAAAGTAAGCGAAAAGTAAAGCCCTGTCACGTAGTCTCAATCCAAAATTGATCTCCGTAAAATCCTCACTATCTCCCTCAATCATACCATAGCATTGTTTAACCCTTTGACTCCAGCACCCTGTCCACCAGCATCCTGCATTGTCAACCATGCCAACAGAGCAAGAATTAACCCTTTGACTCCCCTCACTCTATCCACCAGCTTCCTGCATGAAGCTGGTGGATAGGTGAGGGATTCAAAGGGTTCAGTTTTTGCTGTTGCTGGATAGGGAGCGGAAGTCAAAGGGTTAATCGATCCTGTGGTCTAATGAGTCCAGTTCAGTCCCAGCTCAAAAGGTAAAAACTGGCCTGTTTGCTGAAAATGTTTTCGCTCCAATGATTCTGATGTTGTTAGTTTAGTATGTCATAAATCCTGTTCTACACCCTCCTCCCCTGCCCTGCGCTACATGAATAAACAGAGAATGACAAAGATATGTGCGCGCGCGAACATTCATACAACACACACACACATGGATGTACACACATGCACACATGTATACGAATGTACATACAAACTCACAGAGAGAGAGAGAGAGAGAGAGAGAGAGAGAGAGAGAGAGAGAGAGAGAGAGACTCACTGACACACACAAACACACACACATACACATACACACACAGACACACTCACTGACACACACACACACACACACACACACACACAGAGTCTCACTCACTCACCACACAACAACACAAACACACCAACCATCATACACACACCAGACCACTCCCCACACACACACACACACACACACAACACACACACACACACACACACACACACACACACACACGCAAACACACACATACACGCGCACACCCAAGCGCGCTTGCACACACACACACACACACACACCACACCACACACACACACACACACACACACACACACACGTGACCCTTTATACGCACTCCCACATACGTACACATTTAACAGAAGATAAACTATGATTTCAAATCTTTGCTGCCTTGCAGCCATACCCATCCATGGATACAGCATTGAGGTGTCAACCCAGAGGAAAAATCTGTAGTCTGAGTCCCAAAGATAGACTGACGCTGATTCCAGCACCCTTCTGGCAACTGCTGGCACAAACTGTATTGGCCTTCGCCATTTCGTTGGATCCACCAGCTGGGTGGAGAGGAGAGCGTGGTGCCTGCGCAACAGCTGGCTCTCAATATTAATCTGTTCAGGCTTGTGCCATAGAGAGGCGATGCTGCCAGAATAGCGGTGAAACCGATAACTCGTGGGCTTCTTCCATGGTCGGCCCCGACCGAGGGAGGTATACTACTACTTCCTCATCTATCTCTCTACCAGTCTGTCTGTCTGTCTGTCTGTCTGTCTGTCTGTCTGTCCATCTATCTATCCATGCATCTACCCATCCATCTGTTCATCTATTTATCTAACTGCATATGTGAATATATATATGTATACATATATACATTCTATCTATCTATCTATCTATCTATCTATCTATCTATCTATATCTATCTATCGTCTGTCTGTCTATCTATCTATCTATCTTTTATATATCTATCTTATCTAACTGTCTATATAAGTGTGGATGTATTGTATGTATGTATGTTATGTATGTATGTATGTTGTATGTATGTATGTATGTATGTATATATGTGTGTATGTATGTATGCATTTATGCATCTATCTACATAAATGTGTGTACATATATGTGTTCGTTCGTTCGTTCTTTGATTTAACGTCTTTTCACTATAAGTGATATTAGACGGGGAAGGGGGGGAGGGGGGAATAAAAAAAAAGAACAAAATAAAATGTAGAACGATAGTTGGACGGGTTGGATTTGGGCAGAGGGAAGACATTAGTAGGTGGGGGAACAGTAAAATGGAACGAGAACTTAACTCTAAAATTAACTTCAACAACGTGAAGGGAAACTGTAACTAAAACACAAACCGAATAAAGTTAAAGTAATGCATTAACAGGACTGTAAACTAATGATTCTTAATTATAACTAACAAAGATCGATCTATGTAATTTTTTGGAAATGATTTTCAGAATACTTTTCTTGAGTAAACATTTTCGGTAAAATAGAGCGTAGCATTTTGCAGTAGAATAAACAGTGAAACAGTGTGAACTGTTCGCCGCAAATACACTTGACATTTTTACAATATTTTGTTTTCAATGCGTTTAGCTGAATACGAAAACAAACAGCAACAATCGATCTCAAATGATACATGGAAGAATACTGCAATTGTTTACATACATTTTGAACGGTAAGTTTTATCATTTGTTGTGACACAAACTGTTCATTTGAATGTTCATGAAATCGAGTCCATGAGGTGATTCGAGCAAGTTGCACATCTTCTTTTACGGAGGTATGAACATGTAATTCTATAACATTATCAGAATTCTGGGCGCCTTGCTTAGCTGCTCTGTCAATTACTTCGTTGCCGTGAAGACCAACGTGAGAAGGCATCCAACATAAACTGATATCTATACCTTTGACCTTTAAACGATGTATAAGATGATTTGCCTCAGTAATTAAATCAGGTCTTGTGTTGGCATCAAAAGACCATAAGGCATATAATACAGATTTTGAGTCAACAAAGAGAACTACTTTGAAAGACATGGGTTTAAGACTTACTAGATAATGCAATGCTTGATTAATAGCGATTAATTCCGTTGTAAAGATAGATATGCTTGCCCCAACGAAAAATGACTTTTTTATTTTAAATTTTGGAACATAAAATGCTGCTCCAGCACATTTATTCTCTAAGACCGATCCATCAGTAAAAATGTGAAGGTGGGTACAGTATTTTTCATCGATGTGGATAATCGAAATGTTGACGTTTTCAGATTTCTTAGCGTCTGTATAATCAATATCAAAAGAGGCTTTTAGCATTTCCCATGTAGGGATAGGCGTTGTTGATGGTGTCTCAGCTATTTCATCCATATTTAGGTAGACTGTTTGACCAAGTCAGATATGTAAGTTGCAACACATGTGGCTTTTTGCTCGCTTTGGAAAGTCAACATCAGACCTGATTTTAATTTCCTTACTCACAAAAATAGTCCGTTTGTGAAGTAGTTCTAACTGCAAATTTTGCTGTCGCTAGCTCACGATAGTTGTTCAGAGGCAGAATTCCAGCAACTTTGTATGTTTCCAGATTAGAGGCATGAGTAGGGACACCTAGAGCAATTTTAATACTTTTGCAGTCTAAGCTTTGTATCTTCTTTAATAAATATTTTGTTGCACTGAAGAACATTTCTTGCGCATAGGATAATTTAATCGTACAAGTGCTGTTGACAGATGAAGTAGTATGTTTGTATCCTTCCCCAAGGTAATCGGCTTATTA
>CM060310.1:58571307-58578807 GCA_030674185.1 Monoplex corrugatus
AACGACTCACGCCAGGCAGGAGAATCTTCTTGAAACCTTTCGCCTTCGCTGCCCACTGTGAATCCTTGGCATCTTACGGCCACACAAAGTCATCAAAGCCACCGTGCTTCGAGCAAGCTGGACTGCCTGGGCATGCATCTCCTCTTCTGTCAACGTCGTCCGCGATAGCTGGGACATGTTTACCGACTGACGGACGGTCGCATATCATTGGATGTTATGTCCAGTGAGCTGGCCACAGAACACCATCCAGTAGGCCGCCCAACAGCGCGTTTCAAGGACGTCTGCAAGCGCGAGGCCTGAAACTCACTCACACAGATGGGAACTAAGGGAGTAAACCCTGACAAAAAACTGATGGTTGGCAACGGGAAACGGCCATCGTATATTCCCAAAGATAAACATGGCCAGCCAAAATAGAACGGAAATAAACGACGTGAATAGGGGCTCCTGTGAAGCACCTTAGCTTAATCCGGTAGGGACCGTCATGCTGCAGCAACATTTATAGAATATTTTATGAGGCAAGAGAAATTAGAGCACCTAGTCATATTAGGAAAGCTGGAGGGAAAGAGAACACCAGGTAGACCCAGGGATAAAATATTGGAGGGACTTGCAGAGTGGTTCAGGACAGAGAGGGTAGGAGATGTACTTGCAGCGACAGGGGACAGATTCGTGCGGAGGGCTAAGATCGCCAACGCCGTACGGCAGGGTACATGATGATGATGATCTTCAGCGGTCTGCTGTATGGCAGTGAGTCCTGAACGACTCACGCTAGGCAGCAGAACCTTCTGGAAACATTTCGCCTTCGCTGCCCACTGTGAATCCTTGGCATCACAAGGCCAGACAAAATCATCAACACTGCCGTGCTAGAGCAAACTGGACTGCCTGAGCATGCATCTCTTCTTCTGTCAACCTCGTCCAAGATAGCAAGGACACGATTACCAAATGACGGACGGGTCACATACTAAAGTATATCATGTCCGGTAAGCCGGCCACAGAACACCGCCCAGTAGGCCGCCCAACAGCGCGTTTCAAGGACGTCTGCAAGCGCGAGGCCTGAAACTCACGGGCATTTACTCAGACAGTTGGGAACTAAGGGAGTAAACCCTGACAGAAAACTGATGGTAGGCAACGGGAAACGGCCATCGTATATTCCCAAAGATAAAACATGGCCAGCCAAAATAGAACGGAAATAAACGACGTGAATAGGGGCTCCTGTGAAGCACCTTAGCTTAGTCCGGTAGGGACCGTCACGCTGCAACAACATTTATAGGGCATTTTATGAGGCAAGAGACATTAGAGCACCTAGTCACAACAGGAAAGCTGGAGGAAAAAAGCACCAGGTAGACCCAGGGATAAAATATTGGAGGGACTTGCAGAGTGGTTCAGGACAGAGAGGGTGGGAGATACAGTTGCAAGCGACAAGGGACAGATTCATACCGAGAGCCGTGACCGCCAATGCCATGCGGCAGGGCACATGATGATGATGATGTTGTGAACTGCTCGCACGCGACAGCAGCGTCTAGCACCACCCTGTTCGAAAAGGAGTCAAGAAGGGCGAGGCAAAGCGCAGTCAATATTTAGAGGACATAAGACAACACAAGAAACAGCGGCAGAAAAACTCAGGCCTTCTATCCACACATCACCTTTGCAATATCTGCAGTCGAGACTGTCAGATTGCCGAGCTACTCCAGACGCAGCTCTCAACAGGACTGATCTCTTAACCCTTTGACTCCCGCACCCTGTCCACCAGCATCCTGAATTGTCAACTACGATGTTAGCAGAGCAAAAAACGCCCTTTGACTCCCTCACCCTGTCCACCAGCATCCTGCATTGTCAACTATGCTAACAAAGCAAAAAACGTAACCCTTTGACTCCCTCACTCTGTCCACCAGCAGGAAGCTGGTGGATATGGTGAGGGAGTTGAAGATTTTACGTTTTTGCAGTTGGTGGATAGGGTGTGGGAATCAAAGGGTTAATCTACCAAGGCACTACCACAATCTCAGATAGATGGATGCCCATCTAATCAGCGGTGAAGATGTGATTGCCTGTCTGACACTACTGAAAGCAACTTAAACCAGTTCATACTAAACATTATGAAGACTCAAACTAACGGATTTAAAACTGCAGATCAGCTGAAATTAATAACAGTCCATCAGTAAAAAAGCAACAACAATAGCAACAACAACAACAACAACAACAACAAAAAGAAACCAGCAACGACAACAACAACAAAACAAACAAATAGATAAACAAACAAAACAGGAATCTTTGCTGGCGTATTTTCATTTGCAAACAGATAGACAGATCCATACATTGAGTTATAGACAGGGGCATGGAAAGACAGGGACATAGGACACAGAAACAAACAACAACAAAATGGAATGTATGTGTCTGAATCCATTCCTTCCATTTGTTTATTAATCAATCTCCCGGGAAAAATGTGTGAGTGTGTGTGTGTGTGTGTGTGTGTGTGTGTGTGTGTGTGTGTGTGTGTGTGTGTGTGTGTGTGTGTGTGTGTGTGTGAGAGTGTGTGAGTGTGTGTGTGTGTGTGGTGTGTGTGTGTGAGTAATTGTGTGTGTGTGTGTGTGAGTGTTTGTGTGTGTGTGTGTGTGTGTGTGAGTGTGTGTGTGTGTGTGTGTGTGTGTGTGGTGTGTGTGAGTGTTTGTGTGTGTGTGTGTGTCTCTGTGTGTGTGTGTGGTCTGTGTTGTGTATGTGTGTGTGTGTGTGTGTGTGTGTGTGTATGTGTGCACGCAAGCGTGCACATCTTTCTGATACAAAAATGTGTTAGCAAAGTTTTCTCAAACGTTGTTGGACAGATCCTTGTCAAAGGTGTGAACCGTTCCGGAGCTGTAGAATACACACGTTTGGAAAACTAAGTGCCCAGATCGAGGTCACAGAGATCTGTTGAGGGTGGGGGGAGGGGTGCCTGGAATCAGACTTTTTATTTTTGCTATAATTCTTCAGGAATCCTGACAATATTTAAAATCTACTTTCACTGTTGTAGCAGTCTACGACTGGTGTCTTCAATAATCATCAACATTTATTTCGGCTGTAGCTGTTTCAGATTTATTCCTTAAAAGCTCAAAAATTGGAATTTTGTATTTCCTGTTTTGTAATTTCCCTTTTAAACAAAAATGGAGATTGTTAGAAAGGTTAGACCATTGGGGTTTTTCATTCATTCTTTCTTTTCTCGCTAATCTGTTAGGGGACAGAAAAAACGCTACCGATACGAATTTATAAAACCCGACTGTCTGGCATTTTCCATAGAAAGAATGGCTGGATCTGATATTTCCTGATCTGTAGTTATTATGATTTGCTGCTCAAATTGATTTTGTACATCGCTGTTTACCACAGTGTTTTTCTCTTTCCTCTTGATCTGTTCATTACTGCCTCCCCCAGCCCTTCTTTCCCTCCTCATCTCCATCATCGAAATCGATGTCATCATCGTCGTTGATAACCTATTTTTTCTTCTTTCCTATCTTTTTTTCCCTGAAACTTCTTTCTAAATGCACAATTTATTTGCAATAAAACATGAAACACATTTCAATATAAGGGAAAAATCAAAATCTTCAAAAGAAGTTAACAAATAGGTACAGAATTAAACATACGATGGTGCAACATGTACGGCAGCCAGTCAGCTGCAACATTTCCAAAGTCAGAAAACATGATAGGCCCAAACTGTCAGAGCAAGGTATACAATACAAACAGAACAGTTACATTGGCATTGTCACCAACAGATTCGATACAATATGCAAAGAAAGGTCATAATCGATTAATTTGCCGTGGAGGAAGCAAAAATTGAAGAACAATCAATAATCAATGTTATCATCATCATTATTATTATCATTGTTATTACTATTAATCAATAATGATAACAGCAACAATCACTATAATAATAATCAATAATGATAAGAAGAACAATCAATTTTTCTGAAATTTGATATAGTCGTGCTTGATTTCTGCATTGTATTCTTCAATTTTTTACCTGTTTTTCACTTTTTTTGAAAGCAGAAATATTTGGAACGTATTGTCTAACTTACATTTATAAATATATATTTTAGCAAACAATATAATGAAATCAGGAACTGTGTCTGTCCTAAATCAAATGTCTGCTCCAAACAAAACCATATTTTCATTGAGTTTCATGTTACACGATAGAGGAAATCTTTCGTTCAATTTTTTTTCTTCAAAATTTTGCAAAAATGTTATTGAAACGGTAACTTCTCCGTAAAACTGTTCTAAACTATTATTATGTTCTTTACATAAACTGCACAGAGTATTGTCACAATTTCCTTTTCTATCAAAACGTCATTTGTCGCAAGAATTCTGTGTACAATCCGAATCTGAAACCATTTAAACTTCTTTTATCGTCTTTGTCGTTGTCATTGCTGTCAAATCATCTCGTCGTCGTCGTCGCCATCATCATCATGATCATCAACATCATCATCATCAATATATTATCCCCCAAAATTAGAGTGTCTCCCTCCTTCCCTCCCTCCCCTCTCTGTCTGTCTGTCTGTCGTCTGTGTCTGTGTCTATGTCTGTGTCGGTCTCTCTCTCTCTCTCTCTCTCTCTTTTTCTTTCGTTGTCTGACTAGTCCGGTCTCTGTGTCATTTTTGTTTTTTTGTTGGGTTATTCGTCTGTCTCTATATTTATCTGTATGCCTTTCTTCCATTTCACACACTTGGTTATCATACTATCTTCCCTTGTCGCTGTGGTTTTCTGTCTGTCTGTCTCTCAACACGTCTTTGTTTTGTCAAAGCGCTAGGATTTCAGGTTTCATCGATCAGATCTAAAGCAATCGAGACAGAGAGCTAGCTTCATTGATGTAGCTGGTAATGCAGCCACAATGCCTACAAACTTCGCCACGATTGAACGGTCAGAGAGACCCAGAGAGAGAGAGAGAGAGAGAGAGAGAGAAGAGAGAGAGAGAGAGAGAGAGAGAGAAGAGAGACAGAATGAGAGAGAAGAGAGAGAGACAGACGACACAGCACAGACATAGACACAGACACAGACAGACAACAGACAGACACAGAGAGAGACAGAGACAGACAGACAGACAAAATGAGAGAGACACAGAGACACAGAGACACAGAGAGAGACAGACAGACAGTCACAGGCAGAGAGAGAGATAAGAAGAGAGGAGATGAGGTGTGTGTGTGTGTGTGTGTGTGTGTGTGTGTGTGTGTGTGTGTGTGTGTGTGTGTGTGTGTTTTCTTTCTTTGGATTATTTTTTCTTCTTCCTTCCTCCTTCTCCTTCTCATTTTTCTTCTTCTACTCTTCTTTTCTTCTTCTTGTTTTTTTAAGACACTTTTTCCGATCAGTTGGCTGCCCGCAATAAAAACACTGCACCTCTTCGATTCTTTTAGACGTTTAAAAGAAAAGGGTTTTTATTTCGGATTCTACTTTCTTTTACTCTTCTTTTTCTGATCTTGTTGCTGTTGGTCGTCCTCTTTTTGATCTTCTTGTTTGATTTCTTCTGTTTCCTTTTCTCTTTCATGATGATGTTCTTTTTGTTGTGTCTTTGTTTTGTGTAGTCGTCCCTCTGTCTGCCTACTTATCTGAATGTCTTTTTTTTACATTGCGCACATTCTCTTTATCCTTCTTCTCTATAAAAATGTAGACTGGGTAAAACATAGACTAGGTAAGACTTCAGGACCTGGCCAGCTCATGGGTTTATGTGCAGGGTTAAGGCTTCTGCCATGATCACCATACACAAGGCACCTGTGACGTTAGTGCATATGGAATTCATTCTGAGCGTAGAGACGTCATCTTTGCGAAAGCAAAACTGACACTGACACCTTTTTTTCTCCCCTGTCTGTTTGTTTGTGTTTTGTCTGGTCTGTGTGTCTGTCTGTCAGTTTGTCTGTTGGTTTCGTCAGTGCACTGGAGTTACAGGTTTCATTGATCAGGTCCCAGGCAATCGAGATAGAAATTTCGTTTTAGTGTGGGAGCTGGTAATGCAGTGGCAATGCCAACAACCTTCTGTTTTGGCAAGAAATCAAAGA
This sequence comes from Monoplex corrugatus, assembly GCA_030674185.1. NCBI lineage: Eukaryota > Metazoa > Mollusca > Gastropoda > Littorinimorpha > Ranellidae > Monoplex > Monoplex corrugatus. The sequence continues at coordinate 58,577,313 of CM060310.1, forward strand.
ATCCGAAAGTCTTTGTTTGTTTGGTATTGTTTTGTAAGACCACATCAAGAGGAAAACTGATGTTCTATTTGACTATGTTTTAATATTTCTGAGGATGGAGTTTTCAAGTCATTCATTCATTCATTCATTCATTCATTCATTCATTCATTCAATTATTATTCATTCATCAATCCATCCATCTAACATCCATGAATCCATCTATCAATTCATCCATCCATCCATCCGTCCACTGATCCATTCGTTCATTCGTTCATCCATTCTTCCTTTCCTTCATTTATTCGTTTGTTAAATCACTCATTTTTGTTTCACTTTTCTTTCTTTATCTTTGTTTTGTCCCGTGTCTATTTCTATCTCAGACAGACGAAAGGGGGATGCTATTCTGATAATGCAATATCCTTTTTAGTCTCCCTTTGTTTTTGAAAGGAGATTGTCTCATATCGTCCAGGAGGGATCTCTCTCTCTCTGTCTGTGTGTGTGTGTGTGTGTGTGTGTGTGTGTGTGTGTGTGTGTGTGGTGTGTGGTGTGTATGTTGAGAGAGAGAGAGAGAGTGAGAGAGAGAGAAAGAGAGAGAGAAAGCGTGTGTATGATAGTGTATTTGTGAGATATGTGTGTGTGTGTGCGCGTGTGTGTGTGTGTTTGTGTGTGCATCGTGTCTGTCTCTGTCTACCTGTGGTGTGTATGTGTGTGTGTGTGTGTCTGTGTCTGCCAGTGGCGTGTGTGTGTGTACGCGTGCGTACGCGTGCATGCGTCTGTGGTTCTGTGTGATAAGATATATAAAAAAGATTTTCTGAACTATTTTGATACATCTTCACTCCATTTTGTTCAAAGGTGTGGACTTCTGAGGTCTCACAATTTCCTCATTTAGAGAACAAGATGTCATGGTTAAGATCACATCGTTGTAAAAAAAAAGGTATGCTTAAATTCAACACTTTGTGAAGAAAGTATGTGAGCAATACTTTCTCACGAACTTCTGAAAACAAATATGATATTTCCACTACTGCTACGACAGTCTAACATTATTTTTAAAACACGTCAAAGCTGATCTCAACTTAAAACCTTTTTAAAGTCACGATTTTCAGAAAGACAAAATCTGGATTTTCTGTTGTCTTTTCAGTATAAAAGGGGAGATTGTTAGAATGGCATGACCATCCCGTTTAGTGATGCTGTCAAGTATGCCTCAGTTAAGTCATGCTTTATGAACAAACCAGATGGGAAAAGCCGACTCAGAGCATTGCTAGAATCGAAGGGCGTATTCGATTGTGCCCTTACATTTTCATGACACTTTGAAAGTAGAAAACTTGGTCAGCACTGGCAGTGAAGTCAATTCAACAGCCCTTTCATTTAAACGCTGTGTTCATAACCCACATATACTTGAGACACGACCTAGTTTTGTGATGTTCAGCTGATTTAGAGCTTTCCTTAACGATCTGGTACATGAAGTAACTGACAGGGAAAAGAAACATTTGACAGACGTTTAATTCACCGCGCATCATAT
>CM060310.1:58588807-58591307 GCA_030674185.1 Monoplex corrugatus
GTGGGCATGGTTGACAGGGTGTCCTGTCAAGCCTGTCACGAAGAGTTTTTATTTTGGTGGTGAAATACTTGGAGAATACAGATGGGAGTTCTTCATTTGTGTGTTTTGTTGGGAGAGGTAAATCTTTTCGTGTGCCAAGGAGATGATTCATGGCTGTAAAGAGTTCTTTTGAAGAAGAGGCATTCAGGATTTTGGTTTGGAAATAGCTTGTTTTTGCAGATGCAATGAGGGTGGATACTTTTGTTTTAGAGGCTTGGAAAAGTTGCCTGTGTACAGTGAGTTTGGATTTGCGCCAGCGGCGCTCTGCTCTGCGGCGGGCACGTTTTGCACAGGCAATCTCATGAGTGAGCCAGGGGGTAGGGGGGCGGTCAGGTAAAAGACGGGTTGTGGCTGGAGCATGAGTGTCCAGAAGATGGTGGAGAGTAGTAGAGAATTCATCGGCAAGGTTATGTGACTTTTCAGAAAGGAGACGGAAGGCATCAGATGAAAATGTGGAGAGGTCGATAGATTTGAGATTGCGTCGAGTCACTGTGCGCATGGTACGGGAAGGAGGAGGAATGTCAAGAGAACAGAGAATTGCAGAGTGGTCAGATGGAAGGGCTGAAGTTAGACGGGTAGAAAGAACTAAGCAGTTGTTAGTAGCTGAATTGTGGTGATCACGAGAAATGGTCCAGTCAAGAATGTGACCTTTTTGATGGGTTGGTTCAGAAATGTGTTGTGTCATATTGTGATTGGACAGAGAGTTGATGATATGTCTTGTGTCATAACGGTGAGTGTTGTCATAGTGGACATTGATGTCACCTAGAATGATGAGATTTCCAGGTAAGAGGCAGTAGTAATCAAGAAGTTGATCAAAGTCAGAGAGAAACATGGATGTGGTGAGCTTGTTGGCAGAGCTAGGTGGAAGTCGATAGACACAGGAGAAGGTGATGGGGTGAGGGGTGGATTGGAAGGATACTTCAACGTGCTCGAAAGAAGGATGGGTGAAAGGCAGAGACTGCGAGAAAGACAGGCGGGAATGGAGTGAGTGTCGTAGAGGATGGCGATACCACCACCTCGGGATGAGCGATGGAAAGAAACAAGCCTGTAACCACTCGGAGTGAGACTCGCATGTATAGGTTCATGACCAAGGGGGTTAAGCCATGTTTCGGTGATAAAAGCAATGTCAACATGCTCATCTGCGATAAAGTTAGCAATGACATCGGCTTTGCCATCAGTGCATGTTGACTGAGCGTTAAAAAGGCATAGTTTTAGTTTATCACAATGCGGCGGCTGAGATGGAGACGAAGGTAGCACCGACGGGACAGAAGACGAAGGCGACACCAGCGGGGCAGAAGACGAAGGCAGCAACGACGGGACAGAAGACGAAGGAGGCACCCGCAGGACAGAAGACGAAGGCGGCACCAGCGGGACAGAAGACAAAGGCAGCACCAGCGGGACAGAAGACGAGGGCAGCGCCGGCGGGACAGAAGACGAAAGCGGCACCGGCGGGACAGAAGGCGAAGGCGGCACCGGCGGGACAGAAGGCGAAGGCGAAGACGGCAGAGGAGGAGACGAAGTCTGCAGCAGCAAGGTCGAGTGCAGGGGCTGTGGAGGAGACGAAGAAGCAGAAGAGTGGTGTCGGACTGGCACAGCAGGAGGCAGATTGTGCCAAAGTCGGTGGAGACGTCCACCACGACAGGATCGCGCAGTGCGGGGCTTAGGACACAGCCCCAGTGTTCGTATGCGCTGGTAGACGCCTCCACCGAGGTAGCACTTGCTGTGTTTAAAAAGTGTCAGTCCAATTTGTTTTATATAAAAGACGGGTCATAATTGCGAGCCAGTCAGGAGAGGAAGATACATGCAGGTTGGTGTGTGGGTTGTCAGTTCACAACACTTAAAACCAGAGAACACAAAGGTTTGGGAAAGCTGAAGCGTTGGGCGAACACAGTAGGCTAAAATGTAAACACAGTTCACAGAAAAATGTCCGACTTGAGCGGCTGAATTAAAATGATGAAAAGTAGGTGTAAAAATTTAAAATCAGATTATCTGGTAAAATATTCAAAATTTAAAAAAATATTTACATCACCGTGTGTCGGGATTTAAAAGCAACAAACTGATACAAATTCAATGATAAAATCAAATAGAACCACGATAAAATCACTGTAAAACACCACACACACTTTTGCTGCCTGCTGGCGCGACATCTACTCATCTACTAGAATTGAGAATCAAGACGAATAAAATATTATTTCAGTGGTTACGTTAGATAAAGATACGAAACAAAGCTTTGGATACGAGGTATCAGTTGCAACAAAATTTCAATCGATTTGATCCAGTCAAATGATGAAATAGAACCAGATGTATGTTTGTCTAAACCTAAGCAATATGTGTACATGTAGACCTAGGACTATCTGTTGCAACTAAACATCAAACAACATCAGTTTGTGTAGTGAGTTTATCATCCATCTAATCAGGGAGAACAAACAAACAACAACAATAACAAAAGTCTGCTTAAATG
>CM060310.1:58593807-58611307 GCA_030674185.1 Monoplex corrugatus
TATTTGTGACAAGGGAAGTAGTATTACTCATAAGCTCATAAAAGTTTGAAAAAAAGTTCTGTGTGTTTTTTAAATTACTTTTTAGGATGCTTTCGCTCCGTTTCAGCCATAGAATAAGAAAATCATTTTCATTGGCGACAGAATTGTTCTTCCTACAACTGAATGTATTTCTATAATCATCAAGGCGAGCAGAAGATCAAAAGAACACTTACCAGGTTTTGCAGTTTTTTTTCTCTGGTAACCCTAACAGTAACAGATCATGAAGTTAGTAGATCAATAATGCAGCCGGCTAAAAAACATAACACAATCAGACTATTTAACAGATCATGAAGTTAGTAGATCAATAATGCGGCTAAAAAATACCACAATCAGACACTTTAACAGATGATGAAGTTAGAAAAATCAATAATGCCGCAAAAAATATGACACAAACAGATAATTTAACAGATCATGAAGTTAGCAGATCAATAATGCGGCTAAAAGCATGACACAATCAGATACTTTAACAGATCATGAATTTAGTAGATCAATAATGCTGCTAAAAACATAATACAATAAGACACTTTAACAGATCATGAAGTTGGCAGATCAATAATGCGGCTAAAAACGTAACACAGTCAGATACTTCAACAGATCATGAAGTTAGTAGATCAATAATGCGGCTAAAAATAACACAATCAGACATTTAACAGATCATGAATTTAGCAGATCAATAATGCGGCTAAAAATTAACACAATCAGACACTTTAACAGATCATGAAGTCAGCAGATCAATAATGCGCTAAAAGCATGACACAACAGATAACTTTAACAGATCATGAAGTTAGCAGATCAATAATGCAGCTAAAACATGACACAATCAGACACTTTAACAGATCATGAAGTTACAAGAATCAATAATGCCGCAAAAATAGACACAATCAGAGCTTTAACAGATCATGAAGTTAGCAGACAATAATCGGCTAAAAGCATAACACAATCAGATACTTTAACAGATCATGAAGTTAGCAGATCAATAATGCGCAAAAATAACACAATCAGATACTTTAACAGATCATGAAGTTTAGCAGATCAATAACGCAACTGAAAACGTAACCCCTTTCAGAATTTTAACATGTCATGAAGTTCAGTAGATCAATAATGCCGCTAAAAACATAATACATCAGACACTTTTAACAGATCATAATAGTCACAGATCATTTGCAGACTAACAACTAACAAATCAGCACTTTAACGAGATCTATGAAGTCAGCAGATCAATAATGTCAGCTAAACATAACACAAATCAGACACTTAACAGATCATAAGTCAGCAGATCAATAATGCAGCTAAAACATAACACAATCAGACACTTTAACAGATCATGAAGTCAGCAGATCAATAATGCAGCTAAAACATAACACAATCAGACATTTTAACAGATCATGAAGCTAGCAGATCAATAATGCCGCTAAAAAACAACATAATCAGACACTTCTTAACATAGTTAGGTCTCTACATTATGTGACACCAGTCAGTTTCCCAGACACAATCTGTCGTGAAATGATAGTCATTTTCAATGCAATGTTCTCATGGAAGCTGGCAGACAAGACCAAACCTCTTCCTTCCTTTTCTAGAAAGTTCTGTGCTCCTAGCCTGGTGAACAGGGAACAAAAGTTGCCACTTGAATAGATGACATTATCAGCGTTTTTTCTCCTGTCATCTGGCATAAAAGTTCTAAAAAAAAAGTCCTTGTACTGAGTTACAACAGTGCTGTGTACTAGTCACAGCGCTGGCGTTTGTGTGTATCGTTTTGCTTGTTGTGTTCATCACAAATGTAAGTATAAAACCATCACCCCCACACAACACACTACATCACACAAACACAGTCAACACATCATCACACTACCAAACAGTACATTCCCCAACCCCGCTCTTCTCTCCATCACCCATACCTACACACCTCAACATCCTCACCAGCTACCACACTCTTTTATTATCATGTGTCTTGTGTTTCATACTATTTTTTTTTTATACTTGTTTTATATCATATATTATAAAAGACAAGGTGTAGCAGTCTATTGGTACCTTACTGATGATAGTGTTTTCATTTCGCCTCTTTCTCGTCTCACTCTCTGTCTTTCTGTTCTCGTCGTCTGTCCTCTTTCTCTGTCTGTCTGTTTCTTCTGTCTCTTCCTCTCTTCTCTTTGCTTTTACTCGTAAAAGGTGTTGATTCCTAGATCTATTTAATTACACTTTAAGTCTGTGAGTGCTTCAAACAGTTTTAAGATCAATCCATGCAAAAGTATGCAAATGCAAGTGCTGTAACTCTTATATGAATGCATCGTTTATTTTACCTTTTTTATGGTTTTTTTATTCAGTTTTAATCTCTTTATTTGTTTATTTCTTAATGTTGCATTGAATCTTTTCTTTTACTTTTTTTTCTCTTTTCTTTTTAAATTTATTTTAGGTCATTGCACTCAGGGAGGTTTACCCACTTTGTGCTCATCCTTTTTCTTTTCGTACCCGGGTTTTCTCTACGGGACTGCACCCCTTAATGGCCACGAGGTACGTGCAATGAACAATTTAAATGAAAATACAGTGCAATGATGACGATGTCGATGAGGATGACAATCAGATGCTCTGGAGTTCCACCTAGGATTGAGACTGCGTGACAGGGCTGTACTGTACGCTAATAATCATAATACAGCATGGCGTCAACCAGGCCCAAGAGATACAGACCCCGTCAGTGCTTTCAAAAATATAATCCGGGATTTTTCGGCTTCCAACCGGCGTTTACCCAGAGTTGAGCATGTTGGATATTATGGACTCACCACTTTAACATGCGGGTGCGTCATCGTGGGTATTGATTAATTTTCCGACCAACACCGCAGGTGTCTGTATCTCTGGACAAGCCTGATTCCAGGATACGTTATAAAATAAAACAAAGTATACAGCCCTATCACGCAGTTCAGTCCTAGAAGGAACTCAAGCATCATGGTTATCATCCTCAAAGTCATCATCATCGGGATCGTGAAGACTGTGGCAGCTTCTGTGGCTATTACCGTGGCATAAACATGGGACCCAAAACAAAACAAAACAAAACAAAAAAACAAAAAAGAAAGTGTGCACAAAGGACATTTTCCTGAATGCATGATCCTTTCAAAACAGTCTAGAGATACAAACGTTTAAGATATTGGTAAACGAAATTTGATCAGGACCCTCAGTGACGTATCTGCAAAGCGAATGAGACTCGACTGTAAAGTCCCGATGTTCCCAACGGGCTTTCGATTCACAGCAAATCAAAAACCGCACAATACTGTTTTTGAGAGTTCCATGGACAGCAAAGAAAACAAACGAGACAGTCTTGATGGAGGCAGACACAAGAAGATCATAGATAAAGAAGATTAGGAAAAGAGAAAGCAACATTTATATGACGTTTTATGAGGAAAGGGGAATTAAAGCACCAGGTCACAACAGAAAAGCTGGAGGGAAAAGAACACCAGGTAGACCCAGGGAAAAAAATATTGGACGGATTGCAGGGTGGATGAGGACAGAGAGGGTGGAAGATATATTTGCAGCGCGCGACAAGGGATAGGTGCACATGGAGGGCCATGATCGCCAACGCCATGGGGACAGGCACATGATGATGATGATGATGATGATGATGATGATGATGATGATGATGATGATGACTGGTTTTGGATCTGACGATGATTCGAACTTCCGTGAGTACTCCGTTGCGTTCACTCACTTAGCCACTTCGACTGGTTTATATAATGACTTTATTATATCAGTCAGGTGGGGATCGTTTGTGACTGTCTGAGCGTGGTAAATAATCATTTGAACAAATTCTAAACGGGGACATGTACTCAAAATGGAACATTTACATAGACATTTTTGACGATTTCACAAAGAGTACTATACCAACCAGGGAGAGAACATATGCGACTACCTGAGCATGATAAATACCCATTTGAACAAATTCTAAACTGGAACGTGTACTCGAAATGGAACTTTCGCAGGACATTTTTTTTTGACGTTTTCACAAAGAGTACTGACGTGACCTTTCTCATACTCTTGTTTTAAGAAATCTGTCATTGATCTGATGTCTGTACATCTGTGTTCGCTTGACAAGCGTGACCTTCCACCGTAAACTGAGTCGTAAGTCACCTTGTTCACATCAGACGTAAAATGTGGGAAAATTACATTTGCCATCTTAGGATTTTTTAAATTGACATGTAATCTTAAAATGGTTATTTAATTGTTTTTATTTTAAAACTCAGGGTTTTTTTTTTGGGTTTTTTTTTTTGTTTTCTGTTATACTACTGCTAAATTATTTCAAAATTTAAATCCACGCAGATACATTATTATGAATAAGTGTCATAGGACTAGATGAACTCCAAGACAAAATAACGAGAAAAAAAAAGAGACATTTCTTAAAAAAACAACTCATGGGTTAGGTAATTTCTTTTCATATCTGAAAACACTTTCACCTATATAAGACTTAAATAAAGTATTTAGAAAATGTGAACAACTGACAGTGCTGAAAACGTGACAAAACAGTCATTTCAGGATAGTGAGTTACACATGTATTGGCAAGGATATCTAGCGGTTTGGAACTGGTTTTTTTCCTTAGGTACATATCCAGGCCAATGATCCAACTAAACTGCATAAGTTTAAATAGACATGAGTCACAACTTGGTCAAAGTGACAGGAAGTGAAATACTAGTTTTTCGTCTGGTCTTCATTGACAGTTTACCTCCCCCCCCCCCCCCAAAAAAAAAAGCAAAAGTCAAAGATATTTTGGAACTTAACACATGTATGGCAATAAAGGAAAGAACAAATACAACACCATGAAATCGTTGTCACAGGAATTTTTTTTTTCTTTTGTATTGAATTGTTTCGTTAAAAATTCTTCATTTAGAGAATATAAATAACCACAGTTTTTAAAACAGAACATATATGACTGGAAGCAAGAAGAAAACAGGAGAAATATTTTTTTCATAAGATGTCCTATTGTGAATGATGTAAAACAGCAGCTGTTGCTGTATTACTAAATAGTGTACACTACATGTCAATACACTTATTTCTGCAATTCTCAATGTACATTTCAACACATGTTTATCGAATGAAACTTTTCCGTTAGGATACAAGAACGAGTGAGTGAGTGAAAGACAGATTAATTGAATGATTGATTGATTGATTGATTGGTTGATTGATTGATTGATTGATTGATTGGTGTTGGTTAATTGGTTGGTTGATTGATTGATGATTGATTGATTGATTGATTGGTTGATTGATTATTGATTGATTGATTGATTGATTAACTGATTGATTGACCTTGATTTTTCACTAAAGACAATGGCACACCACCACCATCTCCGGTCAATCTTCCATGTTTGTCGTTGCTTTAGAGAGAGAGAGAGACAGACAGACAGAGACAGAGAGAGAGAGAGACAGAGAGACAAAGAGACAGAGAGACAGAGAGAGACAGAGAGAGACAGAGACGACAGACAGACAGAGACAGAGACAGACTGAGACAGAGACAGATAGACAAACAGACAGACAGATAGACAGAGAGATAGATGATAGGCAGAGACAGAGAGATAAACAGACAGATAGAGACAGACAGATAGACAGATAGACAGACAGACATAGACAGATAGACATACAGATGACATACAGAGACAGAAGACAGAAGACAGAGAGACAGACAGATAGATAGACAGACAGACATATAGACAGAGAGATAGACAGAGACAGACAGATAGACAGAGAGACAGACAGTGACACAGAGAGAGACAGACAGACAGACAGATAGACAGGCAGACAGATACAGAGACAGATAGACAGATAGGCAGACAGACAGACAGAAACAGAGAGACAGACAGACAGACAGATAGAAGGATAGACAAACAGATAGAAGGAAAGACAGAAGACAGACAGGCGGACAGATAGACAGAGACAGAGACAGAGACATACAGACAGATAGACAGATAGACACAGAGAGAGAGAGACAGACAGACAGACAGACAGATCGACAGATACAGAGAGACAGACAGACAGACCGAGACAGACAGAGGGAGGGGGGGGGGTGTCAGAGTGTTAGTGAGATGTAGAATCGAGTCAAGAAAGTGTTTTGGCTTTTAATTAACTTTCCAGACTCATTTCAACAGTTCATGTTTCCCTACGTATCTCTTGCAACTTTCACAATAAAACGCTATCCTATTACGCGCTGTCAGATTGTATGCACGTGGTATTAACTTCTCGTGCCGACAAACCTACTGATACCATGGCACGGAGCACAAGAAAAAAAAAGAAAAAAAGAAAAGAACACAAAAAAAGAGGAAAGAAAAGAAAAAAAAATCAAAAAGAACCAAAAAAAAAAGAAGAAAAAATAACACATGTAGGGAAAACTGAACAAACAGTAAAAAACACCAAAAAAACACCAAGAACAAAACAAAACAAAACAAACAAAAAATAATCGAAAGGAGAAGGGAAAAATGACTGAATGGAAGAAAGAAGACAGCAAGAAAGAAAGAAACGGAAATGGAATAGATAACCAGTTCAAATCATGTCAGCAAAGTAACAGACAAAAAATAAATAAGAACAGACACAAATCGATAGAAAAGAAAGAACAAGAGAGAGAGGCAGAGACAGAGAGAGAGAGAGAGATACAGAGAGAGAGACACAAAGAGAGAGACAGAGACAAAGACAGACAGACAGGCAGAGACAAAGAGAGACAGACAGGTACAGAGAGAAAAGAGAGAGAGAGAGAAGACAAGACAGAGACAGACAAGAAACAGACAGAGAGAGACAGAGACAGAGAGAGACAGAGACACATAGGCATACAGAGAGAGACAGAGACAGAGATAGACAGAGTGAGACATACAGAGAGACAGACAAACGAGAGACACAAAGACAGAGACGGTGACAGAGAAAGACAGAGGTTATTCAAGTTCATAACTGATACAGTTTCAAGTAAACAGCTTAAACGACATCATGAACATAAGGGTAAATGAAGACGCCTCAGAATCAACCATAAGTATTGCAAGCATTTTCTCTTGTCTTTATATGCGAGTCTGCATCAAAAAGGTTAATGGCTCCACTTCCATAAGCCAAAGAAAAGGCCTTTTGTTTTCTTTAAAAAATAACTACAAAAATATTAAGTTACACAGTCTTTTGAATTATTCATTTTCATATTTTCATGTTTCTTTACAGCGACAGAACTCAGAGAGAGAGAGAGAGAGAGAGAGAGAGAGAGAGAGAGAGAGAGAGAAGACAGACAGACAGACACAGAGAGAGACAGATAGACAGACAGACAGATAGACAGTCAGACAGACAGACAGACAGAGAAAAAAAAGAGAGAGAGAGGGAGAGAGAGAGAAAGAGAAGAGAGAGAGAGATCAACTGAAAACGACAAACAGATTCATGTATACATATTCATTTTTACTTGTTATAAATTGCGAAGTGGATAGCTGATGCTATCTAACATCAAAAGTGATTTTTAAAAAATATCACTGAAAGAGGGATCAATCATTTAGGCCTAAATGTGTGGTGTCCTTCCCTTTCTTTCTGTGTTTCTTCTATACTCTTTTTGACGGAAGTTTTTCTTCAAAACATCGCACACTTCATGCGAATTCAAACTCCGAAGGACGTCTCAGCCAATTCAGAGCATTTTATAAATAAGTACTGCCCACAGGCTATGTGCTACAATGACCATGGATTTTGCATGAATCATTCTCTTCTTCATAACACAAGAATGAAAAAAAAAAGAAAATTGAACATGTGTCTTAGTGGAAGAAATCTCTTTGGTTATATACTCGAGTTGCGCAACATTGAAAAGAAAACAGGATACACAGAAGATACAGTAACGATTTTTGCTCCCGAGTTCGGTCGTTACTGCCATCTTAAAGCTTTCAAGCAACCTCTCATCCGCATCGGTTCCAAAGATGTCTAGAATGTCTAGAATATGGCTGCCAATAGCATTTTCATTTGGTGCATCTTCACAGATTCGATATTTTCTTGATAGAATTCTCTCTGTCTGTCTGTCTGTGTCTGTCTGTGTCTGTCTGTCTGTCTGTCTATCTGTCTGTCTGTCTGTCTGTCTGTCTGTCTCACAAACACACGTACCACACACACACACGCACATAATACATATATATATATATATATATATATATGTTTATCTATCTATACACACACATATATATATATATATATGTACACATACACACACATATATATACATACATATACATATATATGTAGATAGGTAAGAGAGAAAGAAAGAGAGAGAGAGAGAGAGAGAGAGAGAGAGAGAGATTGAGTGTGTGTGTGTGTGTGTGTGTGTGTGTGTGTGTGTGTGTGTGGTGTATGTGTGTGTGTGTGTGTGTGTGTGTGTGTGTGTGTGTGTGTGTGTGTGTGTGTGTGTGTGTGTGTTTCTTCGCGTATGTGCGTTTACATAATTATGTCTACGCGTTTGAGTATATGTGTGCGTGTGCATGTGAATGTGTTCGTGTATGTTTGTATAATATATATATATATATATATATATATATATATATATATATATATATATATACACGTGTGTGTGTATGTGCGTGCACTCGTGCGTGCGTGTAGGTGTGGGTGGATGGGTGTAGGTGTGGGTGTGAAGCGGACTTGTTTGAATATTACGCAATCTGCCGTCCTATGATTCTTCTCTTTTTTTGTTGTTGTTGCAATTCATGACATTTACAGAGTTGCGTCTGTTACATCAACCGCACACAGTGTGACGTCTCGGTAGACAAACCATCTCAGTTTAGCACTCTCTGAAATAATCCACCTTTACAACGACATGGAAAACCCCAGCACCATGCGGCGCATCGACAGGTTTGTACTATTTTCAACACACGTTGTCGAAGCATCCAAAATAGGTCTTCCCTCTTTATATATTTGTGGCGCCTGATGTTCCTGAAAATCTCTACCAATGAAATACAGCGAGGTTGTGGTTGGAAGCTACTGTTACCTTGCATGTTAATTCCAGCTATCTAGGTAGGACGTCAGGACCTGGCCAGCTTGTGGGTTGATATGCAGACTTAAATAAGGCTAGTGCCGTGATCAGTCTGGATCTTCTCCATCACATGGCACCTGTGACGTTAGTGCATAGGGAATTTATTCCGAGTGCGGAAACGTCATGTTGAGAAATTGAAACTGAAATCAAGGCCATTCACTCTTTTTAGGCGAAAACGATAGAAGGAACTGTTCCCCTTTCTATGTTGTTGCATTTATGTCGTATTTCTTTATGATGTAAAGGGGATAAAATGAAAAGGAAAATAAAGGGGATTAAATAAAGGGGAAATAAAGGGGGTAAAAACGAAGGAAAAATAAAAGGGAAAGAATGAAGGGAAAATAAGGGGGAAGAAACGAAGAGGAAAATAAAGGGGATAAAAATGACGAGAAAAACAAAGGGGAGTAAACGAAGGGGAAATAAAGGGCATAAAATGAAGGGAAAATAAAAGACATCAAATGAAAGGGAAATAAAAGTGATAAAATGAAGGGGAAATATAGGACAAAAAATTAAGGAACTTAAAATGAAAGGAAAATAAAAGACATCAAATGAAAGGGAAATAAAGGGATAAAATGAAGGGAAAATATAGGGGATAAAATGAAAGTAAATATAGGGAATAAAATAAAGGGAAAATAAAGGGGATTAAATGAAAGCAAAATTAAGGGAATAAAATGAAGGGAAAATATAGGGATAAAATGAATGGAAAATATAGGGATAAAATGAAGGGGAAATAAAAGGCATAAAATGAAGGGGAAATAAAGGAAAAATGAAGGTGAAACGAAGGGCATTAAATGAAGGGAAAATAAAGGGATAAAATGAAGGGGAAATAAAGGGCATAAATGAAATGGAAATAAAGGGATAAAGTGAAAGGAAATTAAAGGGGATAAAATGAAGGTAAAATAAAGGGGATAAAATGAAGGGAGAACAAAGGGGACAAAATGAAGGGAAAATAAAGGGAAAATGAAGGGAAAATAAATGGGATAAAATCAAGGGAAAATAAAGGGGATAAAATGAAAAAAAACAATGGGGATAAAATGAAGGGAAAATTGAGGGAACAAAATAAAGGAAAACAAAGGGGATAAAAATTAAGGAAAAATAAAGGGGATAAAATGGAGGGACTATAAAAGGGATAAAATGAAGGGAAAATAAAGGGGATAAAATGAAAGGGAAAATAATCGGGATAAAATGAAGGAAAATAATGGGAAAATTAAGAATAATGGGGATAAATGAAGGGAAATAATGGGGATAAAATGAAAGGGAAATAATGGGGATAAATATTGGAAATGGGGAAATAAAGGGGATAATAAGGGAATAAGGAAACAAATAAATAAGGGGATAAAATGAAGGGAAAATCAAGGGAATAAAATGAAGGGAAATTAAGGGGATAAAATAAAGGGAAATTTAAGGGATAAATGAAGGAAAATAAGGGAAATAAAATGAAGGAAAAATAAGGGGATAAATGAAGGGAAAATAAAGGGAAGTAAAAAGGAAAAATAAGGTGAAATGAAGGGAAAATAAAGGGAAAAAGAAATAAAGGGATGAAATGAAGGGAAAATAAGGGATAAAAAAGGAAAATAAAGGAATGAATGAAGGGAAAAAAGTATAAATGAGGGAAATAAGGGATAGAATGAGGAAAATAAAGGGCATAAAACAATGGGAAAATACAGGCACAAAATGAAGGGAAAATAAAGGAAAAAGAAGAAGGGGAAATGGTGTATGTAAATCATGTATATTTACGTAAATGACTGGGTGTGAATTAAGTCAGGAAGCATCAACATATAAGCATATTAATGAAATGGTGTTTCCTTATGCCATGTTTGAAAAGAATGTACTTATACTTTTAATTATGACAGATTTTGTTTCTTTAGCTTAGACCTATTTTGTTAATTGCAACCATTAAACGAATATTCTGGCGTCAAACAAGTATTCCTGTACTCTAGAAACAAGCAAAGGGATTAAACTTTGTTGTTGTTGTTGTTGATGCTGCTGCTGCTGCTGCTGCTGTTGTGAACCATTATCTCTTAAGTCTAGAAACCATTATCTGTACAAAAGATTATAGGGAACGGAATAAAACGGGGACATTCTGTCCCTGAGTAACATAAGCTTCCCACCGCATACGGAGCTTGTGTGTGTAACATCCAACAGAAAACGACGTTCAAACGACACTCTCACGTTTGACGCATCGGAAACAGGCCATCGTTGGCATTTACAGCTTTCGAGCAGCCTCTCACGTGCTTATGTTCTAGAAAATCTGTGCCAGCAAAAGCTGCTTGGATGGAAAAGTAGAAATGACATTCTTTCGTAACAGCTATGGAATAATTTTCAGGCTTTTTAGTTTTCGTTTCAGTTTCGGTAAAAATATGTACTACTATCTGTTATTACTTCCAGTGATGGCATACTGTTTTGTTTTCATATAAAAAAAACCCTCTGTGGTTGGTAGATATTTTTTTTCCATGATGTTTGAAAAAAAATCACTTTTATCATGACAGTTCTGTTACGTTTGTTGTCAGTTTCAACGAATAAGAGTGTACATTTGTTTTCGATTCTGATGAAAAAAAGTTATATATACATTTAAAAAAGTTCTCTTCATTTCTTTACAAACAGAAAAAAAAATGTTGTGACCTTAAAGACCTATTCTTGGAGGAATAAATAAACGACTGAACTTGAATAAGCGCGTTTATTGTTTTGTTGTTGTCGTTGTTGTTGTTTGTTTGTTTGTTTGTTTGTTCATTTCATACGTATGTGTGTATGCCATATGAAAAGACTTACCAGCTGATTTTTTATTTCAATGAAAAATCTTCTAGTCTCGTATCTGTATTTGAGTATTTTGAACAGCTGAGTCGAGTATCAGATGGAAGAGCAAAGAATACGAGAAGGACATTAGGCATGGAGCATTTCAAACACATAAAACAAGGGCAGTAGCAGAGACAACTTTGTAACACATACTAACAGCCTTGTATTTAATAAACTGTTGAATAGGAAGCCAGTGGAGTTTATAAAGCAAAACAGGGATGCTGAACTCCTATAGCGGGAATTTTTAAGATGACTCTTGCAGCAAAACTTTGAATATAACCTTTTGTTGATTGTTCTCGTCAACATTACGTTTTGTAGACTTTTTCGTTCGTCTGCTTGTTTCTCTCTTTTCTTTTTTTTTCCATCTGTGCATCTCGGTTTCACTTTCTCTCGCTCTGTGTCTCTCTTTTCTTTCTCAGTCTTTTCTTTGCCTCTGATTCATTCTTTTCTCTGTCTGTCTGTCAGTCTGTCTGTGTCTGTCTGTCTGTCTGTTTGTCTCTTTCTTCTCTCTTTTGTCTTTTCTTTCCCTCTGTCTTATTCTTTTCTTTGTCTGTCTGTCAGTCTGTCTGTGTCTGTCTGTCTATCTGTCTGTCTGTCTGTCTCTTTCTTCTCTCTTTTGTCTGTTTCCTCGTAAAACCTACAAAGTCTGTCGAAATGTTTGTGAAAACATATAAACGTATGACAACAACAATAACAACAAAACAACAACTATTATATTAATAATGATAATAATAAAGATAATAATAAAGGTGTTATTGTTATTGTTATTTAAAATCCAGCCGACTACGTAGAGCCATATAAGGGCTATAACCGTTTCAAAACGTACAAAACTTCAACTGGAAAAAAGAAAAGAAAATCAACCAAACATTTCAATGCATTCGCACATATAATCTAAGGACATGCCCTCGGCATTGATCACTTCGTCCAATTTATCGCACAGGGTATTTAAGAAGCACACCTGAATACACATTAAAGCATACCTAAGGACACCAAAACATACAAAAACGGGCATAAATTACCTAAAATTGCTTCCGCATACCTCACCTCCCTAGAGCCAAAAATACATTTAATACATGTACCCAATTATCAATCCTAAGAAAAAGTATGTAAGATTTTATCGAACACATACAGGTGAATGGACCAGCAAGGCAGAAAATGATAGGAAGAAATGGTAGAAAGCAAAGGAACAAGGCAGAAATAAACAGAGAGACAGAAAAAGAGAAAATTTCAAGCACAGAATTTTCAGAAGGTAGGGATACTATTTATACTGAAAGAGCCCAGGCATCCCCATGGTGGGGACAATGAAATTAATAATCAAAACAATAATAACAGTATTAATAGTAATGATGATGATGATGATGATATGATGATGATGGTGATTTGTATTTATGTATTGCCTAACCTATGGATCTAGGCACTTAGATAAACGCATTCTCTTACACACACACACACACACACACACACACACACACACACACACAGCACACACAACACACACACACACACACCACACACACAAACAACAAACACACAACACACACACACAGAGTCGCAGACCTATTCAAAATCATACAATGGTCGTGCTGGAAGAGGCTACGAAAGGTTAGAAAAATTTTGCACATGGGGTTACTTTCTGAAAAAGGTAAGTTTTAGGTGAAATTTTAAAGATGAAAGAGAAGAAAAGTGTCTGATATTTTTTGGAAAGGAATTTCAAAGCTTGGGGGCCATAACAGAGAAGCAACAGATTCCATAACATTTACGTTTGAAACAGTTTTGTTGAAGTAGTCGTGAATCAGAGGAAGAAAAGAGGGTGAGAGAGGAAGTGTACAGAGTAATCAGAGCAGAGAGATTAAAAAAGGTAATCAGTGACAATACTGTAGCAGATGTAGGCTATTTCGTCGTTTATTCTTTGAAAAACAGAAACCAGTTTCATCAACAAAATGGTACAGGACAGAACGTTGAACCTTAAAAATAAGGCGATCAGCAGAGTTCTGGATTTTCTGCAGCGGCCGAAAAGTAATCAGGACAACCAGCGAAGGAGTGACAAGAATTTGGTGGTAAGAATGAAATTTTATCCCCCTAAGCTCATAAAAAAGCAAAACTGACAGACTTTCAAAACTATTGCTTCAGAGTAAGGGAAGAGTTTATGAAGAATATTCAAGATTTCGTGTAGTGTTAGAGAAAAACATGTCGTTAAAGCCAACAGAAGAGGGCAACGAATAAGACAGTATAACCGAAACAAAGGAATTCAGTGCTTCAATTTTATCCGCATTCTGTTTCAAAGTGGTCTGCGTCAGCCGGGTTTTGATGTCAGCGGTACAGTCCTGAAATGTCTCCTTGAGTGTATTGATGTCTGATAGTTAATATGCTTGTTGAAATTAAGTGTCATCTGTAAGATGGTAGTGGTCTTCACTGTGCTGCCTGATGATGCTGGAAAAAGATATAGCTCGCAAAACGATCGATAAAGGACCCAATACTGAGCCTTGGGGTACGCCGAAAGGCAGAGCAATTCGAGAAGAAATGAAGCTATCAACAGAGACATATTGCGTACGTACACTTAGGTAAGACTGAAACCACAGGAGAGCGTCTTTTCATATGGCAAAGACAGTTTCATGCCCAGAAATAAGAAAAGAATGATTGACCCTGCCAAATGCAGGAGAGTTGGCCAGGTAGAAGGAAAACAAATTTAGTCTCATTCGTAGCAGCTAGAGCATCATTTATAACACGGAGTGGAACCGTCTCTGTACTGTGCCCATCCCTATATGCTGATTAAAGAGGGTTACACAATGTGTTGGTATTAAGGCGGGATATGAGTTGTTTCAGGACTACTTCTTCACACGTTAATCAACAAAGAGAAGACACAGTCGTTAATAGCATGTTTGCAACATTTAATCATGTCGGTGCTTGCTTTACAAGGTCGATTTTCCCACAGGTCGGGTTATTAGTTTTCTTGCTCTTAGTTTTTATGTAAACATATACGTCAAAGACATTGTGGTTTTCAATGGCGGTAGGAAACTGGTTGTTTTCCGCGTCAAATGTCAAACTCGACACTTCACGTCTTTTGTTAAAGGCCATGTCTGTGTCTAAAAAAAGCCAGGCTGTCGCAAGAATGTGTTTCTGTCCTGGAACTTCTATTGTTTTTTTTTTTTAGCTGTAACATCTTCTGTACCACTTTTTGCTGCGGCGCGCGCGCGTGTGTGTGTGTGTGTGTGGTGTGTGTGTGTGTGTGTGTGAGTGAGGAGAGAGAGAGAGAGTGTGTGTGTGTGTGTGTGTGTGTCTGGGTGTATCTGGGTGGTATGTGTGTGTGTCTGTGTGTGTGTGTGTATTTGTGTGTTTGTATGTATGTGTGTCTGTCTTGTGTTTTATGTGTGTGTGTCTTTGTGTGTGTGTGTGTGTGTGTGTGTGTGTGTGTGTGTGTGTGTGTGTGTGTGTGTGTGTGTGTGCGTGTGTGTGTGTATGTGTGTCCGCAGCGTGTGTGAGTGTGTACCACGTAAATGCAGTGTCAGTGTAGTCTCAAAAGCAATATCAAAAGACAGATCAGTGCATCTTTGATATCTGACACTCTGCCCACACAAATGCTTATCTATGTACGTATGTCAATAATATGGACATCAAGTCTTCGTACATGATCTGTTCATATATTTTCACATTTGGTAGACTAATTGCTAGTCAAGTATAAAAGATACACGTCTTTGAAGGAATGTTTGTTGTTTTTGTATTGTATGATGCACAGAACAGGACAAAACAGAGAGAGAGAGAGAGAGAGAGAGGAGAGAGAGAGAGAGAGAGAGAGAGTTCAGATCAAATTACTCTATTACTCGAGGATAGTAGCATCAGGTCACATTGGACCTATCTTACAACTAGTCTTTGCTAATTCAAACCTTTCGCCCAGTTTTGTTCAAAATCTGACTTTGTATATAATTATACGAAAATCCTTGCAGAAACTCTTGGGGGGAAGAGGAAAGTAGAGAGAGAGAGAGAGAGAGAGAGACAGACAGACAGACAGACAGACAGAGACACAGAGAGACAGACAGAGAGAGAGGAGAGAGAGAGAGAGAGAGAGAGAGAGGTTCAAACTTCAGACTTAATATCAGATCATTCTATTACTCGAGGATAGTAGCATCAGGTCCCATTGGACCTACCTTAGAGCTAATCCTTGTTTCTTACACTCAGTCTATTAGCATAAAAGATACATACATTGTGCTACAAATCATAAAATAAGTTGTAATAAAACAACTTTACCTATATGCCAATGGTTCGTGCGCTTTAGAAAAGCATGAGAGGCAAAAGCACGCATATGAAAATGTATACATGTCAAACCTCAACAATAACAAGAATAGCAATCATGAAATTACAACAGTGCTTCTTTTTTTTCATCGCAAATTACGAACATAGAATTGAAGGGAAAGAAAGAAGTAAAGGAAATAATATGAACAAACAAAGGGGATGGGGGGGGGGGGGGGGCATCAACTAATGCAATGATGATAATAGAATAATTATAACATATACCACGTCACAAAAGTTATAAAATGTTCTAGTAAAAATCAATTTCCGTGTGTATATGATGCCATCGATCAAGTGCATCATAAAAGTATGAGATAAAGGCCGCTACTCCAACCCAATACACACAAAGCAAGTACAAGCCAAACCCTTAACAACAATGAAGGCTTATATTATACATCAACAGCATGGAAGCATTGAAGAAGAAAAAACGTTAAAGAAACAGTTAAGAACAAACAAAGCGGGGGATGAGTAGAGAAAATGGGGAGTGGGGGGGCTGGAGTTGGTAGAAAGAGGGGTGGTGGTGGTGATATGTCAACACTAACGGTATATTACAAGATCCAAAACAAGAGTGACTGCCCGCGCCCAAGCAAACACAAACCAGAAGAACAAGAAAACCAATGTAAGCGCGTCTCCAACAAGACAAAACAAAACAAGCGCAAATTTTCGGCCTACTAGCCTTTGTCAAGCGCGAACGCACGGTCACAGACAAATCACAGACACCAAACAATGAATAATAAAAACGGGACTAAAAACTTCCCTGCCGCCTCGTCCAGTGGGTAAGAGATGGAATGGTATGATGCAAATAGGTGAGCCGTAACACATACAATAATCAAAAAAGTCATAAGTAATGACTAAATACTATCAAACAAATAGGAAGGAAGCAAAAGAAGAAAGATCTAGTGGTTCTGATACAGAAAAATAATAACACGAAAATGGGACGAATACGACTCACTAAACGTTTTTATTAGCATAGTGTGTGTATTAGATCCAGAAAAGGGGTTTTAATTAGAAAAAAAATATTTACGATATTCCAAGCAAATACTTCTGAAGCTCTCATTTAAAGTTGTTTTAATGATGGGCATGACTTGAAGTTGGTAGACAACGTATTCCAGGAATACGTAAAAGAAAAGAAGACGCTTGTTTGAATATGTCTAGCCTTGATCTTAGACGATGAAGGTTATATCTCGATTTTATGTATGGTATTTGGCTTGATACGATTAGTTCTGTTAAATATTTTGAGGCGGACCTGTTCACAGTTTTGAACATTTGTGTGCTTTTGTCGTAATTAAGCTGGGTTTTTTTTTTTTTTTTAGCGATGGTACTTCCGCTTCTTGTAAGTTTTGGTCTGTGGTAAGGGAGAGAAGCAGAGACAGAGCATGGTAGCTCATG
>CM060310.1:58613807-58618807 GCA_030674185.1 Monoplex corrugatus
ACGTGAGGGAACATAGATCTCAAGTAGGCTTGACAGGTAATCGGGGGCTGCGTTATTGAGGCTTTTGTAGCACATGTGTCTAGTTTGACTGTATGCGCTTTGATACAGGGAGCCAGTGAAGTTGTGCCAGGAGAGGAGATATGTGGTCAGCTTTTTTCTTTTTTAGTACAAGGGTGCAGCATTGTTTTGAATGCGCTGCAGGATGTGAATGGTGGAGGCAGGAAGACCAGACAGGAGTGAATTGCAATAGTCAATGCGAGACATTATGAAGGAGAGAACGAGTTTTGCAGTTGTTTCGACAGAGAGATACTTCCTGATCAGGCTTATACGATGGAGGTGATAGTAGCAAGATCTGGCAGTTTGAGAAACAAAGTTGTTCATGGAGAGGGTAGAGTAATGCTGAATCAGAAATTGGGACTGATGTGTTACATAATGGGAGAGAAAGAGGAGGCAGCTGAGAAAGTTTCTGACGGATGCCAATGAGGATAGCTTCTGTCTTGTCGTCATTAAGCTGAAGTTTGTTGAACGTCATCCAGTTCTTAATGTCCGAGTAACACTCAGTGGTGCGAAGCAAGAGGCGCTGTATATTGTCTGGTGTGTCACTGTCTAGAAGTTGGGTGTCATCAGCATAGAAGTGGTGTTTTATAGAGTGGGAGTTGATGATGTGGACAGGGGGGAGGTGTAAAGAGTGAAAAGAATAGGGCCAAGGACAGATCTTGTGGAACACCACAGGTCAGGTATGCAGGTTGAGAGTAAGTGCCATTAATGAGAACAGTTTGTTTTCTGTTTGATAGATATGAAGTGAACCAGGAGAGAGCAATGTCAGAGATGCCAAAAGTATGATGAAGTCTAGAAAGGATAATACCATGATCAATGCTATCAAAGGCTGCAGACAGATCAAGGAGTGTGAGGAGAGAGACTTTGCCAGTATCAGTTGCAAGGAGGAGATTGTTGAGAATGTGTAGCAGGGCAGTTTCAGTGCTATGGCACTGGCGGTAGGCTGACTGGAAAGGATTGAGGAGATTGTTGGCAGACAGGTGAGAGTTCAGCTGGTTGAGGACAACTTTTTCGATAAATTTTGACAAGAAAGAGAGATTAGAGATAGGCCGGTAATTTTTCAGTTCATTTGGGTCTAAATTTATTTCTTGAATAGAGGGTGAACAATAGCAGACTTGAAAGAATCTGGGACAGTTCCAGTTTGAAGAGAAGTGTTGATGATGTCAGTGATGAATGGGAGGAGAGAGGGAGACAGTCAGAGTAGAGAGAACCTGGAAGAGGATCCAGTTCGCAGGTTTTGAACGACATGGATCTGATTGTGTTGAGAATAAGATGGGAGTTCTTCATTTGTGTGTTTTGTTGGGAGAGGTAAATCTTTTCGTGTGCCAAGGAGATGATTCATGGTTGTAAAGAGTTCTCTTGAAGAAGAGGCATTCAGGATTTTGGTTTGGAAATAGCTTGTTTTTGCAGATGCAATGAGGGTGGATACTTTTGTTTTAGAGGCTTGGAAAAGTTGCCTATGTACAGTGAGTTTGGATTTGCGCCAGCGGCGCTCTGCTCTGCGGCGGGCACGTTTTGCACAGGCAATCTCATGAGTGAGCCAGGGGGTAGGGGGGCGGTCAGGTAAAAGACGGGTTGTGGCTGGAGCATGAGTGTCCAGAAGATGGTGGATAGTAGTATAGAATTCATCGGCAAGGTTATGTGACTTTTCAGAAAGGAGGCGGGAGGCATCAGATGAAAATGTGGAGAGGTCAATAGATTTGAGATTGCGTCGAGTCACTGTGCGCGTGGTACGGGAAGGAGGAGAAATGTCAAGAGAACAGAGAATTGCAGAGTGGTCAGATGGAAGGGCTGAAGTTAGACGGGTAGAAAGAACTAGGCAGTTGTCAGTAGCTGAATTGTGGTGATCATGAGAAATGATCCAGTCAAGAATGTGACCTTTTTGATGGTTTGGTTCAGAAATATGTTGTGTCATATTGTGATTGGACAGAGAGTTGATGATATGTCTTGTGTCATAACGGTGAGTGTTGTCATAGTGGACATTGATGTCACCTAGAATGATGAGATTTCCAGGTAAGAGGCAGTAGTAATCAAGTAGTTGGTCAAAGTCAGAGAGAAACATGGATGTGGTGAGGTTGTTGGCAGAGCTAGGTGGAAGGTCGATAGACACAGGAGAAGGTGATGGGGTGAGGGGTGGATTGGAAGGATACTTCAACGTGCTCGAAAACTTTCACTTGATATGATTTACACCTGTGGCTGTTTCCAAAACATGATTTACAATCATTTCAAGAACGACTTGAGAAGATAGTTTGTGAAAATAAGAAAAGAAAACGAGAGGAAGTGAGACATTCGAAAAGGACAGAATATGAAAAAGGATAAGACAAAAAAGAGAGAGACAGAGAGAGTGACAAGAGAGAGAGAGAGAGAGAGAGAGAGAGAGAGTGATAGAGAGGGACAGAGAGACAGAGAGAGAGACAGACAGACACAGAGAAAGAGACAGACAGAGAGAGAGATATAGACAAACAGAGAGAAAGACAGACAGAGAGAGTGAGTGAGTGAGAGAGTGAGGAGGGAGAGAGAGAGAACGTGGAGAGGGAAAGCTCCGAAACCGAAAAAAGGAAGAGACACACAGGGACGACCATCCCCCAAATTATCGACGCTTAGTAGTGCAAACAGCGAGGTCTGAATAATTCATTGAGGATCTGGCATTAACACCAGCACTGAATGTCATCAGACACAGGGTGATGGTCACATAAACATCTGCATCTAGTTCCGTCAGCAGAGCTTCACAAGCATGCTGACAGGTCAGTACAAGGTCTTATCTACAGCATAATGTACACTTATGTACTCTGCAGAATTAATTGTATCCCTATCAGAATTGTCCCAGGCTTGAACAGGCATGTGGCTTTCACAGACATATACAGGGTGGAGAGGGTTGGTAACCGTCTATGTTAGGGTAGGGTACTGAAATTATTACTGGAAATTGGAAATGCTTTGAAGAGATGATCCTCGAGTGACTAGGTATATTTTCCTTTCATTCCTGTTGTTTTTCATATGTTTAATAGCACAAGTAGCTTCCAAGGCAACATTCCCTTCAAGTGAGTCTTTCACCTGGTCTTTTATAGATGGGACATCAGCAACAATTTCTTCTATCTCAGCATATTTTTGCATCTAGTTCCGTCAGCAGAAATTCACAAGCATGCCGACAGGTCAGTACAAGGTCTAATCTACAGCATAATGTACACTTATGTACTCTGCAAAATTTTTATCCCTGTTAGAATTGTACAGGGCTTGAATAGGCATGTGGCTTTACAGACATATACAGGGTGGAGGGGTTGGTAACCGTCTATGTTAGGGTACTGAAATTATCACTGGAAATTGGAAATGCTTTGAAGAGATGATCCTCGAGTGACTAGGTATATTTTCCTTTCATTCCTGTTGTTTTTCATATGTTTAATAGCACAAGTAGCTTCATCCAAAGCAACATTCCTTTCAAGGAAGTGTTTCTCCTGGTCTTTTATAGATGGGACATCAGCAACAATTTCTTCTATCTCAGCATATTCTTGTGTTCTCTTTGTGTACACAAGATCTCAAACAAATTTGAAGAGCTTTGACAATCTTGTCTCGAGTTCAAATTCAAGTCCATATTTCTTATAGCCAGCCGACTATTAGAGCCACATCAGGGCTAAACCCACGTCAAAAATGATAGGCCGGTTTAGGACAAAAGACAGCATCAAAATCCACGCTTACCGTAAAACTTGCAAGTCTAAAATGCAATTTGGGAAAAGAAATTCTTGGAGGTAAAATAATGTCATGTGAAATCTATTGATTTCTTGTAAAACTGGAAAAACAATGTTGTCTGTGCCTCTTATTTCAGTACCATTGCAAAGAATGAGTTTAGCAATCTGCTTGCTGATGGCATTACGTTTTTCAAGGTCACAAAAATACTGAGTAATCCTTTTATCCATCATCCAGCCATTTTGCATTTGACATAAAAGAAGACACCTGCCCTTTTGTTTTTAAAGGAACACTTTGTTAGCTTATCAACACTTCAATACAAGTTTTTTTGTTCCACAGATCGAAACCTCCTGTGTGTTTGTCAAATACATACAAATCTTAAATGTCCCCGGACGTGCGTGTGTCGAGTAAGCAAGAGAGAGAGAGAGAGACAGACAGACAGACAGACAGACACACACACCACACACACCACACACACACACAGCAGACAGACAAACACAAGAGACAGACAGAGACATAGGACAAAAGACAGAGACAGAGAGACAGAGACAAAACAGAGGAACAGAGAGAGAGAGACAGAGAGAGAGGCAGAGACAGAGACAGACAGAGGGAGAAAGACAGAGAGGGAGAACATGGAGAGGGAAAGACTTTAAAAGGAAGAGACACACAGGGACGACCATCCCCCATTATCGAAGCTTAGGAGTGCAAAGAGCGAGGTCTGAATAATTTATTGAGGGATCTGGCATTAATTAACACCGGCACTGAATGTCATCAGACACAGGGTGATGGTCACATAAACATCTGCATCTAGTTCCGTCAGCAGAGCTTCATAAGCATGCCGACAGGTCAGCTACAGCATAATGTACACTTATGTACTCTGCAAAATTGTATCCAATCAGAATTGTACAGGGCTTGAACAGGCATGTGGCTTTCACAGACATATACAGAGTGGAGAGGGTTGGTAACCGTCTATGTTAGGGTAGGTACTGAAATTATCACTGGAAGTGGGAAATGCTTTGAAGAGATGATCCTCGAGTGACTAGGTATATTTTCCTTTCATTCCTGTTGTTTTTCATATGTTTAACAGCATAAGAACATGTAACTTCATCCAAAGTAATATTTCCTTCAAGTAAGTGTTTCTCCTGGTCTTTCGAAGCTGGGACATCAGCAATTATTTCTCCTACCTTAACTCTCTTGTGTTCTCTTTGTTACATAAATTGTCTTACAAATTTCAACAGCTTTGACAACATTGTCTGTATCTTAGA
>CM060310.1:58623807-58638807 GCA_030674185.1 Monoplex corrugatus
CACACACACGCACATACACACACACACACAAACACATAACACATACACACACACACACACACACCACACACACACACACACACACACACACCACACACACACACACACGCAGAGAATACTGCAAACACACACAGAGAAACAGAGAATAAAACACACACACACACACACACCACACACATACATACACACACACGCACGCACACACACACACACACACACACACACACACACACACACACACACACACACACACACATACACATACAATACCGCAAACACACACAGAAAAAGAGAGAATAAAACACACACACACACACACACGCGCACACACACACACACATACACACACACACACACACACACACACACACACACACACACACACATCAGAGAGACAGAGACAAAGACAGACAGGGAGAGAGAGAGAGAGAGAGAGAGACAGACAGACAGACAGAGAGACAGACAGACAGACAGAGACAGAGAGACAGACAGACAGGCAGACAGAGACAGACAGAGACAGACGGACAGGCACAGAGAGACAAAGAGATAGACAGAGAGACAGAGAAAAATACATACACACACACACGCACATACACACACACACACACGCACACACACACACACACACACACACAACACACACACACACACACACACACACACACACACACACACACACAATACACACACTTTTATACCATTCGCGCTTGTGGGATACAAGCCAGCAAAATGGGAAGTCCAGTAAGACCAATCAGACAAAAGCGTAAGCTACAGGGAAACGACGAACATCATTCAGATCATCTCTTAGGCCATGGTCAAAGAAAAGGACGATTACAGCCTTGTGCCCAGACAGCGGCAAGCGATGCTGGCCTGAGGAGACATCTGAAAAGAAAAAGAAAAGAAAAGAAAACTGAGCACAGATATCAATGCATTCGTGCTCATAATCGAAGGACATGCCCCTAGAGTTGACCACTCTGTCCATTGTATCGCACAGGAGATTTACAAAACATACCTGAATACAAATTGAAACTTACATAAGGACACACAAAAATATATAAAAACGGGCATGAATTACCTTAAACTGCTTCCGCATATCTCACCTGCCTAGGGCCAAAAATGCATTTTGATACTCATACTCAATTATCAATCCTAACAAAAGTAGGCTACATACGACTTTATCGAACACATACAGGTGAATGGACCAGCAAGGCAGAAAATGATAGGAAGAAATGACAGAAAGCAAAGGAACAAAGCAGAAACAAAGAGA
Organism: Monoplex corrugatus; assembly: GCA_030674185.1. Taxonomy (NCBI): domain Eukaryota; kingdom Metazoa; phylum Mollusca; class Gastropoda; order Littorinimorpha; family Ranellidae; genus Monoplex; species Monoplex corrugatus. Next base: position 58,625,075 of record CM060310.1, read on the forward strand.
GTGACAGAAAAGAGGAAATTTCTGGCACAGAATTCCCAGAAGGTGGGGATACTATTTATACTGAGAGAGCCCCCGGAATCCCCACGGGGTGTTGGGGGGGGGGGGGGGGGGGGTAGCATCTTGCAGAAAGTATTTATTTGACCAAACTCACCAAATATAACTACATCTTATAAATCTTAGCGTTAGGATGATATATTTTAAGTATTCCACATGCCAACAGAAAAGCGTGCAGGTATACTACAACTATTTACATTGAAACAGCTGATCGACAGACACGATAGATAAGCTGACGGACTTTGAACCACAAGGTCTGGGTTTGATCTTGCTTGAGTCTCTTCACATTTTTCTGTCCTTGAAGGTCAACATGTTTCCAGGTCTGTTAGAGTGTAACCTGTTCGTGTGTATAGGCACATAAAACAACAATTATGTACATGAAAGATTCTGTAGGTCATCCGGTCCATCACTCTTTCCATACTTTGAGCAGAAGACTTGTGACATACGGTGATTTGAATTCAAAATCTTGAACATCTTCATAATTACACAGTAAACAACAAAATTATCGGCAATGCAAGGAATCAGATTTATACATGAACTTAAAAAAAAGATGTTAACAGCAACTATATCTATTTTCCTTCTCCAGTGTGTAGTTAACAAGAAACACCACGAGAGTGCGATTGGGACCTGGAGCACCAATGCCTCAATAATCTCGGGACACTCACCTCCCAAGCTCCCGACGCCAATCGACTGTCATTTCTTCAAACAAAGAGGGGCTGTCAATGCGCTGCATGTTCCATTCAGTCTCAGTCATCAGTAACCTTGCTTACAAACCGAACGGTAAGGTGCAGAGATGACAAACTCCAGGACATAGCCACACAAAGCGCTCCAACCAGATCCAACCCAGCTTCTGAACCCGGAGAGAATGGAGGATCCTTCTCTGGTCTTCATCTCCGTTTCGGGCAGTCCGCCCTGCCACCAGCTGGCATAGCTGTTAGCACCTTACCACTTAATATGGTCTCGATACTTAGCAGTGTGTGTATATTGATATACAACGAATTGGCCTCAACGATCAAGATAACATTATCAAGGTACATAAAAACTGGCTATGAACGTATTCCGCTTAATTTTCATAGCGTTCCTTTTTTTCTCGGATGCCCGTATGCATGTTGCTTTTACCACATTGTATGGGCAGTATATTGCTTTGACAGACTACATACTCCGTGTTTGATGAATGTGCATCGGGGTTGTTTCTATAAGCCACCAGACACCGATATGGTTTACCGGATCTTTAACGTGCATATTTGATGTTCTTCGTCCGAAAGGGTGGGGAAGTAGGCACTAGCAGCTCTGCATAAATATTAACCTATCAATCAATCAATCATGTCGAGCTTGCTCGGCTATCCATGACACGTTTCCTCCATCCTTCTCTGTCAGACATTGCAGTAGGTAGTTCATCATACTGACAGCCCGTATCATCGATAAGTTGGTCGATAAAGGTCTTCTTTGGACGTCTTTGTTTGCCGTGACTGCGTCTCCATAGTAGAACATCTCCCACCAGTTCGGCTTTGCTACGCCAGCAGTGTCCCGCGAAGGGCAGTCTTTGTTGACGTATTGATTTACTGATTGGTAGGATCTTACCATATAACTCTTTGTTAGTTGGATGTTCTCTCCAGGATTTGTTCAGGGCTGCACGCAGCATTCGTGTGTATGTTCCATCAGTTTTCTTCTCACAATTTCTAAGCTAAAGGGATTTAGCCAAGAAGAGCGAGTAAAACTGTGGCAACAACACTTCCAAGACCTACTCGGGAAACCTCCAGAAATCTCTGAAGAAGAAATAACTCCAGTCTTCACGAAGGAGCTGTATATTACATGTAACCCATATGATTGGAAATTCTTCATCCTTTACACATCAGGTGGCACCCAGGCAATTCAAACCCACACCTTCTGAGTGGAAGTCCGCCATCTGACCCACTTGACTGTTGCACTGTAAATTTTTCATTGTGAAGTTAATAACTTTAATGTAAGGTAGTTAACAATTTCAATTCGGTTTGTTTGGGCAATCGACTAATGTGTTATACCATTTAAGTCGGTCAAGGTATTTTGAAATCTGCTTTAAAAAAACAGAAAATTCATATTCTTTACTTAAGATCACCAATAACTTGAAGACATTTCAATTAAGATAACGTTTAATGATTCAATTAAGGGCAATGTTAGATTATCTATCACAATAATGAAGACATATTGTGCATACTGCCAGATGTCCTTGAGAAGGAGATGTTTAGACACTGTCCTCAGAAAGTGCTTCATAATAATAATAATAATAATAATTACAATATTTTATTTTAGCGCAAAATCTTGATAAAATCAAATCTAAGCGCTGAAGCAGACACACATGCACGCACGCACGCACGCACGCACGCACGCACGCACACACAGCACGCACACACACACACACACACACACACACGCATGGCTATAAATGGGGAGAAAGAATAAAAGAAATAAAAGCAAGAATAAAAGCAATGGAAAATTATAGAGAGCATAGCATATATAATTAGGCCTATATATTATGACCATGTGATTCCCCTCCGAGCGGAGACAGGCTGCAGAGGGGGGGGGGGGGGGTGAGTGAGGTTAGGATTTTATGCGGAGGAGAAAAGGTGAGTTTTGAGAGCGGACTTGAAGGAGACAAAAGTAGGTTGCTGACGGACTGAGAGAGGAAGTTTGTTCCAGGAGAGTGGACCAGAAACAGAGAAGGCTCGTGGACCATAGGTATTGAGCTTAGTGCGTGGAAAGCGAAAAGTCAGAGGATCGGAGGCAGAGCGGAGGGTACGTGAGGGAAGATAGATCTCAAGTAGGCTTGACAGGTAATCGGGGGCTGCGTTATTGAGGCTTTTGTAGCACATGTGTCTAGTTTGTACTGTATGCGCTTTGATACAGGGAGCCAGTGAAGTTGTGCCAGGAGAGGAGATATGTGGTCAGCTTTTTTCTTTTTGAGTACAAGGCGTACAGCATTGTTTTGAATACGCTGTAGGATGTGAATGGTGGAGGCAGGAAGACCAGACAGGAGTGAATTGCAATAGTCAATGCGAGACATTATGAAGGAGAGAACGAGTTTTGCAGTTGTTTCGACAGAGAGATACTTCATGGCACTTTTTGATTGATACGACTTTGTTCTGAGAGTTTTACCTTATAAACCTAAGCTTTTGTGAATGATAAACTGTAGCTTTAGCCGAATTTAATCATGATCTACTCATAATGAGCTAACAAAATCTGATGTATATATTTTGTTACATCAAACAGACAGACAGACATGAAAAACAAACGTCATGATACTGGAATGAATCATGTCTGGAATAAATAACCAGTCTTGTTTAACCATATACATATTCTTTTTCTGTGTCGGGTCCATACAACTGAAACGAACTTCACCTGTCTATTCGGCAGTCACATAATTTGTTTTCCCTTAAGTCTAACTTGAAGACATACCTTGTTGTCCAGTAGTGATTTCCCCCTCTACATGCCCACTGTTCAGTCCTGCTCCCCTCCTGTTCTCGCCCTCCCGGTCAGTGTATGTCTTGTACCCTGAGTTTTGGTCACTGTGAGTGAATGATTGGTGGATGGTGAGAATGCACGGTTTGATTTTATTTATACTTCAAGATCTGACGCCGTATAAATGCCCCTGTTACTAAAATGCAATGAAAAATAAGGTGAAGAGCATGGATGGGACATATCGGCGTAGAGGGTATGTATGGGAGTGGTTAGGGTATGATGGGGACGGATGGGGACGGTAGAGGGGATGGATAGGACAGATCAGGGAAGTGGTTGATGAGGGATGGATGAGAAGGGATGGGATAGGTAAATAGAATGGGATAGGTAACAGGTTTCACCAACAATATTACGCAGTATACAAAACATGGGAAATCGAGGGAGAGTGGCAATGGGAATGGGAAGGACAAGGGGAGGGGAGATGGAATAAATAGAAAGGCTGTGGTGAGTAAAGGCTGGTGGGATAGACAGAAAGAAGGGGAGGGGGGGGGACACGTGTGTGGAGCTAATGCGTAACGAGCTTGGCTTTGTTTCAGTAGGAACGTTGGGGTGTTTGAGGAGAGAGGTAAGTTAATAATTAATTAACAGTGCTTGCTTTCTAAATTCTGGTTTTGAGATCTCTGTTAAATTTTCTGTATTCTTTGTCAATGATGTCGAGGAAAGCTGAATTTACTCAGTTCTTTAAATTGTGCCATTAATGATGATAATAACGTTGCCTGATGTCCTGTTGACTTTCTTTCATCGTCTCGGTTTTGTTGATGCTGATTGTCATGTTATACTTTTCACAATCTCATACATCGAGAACATAACCAACATCAGTGGCATACATATTCAAGAAGCTGCCCATGAAAGTCAAGACAGAGCCATTTGGAGGAGAGTGGCTGCATCACAGAGTAAAGCGACCAACACTGAGAGAAAGACACCGACAGGCGAGACAGATGAGACATTTCATAAACGGCGTTTTTGTTCATAGTGTGGGGTTTTTTTTTTTTTTGTATCTTTCTCCTCTTCTTCATGTGCTAGATTCTTCGTTTGCAAATATCTCGTTCAAAGATTTTGGGTCTGGAATGCGAGTTATAAGGAATTGGGGCGACACGACGCAGCACTTTCTCACGCTGGATACCACGTCAAACCAGTTGTGAGTCCCCCTGCTGTCTTTCACAGCGTCGATATATCGATGCTGTTGAAACTGAACGTATGTAGGCTAATGTATATAAACTTTTTCTTCGTGTTACAGACGTCAGTTATGCACGAAAAAGATATAACAAATCACCCATATCTGCGACCTTTACGTTAAGGCACAGTGCCCCATAAAACAGATTCAGGAATCACATCTGTCCCTGTTCAATGTCTGCACTTCTTTTTTTCATATAATAACGCCAGCCTAGATATGTATGCTACTAGTATCATCTCGAAGCAGGAAAAAGAACTGTGTCAGGTTGGTGTTTGTACCGATCATAGATAAAGATTAAACTTTCTGTTGACAATGTTGATTGCTCAGTGGCTACAACTCAGTGTCCTCTAATATCTCAGAAGAATATGACAGAGAGAGAGAGAGAGAGAGAGAAAGAGAGAGAGAGACAGACAGACAGACAGACAGACTGACAGACTAACAGACAGAGACAGAGACAAAGGCACAAAGAGAGAGAGAGAGAGAGAGACAAAGAGAGAAAGAAAGAGTAAGCGAGAGAGAGAGAGAGAGCGAGAGAGAGAGAGAGAGAGAGAGAGAGAGAGAGAGAGAGAGAGAGAGAGAGAGAAAATGAGAGAGAATGAGTCAGAGAGTTTTCAATGTGTCTATTGTGCGTACCAGTGTTCATGTAGAAAAGGAAATATTTTCGAAAAGGTATCATCGATTGGTGGTCGATACATTTCCTTCTAATGTACATCATCCCTGGAATACGACATTATGAACCACAAACAAATGCAGGAGAATACAATAACTCTAGAATGAGCAAGTATTCTTGTCTAACGATATAGAAAGAAATCGAAACTATGCTTAAAAAAATTACTGATGTTTCCACAGTAGATTTATGCATTCGAAGACCTTTGGATGGAGTACATTTTAGCATTCCAGAAATAGACCAGAACGGAATACCACGTAAGTGTACTGTTGCCATTTACAAATCAGGAAACAAAATATAAAACCATTGCTTTTTTTCAGTCAATACTTTGGATGTATTTGTGGAAATAATGCTGAGATAATGTTGAACTGAACGTAAAAAGCGTTAGTAAACTTTATCATCATACTGGGGTGTGCTTTATATTTTACACTATGCTATGCTATTCGGAGTGGTTGTCTCTCTAAGTTGAGGTTATGCCAACTTGTTACGACCAATTCTGTTGTAGAGTCTTTACTTGTAATCTTGTGGTAAACAGATGTGTTCTAGGTCTTAAGTTCAAGTTTAAATATGATTTTGTTTCCCAAATGAACAACAATATTGTTCATTGAAAATAGATATAATTTTTGTTGTTGTTTATTTGAAGAAATATTTCTTTCAGCGCCAGTGGACATATCTTGCCAGGATAAGACCTTAACGATTAAGCTTTTTTTTAAATTAACAGTATATCATTGTGTACGTACTAAACACAAAAGGACTCATAAAAACGATTGCGTACCGCACCCAACCGACGGAAGAAAAAAAAAGGACAAGAAATAAGAAAGGGGGAATAGGAGTAGAAGAAAGGGGAAAAATAAACCAAAATGAAAATGTAACTATTGCTCCATTGCACGCACGAACACACACACACATACACATACACACAACCTCTCACTCTCACTCTCTCTCTCTTTCTCTCTCTCACACACACACATACACACACACATACACACACACACACACACACACATACACACACACACACACACACACACACACACACACACACACACACACACACACACACACACACACACACACACACACACACATCTATTCACACATATATTTCTAGAGAAAAAAAAAACTGGAACAGATGACTGTTGGTGCTGTTTTTTTCAGAAAAACGTGAGATTTTTTTTTAATGTATCGACCGTCCTGTTTTTATTCTGTCTTCCTTGTTATGTGTGCACGGGATTGCTGATGTAGCTAGAGATATTCGTTGTTCTCTTTTGGGTAAAAGCGGTATTTTCATGCGAATGAAAATGTCATTATTTACCTGATTGATAGTAATTGGTTGTAAGAGACGTTTTAATGGCTCTTCACAACTCCCCCACCCCACCCCTGCTCCCTCAAAGAAACCTTAATATTACCATAAATGACGTGCTTATACTCTGAGTTTCCAGACTTTCACATTTCCATTTTAGGCAATATTTGATTGATTGCCCAATGTCTTTAGAAGTTTGGGTGAATGCAGGCACATGTTTGTTACACGTACTGTTCTGCTTCATTGTGCCTCAGGAGGCAATCTGGTTACAAACAGTAACTGTCCAGAACATACTCTTGCAATGTCATTCCAAAATTCACTTCAAATCAAACAATATACACGTGGACGCTGCCATTTGCAAAATGCACTGTCTGATTACCAGTAACGTATTATTTCACAAAACAAAGCTAAACTAAGCCATCTCCAGCAAATAAGAGACTAAATGTTCTTGGCTTATTTTTTTCATAAAAATCACTCTACTTTGTGACCACATCTATCTCAGAAAAGTCCAACTTACTCAAAATCTATGAAACAGAAACGAAGTATTCAAATTATGCTGAAAATAAACACTTTCCGCTTGACAAAAACATCTACGTTTTGGGGAAACTCGAGAACATTCCTTTTGAAGATCTGACAAAGACTCACCCCTTTCGCATGCAATTCTGCGGGTATGTGGGACATTTTTTCCCAGAAAATTGTTAGGTTGAAAGCATTTTAAAATTTCTCGTGTGTGATAACTGCTCTTCAAAAACACCACCACCACAAACAACAACACAAAACAACAAACAACAACAACAACAACAACAACAACAACAACACAACAACAACATTCAATTCCAAAGTTTCGTTAACTCTTCATTTAAGTCTGACGTGAAGGTGTTAAACATTAAAATACCTCTGTGGCAAAGATAATCTTTGGTTGTTATTTCCCTGAAATTGCACTTTATACAAGCTGCTGGCGCTGTGTCAACGGTATTGATAGCTGATAATGACACCATTACGCGTGACTTACGTACGGGAGTTTAGCTTTTACCACAGCTATGTTGACAGTGTCGTAATGAGATAATCAGCAGCACACACTATCAAGTGGAAATGGACCATGCACTGGCCAGCTTAATCTCACGACATTCGTATTAGCTGTGATCAGTGGGGCTCTCTAGTGAACTGCATCTATTGTGCACTGTGCTGAGGCGTGTTGCAACCACACAGATAGAGCGAAAAAACTCGCTATGAGGAATGGAAGTGATGAACATGCACACAGTAGAAAGTTTCCATTTTCAGTTTGAATTTCTGAAGATGACGTGTCCACGCTCGGAATGAATTCATATGCACTAACGCCACATGAGTCATGTGATGGTGAAGATCCAGAATAATCACGGCACAAGCCTTAAACCTGCACATAAGGGTACCCACGAGCTGGCCAGGTCCTGAGGTCCTACCTAGATAGTTCCATAAGCCTGGGGTCGTAGAGGAGTGAGGTGGCAAAGACCTCAATTTTTCCCGGGGCCAGCACCATGTGGGCGGCACCCATCCCCTCTAAATAGGATTTATGTAAGTGTTTGAAAAAATCAGTTCTGGGAATAATATTGTTATGTGACGAAGTTGTTCAGTTTCGTTTAGATTTTGCTACTGCTTTCGTGTTCTATCTTTATAAAAATCTGATCAAATCGTATCAATAATCAAAAGTTTTGTGCTCACTATAGACATCACTTAAATCATTATTGAGTATAGTGCATCATTACCTTAAGTCACTGAAAAACAGATATCAAACAAATAAACACATAATTAAAAGGTATTCCCTGAACTGTAACAGAGCTCGATTAAAAAAATAATGAAAAAAAAAAACAGCCAGCCATTCGACAAACCATCTAACAACCAACCAGCTATAGAAACCCAATGCAAGTGCAACGATACCTTCTTCAGCAACGATAAAATTCGATTTTTCAATCAGTTTATATGTGTAAAGATGATATTCCGAACACATTTGCGCGAAATGCAGTCTTTGGTGGTTTTCCTGTAGAAAAAACAAACAAACAAAAACAAAAACAAAGAAAAACCTTTCTTCTATACGTGCTGCGAGCACTGTTTCAACTCAACCAGCAGACCGTGTCAATAGATGACGAATATGCAGGAATCTATCGCTTACAACACATGCCGATAATGTGAGAATGACCAAATCAACAGAAACATTGTCAAGGGCAAATGGACCGTAGAGTGGCCAGTGTACACTCACGACAACTCAGTAATGGCTATGATCGATGTGGCTCCCGTTATCGTGTAGGCCTGTCCAGTCTAAGGCGTGTTGTGTGCTGACAAGTGAAACGAGAAAAGTTGCCATGTAGAAACGTTGCGAGCACAGACAAGAAGAGCAAAGAGTAAAGAGAAAAGAAGAGTAAGAGTGAACAGAAAAGAAAAGCAAAGAGCAAGGAGAAAGGAAGAGCAAAGAGTAAACACAAAAGAAAGCAAAGAGTAAACAGAAAAGAAGAGCAAAAAAGTAAACAGGATAAAGAGCAAAGGAAAGAAAAGAAGAGCAAAGAGTAAAGAGAAAAGAAGAGCAAAGAGAAAAGAAGAGCAAAGAGTAAAGAGAAAAGAAGAGCAAAGAGTAAAGAGAAAAAAAAGAGCAAAGAGTAAACAGAAAAAGAGCAAAGAGTAAACAGAAAGAAGAGCAAAAAGTAAACAGATAAAGAGCAAAAAGTAAACAGAAATGTAAAGCAAAGAGTAAACAGAAAAGAAGAGCAAAGAGTAAACAGAGAAGAAGAGCAAAAAGTAAACAGAGAAGAAGAGCAAAGGGTAAGCAGAAAAGAAGAGCAAAGAGTAAACAGAAAAGAACAGCAAAGAGTAAACAGAAAAGAAGAGCAAGAGTAAACAGAAAAAAGAGCAAAAGAGTAAACAGAAAAGAACAGCAAGAGTAAACAGAAATGGACAGCAAATAATAAACAGAAAAGAAGAGCAAAGAGTTAACAGAAAAGTAAGAGCAAAGAGTAAAGAGAAAAGAACAGCAAAGAGTAAACAGAAAAGAAGAGCAAGATTAAAGAAACAGGAAGAGGAAAGTGTAAACAAAGAAGAAAAGTAAAAATAAACAGAAAAGAAGAGCAAAAAATAAACAGAAAAGTAAGAGCAAAAAAGTAAACAGAAAAGTAAGAGCAAAGAGTAAACAGAAAAGTAAGAGCAAAAGAGTAAACAGAAAAGTAAGAGCAAAAAATAAACAGAAAAGTAAGAGCAAAAAATAAACAGAAAAGTAAGAGCAAAGATAAACAGAAAAGTAAGAGCAAAGAGTAAACAGAAAAGTAAGAGCACAGAAGAAACAAAAAAAGGACAAAAAGTTAATAAAAAAGAATAGCACAGAATAAACAGAAAAAATAACATCAAAGAGTAAACAGAAAAGAAGAGCAAAGAGTAAACAGAAAGATAACAGCAAAGAATAAACAGAAAAATAAGAGCAAAGAGTAAATAGAAAAGAAGAACAAAGAGTAAACAGAAAAATAACAGAAAAAGTAAACAGAAAAGAAGAGCACAGAGTAAACGGAAAAGAAGAGCACAGAGTAAAGAGAAAAGTAAGAAGAAAGAGTAAACAGAAAACTATGAGCAAAGGATGAACAGAACAGTACGAGCAAAGAGTAAATAGAAAAGAAGAGCAAAGTGTAAACAGAAAAGAAGAGCAAAGAGTTAAAAGAAGAGAAGAGCAAGAGTAAACGGCTAACACGCGGAAGTCAAGCCCGTTCATGGCATGTGAACAGGCCAATATATTGTTTGTCTGTCCTGTATCGTACACCACATTTTGTGGCCACTGAATCAGGGACAGTTGTTTGCGATGTGATGATGATGATGATGATGATGTTGATGTTGATGATGGTGATGATGATGATGATGATAATGATGATGATGATGATGATGATGATGATGATGATGATGATGATGATGATGATGACGACGACGACGACGATGATGATGACGACGATGATGATGATGATGATGACGACGACGACGATGATGATGATGACGATGATGATGATGACGATGACGACGATGATAATGATGGGGACGATGATCTTGACGTTAAAGGAGTTCCATTCTGGTTTGAGACTGTGTCACACGGTTGCATTCTATGTTCTCCTTCATAATATACATCCTAGTGTCAAGCAGGCTTGAGAGACACAGACACCTGCAATGCTGTTTAGGAGTTTGAGCATCGCCATCAATGACGCATCCCTTAAGAGGATAAAACTCGATTGTGTGATCCCAGTCATCCTGATGATCCTATAACACATTTAACTCTGGGTAGGAGATGATTGGCCCTGGCAGCTTCAAGCAAGCCGGACAGGTCGCTGGGGGAGGGGCCAGACTAAGGGGTGCATACAAACAAGTCCTGGCAGCAGGGGATGGGTGAAAAAGAGGGTAAAGAAGATACACTTTTCATATATGGCTTCTTTTTCAATGTCGTGAGCAGATGATTTCTTCGAAGGAACAATGGTCAGGATCTCAGCACTGTAAGTGCACTGCGCGGCAAGAAGGCACCCGCAAACTACTTGCTTGTACTTTTGCTAATCATTGCATATGATGAACTTACAAAATGGAAAACGTTATAGTTCTGTGTCCTCTGAGTCCCCCAGGGGGGACCTGAACTCAATGGCTACTGGGGAGGGAGAGTCCGTGTCTGTGAAAGGTAGCTGTGATGACGGTAATGGATTACCCGACGGAGGTTATTGGAAGCGGACATGTAGAAACTCCTCAAAAATGCAAAATCACAAAAAGAAAAAAATGCAAAAAAAGGATTTGAATATAGGGACATGGAATGTACAGACTATGTTAGAATTAGGAAAGCTCTACCTACTAGTCAAAGAATTAGAAAGGAGCAAGATGAACATAACAGGGCTCTGTGAGGTTAGATGGAGTGGGCAGGGACTTTTTACTGTAGGAGAGCATACAGTTGTATATAGTGGAAATGAAAAAGGTGGCTCAAGAGGAGTAGCAATTGTGCTGGACAAAAAGCATGCTGGAGCTCTGAAAAGCTATAATCCAATTAATGACAGATTTCTCACTGTCAAAATAAATACCAAATATGCTGTTTTGAACATAGTTCAAGCTTATGCTCCAACATCCACTAGCTCAGAAGAAGAAATAGAAAATTTTTACAATGACCTCCAAACTATCAGAGACAAAATTCCCAAAAAGGAAATATGCATTGTGATGGGTGACTTCAACGCTAAAGTTGGAGAGGGGGCTGACACAGAATGTGGAATAGGACCATATGGTTTAGGAGAACGAAATGAGAGAGGTGACATGCTGGCTCTGTTTTGTCAGGCAAATGAGATGAACATCACAAATACTTTTTTCCAACAACCACTGCGCAGAAGATACACATGGATCTCTCCAGGAGACAGGTGTCGTAATCAGATTGATTATATTATCATTGACAGATCCTGGAAATCAACTGTCCTCAATGCAAAAACAAAGCCTGGAACAGACTGCGACACGGATCACATTCTTGTGACAACCAAATTAAGAATGAAAATATTGAAGAAGCCTAAAACCAAAACTACGCCAAAGTTCGACATATCAAAATTAGAAAACCCTGAGCTGGCGTTAGAATTCAGTATAGAAACAAGTAATCGTTTCTTAAAGTTACTTGAAGTATGGGATGAAAATGACTCATATCCTGATGAAATCTGGACAGACATAAAAAACACACTGACCAAAATCTCTGAAGAAAAACTAGGAAAAGAAGAAAAAAGGAAAAAAGCTAAGCCCTACATAAGTCAGGAAGTGATAGATCTGGCAGAAAAGAAAAGTCAAGCTCGAAAGCAGGGAGAGCGGGAAAAATACTCAGCACTGAAAAGGGAAATAAAAAGTAAAGTCAGAAGAGACAAAGCAAATTGGCTGGCACAAGAATGCAGTAAAATCAATGAACACAACGAAAACAGGAAGTCGAGGGAGCTCTTCAAACAAATAAAAAAAGTGAAAAAAAAAACAAATTTCAAAGCAACAAACCAATGTATCAACAACAAGGATGGTCACACTCTGACTGAACCAGATGATGTCTTGGATAGGTGGAACGAATATGGCACATCACTTTTTGGCAAGCCTGACAGCCATGAAAATAATTTAGAGCCAAATTTGGAATTGATCCCTGGAGATACGGAACCTGAACCTCTGCTCAGCGAAGTTGAATCTGCCATTAAAGATCTAAAATGCAGAAAGTCTCCTGGTCTTGACAATATTCCTGGAGAGTTGTTGAAACACTCAGGTGATGGTGGACTCAAAGTAATGCATCACTTATGCTGCAAGATATGGAAGACTTGTCAGTGGCCTACAGACTGGAAGCTCCAGGAATTTGTCATGTTACATAAGAGTGGAAATGTCAAAGACTGCAACAATTATAGAACAATTGCACTGATCAGTCATGCCAGTAAAATACTGCTGATAATAATTTTAAACAGGTTAAAGCCAAAAGTAGAGGAAGAGCTATCCGACTGTCAGGCAGGCTATAGGAAAAACAGGGGAACAATAGATATGCTGTTTGTACTCCAGATATTGATAGAAAAGATTAGAAACACAGACCAAGAGATGTTCATCGTTTTCATTGACTACAGCAAAGCATTTGATAGCGTGATTCACCAAAGTCTTTTCCACTTCATGATCAAAATGGGTTTTCCAAGACATCTGGTTTCCCTCATAGCTTCATTATATAATGATCAAAAAGCAACAATCAGATGGAATAATCAAAACTGCAAATTTTTTAACATCACTAAAGGGGTAAGGCAAGGTTGCATCCTGTCTCCACATCTCTTCAGCATATACACTGAACATATCATGAGAGAAGCAGACATAGAAGACATGGGAGTAAATATTGGTGGTAGAAACCTGTCAAATTTACGCTACGCAGATGACACAGGATTACTGGCAGACAACATTACAGGCTCTAGGAGGATCCTGTACAGGGTAGACCGGGTTGGAAAGGCAGCTGGGCTGGACTTAAATTCAAAGAAGACAAAGGTTATGCATGTTGCAGGCAAATATAACACTAGACAGGACCAGATCATGCT
>CM060310.1:58643807-58646307 GCA_030674185.1 Monoplex corrugatus
ATTTGTGCAAAAGGTATACAACAAATATAGGAAAAATGGTATATTATCAATCAATTACTGAGCACGTGTGTATGCATGCATACATATATACATACATAGATACAATGAGTCATACATAGAGACATAGACAGAGACTTACTATCATACATACATACATACATACACATACATAATACATACATACATACATACACACGCATATTACACATACATGCATACGGCATACATACACGCATGCATGCATACATACATACACCATACACACAGCGTGTATACATACATACATACTACATACATACCATACATACATACATACAACATACATACATACATAATACATAGACTTTCCAAAAAGAGCTAAATCAATATCTTCACAGGTCACTCTTGCAACATACATGTACACATCTGACGTCATGAAAGGCTCAGGAATTGATCTACACGTAGATCCTGTATCTATAAGACCTTCCTTTTCGCCAGTACCCGGTTGGGAACTCCAAAGAGCACAATTTGACGTACACCACACTAATTTAACGAAAGGAGACAATATAAACTTACTGGCAAGTCAGGTTAAATGTCATGTAGACGACTTATATTCCAATCATTTGAAAATTTACGCTGATGGATCCGTAACTGAAAGAAAAGCAGGCTCAGCGTTTTTAGTACCTGCTCTCAAAATTGAAAAATCTTTCTACATAGGACTTGATAAATCTGTCTTTACAGTTGAACTCTTTGCAATATTAATGGCTTTAAACTTTATGATAAGTCTTCCTAGGACAATTTTTCAGATACTTTTTTGCGTTGATTCAAAATCAGTACTTCAGGCTTCATAATTTTATCTTTAAGAGCACTGATATTACTTTCTGCTGGATACTTTCTCATATTTCTTTTCGTGATAAAGTTGACAGGGCTGCCAAACGGGGAGCTAATAACTCACCAGATTCAAACAATATCCAGCTTTCTCTCTCGTTGCACAAGAATTACATTTTAGTAGACAACTACGTCTGGAAGCAGTTCCAATTTAAACAGAAAAAGTATGATAAATGTCACATGAACTTTGAAGTTAGCAAAATACTTAAGCAGCTTCATGCCAGCAGAATTATACAATCCCTTATGTACAGATGGAAACTTGATGCATTCAAAACAAAATACACCAACATAGTGTGTCGGTGTGGAAAGAAGATAACACATAGTCATATTCTTTCTTGCGTTAAGGTAAAACGACATATTCCAATACTATCTATGAGTACAGTTTCTGATATATTTGGCTCATCATTACTGTATGAATGTTTTGTTAGCCTGTCAAAAAGTCCTGTAGCGAATTACCTTTAAAATGTTATTTCACTTGTTCACTGTTGTGGTTAGTCAATTATTAGTTTTATTTTTTATTTATTTCTTCCAGATATTTATTAATTTTGTTTGTTAGTTTGTTTGTTTAAATCGTTAATTATGGTAACATTATTTGTTAGTTTTACCTTCCCCTCTTCAATACAGTTGTTTTCTGGATCATCTTTTCTCAAATTCAAAATGGACAATTTTCAAATATCCTCTTCACTCCTCCTCTATCACCCCCCCCCCTTTTTTTTTTTTTTTTTGTGTCTAAAATCACTTTAGTGAATAGACATTAAATCAAAGACCACCACCACATATATACATACATACATACATACATACATACATACATACATACATCCATACATACATTCATAACAAATGTTATGGGGCTGAATGCCAAAGTCTACATCATAATAAGCGAGTCTTAGGAATAAGCAAAACAGTCGAATTCATGAATGAAATGTAATAAGATTGTTCAGTAACGAATCAAGATCTAAGCCACTATTTGAAAATTGTATAAGATACTAGATCATGTAGATGGTGATTTTAGTAATGATAGTGGGCTTTTTCCACCAAAGATAGGTTTGAAGAGTTCTTTTTTCTGACCATTCAAGTAACTGAAGTGGCGTAAGTTCATAGAGTTTCCATATACACATGCATCTGATGGTGATAGGAA
The DNA here is from genome assembly GCA_030674185.1 of Monoplex corrugatus. Lineage (NCBI taxonomy): Eukaryota > Metazoa > Mollusca > Gastropoda > Littorinimorpha > Ranellidae > Monoplex > Monoplex corrugatus. Next base: position 58,645,816 of record CM060310.1, read on the forward strand.
ACGACTGCAAAATCAGGGATCACCTTCATGCCGAAAGTTTATTACCTGCGTATACAGTACTTTTTGTGAAGATTATCTCCAAAAATAGAATATAGAAATGATATGTATTAACATGGTTTGTTTTGATGTATTTTTGATTTTCAAACTGTTGAAGTGCATCCTGGAAACCAATTAATCTTTTTCTTATTTGAATTGAAATGGACCCTGAAAACCAATTAAACTTTTTTTAATTTTCGGAATGTTGAGTTCAATACTTCCTTTAAGAAAGACACACTTGCAAAGTTTAAACGAGTCTAAGCTAAAATTATAAAAGATAAATCACTTCTGTTTCCTTTTTTTTCATTTTTTGCACATTAACTTAAAACTTTGAACTTATACAATGAGTTAAAAACTAAATAATTTTGCACTGAAGTAAAGAGTCAGAAATGAACATTTTGCACGTTAGCCTGGCCTTCACATTTTGCATCACAAATGTTAACATATTGAACAAAA
>CM060310.1:58653807-58658807 GCA_030674185.1 Monoplex corrugatus
CTTTCAATAACAGCAAGATAAAATTGACTGCACTCTCTTCCAGCCAACTACCCACCCACCCCCACCTTTGCTTTCTTCCATTTTGTTACTGTTCGTTTTCTCCTTTTTCTGTCTTTTTTTTTCTTTTCTTCTACTTTTCTTTTCTTTTTTTCTTTTTCTTTTCTTGTTCATTCTTTTTTCTTTGCCCTTTTCCATTTCGTCTTTTCCCTACGGATTGCCTTATTTAGTACAAGATACTCTGCATGGTAGGCAATTGTTACAAGCCATCCTGCTTGGTAGTCAACGTGCATCATTCTACATTCTGAAGTGGGGTGCACACATAACTTTCACAAGATAAACCCCCGTCAACCAAGAGAGAGAGAGAGAGAGAGAGAGAGACAGATAGAGAGAGACAGATAGAGAGAGACAGAGACAGAGACAGAGAGAGAGTGTTGTGGGTGTGTGTGTATGTGTGTGTGTGAACGTTTTTGTGTGTTTGTTTCCTTTTTTGTTGTTGTTGTTTGTTTGTTTTAAGGGCCGAAACGCTTGCTTGACGGGGGTTTCTCCTCTGAGGACCTTCTTCTGCCCAGCTCACCGCAGAATTTCTTACTGCTGAAGTGGGGAGCCCACTATCTTTCACAAGATACTCTTTTTTAAGACTTAAAATGTCTTGTCCCATAACCTTGAGGTCGTAGCGTAGTGAGTGATAGACACCAACTTTACTCGGGGGTAACATTAGAGCAGTGGCCATCTCGTCCCCTCGCTGCTTTAACCATGAACATGTCCAGGTACAGGTATTCATTTGCCCTTGGGTGAAGAGGAGGCTGCACGCACATAGTTGGCGTTCTCTCTTTCTCTCTTTCTCTCTTTCTCTGTGTCTGTCTGTCTGTCTGTCTGTCTGTCTCTCTCTGTCTCTCCTCCTCCCTCCTTCTCTCTCTCTGTATGTATATACATATATATTATATATACATACATGTATATATACATATCTTTGTCTGTCTGTCTCTCTCTATGTATATATATATATATATATGTGTGTGTATATATATATATATATATATATATATATATATGTATGTATGTATGTACATATATGTGTATGTGTGTGTTTGTGTGTGTGTATAATAATAATAATAATAATAATAATGTTTATTTGTATAGCGCATATTCCATATAAAAACATGCTCACCAGCGCTTTACATTTCGCAAGAAAGGCAAAAGGTGATAAAAAATGTTCACAATTACATACACAATAAGATAACAACAAACATTAAAGCTATACAAGTAAGAAGACACATAAGAAACCACAGAATATTAAAATTTAAACACTGACTTATGTAATGAAGAAAGATTAACAGATTTTTCATATGAATAAAGAGGCATACTGTGTTTATATATTGCTGCGTGTGTGTGCTTGCGTACGTGTGTGTGTACATGTGTGTGTGCGTGCGTGTGCGTTGCTGTGCGCGTGTGTTTGTAAGAATGTTGTGTGTGTGGTGTGTGTGTGTGTGTGTGAGAGAGAGAGAGAGAGAGTGTGTGTGTGTGTGTGTGCGTGTGCTATGTTTGCATGCGTGTGTGTGTGTTTATGCATGCAATAGTTGTACATAAAATTATAATCAATATTTTGAATGAAGATAAAAACAGAAAAATTCTAATCCATATACAGGAAAAACATTACAACTTCAGTATTACAGCATTAATACCTTGACAATCAAAATTCCTCACAAATTATGAACTATTCGCATATCATACATCACAATTTACATACAAACAAAGATTTGAAAAAGTTTCTTAAAGTATTTCAGTCTCTTTCCCACTCAATTTCTCCCCTATCCCTTCCTCAGCTGTACACATACAGTGATACACACACATGCTCACTCAAGCACACACACACACACACACACACACACACACACACACACACACACACACACACACACACACACACACACACACACACATACACACATGCACGCACACACACACCTTGCTCTATAGGCCCTTATACAAAATACTGTTATACAGGCAGGAGAGATTAGTCTGATGACAGACTTGCAAACTAAGGCTCTTCAGGTTAGATGAGTTTGAAAGAGGTGGGTTTTCAGGTGCCGTTTGAAGGTTGAGAAACACTTAGTTTTTCTGAGAGACAGTGGTAGAGAGTTCCATACATTTGGGCCAAAGACAGAGAAAGATTTTTTACCAAAGGTGTCTAGAGAGAAGCGAGGAACAGTCAACAGTGAGGTGTCAGAAGAGCGGAGCGTTCGAGAAGGTTTGTAACCCTGCATGAGGTTGGCAAGATAGGATGGCATGTTCTCGTGATAGATACACTGAAAGCAGAGACAGGCAACTTTATATTGAATCCTAGCCTTTACCGGGAGCCAATGAAGTGTTCTAAGCAGAGATTTTGCACTCTCACGCCTGGGCTTGCGGAGAACAAGGCGAGCCGCGTGGTTCTGTATGCGCTGAAGTTTAGATAGTTGATTTTCATGGAGACCTGCGAATAGAGAGTTACAATAGTCCAGTCTAGATAGTATGAAAGAGACAGCAAGCTTGTTGGTAGCATCAGTGGATAGGAAGGAGCGAATCTTACCAATTCTGCGTAGCTGATAGTACAGAGTACGGCACAACTGTTTGACATGGGCTTCCATAGACAGTGTTTCATCCAGATAGAAGCCAAGGTTTCTAACAGTTTGTGAGAAAGATACATCACAACCAGAGATAGACATGGGGGCATGAGTAACCTGATTGACCTTTGACTTAGTACCAGTAACGATAAGCTCAGTTTTATCATCATCCATCTTCAGCTTGTTTTCACTCATCCACACATGTATATGTACATATATATATATATATATATATATATATATATATATATATATATATGTGTGTGTGTGTGTGTGTGTGCGTGCGTGTGTATATATCTGTCTGTCTGTTTGTCTGTCTGTCTCAGTCTCTCTCTCTGTGTTGTATGTGTGTGTGTGTGCGTGTGTGTGTGTGTGTCTGTCTGTCTGTCTGTCTGTGTCTGTGTGTGTATGTGTATGTCTGTGTGTGTATTCAACTGAAGATGGACCGGTGGAAGCGAACCCAGGGCAGCAGGACTCAGCATGCAGGTCACCAAAAAAATCACTGACTAAGGGTATCGGAAAAAGAGGCCACATATAATGCATTTTTAACAAAGGAATTAAAGTTCAGCAGTACTTCAACGAAGTGAGAGGTGAACGACCAAGAACGAGAGAGAGAAACAAATAGAAAAGAAACTATAAAAGAAATTGGGAAATAATGATGTACGTGAAAATAATAATGTACGCCTTTGTCTCTCAAGTTTCTTGCATCTGTGAGAGAATCAAATAACTGAATGGAAGACAATTCGGATCGCTAATGAGCCATAGATCCCGTGTTTCAGTCTGACTGTGCAAGTTTGAATCTGACTCAAGGGGAAAGACTCACACTTCTGTGTGTGCTGCCCCCAATCAGTGGCATCATGCATTAATGACTGAACGTCATGGCCCATCATTCACATTGGATTCTATTTTTTATTGCATGACCTTGAGGCTTCACTGGAAGACAAGCTTGCCTTTGAAGTGTCGTTACTTTGAATGGCGAACTAAACTTGATTGTGGTATTTTTTCTTCCCTTTTCCCTTTGATTTGTTCGTTTACTTTCTTTTTTCTCCTTCCATTCTTTCTCTATCATTTTATTGTTTTTTTCTCCTTTGCTCATTTTCGCCCGAAGGTCTCTCTTTTCTATTTTTGTTTCTGTTTTTGCTTTTTCGTTCTCTTTGGTTTTGTTGTTGTTGTTGATGTTTTCACACAAGTATAGTATCTTTTTGTCTTTTCCATTTTTTTTTCTTTCACGAGCTGGCCAACTCATTTGACAAAGCAATAGACAAAAAATCTGACATCTAGAGTTGTCTTCCAGTCTGAACCTCACCAGTTCGGTGCCACTCTTAATAATCACCCAATCATTCCAATGATGTTATAGAAATACTTATCAATGTGGCACAGGATCTGTTTCCTTTTCTCTGTATTTCAAGATCGATTTTAAGTTTTGTGTAGGGTCAAGAGGTACGCAGATAATTGTGGCAGATTGTGATGGAGTATGCATGGAATTCTCCAAGTGCGTCAACTTCCTCCTTAGCAAACAGTAAACTCAGACTTCTATTTCCTCTCTGTTCTTGTTTTTGTTGTTGTTGTTGTTGCTTTTTACTGTTTTTCTTTTAACATGTCTATTCTTTCCTTTCTTCTATTTATTCCTCAGTTTTAAATGACTCTTGGAATCAAGTCTTTAGCTAATTGGTAGAACTATCCATCTACAAAAAGGGATAGAGGAAGAGGGGAGAAAGACTTCAGCTTCAAAACATTTCACGCTCAAGGTTAGTAGCGATAGTGGCTTTAAGTCCCACTGGACATCTTACATCTAATCCTTGTTATTCTGCAATGTGATTTAGGCATGTAAAACAGGTGAATTATTACACGTACAGTATCAAATAGGTTATGAAATGTAAAATTCTACTGTAAATGATTTTAGAGCTTCTACTGTGAAAAGATTTGTAATAAGATATTGGCTTCTACTGTGAAATAATTTGTAATAAGATATTGATGTCTACTGTGAAATGATTTGTAATAAGATATTGACTTCTACTTGAAATGATTTGTAATAAGATATTGATGTCTACTGTGAAATGACTTGTAATAAGATATTGACTTCTACTGTGAAATGATACTGTGAAATGATTTGTAATAAGATATTGACTTCTACTGTGAAATGATTTGTAATAAGATATTGACTTCTACTGTGAAATGATTTGTAATAAGATATTGCATGTCTACTGTGAAATGATTTGTAATAAGATATTGACTTCTACTGTGAAATGATTTGTAATAAGATATTGACTTCTACTGTGAAATGATTTGTAATAAGATATTGATGTCTACTGTGAAATGATTTGTAATAAGATATTGACTTCTACTGAATGATTTAATAATATTGACTTTATATGAAAGATGAATAAGATATGAGTC
>CM060310.1:58668807-58673807 GCA_030674185.1 Monoplex corrugatus
ATTTTTCATTTCTATTTTTTTTAATATATTTTTCTTTGGCTTCTGCTGTAAAATAAAACGGAGTATGTTTGTGTGTTTGTTTGTGCGTACGTGATTTTGTGTAGCGTGTATGTGTGTATGTGTGTGTGTGTGTGTGTGTGTGTGTGTGTGTGTGTGTGTGTGTGTGTGTGTGTGTGTGTGTGATGTGATTGAGTGTGTGTGTGTGTGTGTGTGTTGTGTGTGTGTGTGTGTGTGTGTGTGTGTGTGTGTGTGTAAGTGTTCGTGTACTCGTATGCGTGTGTTCGTGTGTGAATGTGTTCGTGTGTGGTGCGTGTATTCGTGTGTGTGTGTGTGTGTGTGTGTGTGTGTGCGTGCGTGCGTGCGTGTGTGTGTGTGTGTGTGTGTGCCCGCGCGCATGCGCGTGTATGTGTGTGACCAAAATGAAACAGCAAGATTTATCTCAACTGTCTCTGCATGAATCTTTACTAGATTTGGTCACAGGTCCAGGCTGTTTAGAAATCGCAAACGCATAAGCTAGGAAGACAAGTTGTCAATCCAGTCCCAAATGAACCGAAAAAGTTCTCCAAATCAGAACTTTCTTAGAAGACAGTTGTGAACAAAGAATTTTCTGGGAATTTCTGAAATTAATCAAACCAGATGTCCTCTTCTAACAATCTACCATTTTCCTGGACGTTCATCAAGTTTCATTTCAACTTCAGCTGTTTCAAGGTTACATTACCATGAAAAGTACCAAATCCGACTTTTTTGTTGTTGTTGTTGTTGTAAAACGATATTTATAAGTGGTGGAATTTTTAGAATGGTAGAATGGCTTGCTCTTCTCAATTGATTTCACTCTGTCCAAAGCATCGGCGATTGTAAGATGTTGGAATGGCTTGACGGTTTCGATTCTTTTTAACTCCTTTGGAAGCATCGGATATTATTACAATGTTGTAGTGGCTTGACGATTTAGGATTTTTTTTCCACTCCATCCAAAGCACTGGATGTTGTCAGAATGTTGGAATGGCTTGACAATTTCGATTTGTTTTCACTCCGTCCAAAGCATTGAAGATTATTAGAATATTAGGATGGCTTGACCATTTTGGACTTTTTTCATTCCATCCAAAGAATCGGAGATTGTTACAAAATCGGAATGGCCTGACCATCTCGATTTTTTCCCCCTCTCCATCCAATGCTTCCAATCACTGCATCCTTGCCAGCGAACGTGGCGTGAAGTTAATCAATTGAAAGGAATGGTCGATGGGGAAACGAGGAGGGAGAGAGGGAGGGGTGAAGTGGAGGATGGGGGGTGGAGTTGTGATGTTTGTTTGCCGGTTGGGCTTTCACAGATGCACTCGGGTTTGTTTGTATTTTCTTTCCTGCGAAAATTGTCAAATATGTATATTTAAACACAAGGTTTCCTCTTAATGTTCGAGTAAGACGAGAACTATTTAGATCAAGCGTGATTTCTTTTATTCTGCTTGTGTGTGTGTGTGTGTGTGTGTGTGTGTGTGTGTGTGTGTGTGTGTGTGTGTGTGTGTGTGTGTGTGTGTGTGTGTGTGTGTGTGTGTAAGTGTGTGTGTGTGTGTGTGTACGTGCGTGGTAACTGAACATGGCATTAAGACAATGTTATAACAATGGTTTTGTGATTGCTTATAGACCTGGTTTGAAGTAATATATGTAGCAATAATGTTCAATCCAAGAATATTTGCATCATTATCTTTTGAAAATTATATTGATTTATTGAGCATTGTGAGGATGCTGTCATTTTTTTTCCAAGAACTGTATTTCACTGTTGCAAAATGACAGGGTAATAAAATATGAATAATAAAAAAATAAATGAAAGAAAGGGTTTATATTTATATGGATACAGATGATATATGTGTCCTGTAGTTTGAAGCACGGAAATTTGATTTATATTCAGTTTCGTTTTACTTAATTTATACCACTGATAATGTCATGAATATATGAGAGTTTACTTCACCCTCCTTACTCAGACATTATTCTGTCTGTGCAATAAACACTCAAGGTACACAATAACCTGTCTTCTATACGTACTGACCGAATGCACAGAATACTAATATCTATCAACACACACACACACACACACACACACACACACACACACACACACACACACACACACACACACACACACACACACACACACACACACTTACACACACACACACACACACACACACACAACAAACACAACACACACACACAAACACAAACACACTTATGCACGCATGCATGCATATCAACACAGACTGAGAGAGACAGAGAGCGAGAGAGAAAGAGAGAGAGAGAGAGCGAGAGAGAGAGAAAGAGAGAGCGAAGAGAGCGAGAGAGAGCGAGAGAGAGAGAGAGAGAGAGAGAGAGAGAGCGAAAGAGAGCGAGAGAGAGAGAGAGAGAGCGACAGCGAGAGAGAGAGAAAGAGAGAAGAGAGAGAGAGAGAGAGAGAGAGAGAGAGAGAGAAAAGAGAGAGAGACAGACAGACAGACAGAGAGAAAGAGACAGAGACACAGAGAGAATGAAATAATACAAACAGAAACAGCACAGACGTTTTTCGTTTGAACTGACAAGGCTTTGCACAGACTCAAAGTATAAACATAACATGACCATGTTGCAAAATGGCGTTGTATGATTTTGTCATGTATTTTCGTTTTGTCTCTATCCATTTTTATTTTGTTTCTGAAAGTTTGACATTTTGTCTTTGAAGATTTTTGTCTTCTTTCTCCCTTTCTTAAAAGTTTTTATCCGAATTATTTTTCGTCTTTTTTCTAATTGCACATGCTTCCTGTGGTGAGTTATATGTGGCAGGAATTTCCACTGCCAGTGTTATATCAGGTTTATGGATGGAAATTTAACCAGTAGGTCACGAATATAACTTTCACATGTATGCATATGCCTGGCCCTGACATTCCTAATTATATTATGTCTACACACTGTTCTTGAGTAGACACTGTTCTTGAAGTCTTAAGTAACTTGTTCCAGTTGGCAAAAGTCACTGAAAGCGGTGTCGTAAAGAAACGTTTGTTCCAGTTGGAAAAAGTCACTGAAAAGGGTGTCATAAAATAATGTTGAAACGTTGTTGCAGATTTCTTTTTTTATTTCCAGTTGGATAAAGTCACTGAAAAGGATGTCATAAAATACATAAATGTTGAAACGTTGCAGATTTCTTTTTCTTTCTTTTTTTAACTTGTTTATTTTTGAGTTAACTCAGGGAATTGGTTCATTTTTATTTGTAATGTTTATGTATTTACTTATCGATCTGTCTGAAGAGAGATAGCTCAATGAAGTTTCACTTGTGGCTTATGAATTAATCTTCTTCAAGTCGAGGTGTCTTTATTTTGAAATGTTGTAGTATGTATATTTGTTGTTTTAAGTAGATATAAATATGATATACGCGTTGTGTGACTGAAGTGTATGTGTACTTTAATTTCGACATGTGAATTAATAAAGGCAATTTGAATTAAACTTGTTTTACTCTAAATATTGAAACATCTGATCAAGTCCAATGACACGTTCTGAATGTTCAAGTGTGCACAGACAAGTCTGCGTATTTGGGTCATAGCAACTAGATGAACCTGTTTCCTCCACTGTTTATCGTTGGAATTTTAGATTATATTTCATGTAAATATGTGCCTCTTAGATAGTCAGTGCGTGTTTAGATTGGTCAGTTTCTGAAGTCACTATTATCAATGTTTAGATTAGTTCGTTTCTTGTGTAATCACACCACATATTTGGGACTATCATGTTTTCAGATTCATCACAATACATATCTGATATTGCCACTTCACATATCTGAGGTGGGTTCTGAAGTCACTACTTGTCATGTGTGAGATTGTCAGTTTCTAGTCCTAGAGTTATTGTTTTAAATGCGTGAAATTGTCAGTTTCCGGGTCGTTACTTTACGTGTTTGAGATTCATTAGTTTGTAGAATCAATATCTCAAGTTTTCAAACAGTAAGTGTCTAGAGTCACTAATTTAATTTAACCCTTTGATACCCGCACCTGTCCATCAGCATCCTGCATTGTCAACCATGCCAACAAAGCAAAAACGTAACCCTTTGACTCCCTCACCTATCCACCAGCTTCCTGCAGGAAGCTGGTGGATAGGGTGATGGAGTCATAGGTTAAGTTTTTGCGGTTGCTGGATAGGGTGCAGGAGTCAAAGGGTTAAGTCAGTCTCTTACCTGTTGTGCATTTCTTGAGTCACTGCTGTATATGCATGAGATTGTCAGTTTCTAGAATTGTTACATTAAATTTTGAGATTGTCAGTTTCTGGAGTTCGTAATTGACGTGTCTGAGATTGTCATTTTCTAGAGTTACTAGTTTGAATGCTTGAGATTGTCAGTTTCCAGATTACCAACTTAATCTTTTTTTTGTCAGTTTCTGTAGTTTCTGATTGGCGTGTCTGAGATTGTCAGTTTCTAGAGTCACTAATTTGAATGTTTGAGACTGTCATTTTCTGGAGTCACTAAACTAAATCTTTGAGATTGTTTAATTATTACTTTTTTCTATATTAGATGTTTGAGGTTGTCATTTACTAGAGACACTATTTGACTTGTTTGAGATTGTCAAGTTGTAGAATCTCAGTTTCTAGAGTTACTAACTGACGCATTTGAGTTGTCAATTTCTAGAATCACGACTGTGAGTGTTTGAAACTCTCAGTTTCCAAAGTCAATGGTTGATGCGTTTGAGATTAGTCATCAAGTTCTAGTCAAAACTACAAGTGCTTGAGTTTAGTAGGTACCTTATGTCATCACTTAATGTGTTTGAGTGTTACTGATTTCTAGAATCATTACTGGACATGTTTGTCTGGGATGCATATTTGACATGACAGAGACTGCACAGTTTATAGAGTCAATAGTTTATATGTTTCCGATTGTGATGCTGAGTGGGTATAAGTGTGTGTTTGTGTGTGTGTGTGTGTGTGTGTGTGTGTGTGTGTGGGGGGGGTTATGAGCGTGTGGTGTGTTGTGTGTGTGTGTGTGTGTGTGGTGTGTGTGTGCGTGT
>CM060310.1:58678807-58681307 GCA_030674185.1 Monoplex corrugatus
TCTTTTTTGGATCTGTTATTGGGGAAAAATTGCACCTTTAAAAAAATTTTTTTAAAAAAGGGCCCTGCAATTTTTTTTTATTTCAAAACTCAAAACCCGCGAATTTTTAATTTTAAACCCGGGGGTTTTTTTGTTTTGCTAGTTTTTTCCCCAACCTTTTTTTTTACTTTTTTTTTCGATTAAAATTTCCCGGTTTTTTCCCGATTGGGAAAAAAAAACATCATCAATTTTTTAGTAAAAGGGCACTACGTGCTCTGATTTTTGTTTTCCCTAAAAAATGATCTAGAGGGAAAAAAGGGGGTTAAGGGGGAAGTAAAGGGAAAGGGGGGTATTTTTTCTGGGGCCCTGAATGGGGGCCCCCCGGAAAAACCGCCCCTTTTTGTCCCGCCTGCCGGTTTTTTTCTTGATGATGATTAACCTGATAAAAAATTTTTAAAGGTGATGGTGATTGTTTTTTGGGGGGGGGTTTCCCCGGGGATCAAAAAAAAAAAGACTTCCTTACAAATGTTGTTAAAGCCCTAGCTTTGCCATTGTTTTATTTTTTGGGGTTGATGTTTTTTTTTTTGTGAATGGGGTGTGTGTGTGTGGGTGGTTTTTGTTGTGTGGGGGGTGTTTTTGGGTGTGTGTGTTTGTGGTGTGTGTGTGTGTGTGTTGTTTTGTGTTTTTGGGTTTGTGTTTTTTAAAAAGTGTGTGTGTGGGTTTCTAAAAATGGGGTTGGGAAAAGTAAGGGTGATTTTTTCTAAAATTTATGGGTTTTCCCGGGGGCCCCCCCGGGAAAGCCCTGCCTTCGGTTAAAAATTGCCAGCCTCATGCAACAGGTCACATGATGATGATGATTCTGCGTTTGATCAATTAGCTTATCTAAGAGGTCTTCTGTGTCTCACATCTCCATTTGTCTAACTGTCCGTCCTCTGAAACACCTATGACACCAAATGATTTGAAATGCAGGTTATCTACCAAACGGTGTATGGCAAGTCATCCTCGATTTGTCGTCTAAAGGTGAATAAAACTTGTTCTATATTCGTTGATTACTGATGAAAAGTCTATAGGACTTATCAGGCATATGAAATAAAAACTGTCTACTTGAACGAGCTCTCCGTGCTAAACTGACATCACAGGAATAACTTGCACATCCGTTTTTTGTTTTGTTTTGTTTTGTTTTTGTTTTGTTTTGTTTGTTTTGTTTTTTTTGTATGTTGTGACTTGGGATTGAACTCTGGAACTCCCTGATTCTGTCAATTAAGCCAGTAGGTCTGCTTAACTGCAAGATATTGTCTTGAACTCTTTGATGGATTTCCGGGATATCTTTTGGGGATTTGTGTGATAGCCACTGAGGCTGATCCTTATGTCTAGATGTGCAGTTTCCTGCTGTTGTGAGGATCGATTTCGGCATTTTTCTTGACTGACATAATACCTTTCCTATGGAAATGTAATGCATCAGAAATTCGAAATAAAGTCCTGTATATTAATCTGACACACAGGTTTGCTCTGAAATGCAAACGAAGCTGTCGAATATTAGCTGACAAATCAGGGAGAAGACTTCTGCAGAAGAAATCTTTGTTTTGTAAGTGTATGTGTTTCATACGCAAATTGACAATACTTATTAACATGGAACCTCTGATCGATACAAATCCCTACAATTCCACATTAATAGTATAAAGCTGAAGCTGTCACCAGTATTATCGTGATGAGCGTCAGACAATAATCATACATTACAGACTTTCCCTCTATTGTTTGATTTTTTCAAATGTGCTTACATTATGACATGTACTGTACAACTGAAATGTAAGACTCCCTGTTGGTTAAATGTTTGAAAAAAACTATGACTATCGTTTGGTGAAATTTGCGGATTTGTTTAAAGGGTTTCCCTGGTTTTGGTAACGTCCATGTCTGTTCTAGTCATTGATGCGATCTCTTTATCTACATAAGAAACGAAATATGTATACACTCTTTCCACGTTCAGTTCAACGATTTTAACACACTGCGTACAAACTTATGACTTAAGTATTGATTTTCATAATCCTGCCTGTAGTCTGGCAATCAACACTGACACAAGTCAATGAGGTTAAATATCTGGGAACAGGCATCTCACAAGACGGCACATAAGAAACAGCTAGCAGAATTGGCCAAGCTTAAACGAAAATGAAAAGCGTTCTTACCACAAATGCCTATCAATTAGCATCAAGAAGAGAGTTCTTTAGTGTCGTATAGAACCAATACTGTTGCGCGGATGCATGGCGTTGACCGTCAACACGCAAAATCAGAACAAGACTCAGGCAGCTGAAATGTGGTTTCTAAGAAAAATGTTAAGAGTTCCATGGACAGAAAAGAAAACAAATGAGACAGTCTTGAAAACAGCAACTACAAAAAGAACATTAATGAAGAAGATTAGGTAAAGACAAGCAACATTTATTGGCTATTTCATAAGGCAAGAGAAATTAGAGCTCCTAGTCACAACAGAAAAGTTTGAGGGAAAAAGAGTACCAAATAGACCGAGGGA
>CM060310.1:58696307-58706307 GCA_030674185.1 Monoplex corrugatus
CAGTGTGTAGTGAGAGAGACAGACACAGAGAGAGGGAGGGAGAGAGAGAGAGAGATACAGATAGACAGACAAACAGAGAGACGACAGACAGACAGACAGAGACAGACAGACAGAGACAGACAGACAGACACAGAGAGACAGTCAGACAGAGAGAGACAGAAAGAGACAGAGAGAGACAGAGACAAACAGACAGACAGAGAGACACACAGAGAATAATTCAGAGACAGAGAGAGACAGAATGAAAGAGAACAATGTTTAAGTATACCCGTCTGTAAGTAATATCGCATGGTCCATCAGAAATCATACATTTTTCAAGCTAGAAAAGAAGCGGCAGCCGTATATCCTTTGTGATGTCTTTTACCTGGCAACACTCAACATGATGCCAGCGGAGAATCATCACAGTGACGTCACTTCCACTCCAAGGAACCCCATCCATTTTCTTACACCGTATCGACAGTGGAGTATATGGCCTATTGTTTTAAGCACACGCTTAGGACGGGAGAAACCCAAAGTTCGAATCACGAATTGGCCAGGGATATTTCCCCATCTTCCATCAGATCGTTGTTGTTATTGTTATTGTTGTTAAAGCCCAGCCGACTGCGTAGAGCCATATCAGGGCTATAACCGTTTCAAACACAAAAGTTCAACAGAAAAAAAAGAAAAAAGAAAGAAAATTAAGAACAAATATCAATACATTCGCACACATAGTCTAAGGACATGCCCCCTTGCGTTGACCACTCCGCCAATTTATCGCTCAGGGATATATAAAAAACACAGATGAATACAAATGTAAGCATACCTAAGGACACCAAAATATGTAGAAAAACGGGTATAAATTACTTAAAACTGCTTCCGCATATCTCACCTCCCTAGAGCCAAAAATGCACTCAATACATGTACCCAATTATCAATTCTAAGAAACGCACGTAAAACCTTATCGAACACATACAGGTGAATGGACCATTAAGGCAGAAAATGATAGGTAGAAATCACAGAAAGCAAAGGAACCAGGCAGAAACAAAGAGAGTGATACACACACACACAAAAAGAATTTTCTAGCACAGAATTTCCACAAGGCTATTATACTGAAAATTCCCAGTATCCCCACGGTGGACCTTCCATCAGATGTTAAGAAGTGGTCTAAGCCTAGTTTTTTTTTTCGATGAGACACAATCTTGATCCGCGTGTAGCACACGCTCAGCGCACGTTACATATCCACAGAACAAAGGAGTTGTCCCCGACAAAATTCTGACGAAAAAAAAAAGAACAAAAATATGATAAACAGAAATACCGTATACAGAAAAAATAGGGCATTGCTCTGCAGCGATGCCTTTCCCTCTGTGAGAGCTAGCCTGAGTCTTACATGGCAAATCTGTTGTGACAAACTGAGTAAGGAAATGAATTAAATGAATAAATAAACACACAAAGACGATAAGACGAACTATTACATACATACACAAACATACACACATACAACATACATGCTACATACATTTTTACATACCATTGTACATACATTACATACATACATATATTGTACTAATACATAATACACACATACATACATACACAATACATACTAACACATACATACATACATACATACATACATACAATACAACATATCATACATACATACATACATACACACATACATACATACCACATACATACATACACAACATACATACATACATACACACATACATACATACATACATGCATACATTGTACATACATACATACATACACACATACATACATACACACATACATACATCACATACAATGATACAACATACATACATACATACATACACACATACATACACACACACATGCATACACACATACATACATACATACATACATACATACATTGACATACATACATACATACACACATACATACATACATACACACATACATACATACAACTACATACATACATACACACACACATACATACATACATACATGCATACATACATACATACAATCATACATACATACATACATACATACATACAACATACATACATACATACATACATACATACATACATTGTACATACATACATACACATACATACATACATACATACATGACATACATACATACACATACATACACACATACATACATACAACATACATACATACATACATACATACATACATACATACATACATACATTGTACATACATACATACACACATACATACACACTACATACATACACACATACATACATACATACAACATCTACATACATCATACATACATACACACATACATACATACACACAACATACATACATACATACATACACATACATACATACATACATACATACATACATACATACATACATACATACATTACATCACATACATACACACATCATACATACATACATACATACATACATACATACATACAACATACATACATACATACATACACACATACATACATACATACATACATACATACATACATACAACATACAACATACATACATACATACATACATACACACATACACACAACATACATACATACATACATACATACATACATACAACATACATACATACATACATACATACATACATACATACATACATACATACATACATACATACATACATACATACATACATCACATACAATACATACATACATACATACATACATAACATACATACATACATACATTTTTCAGTACTTAATGAGAGTCAAGAAATGGAGACGTCTGATCTTTTCTTAATTATCAGTATCAACACTTTGCTCTATTTATCGCTTCAATAAGAGAGACACAGCAGTCTAATTTTGTCTTCCCGTCATCCTATGTTAGGATCAAACTAATGATAAAAGCAACAAACAAATGAATAAAAGCACGCACATATCTAATCCTAACAAAGAAATGACACAAGACAAATGAAGACATCAACACAAAACAAAAACTACCCAAGACAAGAGAAGATAGACATAGAGACAGACGCGCGCGTGAGCGCCTCGCGCGCGCGCGCGCGCACACACACGCACACACACACACACACACACACGCACACACACCACACACACACACACACACACCATTTCCTCTCTCTTGTCTCTCTCTCTCTCTGTCTCTCTCTTTCTCTCTCTCTCTCTCTCTCTCTCTCTCTCTCTCTCTCTCTCTCTCTCTCTCTCTCTCTCTCTCTCTCTCTCTCTCTCTCTTACAAGAACAAAAATAAAGTTACGAAATAAAATAACAAACAAACAAACAAACAAGGCAAAATCACGAAAGCACACAGATAAATGGTGAAAATACATGAATAGATAAATAAACGAATAAATGAATGAATGCATGAATAAAATATGCACACAAAAGAAGAGGATACTCAGTTAAAGGAAAGAAATGAACAAACACACGAAAAGAACAAAAAGAATTTAAACAAAAAAAAAAAAAAGGAAAAAGAAAGAAAAAGGTGATAATTATCTGAGAACGACTCAGAGGTAGACCTAGATAAGAATATAAGTTCCTTATATCACAATTTTTAATGCACTTTCAATAATACCCAATATCTCACAAAATATCCTAAACCAAAGTGAGAAAGCCCTCGAATTTTCAGATACACAGCACCTGGAAACTCACATGAAGTCTCATTAAAAACAGTGACTATCTGCTGTAAGTTATTTTATATAGAAATAGAGTAGAGGGAAGTCACCATTATGAGTACATAATTCCAATAAAGTACGTCCATTTTTTTTTTATTGTTTTCTGTTCATTTACTTTATGTTTGTTTATTTGTCTCTTCGTTCTTTTTTGTTTGAATACTCTTTTTATAACCGTCACAATAAAATAATCAAATAACAATGAACTTAACATTTGTCGGATGGTTATGGACATGTTTCGGTTAGGTTTTAGGGGGGGGGGGGGATGCGCTCTTATTAACACACAGAAAAAAATTACTTTTACATGGCATTATCTTTTCTGAATTTAAAATTTACACACACTATTCTTTACAAAAATTTACATTTAAATGAAACTATATATTCTGAGTTTAAAGTTTAAAGTTAACAAATTCTCAAAAACAAAAACGCACCACAATCATATTAAAATGACCACAGCATACTGTCGCCCTCTTCTCGTTCTCCCATCTACCATTTCGAGACATTCATAAAACTCTAATCAGTTATCAACGTATGATCCCACACAAAATGCATCCTATTTGAAGGAGGAAATGCAGCCAGGATATCATTTCGCTGGCGTGATGTGACATAATCATAGTGAGAAATTCAATGCGATGGCATCATTTCCTCTCCAATCTCCACCAGCCTCTTTCACGTTCCGAATCAATATGATTTTTTTTCTGAATTGTCCTGTTGTTGTTGAAGTTTGATCTTGTGTCTCAACACAATGTTGTGCTTTTTGTTTTGTTTTTGTGGTCCCATCTTCGAAAACGTTCATGTGGCACTACGCCCATGCCATTAACTTCAGCTTACTGACACACCTCTAAACCCACGTAAATTGAGGTCACCAACAATGAGAGCAGGGCCTGCAGGCGATTATAAGATCTGGGACAGTTTTCCATTGTCAGTTCATATCACTGACAATTTCATATATAGCTGCAAGAAAGGGAAGTCCGATTTTTTTTCTCTGCTGTGTTTGAAGCATGTTTCTGGTCAGGAAACCTGATACAGTGCGTCAAAAATGTATCACTGCAAAGTCCCTAAAGACTGAGTCGTTGAGAGTTATGGGGACTTCTGTGACTCGTCTCTAGGCGCTGCTGACTACATAGAAATTAGCGTGGTTGGAGAGCTCAGTCATGCTTTAACCCTTTTACTCCCCCACTCTATCCATCAACTGCAAAACTTCAACCTTTGACTGCCTCACCCTATCCACCAGCTTCCTGCAGGAAGCTGGTGGATAGGGTGAGGAAGTCAAAGGGTTACGTTTTTGCTTTGCTAGCATGATTGATACTGCAGGATGCAGGTGGTCATGGTGCGAGAAACAAAAGGTTAACGTTCATTCATTTTTGGCCAGCTGAGTAAGCAGGTCGTCTTTTGTGTTCTGCTGAGTGTGTAAATATACATTGTTCTTTATAATTCTCTGTATGAAAACAACAACAACAACAACAGATCAGCTGTTTCCTAGACATCAGTTCAAATATAGGAAACTTTTTATAGTCTTCTTAAAGCAGCCTGAACAGAACGAAGTTTTTGTGTTCAGTGTTGACGAAAGCACATATCAAGGTGCAACATCTACTTGTCTTATTGCGTCAGGGGCGCATTCTGCACATTGCTGTGACTGGAGCTATTGTATGGAGGCCGAGCGTAAAAAGCCACTGAAGACTTTGGTAAGTGGAAGACTTTGGTAGCCGAGAACTTTGACCATAATGGGTTAATTAACCATGATAACTTGAATGGGAAAAGTGACTGACCCTGGCTGAAGTGTGGCTATGACCGCTTCTGGAAATTTATCAATTAACCATGACTGTTTTAAATGTTTTTCAGTTAACCATGGTAGTTAATGATGCTATGTCCATCCAGCTGTGTTAGCTGCGTAGGAAAAAAAGTAGCCTGTAACTGCCTTGTGGAAGCTGGTGCTATGTGTGCCCCTGTGGTGGTGACTCATTATGTTCTGTGTATCAAGTAGTGATTACATGGACAAAGAAAGGCATGCATAGCATTATTATTTGATCACTGGAATTCTGCGTATCGTAATAAGCTAGTTGTAGTTTTAAAGTTGATCTATTGTGTTTTGAATTGGAAACGATTTTTTTCATCATTTCTAGTGCTTGAGAGCTGGTTTGAAGTGGTTGAAGCCATGGTTCTACTAGGGCCATACACTTCAGAATATGACCGATTGGGCTACCCAGACAAATCACGCCACCTTATACTTTCATCTTACAGACTGGAATGTGTCCAGTTGGCAGCCTGCATTGTGTTCTACTAGACAAGGGAGACTTGCAGATAGGTGTACAAAAATAACACTGTGCTATTTTTTACAAGGAAATGTAGCTGCTCTCAAACAATTCCCCCAAGAATCTCTGCTACACAAGGACATTTGGACTGTTACCAATGTTTATTCAGGTAAAGATTAGATAAGTAAATCTGTTATGGTAATGTTAAATCAGTATTCAGTAATCGTACAAATTGAGAGTTTATATGAATAATGATAAAGTGTGGAAATGTTATCCTTGTGTCAGTTTCTTTATTTAGAGGAATCAAACCAGCTGTGCCAGAAATCGTGACATCCCCAGTCTTAACACTCCCTGACAGTCGAACGGTAGTAGTGTGAAGTCGACACTGCTGTTATGATGAGAATAAGGATGATTCGGATGATGCTGTACACTTCTACTATTCTCGGATTGGCATCGCATGATTCCTACTTTCATGATATATCTTAATGTCAACCACGCCTGAAAGATACAGACACCTGCAGTATTGGTCAGGAAGTGTAAGTAACAACGCCCAGTCACGCATCTGTCAAGTGGATTAGACTTTTCTGTATTGGTCCAAGTCTTCTCAATGAATCCATAATACTCAACTGTAGATATGAGTAGGTAGTGGCCAAATAGTTCGACTATCAAGTTTTGGGACTGATCGGGGTTTAGACCTGTAACCGCCCAGTCCGTAGTCCGTTACACTAACCACTCTACCAAGTTCACCCGCCACCTAAGCGTTCTTAGCACCAACCAAAACTGTGGGGTCAGAATGCAAATTGAACCTCAGCTGCCTGCAAACTTTGCTGATATCAAACTACTCCATGTACACTAGGCATTCCTTTAGAGACTTGGGCCAAGGGAAGTAACTAGGATTGATTTCTCCCCGTGGGAAATCTGCTTCAGACTTTTCGACGAAAGAGTTTACACAGCAAAGTTTGATATCAAGGGGGGTAACGCTGGTGGTCTTGTGATTGCATTGGCTTTTGAAAGTGACAGTATTCCCTCGAGATATTGATAGTCCTGTTTAGGTCAAAAGGAATTTAGTGATGTTTGGAAATAGTCATGATGAGTCTTTAACAATTCTGAGGATGGTGTTTTATTGAAAGTTGATTCCGACGATATATCTGGGCATCTAATGATAGCGGTCAGAAACATTTCTGATACACCTTTTATGTTTAATGTAGACGGCGATGTGTTTTTGCGCTATTGGATAGGACATTCGATATGGGCATTTTGTTCAAATGTATGATAGACAGTGTATGTGTGTGTGTGTGTGTGTGTGTGTGTGTGTGTGTGTGTGTGTGTGTGTGTGTGTGTGTGTGTGTGTGTGTGTGTGTGTGTGTGTGTGTGGAGCTAACAGGGCTTCTGAACTCAGCATGATCAAACGCATAGGATTTTAGCTCTAGTCAAAACGTTTACCTGAAGAAAGGATGAGAGACAACATACTGAAGAGTACTGACAGAAAAGGCAGATAGACAGTCCTGGTATGAAAATCTTGATATAGCAATATGCAAGTCTCAAACTGCCAACTCTGGGAAACGAGTTTACGTACTCTTTTTTTAGAGACAATTATGTGTCAAGCGTTAAGAATAGAGTTTTCAGTTCATTTTTTAGCAGTTCTAGGAAATGTTTTCCTTAGAAGTGGAAGACATTGTTTCGTACTTTACTGGGTGTTTTGAGACACAATGAACAGTCTTGACGAGGAATTATACTAATGAAATCAGCGGTTGTACCGACACGCAAAAATTGAATATTCACTCCATCGGGTCCCTTTTCATTTTTAAGAGTCAGCATAGTGTTATGGTACAACAATCCATTGGGAATTGTCCCTTCTAAATTCTCCTCCCTCCCACCCCCACCCCTCTCCATTACTAGTATTGGACCACGCGCTAAATGGATGACTTGCTATCTACTAATATCATTCACACTGCTGTGACAACTGTATTCAGGACACGAAAAGTCAGTTCTAGAGATTCTTGATCTGTCCGAGCGACGATGAACAGGGGATGGTTTATTACGAATCTGATGGTGGCATTGACAAAAATCAAATGAAAACCATGCCAACAACGATTATCAGAGGATAAAGGCATCCTCCCTTTCCATACATTCTCTTCTCGTGGCTGCACCTTTTTAGTAGTTGGTTCTCTTGGTAACAGTCTTATCTTCCAACTCCAAGGAGAACATTTTTTGATGAGTGTGGGCACAGCAGGCATTCCACTGTGTAGATCTTTTCTTTGTCGTTACTTGCTCCAAAGAATTATCTGTCACCGTTATCATTACTGCCAAGTAAGTTAGTTTTCTTTCCAACACAAGAAGGCTGGGTCAGCAGTACTGTTCACGAAGGCTTAGCACCAAGTCAGTTTACAATCGGTCTATTTTCCCAGATAGGTTAGGAATCGATTCTGAAGTCCATCTCAAACACATACAACACACACACACACACACACACACACACATATATTATATATATATTTACACATACACACAAGACCATCAGCACACACACACACACACACACACACACACACACACACACACACACACACACACACACACACACACACACACACACACACACACACACACACACACAAACCACTAATCCTTTGACTTTGTTCAAGAGATTCATCATTTTGAAACATGTATATGTCCCTCCACTCAAATCTGTTGCTGATAATATCATGCCCTGAGCCTGCACACAACACTATTTGCATGCACAACTACAACTACAACATGCATTACATCAACAGATTTAAGCAACTGTTTTGCCAAAATATTGCTGTTATTTCAGGCATTGGGGAAAAAAGAAAAGGTACAGCCCTTCTCCAGCAGCACGCTGTCTGCAAAATGTCTGATCTCCTGCAGTGCTGCTACGTCAGTGCCCATCCTCCTCAGCTAAGAGTCGATGATTGATGTTTTCTTGTTGTTGTTGATCTGCTGCAAGTCGTCTGACAGGACAGGGCACATGGTTCTTACGCTTCAGATGGCCAGTTGCGTGACTTGTATGTTCCTCTGTATTTTGCCTGGTGCATGATAGCTGTCCCCTTTACGACCATTACATGTACTAAACTCTACTACCCATCAAAGCAGGCAGGTTTGGCGATCAGCACTTTAATGTCTAGAAGCTGTCCAGATTGAGGTGGGTAGTAGTAACTAATCAGTGAAATGCAATTTCTCCCACCGTCGGAAGCAAGCTGCAAGTGACTTACGCCAGTCTGATTGGGCTTCTAGGTTGCCTCCCTTGTTGATTTTGCTGCTCTGGAATAGCACCATAGTGAGGTCTCTGGACCACAGACCTGGTTAAACAGTATGGAGATCTTGAGGTACCCAGACATCAGGAACCCCCATCCCCCTCTTGGCCTCGCTGACATTGTCCACAGGAATGCTAGGCAGTACACAAGGTCAGTTTGACTTCAGGAATTAAGAACACAATAAATAGTTCTGACGGTTCCTGTGAAAGTTTGGCACCTGGACACCCATTGTTCATAACCTCTCGAGCTAGCTCATTTACAAACAAAGAAAATAGCAAGACTACTCATATCGCCTTGTTTAACTCAAGCTGTACAATTAGAAAGAAACAAGACAGAAATACATTTAACAGATTAATACATCGCTTTTATAGATTGAAGCAACTTGCCTTTTACACCATTTCTTTAGCAAATGGGCCTGTATACATTTTTTTGTACTATAAATCGGGCCAAAACCCTTATCGCAATCAATAAAAGCAACATACACTTTTCATATAAAAGAATACTGTTTCTAAATAAATGTAAGGAGAGCACACATGTGATCAACTGTGAAATAACCCTTCTCAAACAAACCTGATGGTCTCCTACGATGTCACTGATCTCAACCCATTACTGAAACCTTTCATTAATAATGATGCTGTATAACTTACTGGTAATGTTAAAAACAGAAATCACCCTATATTTTTTTAGGATAATTGGGATTCTTTTTCTTACACAATGATAAAATTGTTGACTTGACTTGGAAAAAAACTTCATTATTCAAAAGAATACTAAAAATATCAAGAAACACTGAATCATATCACCTGTTCC
>CM060310.1:58716307-58723807 GCA_030674185.1 Monoplex corrugatus
TGTTTGTTGCCATTTTTTCTGGTCAGTATAATTCTTTCACATGTTTGCCCGTTCTTCTGCCTGCCTGTTTTGTCTTGTTACTGTTTTTCTCACATCTACAAGAGGATGGTTAAATTACGAATATATTAGTTGGTTATGGATGGATTTGACTGATATAAGTGCATAAATACTTTAAATTAAATTAAAATGCAAATTTTGAAGAGTCATAGATTAATAATGTAATTTAAATAGAACCACACATTTTGACGGTCATAGATTGGAAAAAAAAATCTCAAAACATATTCCTGGAACGGCTAGAGCACATTCTACCTTCACTTCTCGCTTTCTTCCCCACTTCGTAACGACACAACACACTCTGGTTTTATGACGACGCCAGACCTGGCTTGAAACGAACCCTATCTGAAACAGGAAACATAAACTACATTTCTATGATTATATTTGTAACATGATGCCATTCAAAGATTTAACGCTTGAAGATTAGTTATTTTCCAATCCTCACCAGATTTTTTTGTACATCTGGAAGAATGCGACTTAGTCTCACTTCTTCTAACATTCTTGTATCTGTCTTTCATATGCATTCCAAACTTTACCCTTGTCGATTCTTCTGTTGCTGGTTCTTCCTTCTGCAAGATCCAACATTATTTCCAATCAACAATTACTGGCCATATCCAACCAAGAGTTTGAACTTTGTCATCAGGAAAAAAATCATGTGTGTGTGTGGAGGGGAGAAGGGGGTAGGTAGGTAGGTAGGAAGGTAGGTATGCATGTATGTATGTATGTATGTATGTATGTAATGTATGTATGTATGTATGTATGTATGTATGTATGTATGTATATATATGTGTATTCATGTATGTATATACGTACGTACGTATGTACGTACGAATGCATACCACCACCAAACTGAAACAAACAAAAAAACAAAAACAAACAAACCAAAGAAAAATAGGCAGATGAAAATATAAACAAAATGTGGCAAAGCAGGCAAATAATGAAGTCATAGAAACCCTAAGGAAAACAACAGTCACGTTGAAAATAAAACACAGAGAGAGAGAGAGAGAGAGAGAGAGAGAGAGAGAGAGAGAAGAGAGAGAGAGAGAGAGAGAGAGAGAGAGAGAGAGAGAGAGAGAGAGAGAGAGAGAGAGAATAAGACGTTTACGACACTTAGGCCGTCCTCGATACTATGGATATAAATGGACTCTAGCCATATGACCACAGAAAATCTGAACAGAATAGAATACAAAAAGCTGTAGGCTGGTGATAAATTAGAATAAGGCGGACATATGCCATGTTCTGCTTTTACGTAAGTGGAACGAATATAGTTTAAGAGAAAAGCTGTTGAAAATAAAAAGAAAGAGAAGAAGAAGAAATGGAGAAGGAGAAGGCGGAGGAGGAGAAGAACAACAAGAACAAGAACAAGAACAAGAAGATATAGAGAAGAACAAGAACAAAAACAAGAAGGATAAGAAGAAGGAAGTTTGATCATGTCAGTCCTCTCTTTCGCTGTCAACACTGGTTGCCTGTTTTAAATAGAACTGAATATAAGCTGGATACCTTTTCTTTTGTTTCTTTGTTTGTTTGTCATACAAATCTATGCACCAGTCTGCTTCATGACAACATCAATATTTATACGTCAACTCACACCTTGCGCTCAGCTTCAGATACTCTTTCCCTTCAGATTCCTAGATTTAAACTATCCATTATTGACCAACGTTCTTGTGCTGTTTCGGGACCATTTACCTGGAATAAACTGCCATTCTCCCTTCATCCATCACCTAGATTTAAACTATCCACTATTGGCCAACATTCTTGTGCTGTTTTTGGACCATCTACCTGGAATAAACTGCCATTCTCCCTTCGTCCATCACCCACCCTCTCTGCTTTTAAATCCAATTTCAATACCCACCTTTTTTTCCCAACAATGAATTCGGCAACTGCGTCTTTCTATCAGAGTGAGAGATAGAGAGAGAGAAAGAAAGAGAGAGAGAGAGAGAGAGAGTGTGTGTGTGTATGTGTGTTGTGTGTGTGTGTGTGTGTGTGTGTGTGTGTGTGTGTGTGTGTGTGTGTGTGTGTCTGTTTGTGTGTGTCTGTGTCTGTGTCTGTGTCTGTGTCTGTGTCTGTGTGTCTGTTGTGTCTGTGTGCTTTTTTTCGCGTGTTGATGGTGGTCTGCGTTGATCGTGTGCGTATGTTTGGTGCGTGGGTGCACTTTGATTTGAATTGTCGAGATTTGGCGCCATACAAATACTATACTTCTTATCATCATCATCATCATCATCATCATCATCATCATCATCATCATCATCATTAGTAGCAGTAGTAGCAGCAACAGTAGTAGTAGTAGAAATAGTGTTGTAATAGTAATATACTCGTATAAGAGACAGCTTGCATGCATTTCATTTATTAGAGCTTAGCAAGATCAATTCACATGTATCTAAAAGTATGTTTGTTGGATAAAAGTACTGGCAGATCTCCATTATAATACTCACTGAGTCTTATTTTTGTTTTGCTTGTTTGTTTGTTTTGTTGTTGTTGTTGTGTTGTTTTTGGGTTTTTTGTAGCTGTAAATACTTCTTCCAAATGATTTTCAATGATTTCTAGATTTAACAGAAAATGAAGTATTTCATTCTTTGCTAAAACATCTCTTCTTCTCATATTTTTTCCAGTTCTTTTATTGTTTTGTTTGTCTGTTTGTTTGTTTGTTTGTTTTGTTTGTTTTTTGTTTGTTTGTTTTGTTTGTTTGTTTGTTTGTTTGTAGTCTATGCTAAAACATTTTTGGTTGTCATGTTTTTTTCCAGATCTTTCATTGTCTTATTTGCATGTTTCCTTGTTTGTTTGTTTTCCTTGTTCGTTCGTTTGTTTGTTTGTCTTCCTTGTTCGTTCGTTTGTTTGTTTGTCTTTTTTTTCAAAATGCTGTCTTAATAAAACGCGGAATCCTCCCAATTTTCTTTATGATCAGACATACAGACAACTAACGCCCCCCCCCCCCCCGCCCTTCTCCCCATAAAGCCCTATCTTTCGCACACGAAGTGATCACGGCACAAAGCTTTTACGTGACTCTCCAAATTCACTAAGAGACTCCTATCCAGACAATAGATTTTTACAGTGTCCAGACCCGTCTCAAAGTTTTTGTTTTGTTTTGTGTGGTTTAATACATTTTTTCCAATACATTAATCACTGCGTTCCTTTTCAAGGAGTGCCGTTTTGAATTGAATAGTCTAATCATAACGGAAAGTGAGTCTCCTGGTAATGTCGGATTAAGATAAAAAGAAGGAACATTCCTGGCCTGAAACCCGTTTGTCAGAATTCTGATGTAACATATGAACAAGGCTGGTCTGAAGCCTGTTTTTCAGATTTCAGATACAACATATGAACAAGGCTGGTCTGAAGCCTTTTTTCAGATTCTCATATAGTACACGAACAAGGCTGGTCTGAAGCCTGTTTTTCAGACGTCTGATACAACATATGAACAAGGCTGGTCTGAAGCCTTTTTTCAGATTCTCATATAGTACACGAACAAGGCTGGTCTGAAGCCTGTTTTTCAGATGTCTGATACAACATATGAACAAGGCTGGTCTGAAGCCTTTTTTCAGATTCTCATATAGTACACGAACAAGGCTGGTCTGAAGCCTGTTTTTCAGACGTCTGATACAACATATGAACAAGGCTGGTCGGAAGCCTGTTTTTCAGACGTCTGATACAACATATGAACAAGGCTGGTCGGAAGCCTGTTTTTCAGACGTCTGATACAACATATGAACAAGGCTGGTCGGAAGCCTGTTTTTCAGACGTCTGATACAACATATGAACAAGGCTGGTCTGAAGCCTGTTTTTCAGACGTCTGATACAACATATGAACAAGGCTGGTCGGAAGCCTGTTTTTCAGACATCTAATCAACACATGAACAAGGTAGATCTAAAACCTGTTTTGCCAACGTTTGATGCAACATATGAACAAGGCTGGTCTGCAGCCTGTTTTTCAGACTTCTGATCTATGTTTGGTTTTGTTTTGTTGGTTGGTTGTTGGCAAGTTGTGGTTAGGCTGGTTGAGTTGATTGTTGTTGTTGGTTGGTTGGTTGTTGTTGATTGGTTGCTGGTTGATTGTTGGTTGGTTGGTTGGTTGGTTGGTTGGTTGGTTGGTTGGTTGGTTGGTTGGTTGATTGGTTGGCTGGTTGGTTGGTTGATTGGTTGGTTGGTTGGTTGGTTGGTTGGTTGGTTGATTGGTTGGTTGGTTGGCTGGTTGGCTGGTTGGTTGGTTGGTTGGTTGGCTGGTTGGTTGGTTGGTTGGTTGGTTGGTTGGTTGGTTGGTTGGTTGGTTGGTTGTTGTTTTTTTGTTATAATTGTTCAATCTTCTGATATAAAATCCAAGCAAGATCAGTCGTTAGTAAAAGGTATTTGTGCCCTTGTTTTCCTCCTCTTCTACTACATCCCTTTTCTTTTCTCATTTATGTGTGTGTGTGTGTGTGTGTGTGTGTGTGTGTGTGTGTGTGTGTGTGTGTGTGTGTGTGTGTGTGTGTGTGTGTGTGTTGTTTGTTAGTGTGGTGTGTGTTTGTTAGTTGTGTTGTGTGTGTGTTTGTTAGTGTGTGTGTGTGTGTGTGTGTGTTGTTTGTGTGTGTGTGTGTGTGTGTGTGTTTGTTAGTGTGTGTGTGTGTGTGTGTGTGTTTGTTAGTGTGTGTGTGTGTGTGTGTTGTTGTGTGTGTGTGTGTGTGTGTGTGTGTGTGTTGTGTGCGCGCGCGCGCGCAAAGGATTACATTTATCAAATAGTATTATTACCATATGTTATTAATTTCCTGTTATGATCTGTTGTTATTTTTGAGTTGTTTGTGCTCTATTGAGGTATTGGTGTATCGCTGTTTCAATAGTGTTATTACTGCAATAATGTATTGACAGTTTGTTTTGTTTTGGTATAGTGCCACAATCAATCTTTGATATACAGTGTGTCCACTCTGTGAATGGAATAATAACGATGCTGCTGCTGCTGCTGCTGCTGTTGCTGTTGCTGTTGCTGATGCTGCTGATGCTGTTGCTGTTGCTTTTGCTGATGCTGATGCTGTTGTTGCTGCTGCTGCTGCTGCTGCTGATGATGATGTTGCTGATGCTGATGTTGACGATGATGATAAAATGGTAATTGATGATGATGATGATGATGATGATGATGATAAGTAGTAGTTGTAGTGTGAGAGTAGTAGTAGTAGTAGCAGCAGCAGCAGCAAAAGCAGAAGTATCGTCATCATCTTCATCACTATCACCATTATTATAACGTTTACCAAATAGCAAGTTTTTTTCAGGTGTACATCTGTTTCTTTCTCTCTCTCTCTCTCTCTCTCTCTCTTTCTCTGTCTTTCTCTCTCTCTTTCTCTTTCTCTCTCTCTCTTTCTCTTTCTCTCTCCCCCCCCCCCCCCACCCCACACTCTCTCTGTCTCTCCCCGCTTTTATTTTCTTCAAAAGAGATGAACTATGTTGGTCGACAGCAAGGAAACAACATTACCACTGTCAGCCAAGCAGACAAAATCAATAAAAGACAACAGACAGCAGGAAGAAGACGCTGGTACTCACACGCAGTAGCCAGACATGGACCAACCAATAAATTAACCGACGAGGACTAAGACATTTTAACTCTGTAAACAAAGAAAGCTAGACTGATGGACGTGAAGCACGATACACGGGTCATAAATCACAGTCTGGGCTGTTGTTCAAAAACATGACACGAGATTCCTGTAACACTGGACTGGCTGGGTATATGATAATATTGCTAGTTATGGTTTGATGGATCATATAAAATGTACTCTATAACGAATTAGTTGATCAGAAATAATAACAGCATAGGACATCTTCAAGAAGCTCGTTCACCCGGACTTGGGTGTTTTGCCAGGAAAATGGCGGTTCTCAAAGGACAGGCATACTTAAATCAGACATACTTGTTCCTGCATAATATTCACGGCTTATCTCCAGTATGTCACTTGACGGTCAGTGACTTTGCTTTTGGAATTCGGAGCGAGGAAGTGTGATCCCAAACAGTTTTAGGTTTGACCAAATCCTTCTCAGTGAGAAGCAGAACTGTGGGCCATCGACTAACAAAGATAGACGAGAAAAAGTTAGCATGTTCAAAATCAGCGTGTTCCTTGCACGGATACGGAAACATCGCCGCCTGGCGTATTTGCTGTTCCTTCAGGATATTGATGATTTTCACCATGCGGGTTGGTTGGGTTGATTTAGCTGTGGACTGGAAATCCAATATTTCAGTATTCCATTTCAAGAATATTCCAACCATGAAGTAATGCACAGGCTTGAGAACAGTTGGCTCTTGCACATAGGGTAATATTTAAGTGTGGTGACTCCCTCTTCAACAGTTTCAAATGTCAATTCTAGTTTAGAAAGAAACGAATCATTGCCAATGTTTCAGTTGTCTGGTCATCAACTATCATAATTAACCCTTTGACTCCCGCGTCCTGTCCACCAGCAACCTGTATTGCCAACCATACTAACAAAGCAAAAACAACCTTTTGATTCCCTCACCCTATGTAGGAAGCTGGTGGATAGAGTGGAGACGTCAAAGAGTTAAATCTTTGTAGATGGTGGATAGGGTACGGGAGTCAAAGGGTTAATATGGTTTTTTTGTCATGTATATGACTTATTTTGTTTTCAAGCTTTGCCAGTCTCTGAGTTATATTTCTTCCGTTCTTTCCTATATGTCTATATACTAAAAGGCGTAAATATGGCTGTCTTAACCCGACTATGAAGTACCATCTTGCTAGACTGTTACATTCAAGACCTCAGGAAAAGCCGATGGTATACATAGCGTCCTACTCATGCATCTCTCAGATTACCGCCACAGCAGTCTGCGTTCTACTCATCATCTCTCAGATTACCGCCACAACCAACTCAAGCATAACAGAGAAAAGAATCTCGCCTTCCCACTACTATCTCTTTTGCACGACCAGTTTGATGTGATTCTTCATGGTTCTACGCTTATTGTCTGAAGCAAAGTGACTGTGAACAATGCTGGTACAGATTATGACTGTTAACATGAAATTAGTGCTTTGGTTTATTTGCATGGTCGCAGAAGGTGAGTATAGGGTGAGTCAGATCTTTTAAAATGTGTGTGTGTGTGTGTGTGTGTGTGTGTGTGTGTGTGTGTGTGTGTGTGTGTGTGTGTGTGGTTGTGTGTGTGTGTGTGTGTGTATGTGTGTGTGTGTGTGTGTGTGTGTGTGTGTGTGTGTGTGTGTGTGTGTGTGTGTGTGTGCATATATCATCATCATCAGTTGGCGTTGGCGATCATGGACTTTCATCTGTCTCTATCTCTTGTTGCCTCAAGCATCTCTTCTACCCTCCTTTGTCTTCAGCCACTCTGCAAGTCTGTCTAGTATTTTCTTCCTGGGTCTACCTGGTGCTCTCTTCCCCTCCAGCTTTCCCGTTGTGACCAGGTGCTCCAAACCCCCTTTCCTCATAAAATGGCCTATAAATGTTGCCTGTCTTTTCCTAATCTTCCTTATGAATGATCTA
>CM060310.1:58733807-58738807 GCA_030674185.1 Monoplex corrugatus
CAGAACTATTTGAGTGTACTAAATCCCTTTTGGAGATTAGCTTTTCGAATTTCAGTTTTAATGTGGATGTCATGAACTATTTCTTGCATGTCCCATGTCTAGTCACTAAAAAGTATTAATAATAAAGATTTCTATTTCACACATGAATTATATTTTTCATCCTGTTCTTTTACTAAGGTTCAGATAAACTTGTCTGCCTAACACAAGGTCTCACATGTGAATCTTTTTTTCAGCCTGTTGTTTACTAAGGTTCATGTCTACTTGTCTGTCTTACATGTGATTTTTTTCTGTTCTTTTACAAAGATTCATGTCTACTTGTCTATCTCACTTATGCAATTTTTCTGTTCTTTTACAAAGATTTATGTCTACTTGTCTATCTCACATAAATTTTTTGTCTTACAATTATGTTACTTGTCTGTCTCAATAAATTTCTGTTCCTTACAAAGATTTATGTCTACTTGTCTGTCTCATATATAATTTTTCTGTTCCTTTACAAAGATTTATGTCTACTTGTCTGTCTCACATATAAATTTTTCTGTTCCTTTACAAAGATTTATGTTATGTCTGTTCACTATGCATTTCTGTTCTTTCAATTATGTTCTTGCTATCTCACATATAATTTTTCTGTTCTTTTACAAAGATTTATGTCTACTTGTCTATCTCACATATGAACTTTTCTGTCTTTTACAAAGATTCGAGTCTTTGTCTGTCTCATATGAATTTTTGTTCTTTACAAAGATTCGAGTTAATTGTCTGTCTCAAAGACTTTCGTTGTCGTTTTTTCTTCTTTTTTGTTGCAAGACTCATGATGCTTGTCTGTCTCACGTATGAGTTATTCTTTTTCAGCCCGTTTTTTTTCTCTTTTACAATGGTTTATGTCTTACACATGAATTAGTTCATGTACATTTTTTTTCTCACACATGAATTACTGTTTCAACCTGTTATTTTACCAAGGTTCGTGTATATTAACTATTGACTCAAAACTATAAATAAGGCAGTCAGAACCAAAATTTGATGTACCATCTGTACATTATAATCGACACAACGTCAGGTTTGTACGCAGAGACCCCGAGGTTATTTCCATAGAGAAATCTAACGTAAAAGAGAAACACTCACGCCCCCCCCCACATCTATCGCGCTCGCACGACTTGTCTGATGCGATATTTTACGGTTCTTCTCCCGGTCGTCTGAAGCAGAGTGGCAGTGAAAAATGCTGGAGGTGAATATGACTGTTGGATAGGGATGTTGTGCTGTCCTTCTGTTTCACTTTAAAATGATATTGATGTGGAGAATGATTCAGATCTCCCTTTGAATATAGTGTGTGTGTGTGTGTGTGTGTATGTGTGCGTTTGTGTGGTGTATGTGTGTGTGTTAGTGCCTGAGTGCGTGTGTGTGTGAGTGATCACGCGCAATGTGTATGTGTTAATATCTCCAGATCAGGTCACATCAGGTTCAGTTCATTTCTTGACTCATTTTTGGTGAATGTTTGCCAAATTTGGGTCATGATTAAGGCACACATTAATGTCATAAGCATATGGTATCTTTTGATCGATCTGGCTATGTGAGAGAGCAGTTACAGTCATTCTAGCAGGGAGCTTAGAAAACCGTGACCTGGATGAGCTGGATCAGAACAGACACTGCCACTGCTGAAATCCATCGAAGAAGCACAGCAAAGGTGCAGGGTTGTCTGTAGTGAGTGGCCTCATGGGGACTTCACATCTGTGGCTCTACTAGACTTTCTGGCACTGATAAATTGACTGAATAAACTTGAGAATGGTTGGTGTGTTGTAGAGCTGAAATGGGATCAACGCCGCTAGGGCAGGTCAGAATTTGTCAGAACACACACACACACACACACACACATACACATACACATACACATACACATACACATACACACACACACACACACACACATACACATACACATACACATACACCTACACATACACATACACATACACATACACATACACATACACATACACATACACATACACATACACATACACATACACATACACGCACACACAAAAACAGTGTTAAGTCTGTATAGTATGACTAAGTATGAGGTTCACATTGAGTGAATGTATGTCAGTCGGATGATGAAAGACATTTATTTGCTATTGGCAGTAGAAGGGTTGCAAGTACACCTAGCACCAATAAAGCAAGTACACCTAGCACCAATAAAGCAAGTACCCGTAGCACCAATAAAAAATGAACAACCCTCGATTCAAGCACACTTATGTTGTTTTGGCCGCATGCATCGCAGTTTAATACTGCGCTAAATCCCTATCAGCTGGCAAGATTTTGAAATAGGGAAGGGAACAGAACAGGACCTCTGAAACAGTGACACCATCAGAATGATTGAAGCATGAAAATCAGCAGCAAACAAGCCGGTTTTTAAGCAGCAGGGTTGTTGTTGTTGGTGTTGTTGTTGTTTTTTTTTTTATAAAGCCCAGCCGACTGCGTAAAGCCATATCAGAGTTATGACCATTTCAATACAAACACAATACGTCAACAGAAAAAAAAAAACATGGAAAAGAAAATTAAGTAAACATATCAATGAATTCGCGGACATAATCTCAGAAGATGCCACTGACGTTGACCACTCCGTCTAGTTTATCATACAAGGGATGAAAAAAAGCATACCTGAAAAATGATTAAATATGAATAAGGACACTGAAACATACATAAAAAGGGCCTAAATACCAAAAACTGCTTCCGCATATCTCATTCCCCTCGCGTCAAAAATGCAGTAATATATGTTCACAATTATCCAAAGAGAAAGTACATCAGATTTTATCGAACACATACAGGTGAATGACCAGCAAAGCAGAAACTGATGGGAAGAAATGAGAGAAAGCAAAGGAAGAAGGCAGAAATAAAGATAATGACAGGAAAGAGGAATTTTCCAGTACATAATTTCCAGAAGGTGGGGGATACTATTTATACTTAAAGAGCCCCTGGCATCCCCACGGGCGAACCAACTGAGGTAAATGGTCACACATGACTAGTAATTATTTGTAATCACTGATGAGAAATACTATATATCATTCTTACGTGCATATCAAAGATTGCGTCTGTATTTTTTTCTTTAATCTTTTCTAATGATTTTTCTTCCCTAAGGAGACACAAGCCTAAACGTCTCAAACACAACCTGTGTATTAGCCCTGATGCGGTTTAGTGGTCGGCTGGGTTATAACCAATATGAATTTGAACATATTCAAGACTGTGAAAAAAGATCAGTGGTATTCCATGACCAGTTCTGTACTCGTACATCCTTCAGGTCATTTCTGTAAACTGTTCAGCCGTGAAAGAGACACACTCACTCCACCCACTACTATCCCTTTCGCATGACTTGTTCAATACGTTATGTTACGGAGCCCCAGCCCCAAAGTTTGGAGTACAACCTGTCAGATTAATCATGTCGAAGGTTTTGAGAGAGATCAATGATATTCTATAGTCTTTGTTTCGTTCTCTTACATCCCCTGGAATTATTCTTGTAAAATTACCCAGACGTAAAAGCGACAGTCATTGTCACAGCGACATCAGCTCTGTTTTGCTATTGCTAGTTTTTTGTTTGTTTGTTTGTTTGTTTGTTTGTTTGTTCGTTTGTTTTAGTTTTCTTTTAGGTTTGTTTAGCTTTCTTTTGTTTTCGACTTTTTATGTTTGAATGGAGTAGTAAGATACTTTGAACTGGTGGCTTGTTTTGTTTGTGCTTTTTTGAATATCTTAGAGCACTGATCTGATAAGGTCACAGTTATCGGCAACATGACAATGTGCATATGCCACCCACCCCCACGCCCACATTTTCTTTTTTTCCTACGATCCCTCAGCTCGTGTTCGTCGATCCGACTATGCGTGCTGTTCAGATTAAAAGGGGTGGCTGCACATAGGATTAAAGTTCAAGGACAGATGGGGAGTTTGTCTGTCCTATGTAAAATGTGTATACCGTTTGTCTTGGTTGTTGAAAAACTTGGGTAAACGTTATGTACATCCAAATCAAGTTTGTGGAATTGTCTAAAATTGGTACTGCTGAATAAACTTGAGAATGGTTGGTGTGTTGTAGAGCTGAAATGGGATCAACGCCGCTAGGGCAGGTCAGAATTTGGCAGAACACACAAACACACACACACACACACACACACACACATACACACACACACACACACACACACACACACACACACACACACACACACACACACACACACACACACACACACACACACACACACACATACACGCCCCTCTAATGACCAGCAAAGCAGAAACTGATGGGAAGAAACGTTGTGTACATCCAAATCAAGTTTGTGGAATTGTGTCTGGCCTTACTGATATCGAATTCCTGAATTTCATAAGTTTGAGTTGGTGCTTGCCGGTTTCAATTGGTGTATTTGTCTTGTACATTCTGTTCCGTTACGTGTAGGTTTGTGAACTGTGTTAACGTTGTTGTGTGTCAATATAATATATATATATATATATATATATATATATATATATATATATATATATATATTATATATATATAGAGAGAGAGAGAGAGAGAGAGAGAGAGAGAGAGAGAAGAGTGGCAGAATGGTTCAGATGTTCGACTGACAATAAGTGAAACTCGAGGTTCCAGGATTCGCTCCCCGTAGAGGCTTTGACTTTTCTCCTCACTTTGACCGGAAAATTGATCTGAACGTCTAGCCCTTCGGAAGGGGACGAAAAACGAGTCGGACCCCTGTGCCTTCTAGCTGCGCACGTCAAAGATCCCTCGACAGTTGAAAATAATGAAGAGCAGGGCATTGCCCCCCTGCCTCGGTATAAAACATTGAAGATACAGGTTTATTTCCCAGGTCCCAACCCTTGAAGACCAATTAACCTTCTTGCCTTTTCTGAAGTCTTTGTACAAAAAGAAAAGTATGTGAATATGGATATGAATTTGAAGCGAGAGAGAGGGGATGGGCACCGCCCTCGTGGCGCTGGCCCCGGAAAAAGTTGAGGTCTCTGCC
>CM060310.1:58743807-58746307 GCA_030674185.1 Monoplex corrugatus
CACACACACACACACACACACACACACACACACACACACACACACAACGTGTAAAGTGAAAAATTACATGTAGCCATTGTACAATCCTGCTTTCATCTCACCCCTACAGCCAACTCCAAAAGTCATTTGATTTCTTCATTCTGTCATCCAGACTGTGTCTTCTCACACTTCCCTGATTCCAGAAACACGTAACCAGCCAGACATTACACAAGACAGTCAGAGTGTCTAAATGCGGCACTTAGATATCAGACGGTAAGCCACTTCAGTTTGTGTTAAACATGCCAGAACCTGTCCTTGATCTTTAGGTAGACTCGATGCTGGGGGGTGTGGCGACTGTAGACAGTATTCAATGAAACGTAGGCAGGGTGGAGGCGGAGGGAGAGAGAGAGAGAAAGAGAGAGAGGGGGAGATAGACAGAGACAGAGAGGACATTATTGTGTATATGTGCAAACTATGTGTGTGTGTGTGTGTGTGTGTGTGTGTGTGTGTGTGTGTGTGTGTGTGTGTGTGTGTGTGTGTGTGTGTGTGTGTGTGTGTGTGTCTGTGTGTGTTTGCTATTGGGATTATCTTTTGAACTTCAGTTTGAAAATATCAATTTGTAAAGTAAGCATACTCACATGCACCGGGGTGTACGCATGCACAAACACACGTACATTCACCCACATGCATATGCAAACACAAACACGCGTATACGCACGCACGCACATGCATGTGAACGAGCAAACACTTAGTAAAATTCGCACACATATGCAAACACACACACGCATATGCACACACACGCACACACACAGGCACAAACACACACACACACATACACACACGCACACACACACACACGCGCGCGCGCACACACACAAACACACACACACACACACGCACACCCAAATTTCATACACTTACACACAAAAAAACACTGATACACTACTAATAGACTATAAAATGTTTTTCAGTCACAAATTAAAACGCAGGCGTGCAAACACACACACACACACACACACACACACACACACACACACACACACACACACACACACACACACATTGTTATATGTCTGACAGACTATAAAATGTTATTCAATTACAAATTACAACGCACAGATACAGACACAGACACACAGACAGACACACACACACACTAATACGAAGGCACACATACACATTCCCGCCAACACACACACACACACACACACACACACACACACACACAAGCCCCACCCCCACTCCCATCCACACACACCCCACCCACCCATCTCACATACACACACCCCACCCACCCAACACCCACCCCACACACAAACACCCCACCCACACACACACAACACACACACA
This sequence comes from Monoplex corrugatus, assembly GCA_030674185.1. NCBI lineage: Eukaryota > Metazoa > Mollusca > Gastropoda > Littorinimorpha > Ranellidae > Monoplex > Monoplex corrugatus. The sequence goes on from CM060310.1 coordinate 58,745,137, forward strand.
CACACACACAACACTCACACCACAACCACACACACACCACGCACACACACACCCATACGCATGCTCAACCCACTAATTCCAGCCACACACACACGCACACACACACCCATACGCATGCTCAACCCACTAATTCCAGCCACACACACACGCACACACACACCCATACGCATGCTCAACCCACTAATTCCAGCCACACACACACGCACACACACACCCATACGCATGCTCAACCCACTAATTCCAGCCACACACACACGCACACACACACCCATACGCATGCTCAACCCACTAATTCCAGCCACACACACACGCACACACACACCCATACGCATGCTCAACCCACTAATTCCAGCCACACACACACGCACACACACACCCATACGCATGCTCAACCCACTAATTCCAGCCACACACACACCACACACACACCAACCACTAACCACACACACACACACACACACACACACACAACACACACACACACACACACACACACACACACACACACACACACACACATATCGTGTAAAACGAAAAATTAGTCATTGTACAATCCTGTTTTCACCTCAGCCCACCGTCAGTTCCACATGTCATCTGGTTTCTTCATTCTGTCATCCAAACTGTGTCTTCTCATTTCCCTGATCCCAGCAAAGATGGGCCACTTAGATATCAGAAGGTAAGCCATTTCAGTTTGTGTTAAACATGCCAGAACCTGTCCTTGATCTTTAGGTAGACTCGATGCTGGGGGGTGTGGCGACTGTAGTAGACAGTATTCAATGAAACGTAGGCAGGATGGAGGCAGAGGGAGAGAGAGAGAGAGAGAGAGAGAGAGAGAGAGAGAGAGAGAGAGAGAGAGAAAGAGAGACAGAGAGAGAAAGAGAGACAGACAGACACAGAGACAGAGAGGCAGGAGATAGAGAGAAGACAGAGCAGACAGACAGAACAGCAGAGACATAGAGAAGCATACAAACACACAGACATACATGCAGGCAGTTAGGCAAACAGACAAACAGGTTCACAGAGAGATCGAAATACATACAGATTGAAACGAGAGAGGAAGAGAGACAGACAGATAGACAGACAGGCAGCAGACAATAGACAGACGACAGAACAGCAGTGATAGAGACAAATGTACAGACAAACAGGCAGGCAGACATGCAGGTAGGCAGGC
>CM060310.1:58751307-58763807 GCA_030674185.1 Monoplex corrugatus
TTTCTCTCTGTTTGTCTGTCTCTCTGTTTATATATATAAATAGAGTGAGAGAGAGACAGAGGGAAAGAGAGAGAAAGAGGAAGAGAGAGAGAGAGTGAGAGAGAGAAGAGAGAGAGAAGACAGAGACAGACAGAGAGAGAGAGGACAGAGATAGAGCAGAGAGAGAAGTGAGAAGAGAGAGAGAGAGAGAGACACGAAGAGAGAGAGAGAGAGAGAGAGCAGACAGAAAAAGAGAGAAAAGCAGAGAGAAAGATAAGAGGAACAAGGACAAACGCAATAAATAAGAACGGGAGCATAAGCACTTTGATAATTTTGCAGTAATACTATTATAAGTCTAGTTCCAAGTATGAAAACAATTCCAAGGCACTTACAGTGAAGGCAAAGAGTATAAAAGGGACATGAACATTCCACACACTGTCGTCTATTTACATACGATCAGCCTCTATATTACTTCCATCACTTCTGACTCTGCCCTATGCTGTATAAAGCATCTTCTTAGATCAGTGAAAAATACTTAGTATATTAAATTATGACGCGTGACAAGAGATTACTGGGATTTTCTTTTGAATGGCAAAGAAGATGAAGAAGAAAAAACAAGGATGAGGACAAGAGAGAGAGAGGGGAGGAGGGAGGGAGGGAGAAACAGAGAAAGACAGACAGACAACACACACAACCAGCACAGACAAACAGAAGAAGGAAGACAACAGACAGACAGACAGACAGAAACAGAGAAACAGAGTCAGAAAGAGAGGGAGAGGGGATTACACTGATGAAGTGTTCGTCCACTGTTTCCAGCCCACATGATTTTGAATGAAAAGACCAAGAACATTGCTGAATACTCAGCTAACCCTATCCTACCATTTTTTGTGCTCCTGCATGTGTTTCGGGGGAAAAGGATAATAGCATTTGTAGGAATTCCGTCCCCTTTCTTTCTCTTCGTCTGCCTCTCTTCTGTATCTATGTGTCTCTGTGTCTCTGTCTCTGTTTCTGTCTCTGTCTCTCTCTGTTTCTGTCTCTGTCTCTCTCTCAAATTAAAATATTTTGAGGTTTTTATGCTATCATTGCTGTAAGTATAGATTTCTTGAATTATCAAATCGTACTTGTATTAGTGTAGACTCTCCATGGGTGGGGGATAGGATGTAGAAACTCCCCGTTGGGTTGCCGGGGGCTCTTTCAGTATAAATAGTATCCCCACCTTCTGGAAATTCTGTGCTAGAAATTTCCTCTTTTCTGTCACTGTCTTTGTTTCTGCCTTGTTGCCTTGCTTTCTGTCATTTCTACTTATTTTCTGCTTTAATGGTCCATTCACCTGTATTTTTTCGATAAAGTCTTACGTACTTTTTCTTCGGATTGATAATTGGGTAATGTATTAAGTGCATTTTTGGCTCTAAGGAGGTGAGATAGCAGAAGCAATTTTAGGTAATTTATGCCTGTTTTTATATATGTTTTGGTGTCCTTATGTATGCTTGTATTTGTATTCATGTGTGTTTTTTAAATCTCCCCTTGCGAAAATCGGACGGAATGGTCCTACGCTGGGGTCATGTCCTTAGATTATGTGCGCGAATGCATTGATATGTGTACTTAATTTTCATTTCTTTTTATTTCCTGTTGAAGTTTTGTGTGTTTTGAAGCGGTTATAGCCCTGATATGGCTCTGCGCAGTCGTCTGGGCTTTAAACAACAATAAAAGTAAAAAGGATATAGAAAAAATGTTCTCTCTCTCTCTCTCTCACTCCCCCCCCCCCCTCTCTCTCTCTGTCTGCCTGTCTGACTGTCTCTCTCAGTGTGTCTCTCTCTCTCTTTGTGTCCGTCTATCTGTCTGTCTGTCTGTCTGTTTCTCTCTCTCTCTCTCTATTTCTCTCTCTCTCTCTACCCCCTCTCTCTCTCTTGAAAGAGCTGGACTTCTAAGTCATTTCATTAGTACAACCAGTACGTTTTTCCAACAGACAGGTTCTAGGGATTATATGAGGAAGATATGCAGACAAGATCAGATGCAGTGTTACAATCACAGTTCCAGCCCTGTCCATCTAAATGTGCTGATCGTTCTTGTGGTGTTACGAGCTTGTAGATGTGTGTTCGTGATCCATTTTAAGCCCTGATTCGTTTTCCATCCCATGATTGCAAAAGATTTTTAGAATTGTCATTTGTTTTTGTTATTGCTATTGTCTTCGTCATTCTCCTTTGCCTTCTCCTTTTCCTTTTCTTCTTCTGCTTTTACCTGTTTATTTTTTTCTTTCTTCTTCTCCTTTTGAGTAAACTCTTTTTGTTCTTCTTTCTCATCATCATCATCATCATCATCATCATCATCATCATCATCATCATCATCATCATCATCATCATCATCATCATTGATGTTATTATCATTATTATTATTATTATTATTATCATCATTATTATTATTATTATCATTATACTATCATTATTATATTATTATTATTAACATTATTAGCGTATTATTATTTTTGTTAGCATATCATTAGCATTAGCATTACCATTATGATTGGTATATTATTATTATTAAATTTTTAATATTATTATTATATCATTATTATTATTATTATCATTGTTATCATTATTATTACTATTATTATTATTGTTTATTATTATTATTATTATTGTGATCAGTAAGTAGGAGGAAGAGGAGGAGTAGAAGTGGTGATGGTGGTGATCGTCGTCGTCGTCATCGTTGTTGTTCTAATAATTCACCGATATTTAACAGAATCAGACTGTGTATTCATCTCCAAAGGAAAAATCCAAACCACTAGTGCCTAACTGTTTTACCACATGCAAAAAAAACAAAAAAAAAACAAAAAAAAACAAGAACGTAACCCAGCCAAATATTTGTGGAATCACTCTATCAGGTAAATATCATCGTTTGTCCCTATCTGGAGATGTGTTGTCTGTATTGTGTCTGTATTGTCTGTATTGTATGTTTGTTTGCTTCGGAACTTGCCTCTTGTAAAAAGGAAGATTGTTCTTGTGGCTTGACAATATCCCAGAGCGACAGACTGTTGTCGATACTAAGATTCCAGTACTTCCAATTAGTAGTACATGGCATAAGAGGGGATACTATTTTTTTGTGAAAGGTTTTTGTTCTTGTTTTTCGTTTTGTTTTTGGTTTGTTTTTTTGTTTTTGTAATATTTTGTTCATTTATTATCATTATTTTTTCTCTGTTCTTAAACTAATTAAACCAACAGTGGCGTATTTTGTCAGCAGCACTTTTCGTGTCTATTGATTCAAGCCTTTCGTTTCCTGTTTTCTACTTTTGTAGTCTTGGTATTCCTCCTAGTTTAGTGGCATTGCCTCTTTTTTATCACATAGTGCATGGAAAATTTCATGTTGGTTTATACAATGTGTGTAAGTCTCTCTCTCTCTCTCTCTCTCTCTCTCTCTCTCTCTTTCTCTCTCACTGTCTCTCTCTCTGTCTCTCTCTGTCTTTCTCTGTGCGTATGTGTGTGTGCGCACACACACACACACACACACACACACACACACAGAGTAACACACACACACACATGTGCACATATAGACATATCCCTAACACACACACACACACATGTGCACACACAATCACACACACACACACACACACACACGCACGCACACGCACATACACACACACATCACATACACACACACACACACACACACACACCACATACACACACACACACACACACACACACACACACACACACACACACACACACACACACACACACACACACACACACACACACACACACACACACAAATACTTGTCGATTTTGTGAGGAGCCAAAACTTTCAAAGAAATGACAATATTTTGAAAGGGTAAAATGTAGGGTCGATAGATTCGCGCAGTAATGTTTGTTTCTGCATTTACAGCTTCCTCACACGTACACTTCAAAGCTGATAGGTCTTGACACATCTAACTAAAAAAAAAACATGACCCATGTTTGTTATTACTAAGTGGTCACTACTATTATGAATCAATACAATATTTCATATGTTTTATTCTTCTATTCAGCCTTTCATTTAAACCTATATGTGACCTCCCACCACGAAATCAGTCTTAACTCGCAGACACTCGAACAGCACTAGGAGCTGAAAAGGTGACTGAGGGTCTATCTGGGGTGTTTTGACTTTTTCTCAAATTTTGATTTCTGTGGACTTTAATCTATCCCCCACAGAAATTTTTTTCTTGAAAAAAATATTATTAATCACTTTAAAATGGTATTTTAATGCGCTGATTGCAGCAGAAAGAACGCAATTTCCTACCAAAAGTACCTATTTTTGTCTCTTATTATGAACCGTAACCTGTACAGTACTCCCACATGAAATATACTGACAGAAAGCTTTTTGGTGCACCTTTCAGATAATGACAGCTAAAATTAGAAACAAACTAGGTCAAAGTCACGAAAATAAAGAAATTTAAGGAAAATGTGTAGGAGAGTACATAAAAACTTTAGAGGCCGTTTTTCTCAAAATGGCCGTCATACAACTGAATGACTTGAAACATGCATAACTTCTACATTTTTTTGAGTATAAGCTTTATTCAAGTACCAAAATAATCAGCAGAATGTACACTTTCCACTGATATGTATATCTCAAAATACCCAAAATGCTAGTTAAGACTGATTTCGTGCTGGCAGGTCACATATTTCTTTCTCCAAAAACGGGCACCATGAGCCGAACACATGCTGAATTTCCTAGTTTGACTAAAGACCTGGGGGAAAAAGTCAATAAAACCAGAAATTGTGTTTTGTACTAATACACCTCTCAGGTCATTGCCACAGACAATTCAAGCACAAACAAGACAGTCTCACCGCCCACTCCTCTCTCTGGCACGATCTGTCTGATTCTGTATTTAACGGTTCTACGCTGGTTGTCTGAAGCAAAATGACAGTGAAAAATGATGGGGGTTACCGTAAAGTTACAAATATGAATATAATAAGTTCCGCCTGTCACACTGATATATGGTAGAGGTTAAACAAGATCTTCTTGCAACATACGTGCGTGAAATGTATGTGTAGTGTTTTGTGTGTGTGTGTGTGTGTGTGTGTGTGTGTGTGTGTGTGTGTGTGTGTGTGTGTGTGTGTGTGTGTGTGTGTGTATACGTGCGTGTGCGCGCGCGCGCGTGTCTGTCAAAGAGAGAGAGATAGAGGATGACAAATTGTGTCAAGGATCACACGCCTAGCAGGTTGAGTGTGTCCTAGCTTAACATCTCTGTGAGTGTGTGTGTGTGTGTGTACGTGGTGTGTGTGTGTGTGTGTGTGTGTGTGTGTGTTTTGTGTGTGTGTGTGTTTGTGTCTGTGTTGTCTGTCTGTGTGCACGTGCAATGCATATTCTATTTCTGTAAAGTACAACGAGCATGCTTTTGACATGGACTATTTATGCTAAAAAGAGAAACTATCATGCTGCCTTGTGTTTCAAGCACCTACTTAGGGCACTGGAAACTCAGATTCCGATCAAGTACAGAACCAGACTTTTTCTCCTTTTACCCTCCATCAGGTCTTACGCAGTGGTATAAGGAGTGTTTCGGATGAGACGATGTACCGAGGTCACGCATGCAGCAGAAACTCCTTGCACGTTAAAGATCCCACGGAAAGAAAAGGATTTCCTCTTGGCAAAGTTCTTATGGTCACATCATTTATATACACAAACAGAAAACAAACGGTGGTGCTGCACTCAAGAAATGCAGTTTATCTGTTAAGAGCAGGCTGGGTTTTATATGGTAAAACTATTGTGAACAAAAGAAAAATAACAACAACAGCAACAACAAAGAAATTAATACAATTACATTCATGCAACGCAACATTATGTTATCAATCAAAAGCCAATACAACCAGTTAGATTTTTTTGCTTTTGTTTTTGGTTTCTGTCTGTTTATATGTTTATTTATTGTTTATTCATTGGTTTGTTTAATTGTTTGATTGTTTTTGTTTTTTTTTTCGCTTTGTTTGTGTATTTTATAGAACCGTGGACTCAAGGTCTGATGCTTTCAATTTTGAGAGTAGCGTTTACAAAAAATTCCCAGATCGATGAATCTTTCATACGCCAAATTGTATACAGTGCGATAAAATCACACGACAAAAAAGTCATCAGCACGTTATGAATTATTTTGTGATCTAAAATGTCCCAGTATGAGACAATGCTACATAACGCAAGACAGTAAACTGCGACTATTCCCTAATGTCCCTTTCTCCAAATTTTACCAGAAAGAGATGTGTAGCTATGGCTCAACTGTCTTGTTCGTCCATACCGTAGAGAGAAAACACACTTACCGCATATTAAACTGAATCAATATCTAACCGTCATATTAAGCTAATTTTTAAGGGAGAGTGAACAACAGGATGTTCAAGAAATAAATTTAACTTGTCTGGCAGCCAATTTATTTTTTCTCTTATTTCTCTTTGTCTCTTCAAAAAGTCCAAATGACGCAAAATAACACGGCTGACACTGAAACTAATAAACCGAAGTATACTTAAAAATCAACATTTCTCAACTAAAAAGAAATCTTGTCATCTGTAATCAAAAGTATTCACAATAACACTAAGAGGCCTGGCTGACTTATGATAAATTTATCCACAAAAATGCAAGACATTAGTATGGACTGATTCTGTTTTTGTGTGAAAGAGGCTAGCGAAACACAATATTCGGTGCAGAACTAATTAATGTCTGTGCGCGCGCGTGCGCACACACACACACACACACACACACACACACACACACACACACACACACACACACACACACACACACACACACACACAGAGTAAAGTATACAAAAAATGAGTGAGAGACAGACAGACAGACAAAAAGACAGACAGACAGACAGACAGACAGACAAAGACACACAGAGACAGGGAGAGAGAAAGAGGGAGATACATTTTGGAAAAAATAATATATTAATAATAATATATTTTATTTATATAGCGCAAAATCTTGACAAAATCAAATCTAAGCGCTGAGCGTATACATGCATACATACCTACATACATATGAGCGTATACATGCATACATACATGCTTACATACTTACATACATAAATCTAAGCTGAGCGTATACATGCATACATACATACATACATAAATCTAAGCGTATACATACATACATACATACATACATACGTACGCACATGCATACATAATAATTACAATATTTATATAGCGCAAATCTCGACCAAATCAAATCCAAGCGCCGAAAAGACACACACGCACACACGCACGCACGCACGCACACACACACACACACACACACACACACACACACACACACACACACACACACACACACATGCATGGCCACAAATGGGGAGAAAAGAATAAAAGCAATAAAAGCAAGAATAAAACCAATGGAAAACCACAGAGAGCACATCATATACAATTATATATTAAAACAAAGTGATTCCCCTCCGAGCGGAGACAGGCTGCAGAGGGGGTTGAGTGAGGTTAGGATTTTATGCAGAGGAGAAAAGGTGAGTTTTGAGAGCGGACTTGAAGGAGGCAAAAGTAGGTTGCTGACGGACTGAGAGAGGAAGTTTGTTCCAGGAGAGTGGACCAGAAACAGAGAAGGCTCGTGGACCATAGGTATTGAGCTTAGTGCGTGGAAAGCGAAAAGTCAGAGGATCGGAGGCAGAGCGGAGGGTACGTGAGGGAACATAGATCTCAAGTAGGCTTGACAGGTAATCGGGGGCTGCGTTATTGAGGCTTTTGTAGCACATGGTGTCTAGTTTGTACTGTATGCGCTTTGATACAGGGAGCCAGTGAAGTTGTGCCAGGAGAGGAGATATGTGGTCAGCTTTTTCTTTTTGAGTACAAGGCGTACAGCATTGTTTTGAATGCGCTGTAGGATGTGAATGGTGGAGGCAGGAAGACCAGACAGGAGTGAATTGCAATAGTCAATGCGAGACATTATGAAGGAGAGAACGAGTTTTGCAGTTGTTTCGACAGAGAGATACTTCCTGATCAGGCTTATACGATGGAGATGATAGTAGCAAGATCTGGCAGTTTGAGAAACAAAGTTGTTCATGGACAGGGTAGTCAATGCAGACACCAAGGTTTTTAGCTGAATCAGAAATTGGGACTGATGTGATACATAATGGGAGAGAAAGAGGAGGCAGCTGGGAAAGTTTCTGACGGGTGCCAATGAGGATAGCTTCTGTCTTGTCGTCATTAAGCTGAAGTCTATTGTGTGTCATCCAGTTCTTAATGTCCGAGTAACACTCAGTGGTGGAATAGTCACTAGGGAATAGTCACAGTCTACTGCATTGCATTATGCAACGTTTGTCTCATATAGCGACATTCAGGATCACAAAATAATTCATAATGTGCTGATGGTGATTCTGTCGTGTGATATAGTGTGTGATTGTATGGCACTGTATGCAATTTGGAATATATCCATCGACCTAATATCACATTATGTGGATAAGCATTAAATGAAACAGAACACACACATACACACACACACACATACACACACACACACACACACACACACACACACACATACACACACACACACACACACACACACACACACACACAACAAACAAACACACACACACACAAAAACACACACACACGCACACACATACATTGTGTCATAAATTCACACATACATTGTGTCATAAATTGCAACATGGAATGGAAGAACATTATTGCAAAAAGGAATATTAGAAAATGTAAGATACAGATGGAAAGGCATAACATCTATATTTTGGGACTAAGGGAGGCAAGATGGAAGGGAGCAGGCGTGATACCACCAGGCAAGCATAAAATAATACATTCTCGTGGAGACACGCACGAAAGAGGGTGGGCATCCTAATGGACAGTGACAGGCCAAAGGCTATCGAAGGATACTGGACTATATCAGATCGAATTTTTATTATTCAGATTGGATGGCAATCCATTTGATATCAGCATCACCCAAGTCTATGCACCAACATCTGAAAGTACTAAGGAAGACATTGACAATTTCTTTAAAGAATTAGAAACAGCCAAGGCTCAGTATAAATCACATGCCATTACAATAATAATGGGGAATTTTAATATTTAAGTGGGACACCAACACGTAGACGACAAAGTTGGACCTCATAGCCTTGGTACACGAAATGAAAGGGGAGAGAAACTTGTTGAGTGGGCACTAGCGAATGAATTCATAATAGGAAACACTTGGTTTTTAGCAAAGTACCGGAAGAAAATGGATCTGAATCGAGGAGACAGCACATGAAATCAAACTGATTACATCCTTATTAAAAAGATTTAGAAATTCTTTCTTCAGAGCAAAAACATTATCAGGCGCAGACTGCTACAGTGACCACAATCCTGTATTGGGAAGATTTGAGCTGAAACTAAAGAGAAGCAAACAAAACAAAACAATAGTAACACCAAACTTAGTCTTGGAGTCTTGAAGACAGATGAATCGACTCGTGCAAAATCTAACGTGTGTGTTCAAAACAAATTCAGTGCTCTAGAGGACGTTCGTGACAGTGAAGAACAATGGACAATTTTGAGAAACTCGATGTATGAAGCTTGTGAAAAAATCCCCAGAGTTGAAAGAAAAGCAAAACATGACTGAATACAAAAGAAATTGTAGCCTTGATGGAAGAACGGAAGAAGGCAAATGGCAAAGAGGAAGAATACAAAAAGATAAGCAAGGAAATCAGGAATAGGTGCAGTGAAGCTTGGCTGCAAACAATGTGCAAAGAAATAGAAGACCGACACAAAACACATCCTCAGGTTATGTACAGAAACGTTGAAGAAAATACCCACAGGAAAAAGATGTACACATCAAATGGTTGCTTAAAATCTTAATATGGAATGATTATTGTGGAAAAAGACAAAATATTAGACAGACAGGGAGAGTACATTTAAGATCTTTTTGACGATGACAGAAAGGAAGAACACATCATAAGACAGAACGTACGAAGGACCACCCATAATGAAAGATGAAGTTAGAGCAGCGTTGAAAAGATAAAACCGGAAAACCCCAGGACCAGACACTGTTACTACAGAAATGATCAAGGCTCTAGATAAATTTGATATTGAAAAATTAACAGTCCAAAATGAAATTTATGAAACCGGGTAAAAACCTAAAATTCCTGAATCCCTAAAGATACCGTTCTAATCGCAGAAAATGGAAAGACTATAAAATCGTTGTGAATATAACAGAAGTATAAAGCAGAAATAAAGGGCTGGAGCTACATAGCAAGAAGACCGAAGTCATGGTGATCACACAAAAATCAACAAACAAACAAAAACCCCAAGAAATCCTCATGCAAAATAACAGCAAATTGCACAAAAAACTGAGACAAGTTGATAAGTTTAAATGTCTGGGAATGGTCCTCTCACCAGACGGCAGATGTATTCTAGAAAGAGCAGCAAAATTAACAAAGCTAAAACAGCATTCAAGAAATGAAAAGCATTCTTATCAACAAACGCCTGTCAATTAACACCAGGAAAAGAATTCTTCAGTGTTGTATACAAGTAAACCGATACTATTGTACGGTTGTGAGGCGCGGACAGTCAACATGCAAAGTCAGAACAAGAGTGAGGCAGCTGAAATGTGGTTCCATGGACAGCAAAGAAACAAACGAGACAGCCTTGAAGGAGGTAGACACAAAAAGATCATTAATAAAGAAGATTAGGAAAAGACAAGCAACATTCTAGGCCATTTCATGAGGCACGAGAAATTAGATCATCTTGTCACAACAGGAAAGTTGGATGGAAAAAGAGCACCAGGTAGGCCCAGGGAGAAACAATGGATGAACTTGTGGAATGAATGAAGACAGAGAGGGTGGGAGATGTACTTGCAGCGACGAAAGATATATTTGTATGGAAGGCCATGATCGCCAACGCCATGTGGCAGGGCACATTATAATAACATATTGTTATCAAGGCATGTCTAGTTTGTTTGCCCACGATGACGCAACATGATCACTATATCTCAAACTGAAAGCATTTTTAATAACAACTGTCTCTTTTTTTTCCCGAAAAGAATCAAAAACAGGATACTTCAGGAATAAACTGGTCTTGTCTGGCATTATAAACCATCTTCACAAGATATTTTTGTTCGTCTTCAGACAGACCAATCCAGCACATACTTACATGGCCTTTATTCTTCCTGGGCGAAGTTTAACCAAACTTCGATTAAAACCAAAAGTTTTCTTTATAAAAAAAGTCTTGCTATTTGAATTTAAAACCAAGCACGACAACGCTATGGATCAGACACCAGGTTAAATTTGGCAGTGATCAATCCACAGACGAGAAAGACATTATTGACCCATTTTGTAAAAAAAAAAAAAAGCAAACATGGACTTATAGGTAGGCAGACAGAAAAACGATGATACATCTATATGCATCCTCACTGGCACCCATCAGCTTCTTGGACACACGATATGAAGTATCAGTTTCAGTATCAAATAATAACACAAATACCTACATACATGAATACAAATTCAAACATAACTAAGGACTCCAAAACATTTATAGAAATGGGCATAAAATTACCTAAAATTGCGTCCGCATATTTCATTTCCCTAGAGCCAAAAATGCATTAAATACATGTACCCAAGTATCAATCCTAAGAGAAAGTATGTAAGACTTTTTCGAACACGTACAGGTGAGTGGACCAGCAAGACAGAAAATAATAGAAGAAATGACAGAAAGCAAAGGAATAAGGCAGAAAAAAAGAGAATGACAGAAAAGAGGAAAAAATTAGCACAGAATTTCCAGAAGGTGGGGATACTACATGTACTTATACTGAAAGGGCCCCTGGCATCCCCACGAGGGATTCAGTCTTCCAGACAATGAGTCAGAAGTCTGATGATCTGACATTATGCCACTTTGTAGCATCTAAGAACAAGTGCATTGGTCATGGTTTGTTTTTAAATAAGCACATGCACTTAAGAGTTTCACAATGACACATCCAAATGAGTACAACTGGCAAAACACTTCGGGCTCATGTGTGACGACTCAAAGCGGTGAGCGTTTATTGCACAATTTTCCTCATTCGAATGGTGGGAGAAAACTACGATACTGGCTGCAAATTTAGCACTCTGTCCTTCATATGCACTTCAGATGCACTAAGATAGCAGGGATAGGATGAAATCTTACGACATAACCGAATACAACAAAAACAAAAACTACATTTCTAGAGAAAATATTCATGCTACATAAATCGTCTTGTTTCCATTGCAATAAAAACTATCAAAAATGAATGCAGTTAATCACAACGCACACGTAACATGTTTTCATTAATGTATGTGTGTGTGTGTGTGTGTGTGTGTGTGTGTGTGTGTGTGTGTGTGTGTGTGTGTGTGTGTGTTTGGTGTGTGTGTGTATATGTGTGTGTGTGTGTGTGTGTGTGTGTGTGTGTGTGTGTGTGTGTGTGTGTGTTTGTCTCTGTGTGTGCGTATGCGAGAGTGAGAGAGAGAAAGAGAGAGAGAGACAGACAGACAGACAGACAGACAGACAGACAGGCAGAGACACAGAGAGAGGGTCGAACTCGAGCTGTGT
>CM060310.1:58766307-58801307 GCA_030674185.1 Monoplex corrugatus
TCTCTCTCTCTCGATCTGTCTGTGTGTGTCTCTCCTTTCTCTCTCTCTCTCTTGGTCACTCTCTCTTTCTTTCTCTCGCTAGCACGCTCTCTCTCTCTCTTTCTCTCTCTCATTCTCTCTCTCTCTCTCTCTCTGTCTCTCTCCATCTCTCACTTCCTCTTCTTTTCCCTTACCTTCAATCGAACAGTGTGTGCAGTCTCCACACATCTTACCGTCAGGACTACTGTGAAATCCAGGAAAAGTCCCAACACGTTTCACAGAACTCAAATGGCTGAATACTAACTGTCCCTTTAAGACTGTAACTGGCTTGATGTAATGTGTCTGTACGTGTTGCTTGGGTCCGAAAGAGGCAGCTGACAGAGTACAGGAAAAAAAGAAGGACGACTCAGAGCATGTGAGATTTTGAGAGTGGGGCTCACAATGGATTAGAAGAAATGGGGAAGGAACACTCCTAATTTCACACTATCTTCTGGTTCTATGATTTTTGGTATTCTTCAGCTTGTCTGCTGCATGGCATAGTACGTGCGTGCACGCGTCCGCGCACGCGCGAGTGTGTGTGTGTGTTTGTGAGTGTGTGTGTATGTGTGTGTGTGTGTGTGTGTGTGTGTGTGTGTCTGTCTCTCTGTCTCTCTCTTTCTCACTTTCTCTCTCTCTGTTTGTCTGTCTGTCTGTCTTTTCTTTTGTTCGCTCTCAGTGTTTCTCTTTTGGTCTCTGTTATTCTCTACTCTCTCTGTCTATCTGTCAGTCTTGTCTGTCTGTCTGTCCATCTGTCTGTCTGTCTGTCTCTCTCTGTCTCTGTCTCTCTCTCTCTCTCTCTGTGTTTCATTCTTTTTTTTTCTTTTTCTCGCCATCAGTCTTTCTCTTTTGGTCTCTCTGTCTCTCTTTACTCTCTCTGTATTTCTCTGTCTCCGTTTATCTGTCAGTCTTGTCTGTCTATCTGTCTGTCTGTCTGTGTCTCTCCCTCCCTCTCTGCCTCTCTCTGTGTCTCTGTCTCTGTCTCTGTCTGACTCTGTTTGTCTCTCTCTCTCTCTCTCTTTCTCTCTCTCTCTCTCTCTCTGTCTCTCTTACCTTCAATCAAACAGTGTCTGCAGTCTTCACACATCTTACCATCAAGACTACTGTGAAATCCAGGAAAAGTCCCAACACGTTTCACAGAACTCAAATGGCTGAATACTAACTGTCCCTTTTAAGACTGTAACTGGCTTGATGTAATGTGTCTGTAGGTGGTGGTTGGGTCGGAAAGAGGCAGCTGAGAGAATACAGGGAGAAAAGAAGGACGATTTAGGGCATGTGTAGATTTTGTGAGTGGGGCTCACAATGGATTAGCAGGGATGTGGAAAGAACACTTCTATTTTCACACTATCTTCTGGTTCTATGATTTTTGGTATTCTTCAGCTTGTCTGCTGCATGGCATAGTACGTGCGTGCACACGCGCGCGCGCGCGCGCCGAGTGTGTGTATATGTATGTGTGTGTTGTGTGAGTGTGTGTGTTGTGTGTGTGTGTGTGTGTGTGTGTGTGTGTTGTGTGTGTGTGCGCGCGTGTTTGTATACGTGTGGGCGTCTGCCTCGTTGTGTGTCTGCGTGTCCATGTCTATTAGTCCTCAATCTCTCTCTCTTGCTCTCTTCCTCTCTTTCTGTCTATCTGCTTCTCTCTCTCTCTCTCTCTCTCTCTCTATGTGTGTGTGTGTGTGTGTGTGTGTGTGTGTGTGTGTGTGTGTGTGTGTGTGTGTGTGTGTGTATCTGAGTGTGTGTGTGTATCTCTGTGTGTGTCTGTGTGTTTGTGTGTCTCTATCTCTCTCTTTCCCTATCTCTCTCTCTCGATCTGTCTGTGTGTGTCTCTCCTTTCTCTCTCTCTCTTGGTCACTCTCTTTCTTTCTCTTGCTAGCACGCTCTCTCTCTCTTTCTCTCTCTCATTCTCTCTCTCCTCTCTCTCTCTCTGTCTCTCTCCATCTCTCACTCCCTCTTCTTTTCCCTTACCTTCAATCGAACAGCGTGTGCAGTCTTCACACATCTAACCATCAGGACTACTGTGAAATCCAGGGAAAGTCCCAGCACGTTTCACAGAACGCAAATGGCTTAGCTTCTGAATTCTAACTGTCCCTTTTAAGACTGTAACTGGCTTGATGTAATGTGTCTGTACGTGTTGCTTGGGTCGGAAAGAGGCAGCTGACAGAATACAGGAGAAAAGAAGGACGATTCAGGGCATGTGTAGATTTTGAGAGTAGGGCTCACAATGGATTAGAAGAAATGTGGAAAGAACACTCCTAATTTCACACTATCTTCTGGATCTATAATTTTTGGTATTCTTCAGCTTGTCTGCTGTATGGCATAGTACGTGCGTGCACGCGCGCGCGTGTGTGTATATGTGTGTGTGTTTGTGAGTGTGTGTGTGTGTGTGTGTGTGTGTGTGTGTGTGTGTGTGTGTGTGTGTTGTGTGTGTGTGTGTGTGTGTGTGTGTGTGTGTGTGTGCGTGTGTGTGTGCGTGTGCGCGTCTGCCTCATTGTGTGTCTGCGTGTCCGTGTCTATTAGTCATCAATCTCTCTCTTCTTTGCTCTCTTCCTCTCTTTCTGTCTATCTGCTTCTCTCTCTCTCTCTCTCTCTCTATGTGTGTGTGTGTGTGTGTGTGTGTGTCTGAGTGTGTGTGTGTGTGTGTGTGTCTGTGTGTGTGTCTGTGTGTCTCTATCTCTCTCTTTCCCTATCTCTCTCTCTCGATCTGTCTGTGTGTGTCTCTCCTTTCTCTCTCTGTCTCTTGGTTGCTCTCTCTTTCTTTCTCTCGCTAGCACGCTCTCTCTCTCTATCTCTCTCTCTCTCTCTCTCTCTCTCTCTCTCCATCTCTCACTCCCTCTTCTTTTCCCTTACCTTCAATCGAACAGTGTGTGCAGTCTCCATACCTCTTACTATCAAGACTACTGTGAAATCCAGGGAAAGTCCCAGCACGTTTCACAGAACGCAAATGGCTTAGCTTCTGAATTCCAATTGTCCCTTTTAAGACTGTAACTGGCTTGATGTAATGTGTCTGTACGTGGTGGTTGGGTCGGAAAGAGGCAGCTGACAGAGTACAGGGAGAAAAGAAGGACGACTCAGAGCATGTGTAGATTTTGAGAGTGGGGCTCACAATGGATTAGAAGAAATGTGGAAAGAACACTCCTAATTTCACACGGGTATCTGTGGTTCTATAATTTTGTGTTTTTGAGTTGTGTGCTGTTGGCATAGTGTGCTGTGGCGCACGGTCGTGTGTGTGTGTTGTTTGTGTGTTTGTGGTGTGTGTGTGTGTGTGTGTGTGTGTCTGTGTGTGCTGTGTGTCTCTTCCTATTTTTTGCTGCTCGTGCCTTTGTCTGTCTCTCTGCTCTCTTTCTCTGTTCTGT
This sequence comes from Monoplex corrugatus, assembly GCA_030674185.1. Classification (NCBI taxonomy): domain Eukaryota; kingdom Metazoa; phylum Mollusca; class Gastropoda; order Littorinimorpha; family Ranellidae; genus Monoplex; species Monoplex corrugatus. Next base: position 58,769,673 of record CM060310.1, read on the forward strand.
GTGTTGTGTGTGTTTTTTTGCTCTTCTGTGTGTGTGTGTGTGTGTGTCTGTGTGTCTGAGTTGTGTGTGTGTCTCTGTGTGTGTGTCCTGTGTCTGTGTGTCTCTATCTCTCTCTTTCTCTATCTCTCTCTCTCGATCTGTCTGTGTGTGTCTTCCTTTCTCTCTCTGTCTCTTGGTTGCTCTCTCTTTCTTTCTCTCGCTAGCACGCTCTCTCTATCTCTATCTCTCTCTCTCCCCTCTCTCTCTCTCTCTCTCTCTCTCTCTCCCAATCTCACTCCCTCTTCTTTCCTTTACCTTCAATCGAACAGTGTGTGCAGTCTCCGCACATCTTTACCATCAGGACTACTGTGGAATCCAGGAAAAGTCCCAGCACGTTTCACACACTGGCTTGATGTAATGTGTCTGCAGCTGACAGAATACAGGGAGAAAAGAAGGGCGATTCAGAGCATGTGTAGATTTTGAGAGTGGGGCTCTCAATGGATTAGAAGAAATGGAAAGAACACTCCTAATTTCACACTATTTCTGGTTCTATAATTTTTTTGGTATTTTAGCTTGACTGCTGTATGGCATAGTAAATGGTACGCGGGTGTGTGTGTGTGTTTGTGTGTTGTGTGTGTGTGTTGTGTTGTGTGTGTTGTGTGTCTGTGGTTTTTATCTGTCTGTGTTGTTTGCTGTTTGTGTGTGTGTGGTGTGTGTGTGTGTGTGTGTTGTGTGTGTGTGTGTGTGTGTGTGGTGCTGCTGTCTGATTGTCTCTGTCTCTGTGTCGTATGTCTCTATGTCTGTGTGTCTCTATCTCTCTCTTTCTCTATCTCTCTCTCTCGATCTCTCTCTTGTTCTCACTTTCTTCTCTTCTCTTTGCTCTCTCTTCTTCTCTCGCTAGCACACCACCTATCTGCTATGTCTCCACACTCTTACCATCAGCTCCCAACTGTCAATCCAGGAAAGTCCCCACTTACGTTTCACACCTCAACTCGAAATGGTGTGCCAACTCGCCATTTCAAACTGAACTGGGCTTATGGAAAGTGACTGTTACCTGGCTTGAGTAATGGGCAGCTGACAGAATACAGGGAGAAAAGAAGGCGATTCAGGCATGTGTAGATTTTGAGAGTAGGGCTCACAATGGATTAGAAGAAATGTGGAAAGAACACTCCTAATTTCACACTATTTCTGGTTCATATAATTCTTTTTTTTTTTTTTTTTGTTCTATGGTCTGCTGTATGGCATGTAAATGTGTAGTGTGTGTGTGTGTGTGTGTGTGTGTTGTGTGTGTGTGTGTGTGTGTGTGTGTGTGTGTGTGTGTTGTGTGTGTGTGTGTTGTGTGTGTGTGGTACGTGCAGGGTCTGCTGTGTTTCATGTGTGTGTCTGTGTCTTTGCCTCTCCCTCTCTCTGTCTCGTCTCTTGTCTCTATTCTCTTCTGTCTGTCTTCTCTCTCTCTCTCTCTCTCTCTCTCTCTCTCTTTCTCTTCTTTTATTGTGTGCTCGCCTTCGCGCCACAGTGTTGCGGTGTCCACATCGTTTACCATAGGACACTTGTAAGTCGGTGTCCACACGTTTTGTCATGGTGGTCTACTGTTTTCAGTGTAGTGTTGATGTAATGTGTCTGTACCGTGGTGTGGTTGAGGTGGAAAGGGTATTTGACGATACAAGGATGAGCGAAAAGGTGGAAAGACTCAGGCATGTGTGTGATTTTGACAGAGTACAGCCTCAAAAGGTATCAGCAGGATGTCATGACAATGATACTAATTTCCATTAACAATTATAGGTTCAAGACAATTTATTTCCCATTTCTCTTAACATTTCCGTCACTTTTTCCTTTTTGCTTTTCTATGTTGCCGTGTTCTATGAATAGAAAATGTGTGTTTATCATGTCTGATTGTTGTGTGTTTGTGTGTGTGTGTTTGTGTGTGTGTGTGTGTGTGTGTGTTTGTGTGTGTGTGTTTGTGTTGTGTGTGCGTACGTGCAGGCGCGTCTGCCTGTTTTCATGTCTGTGTGTCTGTGTCTCTTTGCCCTCTCCCCTTCTCTCTGTCTCTCTCTTGTTCTCTCATTCTCTGTCTGTCTGTCTGTCTCTCTCTCTCTCTCTCTCTCTCTCTCTCTCTCTCTCTTTCTCGTTCTGTGTGTATGTGTGTGCGCGCGCGCGCGCGCGCGCGTGTGTGTGTGTGTGTGTGTGTGGCATGTGCATGTGTGTGTGTGTGTGCATGTGCGTGTGTGTGTGTGTGTGTGTGTCTCTGTGTGTGTGTGTGTGTGTGTGTATGTGTGTGTCTGTGACTCTGTATGTGTGTGCGTGTGAGTGTGAAAGTGTTTTTTTTCCGCTATCAAGGTATGTAGCGAAAAGGTGTGAAAGTACACAGACTGTGGTGTGATGTGATGAGACCTAGAGTACAGCCTGCTTGAAAAGCGTCAGTCCAGCAGGATGATTCATGATCTTATTGATGATAATTTCCTGATTAAACAATTGATAAGGCCTATTCAAGACAGAGTTTCTTTCACACATGTTCATCTCCCCTACAACAATTCTCCACGTGCGACTTGTATGATGCCGTTGTACTTAAAGCTTTTCTATGTTATATAGCCAGAGGTGTTCTACAGAGAACTGAAAATGCCTGTGTTTTATCATTGTCTGAATTTTGTTTTGAAGACCGGAGATAGAGAAGAAGAGGAGTAAGCCGACGATGATGAAAAAAAAAGAACAGGAAAATAAATGAAAACAAGAACAAGATTAACAAGAACGAGAACAACAACAATAAGAAAGAGAAGACTGAACTAAGGGAAAACCCATTTCTTATCATCTGCCTGATAACCAGCAAAAACACACATATTTAGTCAGAAATATCAAACTGGAAACAAAATGAGCCGCCTATTGATTCCCCACACGCGTGCGGACACACACTAACGCACACGCACACACACACACGCGCGCGCGCGCGCACACACGCACACAAAGACATACACGTACACACACATACATGCACACACATGCACACACACACATCACGCACGCAAGCACGTACACCACACACACGTACACACACACACACATGCATGAACACACATGCACACACACACACACACACACATACACACAACACACACACAGACGCACGCTTGCACGCACTGGCAGACAGACAGACAGACACACACACATACACACGAACACACATATACACGAACACACACACACACACACGAACACCCACACATACACACACACACACACGCACACGGGCGTGCATACACGTACACGTACACACACGCGCGCGTATGCAGACACACGCACACACGAGAAACACACACACACACACACACACACACACACACACACACACACACACACACACATACACACACACAGAGTTGTTATTTTCACTGGCATACAGAGAAAGCAGACAGAAGCAGAAACGTTTTGAACTCGAACCATCAGCAAACTATACAAGTGTGAATGGTAACAATGATCTCTCTTCCTTCCATCCGACCCCCCCCCCCCCCCCATACCAACACCCAAGTCTTTTCTTCCATCCTTATTCCTCTCTAAAATGTCTTCATTTTTTCACCATAACAGTACCACTTTCATCCCATTCCCTTCAAACAAGCTCACAGACATTACATCAGGTTTTACCCCAGTATCTAAGTGTCAGACTAGAAGGCAGTGAGTAAGCCAGTTGCGTCATGTGGAACGTGTAAGGACTTTTCTTGCATCTTTAGTTAGACTTGATGGTGAAGGGTGGGAAGATTCCAGACGGATAGGGCGATCGTGGAAGGTACCAGAGAGAGAGAGAGAGAGGGAGGGATAGACAGAGAGACAGAAAGTCCGGGACAAAGACAGACAGACAGACACAAACAGAGACATAGATAGACAGAGACATAAATAATAATTACAATATTTATATAGCGCAAAATCTTGATAAAATCAAATCTAAGCGCTGAAGCAGACACACACGCAGGCACGCACGCCCGCACACACACGCACGCACACACACAGACACACACACACACACACACACACACACACACACGCATGGCTATAAATGGGGAGAAAGAATAAAAGCAATAAAAGCAAGAATAAAAGCAATGGAAAATTATAGAGAGCATAGCATACAATTATATATTATAACCATGTGATTCCCTCCGAGCGGAGACAGGCTGCAGAGGGGAGGGTTGAGTGAGGTTAGGATTTTATGCAGGAGAGAAAAGGTGAGTTTTGAGAGCGGACTTGAAGGAGACAAAAGTAGGTTGCTGACGGACTGAGAGAGGAAGTTTGTTCCAGGAGAGTGGACCAGAAACAGAGAAGGCTCGTGGACCATAGGTATTGAGCTTAGTGCGTGGAAAGCGAAGAGTCAGAGGATCAGAGGCAGAGCGGAGGGTACGTGAGGGAACATAGATCTCAAGTAGGCTTGACAGGTAATCGGGGGCTGCGTTATTGAGGCTTTTGTAGCACATGGTGTCTAGTTTGTACTGTATGCGCTTTGATACAGGGAGCCAGTGAAGTTGTGCCAGGAGAGGAGATATGTGGTCAGCTTTTTTCTTTTTGAGTACAAGGCGTGCAGCATTGTTTTGAATGCGCTGTAGGATGTGAATGGTGGAGGCAGGAAGGCCAGACAGGAGTGAATTGCAATAGTCAATGCGAGACATTATGAAGGAGAGAACGAGTTTTGCAGTTGTTTCGACAGAGAGATACTTCCTGATCAGCTTTAGACATTGTGAGACAGAGAAACAGACAGACAGACAGGCAAAGAAAGAGACAGACAGACAGACAGATAATCAGACAGAGACAAAGACAGAAAGAGAGAAAAAGAAAGAAGAGAGAGAGGGGGGGGGAAAGAGAGAGAGAGAGAGAGGGAGAGAGAGAGAGAGAGAGAGAGAGAGAGCAGTTGTTCAATGACTAAGTAGTGTCTTTCATGTCATTCGTATTGGTTAAAAAAAATACATTAAGCATTTTTATGTTTAACCAATGAACATAAACACACACGCAAACAACGAATCAAACAAACACATAAAGAGAGAGATAAGTAGTAACTATAATAAACAAACTATTTATGAAACAAACATTTAATTTTTTGTTGTTTATTTTTGCATGGGCATGGAGATTAAAGAAAAACAACGACAATGAAAAATCCTTTTGGTGAGTACACAATGAATTTCTTCTTCCTAAAATCATTATACCTAAAAAAAAAAAAATCACACACACACACACACACACACACACACACACACACACACACACACACACACGCATGCACACACACACATGCACATACACACACACACACACACACACACACACACACACACACACACACGCACACACACACACACACACATACCAACACGAACACAAACACAAGCATTTAGTATCACAGGATTTAGTTTTAAAAAATGACCACGCAAAAGTCCTAAACTTCAAGACGCTATCACTAGTGTCAGGAAATAAAAACGCAGAAAAGTATCGGACAAGATTATGATATATAAGACACAAAGATTGATCAGATACTTCTAGAAAAACACAGCCCAGACTCTGAGGCGCGAGGAACCAGGACTTATGTGAAGTAAAGGTTGTGTGGTGGGACAGGATGGTTGACTGAACAAAACAAAGGGCAGTGAGGGTAGCCTCTGAAGAAACAGAAAAAAGACACTTCACACTGTAGGATGATCCATTACGGTATTACTTGGCGCGGCGATGCTTTTGGGTACAGGTCTGTTTCAAAGTGAAAGAGTCAATGACACTGACAAAGACAGGCAAAAGAAGAGAGAGAGAGAGAGAGAAAGGGGGGGGGGGGGACCCAGATCCAAAGCCATTTATAATGACGTGAACACTGAAATTTACATTTTTCAGGTTGAAGATTTTGTTTGTTTGTTTTGTTTTCATTCATATTGTTTAATTTTGCATGTTTCAAGGAAATTATTTCATCTGCCATCAGCGTGAATTTTTTCTTGGGTTCGTTTGGTGGAATATTATTTTTTTAGTGTTGTTATTTTTGTGTAAAGCCCAGCTGAAAAGCAGGAAGAGATTGTTTAAGCAGGACGATGAGATTCAAATACTTAACTATTCCGTTGATTATTTGTTAAACATTTATTGCCTTTACAGGACACCAAGACTGATGAAATACTTTAAAAAAAACAACAACAACAAAACCACACAGTTCAGACTGAGGCGCCACGAACCAGGAAGTATGTGAAGTAAAGGTTGTGGGGTGGGACAGGATGGTTGACTGAACAAAACAAAGGGCAGTGATGGTAGCCTCTGACGAACAGAAGAAAAGACACTTCACACTGTAGGATGATCCATTACGGTATTAACTTGACGGTGCTTTTGGGTACAGGTCTGTTTCAAAGTGAAAGAGTCAATGACACTGACAGAGTCAGTCAAAAGAAAAGACAGAGAGAGAGGGGGGGGGGGGGGGACCAGACCCAAAGACATTTATGAGGACATGAATGCTGAATGTGACATTTCTCAGGTTAAGGTTGAGGAATATTTCTTTTTTGTTCATATTGCTTAATTTTGTATGTTTTCAGGGAAATATATTTTATCTGCCATCAGCGTGAATTTTTTTCTGGGGTTCGTATGGTGGAATACTATTTTCATTGTTGTTATTTGTGTGTGAAGCCCAGCAGACTATATTACAGCCTATCAGGGCTATAACTATTTCACAAACATACACAACACTTCGACAGGACAAAACAAGAAAAGAAAAGAAAAATAATACATATATCAATGCATTGGCGCACAGAATTTAAGGACATGCCCCAGGCACTGATCACTCCATCCATTTTTTTCACACTCGGGATTTAAAGAACATACCTGAATACAAATCTGAACATAACTAAAGACTTTATATGTAATGGGGCCTCGATTACGTAAAAGTGCTCATCTCGTTTTTCCAGACACAAAAATGCTCATAATGCCTGTACCCAATTACCTATCCTAAGAGAAAGTATTTAAGACTTTAACAATCACATACAGGTCAATGGACCAGCAAAGCAGAAAAGCAGGAAGAGATTGTTTAAGCAGGACAATGAGATTCAAATACTTAACTATTCAGTTGATTACTTGTCAACAATTTATTGCCTTTATAGGACACAAAGATTGATGAAATACTTCAAGAAAAAACACAGCCCAGACTCTGAGGTGCGACGAACCAGGAAGTATGTGAAGGAAAGGTTGTGGGGTGGGACAGGATGGTTGACTGAACAAAACAAAGGGCAGTGAGGGTGTCGTCTGACGAACAGAAGAAAAGTCACTTCACATTGTAGGATGATCCATCACGGTATTACTTGGCGCCGAGATGCTTTTGGGTACAGGTCTGTTTCAAAGTGAAAGAATCAATGGCACTGACAGAGTCAGGCAAAAGAAAAGAGAGGGGGATGGGGGAAAACCAGACCCAAAGACATTTATGAGGACATGAATGCTGAAAGTGACATTTGTCAGGTTGAATATTTTTTTTGTTCATATTGTTTAATTCTGTATGTTTTCAGGGAAATTATTTTTTATCTGATATCAGCGTGAATTTTTTTCTGGGGTTCGTATGGTGGAATGCTATTTTCATTGTTGTTATTATTGTGTAAAGCCCAGCAGACTATATAGAGCTGTATCAGGGCTATAACTATTTCACAAACATACACAATACTTCGACAGGACAAAACAAGAAAAGAAAAGAAAAATAATACACAGATGAATGCATTGGCGCACAGAATTTAAGGACATGCCCCATGCACTGATCACTCCATCCATTTTTTTCACACTGGGGATTTAAAGGACATACCTGAATACAAATCTGAACATAATTAAAAACTTAAAAAGGTATGTAAAGGGGCCTCGATTACGTAAAAGTGCTCATCTCGTTTTTCCAGACACAAAACTGCTCATAATGCCTGTACCCAATTATCTATCCTAAGAGAAAGTACGTAAGACTTTATCGAACACATACAGGTGAATGGACGATCAAGGCAAAAATGATAGAAAAAGATTATTTAACCAGGACACCGAGATTCAAATACTTCAGTTATTCAGTTGATTATTTGTTTAATATTCATTGTCTTCTACAGTAATTTTAAATTCTCTATGGAAGAGATAAAGTTTTGAAACTATTTCTTAATCACACTTGAGTGGGAGTTCAAGCGAGCGAGCGAGGGTGAGAGAGAGAGAGAGAGAGGGAGAGAGAGAGAGAGAGAGAGAGAGAGAGAGAGAGAGAGAGAGAGAGAGAGAAATGTGTGTGTGTTGTAAATATTTTCTTATATCATATGTATGCCCATGGGCAGGACAAAATCAGCTTCATCATCTTGACTTCTTTCCTGTTTGTTGTCTGTTTGTCCACCTGGTAGACTTAAGTACCTATGAAACTGGAAAAAAAATCCACACACACACACACACACACACACATACACACACACACACACGCATACATATACATACGCACATACACACTCACACACACACACACACACACACACACACACACACACACACACACACACACACCACCACCACCACCACCACACACACACACACACACACACGCGCGCGCACATACACACCACACAACCAAACGAACAGAAACACCCACCCACCCATACACACACACACACACACACACACACACACACACACACACACACACACACACACACACACACACACACACACACACACACACACACACACACACACACACACACACACACACACACACACACACGCCATTCAAACGGACACGTCTCAGGTTGATGCAAGCCATAATACGAGCTCGTATCAGCACGCTATACAAACCTGAGATTTAAAAGTGGTTGTTTCCCCACTATCTCACCACCCTCTCCCTTACCCATCCTCATCACCTGAAAGTTCCCATTCCTTTTCTTCTTAGTCACATGCCCAACCCTAACACACACACACACACAGACAGTACGACAGTCACAGTGTCTGAGTGAGACACCTGGGATACAGACCGTAAGCTGTTTGACTTGTGTGAAACGTGCGGAGATTTTTCTTGACATTTAGTAGTGACTAGACAGGATGGTGAGATGTGCATAGGCTGTAGGCAGTATCAGATGGGGGATAAGGAAGATTCAGAAGAGAAAAATAGGGAGATACAGAAAGACAGACAGACTGACTATGAGAGACAGAGAGAGAGAGAGAGGGAGAGGGAGAGAGAGTGTGTGTGTGTGCGTGTGTGTGTTTGTGTGAGGGAGGGAGAGGTAGAGAGAGAGAGAGAGAGAGAGAGAGAGAGAGAGAGCTGTAAATATTTTCTGACACATTACGTCCATGCCCACGGTGCTTGATCATGTCTGCTTCATTTCTGTTTTATTCCCTATTTTGTTCTGCCTGGTAGATTTTACTATCTCTGAAATTCAAAATAGAAATCACACACACACACATACACACACACACACACACACACAAAACACACACACACACACACACACACACACACATACACACACACTCACTCACACATACACACACACACACACACACACACACACGCACACACACTCACTCACACACAACACACACACACACACACACACACACACACACACACACATACTTCACAACATCAACACGTTACATAAGCCTGAAATATGAAAGTGGTTGTTCCCCTTTCTATCTCACCACCCTCTCCCTTACCCATTCTCATCACCTGAAAGTTCCCATGCCCTTTCCTCTTAGTCACGTACCCAATCCTAACACACACACACACACACACAGACATTGCATCAGTCACAGTGTCTAAGTGAGACACTTGGAGTACAGAGGGTACGAGGTGAGCTATTTGACTTGTGTGAAACGTGCCAAGATTTTCCTCGATCTTTAAATTAATAGTAGGTGGACTCCAGGGTGAGATGTGTATGGGCTGCAGACAGTGTTAGATGGGAGATAAGAAAGATTCAGAAGAGAGAGAAAGAGACACAGGAAAAAAATCAGACCCACTTACAAATGGAGAGAGAGAGAGAGAGAAAGTGAGGGAGACAGACAGAGATCGTGATAGAGAGGGACAGAGAGAGTAATACAGAGAAACAGAAAGAGAGAGAGAGACAGACAGACATACAGACAGATAGACAGACAGACACACAGACAGACAGACCGAGAGAGAGAGAGAGAGAGAGAGAGAGAAAGAGAGTTGTAAATATTTTCTGACACATTATGTCCATGCCCGTGGGTGGTTGTAAATTCAGCATGACCATGTCTGTTTCTTTGCTATTTATTGCCTGGTTTTTTTTTTCTGCCATGAAGTATTAACTTTCTATGAAATTTGAAAAAAAATGTGAGAGAGAGAGAGAGATATATATATATAGACAGCCAACCAGCCAGCCAGACAGAGACAGGGGGAGAGAGAGGGAGAGAGAGAGAGAGAGAGAGAGAGAGAGGAGAGAGAGAGAGAGAGAGTAAGAGACAAGAGAGACAGACAGAAGGAAGAAAGAGAGAGAAGAGAGGGAGAGAGAGAGAGAGGAGGGAAGAGGAGAGAGAGAGAGAGGGGAGAAGATAAAGAGAGCGAGCGACAGCGAAGAGAGAGAGAGGAGGAGGGGGGTGGAGGGAGATACAAATACTTTTTCCTTAACTTGCAAAGTTTGAATCAAACGGCAGCAAACAGATTTTTTATCCTATAACAGAGCTCTTGATCATGCCGATGAACTTGATTTACCTGCTCCATTACCTCACTACTCCCATTTCCTTTCTCAATGGTCTCTCACAATGTAATCCCATAGGAATTCGATGGCAAGAAGTGTTTGTTTATACATTTGTTTGAGGGTAGGATGTCTGTTTGTCTTTGTTTTATGAGTTTTGTGTGAATCTTTCTTTTTCAAGGATTGTATTTTTGTCTTGTTTAAATGCAAGTAGAACTGAGATTACATGACTTCGCCTGTACGGTAATGTCTACAATATTTGAGACTAAACGATCAATACCTTCTCTCTCTCTCTCTCTCTCTCTCTCTCTCTCTCTCTCTCTCTCTCTCTCTCTCTTTCTCTCTCTCTCTCACTCACTCTCCCCCTCCTTTCCTCTCCTCTCCCCTCTTTCTTTCTCTATCTCTCTCTATCCTCTCTCTCTCTCTCTCTCTCTCTTTGCCCCCCTCCCCACGCTCTGACTCTTTCATTCCTCCTATGCGTGTCTCCATGTGTGTGTGTGTGTGTGTGCGTGTGTGTGTGCGTGCGTGCGTGCGTGTGTGTGCGTGCGTGCGTGCGTGTATGAGTGCGTGCGTGCGTGTGTGTGTGTGTGTGTGTGTGTGTGTGTGTGTGTGCATGCGTGCGTTCGTTAGTGCGCAGTGTTGTTCGCATCTGTGTTTGTCACTGTGACCCGTGCATGCTATCTAGTGCATTGGCTGTGCACTGATTGTTCCTCAAGATACGACAATGCAGAGACATGCTGGCTGGATCAGTCAATAATTCCTGGACACAAGACCCGGAATGATGTATCGAGTTCATTCTCAGCCCATAACATAAAAAAGAAGCCGCCTTATCACCGTCCATCTAAATGTGCCGACCATCCTGCTGATATCAGATGAGTGTCTGACATGCAATCTGGGTCCTGGCTTCATCCTGTCTCAGGATCTCACCTCCATCAAGAGTTTTGCCCAGCCTTATTAAGGAGTCTTTGTGGATGACTTCTGAAAGTTATTGGTGCATCACATCTGGACGTTTGAATGCGAATAGCACCTTTCAAACAAACAGCAGTTACAAGATAGGTGAGTGATATGTTTTAGACATTCACTACAGATACAATCTAAGAACTGTTCCCATACTGACAAAAAAAGTTTTGTAAAACATTTACCTTTTTGTTCCTGAATGGTAATGTATTGGATCTGCCAGCAATATACTCAAAAAAACAAGTCTCCTAATAGAGATTTTTCATACTTGAACTTATGTATTTTTAAAGAAAAAACATATACTTGTTTATTAGCAAAGCATAGTTACTCTCATACCACAAAATTTAAGTTTTAAGATATATAAAAGTCATAAGTATTTTATCCCCATACTGACAAAAAAGTTTTGTAACTCATTTACGTTTTGTCCCTGAATGATGATGCAATGAATTTGTGGCAATACTCAGAAATTCAAGTCTCCTAGTATAGCTTTTTTTTTACTCTTGACCTTATGCATTTTCAAAGAAAAAAAAAACGTTTTATTAGCAAAGCATAGTTAAGTTACAATCATACCAAAAAATTTAAGCTTTAAGAGTTATGAAAATGATAAATATTTAATTCCCATACTGACAAAAAAGTTTTGTAAATCATTTACGTTTTTGTTCCTGAATGATAATGTATTGCATTTATCAGCAATATTCAGAAAACCAAGTCTCCTAGTATTGATTTTTTATTCTTGAATTTACGTATTTTCAGAGAAAAAAAACATCCACATGTTTTATGAGCATAGCGTAGTTACAATCATACCATAAGTTTTCAACTTTAAGATATGTCAAAGTCATCAATATCTTATTTTACAACAGACGTACATAAACAAAACTGATATAACGCCATCATTTTACAGAAACGTAAACATATTATATTGGTAAGATGAAGAAACACCAGGCATTTCAATGTTTCAAATATCTGAGATGGCAACAAACCTCAGTTTCCATCGGTGATATGTACAACATAACAGTCAAATTTTTCTCTAAAAGCGTTCAAGCCCCATGCGTAAAGCATTATATTGTTCTATGTGGCAATTGGTGTTCTCTGACATGCAATTTTATAACAAATATTGTATTTGAAAGATTTTGTTTTTCCGAAATTGTATTTATAACTACATATTTTCCCTAGAAGAATTATGAAACCAAATATTGAATCCTCTAATCACTTAACACGCAAATACAGATACATGTATATCATAAATGCTGTGTTTGTTTCCAAACAGATGCCACGACAAACAATGACTGACAGTTTCTTTCAATGACGTTATTTCTTTCTAGTATCTGTACACGTCCTTTTTGTAACTAATTACATGTAGTAACCAGTTCGTAGCAAATTTAATTTAAACTCTTGCGCCCCCGCGCACGCACGATTGTGTGTTGTGTATATGCATGCGTGCGTGTGTGCGTGAGTGCATGTGTGCATGTGTGTGTGTGCATGCGCGGGTGTGTTTGTGTGTTCATGTGTGTGTGTGTGTGTGTATGTGTATGTGTATGTGTGTGTGTGTGTGTGTGTGACAGAGAGAAAAAAGAGAGAGAGAGAGAGAGAGAAACAAGAGAGGAGGGGGGCTATGTGTTTATTCTTCTGTACTGTCATTATCATGAAGGTAAAAACAATAATCATGCACAATAAAGATAACAAAACAAATTAACCAATCAATGAGACAAACACAAACAAAGAGGAGTAGAGAGAGTGAGGAGGGACAGAGAGAGATGGAGAAAGATAGATAGATAGAGAGAGAGAGAGAGAGAGGGGGGGGAGAAGGGGGGTCTAAGGTATTTGATCGTAAATACTTAAGAGTAAAAACATATGTTCAAATGCCTGTTCAAGCATGCCACGTGAGCGCGCACGTGCGCGTGTGAGTGTGCATGTATGTGTGTGCGTGTGTGTGTTGTGTATCTGACTGTGTGATTGTGTGTACGTGTGTGTTGTGTATACACATACATCCATATATATCCATATATATATATATATATATATGTATATATATATATATATATATAATATATATAGTGTGTGTGTGTGTGTGTGTGTGTGTGTGTGTGTGGTGTGTGTGTGTGTCTGACTGAGTAGTTTGTACGTGTGTGTTGTGTATACACATACATATTCATATATATTCCACATATATATATATATATATATATATATATATATATATAGTGTGTGTGTGTGTGTGTGTGTGTGTGTGTGTGTGTGTGTGTGTGTGTGTGTGTGTGTGTGTGTGAGTGTATGTACATTTACCACACATCACACACACACAACGGGGCACACAAACACACGAACACACACAACGGGGCACACAAACACACAAGCACATAACACACAGAAACAGATACACACATGCACGGGCACGAGCACACACGAACGCACGCAGGCACATACACACACGCACTCTTACAGACACACACACACACACACACACACACACAACACACACACACACACACACAAATATATATTATATATACATATATATATATATATACATATATAGATATAGATATATATATATATATATATAAGGGGAGAGATAGAGAGAGAGAGAAGAGAGAGAGAGAGAGAGAGACAGACGACAGACAGACAGACAGACAGACAGATGTACGCACGCACAAATAAACCACAAAAGAAAATAAACTGACAAAACTTCTGCTGATGCAAATTAGGAATCCAAAACTTCAAAAAGGTGTGAAGCAAGGAAAAAAAAGTACTTCCGTGTTCTCACTAAGCATTGTCTTCTCCCCCTCCTCGTTTCTCCCAAATTGTCACCAGCCACTTTTCCTCCTGTCTTTTCACTCAGCCACCAACACGCACACAGACGTTACGTCAAGACAGCCAGTGTCTAAGCAGGGCACTTGGAATTCAGAGGCTAAGCCATTCGAGTTGTGTGAAACGTGCCGGAACTTTTTCTGGAATTCTATGTTGGCTTGGTGTGATAAGTGTGGAGATTGCAGACAGCCATTGAAAGGGGGGGGGGGGGGACGAAACAAGAGAGAGAGAGAGAGAGTCAAGAGAGAAAGAGAGAGTGTACAGAGACAGAGAGAGACAGAGAGAGAGATAGAGACAGAGAGACAGGGAGAGAGAGACAGGGTGAAAAGGCAATCAAAGAGAAAGACAAAGAGAAACAGATGGACAAAGAGACAGAGATAGAGAGCGACAGAGACAGTTTATTTCTCTGTCATACTTATTTCTTAAATGACTAAACGCAAATAGAAAAACAAACAAACAAGCAACAGACAAATACATAACAGTGAGATCTCAGCGTAATTGCAATTAATGTAAATTGAAAGTTGGTGATTTTCATACATGTAAAAAAATATCACATGCTTATGAGGGAACACACACACCTGCATAATGACACAAAGCATAAAAAGATGAACAGACACGTACATGGGTAGGTCATTCAAAGAATCAGACGTATTGTTAGTAGTTTTGATGTACATTGATAATGTGTGTATTACAAAATAACAGGAAACGTTATCAAAATTATAGTGCCATTTATTGGTGACCATGGTAGCCATTTTATTTCAAAGCTTTAAGTTCTGCACCCAGAGAGAGAGAGAGAGAGAGAGAGAGACAGACAGACAGACAGACGGACGGACGGACAGACGGCAGACAGTCAGACAGAGACAGAGCGAGCTATGTTATCACTGAATGGTTATAGGCAAGGTATACTCTATCATTACCATGATCGTTGTATGGAATAAATACAACAACAACAAAAAAAGCCATCAACCATCAAAAATTCAAACCAAACCATCAGCAAATCCAGAATCCAACAAACACACCAAACAACAAATTTTAACTGACAGACACAAGCAAACAACAAACAAGCAACAACAAAATGCGCAATAAAAACTTTAAATAACACTCCTACAACGGTACAACAAAAACAACAATCAGAACAATTAGGTTAACTGAAAAGTAAACGAATCCAAAACATGTGACGCCGCGTTCAAGCAAACAGGAAACCAGAAAACACGAAAGAAGAATATGAACAACGTATTTAATACAACAAAACAAGACAGGCGCAAATTTCGGCAACTGGCCTTTGTCAAGCGTAAGATACAAACAACAACACTAGATACAAAATATTTCGAGGAAATAAGACTGAAAGGTAAGATGAGGAAAATGTAACACACGTAAAAAAAAGTAGCAAGCAAACGAACGAAAAGAAAATAGAAAAAACAAACAAACAAATAAACAAAAACGAAGAAAACCCAGAGGCAAGACAAAAACCGAACCAGACCCTTAAACAAAATGACGAGCTTTATAAGAAGGAGTAGGTAAATTGGGCAAGGTGGAGAGGAACAAGACTAGACGAGAACACAAAGAGGACACCCAGAAGCCAATCAGGACACTCCAGGTTGCGAAATGATCGATGACGATATTATTTGATGATAGATGGCTGGTAAATTTGTGTTTCAGTGTGAAATTAGACGATGATTTTTGTAAATCTGCCACACACAGAGACAGACAGAAACTCAGGGAGGCAGAAAGTTAAATTCCAGAAAGAGAAAATAAATAATGCGTACATACCCGTACATAGCAATGAGGTGTAAGAGAAAGCAAATCGTGACATTGACATAGGTCAATACAGTTTGGTTGCGTGGCTAAAAGGCGTGCTCTCCTCTCTCTTCTCTCTCTCTCTCTCTCTCCTCTCTCTCTCTCTCTCTCTCTCTCTCTCTCTCCTCTCTCTCCATATATACATACAGACACACACACACAACGCTATCTATCTGTCTATCTATCTGTCTATCTATTATCTATCTATCTATCTATCTATCTATCTATCATATTTATACTATATATTACATATTACATATATTATGTATATATCTGTAACACACATATATATATATGTATATATGTGTATATATGTATATATCTGTACAGACACACACACACACACTATATATATACTATATATATATATATATATAATATATATAATATATATATATATATATATGCCTAATCTTGAATGCTAAATATGATACTTTTTAATCAGTTTGACACAAAGAAAAAAAGACAGTGAGAGAAACAGAGACAGAGAGACAGAAGACAGACAGACAGACAGACAGAGAGCAGAGAGAGAGAGAGAGAGAGCACAGAGACAGAGAGACACAAAGAGAGACAGAAAGAGAGATAGAAAGAGAGACAGAAAGAGAGACAGGGACAGACAGACAGACAGAAAGACGGACGGCAGATAGGACGGAACAGAGGACAGAGAGAGAGCTAGTTTATCACTGAATGGTTATAGGCAAGGTATCCTCTTCCATTACCATGATCGTTAGGTATACTCTTCCATTACCATGATCGTTGTATGGAATAAATACCAAAAAATAAACAAACCATCAGCATATTCAGAATCCAACAAACCAACCAACCAAAACGTTCAACCTTTAAACTGACAGACACAAGCAAACAAACAAACAAACAAACAAGCAACAACGAAATGCCGCATATAAACAACTTTGAATAACACTCCACAACGGTACAACAAAAACAACAATCAGAACAATTAGGTTAACTGAAAAGTAAAACGAAATCCAAAACAAGTGTGACTGCCCGCGTTCAAGCAAACAAGAACCAGAAAAAAGCACGAAAGAAGAATATGAACACGTATTTAATACAACAAAACAAACAGGCGCAAATTTTCGGCCAACTGGCCTTTGTCAAGCGTAAGATTACAACAAACAAACACTAGATACAAAATATTTGAGAAAAAGACTGAAAAGTAAGATGAGGAAAACTGTAACACACGTAAAAAAAAGTAGCAAGCAAACGAACGAAAAGAAAATAGAAAAACAAACAAACAAATAAACAAAAACGAAGACAACCCAGAGGCAAGACAAAAACCGAACCAGACCCTTAAACAAAATGACGAGCTTTATAAGAAGGAGTAGGTAAATTGGGCAAGGTGGAGAGGAACAAGACTAGACGAGAACAAAAAGAGGACACCCAGAAGCCAATCAGGACACTCCAGGCAGCAAAATGATCGATGCGATATTATTTGATGATAGATGGCTGGTAGATTTGTGTTTCAGTGTGAAATTAGACGATGATTTTTGTAAATCTGCCACACACGAGACAGACAGAAACTCAGGGAGGCAGAAACTTAAATTCTCCGAAAGAAACTACATAATGCGTACATTCCCTCTGCATGAGTGTTAAGAGTAAGCAATTCGTGACATTGACATAGGTCAAATACAGTTTGGTTGCGTGGCTAAAGGTCTCTCTCTCTCTCTCTCTCTCTCTCTCTCTCTCTCTCTCTCTCTCTCTCTTCTCTCTCTCTCTTCTCCATCATATACATCAGACACTCATCACAACGCTATCTATCTTCTATCTATCTTCTATCTATCTATCTATCTATCTATCTATCTATCTATCTATCATCTATTATCATATATATATATATAATATATTACATATATTATATGTATATATCTGTACACAACATCATATATTATATATATATATATTATATATGTATATATCTACATATAATACAATATATATATATATAATTATATATATATATATAAATATATATATATATATATATAGCCTAATCTTGAATGCTAAATATGATACTTTTTAATCAGATTGACACAAAGAAAAAAAGACAGTGAGAGAGACAGAGACAGAGAAGACAGACAGACAGACAGAAGAGAGAGAGAGAGAGAGAGAGGGACACAGAGACAGAGAGACACAAGAGAGAGACAGAAAGAGAGATAGAAAGAGAGACAGAAGAAGAGACAGGGACAGACAGACAGAAGAAAGACACGGCAGTGACGACAGAAACAGAGAAGCTAGTTTATCACTGAATGGTTATAGCAAGTACTTTTTTTCCTTCACCATAATCTTATGGTAACTTTCCATTACCATGATCGTTTATGGAATAAATATCCAAAAATAAACAAAACCTTTAGATATTTCAGGAATTCAACAACACCGAACGAGTCAATTTAACTGGGCACAACCTGACAATGCACACAACAACAAACAAACGTGTCCGTTCTATAAACAATTTATCGGTTTCCACAAGGTGCGTAACAAAAAAATCGTATAAACATTAGGTTAACTGAAACAGTTATAGCTATTCCAAAACAGGTTGATAATCGTTTTCCAAACAGAAACAAAAAAAACATCGAAGAAAACTTGAAACATATTTAATACAATAAAACAAGAAAGTGAATTATCTTCGCAACTGGCTTATTCAACGTCCAACTACCCAACCAACCAATCCACTAGATACAAAAGATCGAGAGAAGGAAAAAGACTGAGAAAGGAGAGAAAAATGAAAAGGGAAAAAAAAAAGTAGCAAGACAAACGAACGAAAAGAAAATAAAAAAAAAAACAATACAAACATTTTTAAACAAAACATAACTAAGGCAACAAGATGAGACATAAAAGACTGTGGCATCTTAAACAAAATTGCACCGAACTTTACTAAAAGGTTTAAACTGGGTAAGGTGGAGAGGAACAAGACTAGACGAGAACACAAAGAGTACACCCAGAAGCCAAGCAGGACACTCCAGGCAGCAAAATGATCGATGGCGATATTATTTGATGATAGATGGCTGGTAGATTTGTGTTTCAGTGTGAAATTAGACGATGGTTTTTGTAAATCTGCCACACACGGAGACCCGACAGAAACATAGGGAGGCAGAAACTTAAATTCCAGAAAGAGAAAACAAATAATGCGTACATACCCGTACATAGCAATGAGGTGTAAGAGAAAGTAAAATCGTGACATTGACGGTAGGTCAATACAGTTTGGTTGCGTGGCTAAAAGGCGTGCTCTCTCTCTCTCTCTCTCTCTCTCTCTCTCCTCTCTCTCTCTCTCTCTCTCTCTCTCTCTCTCTCTCTCCATATTCTCAGACACCACACACACCGCTCTCTATCTCTATCTATCATCTCTACATCTATACTATCTATCTATCTACACTATCTATCTATCTATCTGTCTATCTATCTATCTAATATAATCTACTTATATATCATATATATTATATCTATAATTATCTATCCTATATATATTATTATATATATATCTATACTATATATATATGTATATATATATAATATATATATGTATATTATTATATATGTGTGCATAATCATATATAATAAAATTATAATATATATATATATATTTTATATATTATATAACCTAATCTTGATGCTAAATATGATACTTTTTAATCAGATTGACACAAAGAAAAAAAGACAGTGGAAAAGAGAGACGAGAGACAGACAGACAGACAGAGAGCGAGAGAGAGAGAGAGGAAAGAGACAGAGAGGACAGAAAGACAGATAGAAAGACGGACAGAGACAGAGACACAGAGAGAGAGAGAGACAGTAGAAAAAGAAGACAGACAGAAAGATAAGAATATCCCTGCTTTACGCAAATGGACAATCGAGGAAGTTAATACAGCACATGTCACAAACCAGAAAACAACTTTCGTATTCTCTCAAAAACATTATCTAATTTCCATGTACACCAAACTTTTGAAGTTTTATCCATAGCATATTTCTAATTATGGAGTCAATATCATTTTTAAAATCTACAAATGCAACAGACCGTTTTGATTTTTCAAGATGGTTTTCAACAAGGAGAACGATGTCAATTATGGTCCACAACCCTGCACGTAATCTGCCCATACATCCGGTCCGTTCCTCAATAATCCTATTTTCGTGTTTTCCCCATGTTGTTGCCGTTTTGTTCAGAACGTGTGTATAAACCTTGCTAATTATACCAGTTATAGCTATTTCACGGTAATTATCAGGTTGATTAATATTGTTTTTTCCTAAACAGAAACGAAAATAGATTAACCCCATTCTTTTGGAAAACTTCCGTCGTCAAACAATTTGCTAAAATGTATAACAAGAAATGTAATTATCATTCGATTCACTGGTTTCATTCAACGTCCCCACCCCACCCCCCTCTCCAAATACACAAAGACAGAGAGAAGGAGAAAGAGAGGAGAAAGGGAAAGAAAAAGAAAGGAGGGAAAGAAAGAAAGGGAGAGAAAGAAGAAGAAAGAAGAGAAAGAGACGAGAGACAGAGAGACATACAGAAAGAGAGGGTTTAAAACAATATGTCCGATATTACTTATTTCTGAGTTTACATCTATAAGAACATAACTTAAGGCGCAACGAAAATGAGAACATTAATAAGATGTGGCAATCTTATTAACAAATAATTTTGCTACCCAGACACTTGTCTAAAATGGTTTTTTTTTCCAGCAGGAAGACAAAATGTAAAAATGACATTACTAATGGGCATATTTATGAGATTAGCACAGAGACAGATCCAGGGTATCCTTAGAGGCATGATTTATCTGCCAGACAGGAAGTCAGACAAACACGAGGGAAAAGAAAGCACACAGAAGGTCAGACACACGTGTTGATTATATTTTTTATATTTTTTTTATAAAAATTCTCCCTGCTTTCCTCTTATTTCTTTGGTATTACCTATATGCCTTGGAAGCAACCCTGTATATGTTCTGTCTTGTCTATGTGTGTATGTTTGGTCAGTTCAAGAATAAAAGACTATGTCAATCTTGAACATAAGACCAATACATTGTATGTATTTCTCTCCTCTCTCATAGTTGTGTGTAGGGTAGTTGCAGAGTATAAAGGTAGGCTTGGGCACTCCTTTTTTGAGGAGTGTTGTGAGCTTACTGTTTTTGTACTTTGTATCTGCTTCTATGCTAGCTGAATGGGTGGCGCAAACTATGTTAGATTTGAGAAGTTCTATACAACATGGGAGATAATTCTCAAGAGCTATGTCCTTTGATTATATGATCAGTATAATGTTTATAATCAGGACCGCAGATTTAGGTTTTAAGACTTATTTGTTTCTAAAGGATGCTTTGTGTGTGTGTGTGCCCTGTTTGTCAATCCGTGCACTTCTTTTTTTTTTTCGTGTTGATGTATATATCTTTTGTTTAAAACGCCTCAACTTGCTAGCCAGGTATTTCAATATTATTCTCATTCATTACACCTACATGGTTCATGTTATGATGTAAATTTTAGCAGTGCATGCAGCCATGATGACTAAAGTCTTTTGTATCGTGTGATTTCATTGGCTTTACCGTTGGAAAATGTGGATCAAACAATCAATTGATCTGTCTGTTTGTATGTCTCTGTCTGTCTTTCGTTTTCGTCTTTGTCTGTATCTCTTTGTTTTTCTGTATAACTCTGTTTCTCTTTCATTGTTTTTCCTTCTCTCCTTCTCTCTAAACAACACACACACACACACACACACACACACACACACACACACACACACACACACACACACACACATACACGCACACACAACACACACATGCACAACACACAAACACATACACGCGCGCACACACACACACACACACACACACCACCACACACACACACACATCACGTACACACACACACACACACCACACACACACACAACACAAAACACAATACCATGTGCGCGAGAGCGCATGCATGCACACACACACACACGCACACATACACACACACCACGCACGCACGCACGCACACACACACACACACACACACACACACACACACACACACTCACACATTCGAATAAACACACACCACACTGTTCCAACATTTTTTTTACCAAGACTTCAGAAAAGCAAGAAGGCGAATTGGGCTTGAAAAGGACGGACCTGTCAAACAAGCCTATTCCTTCAATATTTACATGCAAGGGCAGCCGGGTGAATACCCCGCTCTTCATGGTTTTCAAGTGCCAAGGGATTTTTAACATACTCAGGCCAGAAGGCGCTCAGGTCCGACTCTTTTTTGTTTTGTTTTTTGCGTCCCCTTCTGAAGGACTAGACGTTCAGTTCGATTGTCTAGTTAAACTGAGGAGAAAAGTCGAGGCTTCAACGGGAAACGAACCCTAGAGATTCGACTTCAATTATTGGCAGGTGAATGTCTGAACCATTTTGCCATTTTCTTCCTAAAAGATAAAAAAAAAAAAGACAGAAAAAGAAGGAAAAAAATAGAGGGGAACAAGTACAGAAACCTGTCCCACAAAGTAGGAAGACTTGTAATTTTGGCTTGACCATTTTACTCATTTATCCCAGCCATTTAAATCACTTTACTTTCTAATCTTGTAAAAGATTGTGTATTATTTGTGTATCATAAACTGACTGTAGGTATTCTTTCTAATACAACATTGTCATTTTTTCTTCGTTGTTTCATTTTTTCGTTCTTTTCATTTTACCAAATTTCTTGTTCATTTATGCTTTTTTTAATTTCTTTTAAGTTTAATCACACTCTGGAACGAATCTATGAAGTAATCAAGGATGTTCTCCCTCTCTCTCATTCTCTCTCACGGAAACACACACACACACACACACACACACACACACACACACACACACGAGCGCGCGCCGCGCGCGCGCAATTCAAGTAAACAAATGAAGAATTGACAACATGACATTGCATAAACAGACAAGGAAAGAAGAAAAAAAAAAGAAAAGAGAAGACCAATGGAAAAAAAAAGCCCAAAGAAAACGATATATGAAAATAGCATACATAGGCCATTTGCTTTAAGATTTTCATTATTTCAAATAATAATCAAAATTAGTAGGCCACAATTGCCAGCTGAAGCTCTAAAAGATAAAAGACTTGAACTCTAAACCCGTCTTGAAAAAGAACATCACGTTAACGTCACCACTATGAATCGAGAACAGCGGTATATTTAGTCATACCAATACCCGTGAGGCAACAATTATAGCTAAATCCTGACATCTGGGATATATATGTATGTATGTATGTATGTATGTATGTAGTATGTATGTATGTATGTATGTATGTTATGTATGTTATGTATGTATGTATGTTTGTATGTATTTATGTATACATATATGTATGCATGTATTATGTATGTATGTATGTATGTATGTATTGTAGTATGCATGTATGTAAGTATGTATGTATGCATGTGTGTATGTATTTATGATGTATGTATGTATAATATATGTATGTATATATGTATGGAAGTATGTATACATGTGTGTATATGTATGTATGTATGTATGTATGTATGGTGTGTGTGTGTATGGTCGACTATCGTGGTTGATAAAGTCCAACCTAGCACCTTATTTATTTGTGTACCCTCATGTGGGATCTCAGGCCAAAGTCTGATGCACACAGGCGGCCGCATACTGCACACTCATTGGAACGCTCTGCAGAGTTGGTTCTGGCCTTTATTGATGCACGCTTTTCCGTTTGGCTGCTTCGTCTTTCATTTTCACATGCTTCTGTTCCCTTGCAAATAGCTTGCCTCAATTCAGACCTGTTTGTGGCCATGATTCCCCATTGTTCTTCATCAGTGTCACATTTCTAGAGGGATTTTTTCAGGGTGTCTTTGTAGCAAAGCTTTAGCCGTCCTCTTGGTTGATGGCCCTCTGTCAGTTCACCGCAGAAGAGCTGCTTTGGTAGCCCTTTGTCCTGCATGCGCGCGAGATGGGATATGCTAATATAACAAATATATTGTGGGAAAAGCATGGTATTTTGAGATCTTACTTTGATGCTATTTTCATTTCTTTGTTAAAAAAAGAAATAGAAAAGAAAAACAAAATGGAGGAGTTTAAATCAACACTGATTTGTAGCAACGGTGTCTCTCCAGTTGTCTGTACGTTTGTTCAAATACACAATCGAAGCTGAGTATTATGAACCAGTATACAATTGTAAGCCTTGGATGTCATATTTTGATGGATCTTTTATCATTTTACTTTTCAGATACCGAATCTGCACATATCAGTCATCTAAGCTACGCACAAAAAGTTAAGGATCACTATGAGAAAACAGGTGCGTAATAAACTCAGTTCGCTACTGTTATTTATTTCTCAGTCCAGCCAAATTGTTATGAATTCTTTGTTCAGCTGTAAGTGGGCGATGTTGTGTTAGTGCAAAAATTGCACGGGATTCTCTACTACTGAGCTTGGCCGCAAACGGAAAAGCGGAAACTTGCGAAAAAGGACCTTGTTTTGGACCGTTCTGTCTGAACACATTGCACAAGCCAGATGGAAAAACCATTATGCACGTGCAAGCACTGCTGTTTATGTGTGAGATGCTGTCTCTTGCTTGGCTTTATAAGAAGACATTCCACCAGTAGTAGGCCTGATCTGACAATGCCTCCACGACAAAATTGAGCGAGTTTGAGAGGGGACGAGCTGTTGCATGGTTCCAAGATGGTGTTCCCAAGCGAGAAATGGCCAGGCGACTTCAGGTGTCCATCTCGGTCATTGTCAGACTGATTCAACGCTTCACAGCCATTTGGGAGGGTCCATGAAAGACGCAGATCTGGTCGACCGAAGAAGACAAACCCACGTGAAGATCGTCTCATTGAATGACAAGCCCTGCAGACAAGAACAGCCTCTTCCAGCATCATTCGAAGGCAGCTGAGGGTGGCTACTAACATCAACATCAGCCAGCAGACCATACGGAGCCGCCTTCATGGGTTTAACCTCCGTTCTCGTCGCCCAGCTGTACGGCCACGCTTAACTCCAGCCCATAGGGCAGCACGCCGCGCCTTCTGCAGACGTCACGTGAGGTGGACACGTCAGCAATGGTCCCAGGTCCTGTTCAGTGATGAATCACGCTTCACCATGAACCACAACGACGGCCGACTGAGGGTCTGGAGGCGCCCAGGGCAACGCTTTATTGACACCGCTGTCCAAGAAAAGGTGGCCTTTGGTGGAGGTTCTGTAATGGTCTGGGGGGCCTTCAGCCTTCACCACAGAACACCCTTGTATCATGTACAGGGTAACCTGACTGGTCTCCGATACCGGGATGAGATCCTTCGACCGCTGGCTGTGCCTACACTGCAGCAGATGGGACCGACGGCTGTCTACCAGGATGACAACGCTCACCCCCACAGGGCAAGGGTGGTCAACGACTTCCTGCAGCAGTCTGGAGTCAACAGAATGGAGTGGCCAGCATGCAGTCCCGATCTCAACCCGATTGAGAACCTCTGGGATGAGCTGGATCGCAAAGTGAGGAGCAACCACCCCCCTCCCAGGGATGCCCAACACCTCTACCAGATGCTGCTGGCTGAGTGGCAGGCGCTTCCACAGAGGATCTTCACCAACCTGGTCAACTCGATGAGGACTCGCTGCGTCGAGTGCCAGAACAGCCATGGCGGTTACACGCATTACTGAACTTTTGGAGCATCAGAATGCCCTGTCTTGTGATTTCAATGACTTTGGGAAATCAAATTTCGATACGTACCCACTTTGATCAAATGTACACACCAAAAGATTGCTCGAAATTGAAGGCAATTGTGTATCGTTATCACTAAAGCATGGAATTAAATGTTTGCCAAACTTCAACGCATTGGCTTTCTTATTTTGAAAGTTATGAATTTTTGTGCAAGTGATCCTTAACTTTTTGTGCGTAGTGTATTTGGAATTCACTGCATGCTGATCATCGGGATCTGCTCAACCTTTCTCACTTTATGTCACAGTTAGAAATTTGCCTACCTGTTCACATAGACCTTCCTTTTTGAATATCATAATTACCCCTCTATCGATACATACTTCCACTTTCAACTACTAATTATGTGACGGCGCGTAATCATTCATGCAATGTGCGTGTTTATTCCTAAAGTACACACACACACACACACACACACACACACACACACACTCTCTCTCTCTCTCTCTCTCTCTGTCTCTCTCTCTCTGTCTGTCTGTCTCTCTCTCTCTCTCTTCTCTCTCACTCACTCACTCTCACGCACGCACGCACACACACATAAAGCAAATGAGCAAACGAATAATTCACCACAGAACAATACATAATTATACTGGCTATCATCGAAAAAAGAGGACAAAAAAAATAATGTAAAGAAAATAAACAAAATGACGTAAAGGAAATAAAATGATACACTAAAAATTTATAGATTGAATTAACATACAAAGGTCACTTATGCAAAGATGTCCTTTATTTCAAATTATGCCAGAATTAGTAGGCTAAATCTGTCACTTGGAACTAAAAAAAAAAGTCCAAGATGTGAATTCTTAACCAAGATGGGAAAAAGAACACGATGTAAACGTCACAGCTATTGATTTGACAACGGCGCTATTTTTACTCACGTCAGTATTCATGAGGCAACTATGGCTGGAGCCTGACATTCCAGACATGCTAATTCATTGAGAGAAAGGCGTGATGTCTTCAAACCTGATTTGGGTTCTATTTTCATCTCTTTAAAAAAAAAAAAAAGAAAGAAAATGGAGGAGTTTAAAGTGGACTGGTTTACACCAACACTGTCTGCCCGTCTGTCTAAGTGTTTGCACAAGTGAACGATTGTCAATGTTTAATGTAGATTTGTATATAATTGTACATGCATATGTATGGTAAAATTCAGTTGGTACATGTATAATTCCATTTATGGTGCGTGTATCAGTAAGAAGGAGAAGAAAAAGAAGGGAAAAAGAAGGAGGAGGAGGGGAAGAAGGAAGAAGAGGGGAAGAAGACGAACAAGAAGAAGAAGAAGAACAACAACAACACCTGTATAGCGTTGTACTCTGAACTCATTCAGATTAATGAAGCATTACACATTTACATGACACAGAATGTAGTACATATAACAGCACTGATATCACTTATACAGACAGGCACACACTCACACACACACACACACACACAACACACACACACACACACACACACAAACACACACACACACACACACACACATAGAACACACACACACACACACACAACACACACACACAAACACACACACATACACACACACACACACACACACTCTCTCTCTCTCTCTCTCTCTCTCTTCTCACTCACATACACACACATGATGCATGCAAGCTAACAAATAACCGACAACAAAACAATACATAAACTGTCAAAACAAAACGAAAACAAACAAAAAAAGACGAGAAAGGACTGATGAAAAGAAAAGCAAACAAACAAAGAAATCGATATATCAAAATAACTCACAAACACTTCTCTCATATCAGAATTTCCTTTTTTTATTTTTTTCAAAGGACAAACTGGAGCTTAGCCTGCCAGATGAAGCTCTAAAAATTCAAAATTATGTAAACTCTAAACCAGGTGGAAAAAGATATGAACGTCACAGCTATTGATTTGACAACGGCGCTATTTTTACTCACGTCAGTATTCATGAGGCAATTATGGCTGGAGCCTGACATTCCAGACATGCTAATTCATTGAGAGAAAGGCGTGATGTCTTCAGACCTGATTTGGGTTCTATTTTCATCTCTTTTAAAAAAAAAGAAAGAAAATGGAGGAGTTTAAAGTGGACTGGTTTACACCAACACTGTCTGCCCGTCTGTCTACGTGTTTGCACAAGTGAACGATTGTCAATGTTTAATGTAGATTTGTATACAATTGTATATGTATGGTAAGATTCAGTTGGTATAATTCCATTCATGGTGCGTGTCTCAGAAAGAAGGAGAAGAAAAAGAAGGGAAAAAAAGAAGGAGGAGGAGGGGAAGAAGAAGAAGAAGACGAACAAGAAGAAGAACAACAACAACAACAACAACATCAACAACAACAACAGCACCTGTATAGCGCTGTACTCTGAACCCATTCAGATTAATGAAGCATTACACATTTACATGACACAGAATGTAGTACATACATGCATAACAGCACTGATATCACGTATACAGACAGACAGACATACACACTCACACCACACACACACACACACACACACACACACACACACACACACACAACATACACACACACACACACACACACACACCACACACACAACACACACAAACACACACACACACGTCAGTATTCATGAGGCAATTATGGCTGGAGCCTGACATTCCAGACATGCAAATTCATTGAGAGAAAGTCTAATATCACTTATAGTGAAAATACGTCAAATCAAAGAACGAACGAACGAACACATACACACACACATACATACACCACACACACACACACACACACACACACACACACACACACGCGCGCGCGCGCGCGCCGACACACACACACACACACACACATGATGCAAGCGAGTTAACAAATAACAGACAACAAGGCAATACATAAGCTGCTAAGAAAAAGACGAGAAAGGATTGATGAAAAGAAAAAACAAACAAACAAACAAAATTGATACATCAAAATAACTCACAAACAGTTCTCTCACGTCAGAATTTCCTTTTATTTTTTTCAAATAAAGGACAAATTGGAGCTTAGCCTGCCAGATGAAGCTCTAAAAATTCAAAATTATGTGAATTCTTAACCAAGATGGGAAAAAGAACACGATGTGAACGTCACAGCTATATTTGGTCATGTCAGTATTCATGAGGCAATTATGGCTGGAGCCTGACATTCCAGACATGTTAATTCATTGAGAGAAAGGCGTGATGTCTTCAGACCTGATTTGGGCTCTATTTTCATCTCTTTAAAAAAAAAAAAAAAAGAAAATGGAGGAGTTTAAAGTGGATTGTTTGCTGCCACACTGTCTGCCCGTCTGTCTACGTGTTTGTGCAAAAGAGCGATTGTGAATGGTTATTGCAGAGTTGTGTGCAATTGTAACCTTGCATATCGCCATTTCGAACATCTTCATCACCCTCCCTGTCATACCACCCTTGCACATATCAATAACCTGTATGGAACTCAATGTCTGTTGGGTCTGCCACCGTTTCTCACCTCACGTCAGTTAGAAACTCACCTGTTCACCCAGGTCATCTATTGTTGACATAAATAAATCTCCACCAGTCTGTACTGCCACTTCTGATCACTGATTATGTAGTAGCGCTGAATCGTCTTTGCACGTCTGTGTTCATTGATACAGGTATATGTATATATATGGTAAGATTCAGGTAGTATAAATCCATTCATGTGTATGTATCAGTAAGAAGAAAAAAAACGTGGAGGAGGAGGAAAAAAGAAAAAAAGAAGAAGAAGATGGACAGCAACTGTCTAACGCAACGCTCTGGACTAAATTAGATTAATTCGGCATTACATCTTTACATGACACAGAATGCAGTACATAAAACAGCACTGATATCTCACTAGCAGACAGACAGACAGATACAGACACAGACACAGACACAGACACACATATACATACACACATACATATGGTGCAAGCGAGCTAACAACTGACAACAAAACAATACAATAAACTGGTAAAGAAAAAGTGAGAAAAGACAGGTTAAAAACAAACACCACAATACAATCGGTATATCAAACTAATACACACAAAATTCTCTCATGTCAGAATTTCTATTCTTTCAAATAAAGGACAAATTTGTACTGTCTATCAGCTGAGACTTTCAAAAAAAGTCAAAGATGTGAATTCTAAACCAGATGGGAAAAAAGAACAAAATGTGAACGTCACAGCTATGGATTTAACAAGGGCGCTTTTTCTAGTCATGTCAGTATTCATGAGGCAATTATGGCTGGAGCCTGACATTCCAGACATGCTAATTCTTTGAGAGAAAGGCGTGATGTCTTGAGACCTGATTTGGGTTCTATTTTCATCTCTGTAAAAAAAAAAAAAAAAAAATGGAGGAGTTTGAAGTGGACTGTTTGCTGCCACACTGTCTGCCCGTCTGTCTACGTGTTTGTGCAAAAGAACGATTGTGAATGGTTATTGCAGACTTGTATGCAACTGTAATCTTGCATATCGCCATTTCGATACATCTTCATCACCCTCCCTGTCATACCACCCTTGCACATATCAATAACCTGTATGGAACTCAATGTCTGTTGGGTCTGCCACCGTTTCTCACCTCACGTCAGTTAGAAACTTACCTGTTCATCCAGGTCATCTATTGTTGACATAAATAAATCTCCACCAATCTGTACTGCCACTTCTGATTACTGATTATGTAGCAGCGTTTAATCATCTTAGTACGTCCGTGTTCATTGATATAGGTACAATGTATATATATGGTAAGATTCAGGTAGTATAAATCCATTCATGTGCATGTATCAGTAAGAAGAAGAAAAAAAAAACGAGGAGGAGGAAAAAAGAGAAGAAAAAAAAGAAGAAGAAGATGGACAGCAACTGTCTAACGCTACGCTCTGGACTAAATTAGATTAATTCGGCATTACATACTTACATGATACAGAATGCAATACATAAAACAGCACTGATATATCACTAGCACACACACAGACAGACAGACAGACAGACAGACAGACACAGACACAGACTCACAAACACACACACAAACATATGGTGCAAGCGAGCTAACAAACAACTGACAACAAAAAAATACAGTAAACTGGTAGAGAAAAGGTGAGAAAAGACAGGTAAAAAAAAACCCCACACCACAATACAATCGGTATATCAAAATAATACACAAAAAGTTCTCTCATGTCAGAATTTCCATTGTTTCAAATAAAGGACAAATTTGTACTAAGTCTATCACTTGGGACTTTCAAAAAAGTCAAAGATGTGAATTCTAAACCAGATGGGAAAAAAGAACAAAATGTGAACGTCACAGCTATGGATTTAACAAGGGCGCTTTTTCTAGTCATGTCAGTATTCATGAGGCAATTATGGCTGGAGCCTGACATTCCAGACATGCTAATTCTTTGAGAGAAAGGCGTGATGTCTTCAGACTGATTTGGGTTCTATTTTCATCTCTGTAAAAAAAAAAAATAAGAAAAAAAATGGAGGAGTTTAAAGTGGACTGGTTTGCTGCTACACTATCTGCCTGTCTGTCTACATGTTTGCGCAAAAGAACAATTGTGAATGGTTATTGCAGACTTGTTCGCAATTGTAAGCCTTGCATATCGCCATTTCGATAGATCTTCATCACCCTCCCTTTTGATATAGCGTCTGCACATATCAACCACCTGTTTAGAATTCAATGCCTGCTGACCTGTTGGATCTGCCATCGTTTCTAACCTCACGCCACAGTTAAAACTTTACCTGTTCGCCCAGGTCATCTACTGTTGACATAAATAATCCCTCACCAGTATGTGCTGCCACTTCTGACTACTGATTCTTTAGCAGCGCTTAATCAATCAT